>JAWWTY010000106.1:78652666-78852778 GCA_035222235.1 Margarornis squamiger | reverse complement strand
CAGGGGCTGGGACAGGGGCTGGCACAGGGGCAGGGGCTGGGACAGGGGCTGGGACAGGGACAGGGACAGGGACAGGGACAGGGGCTGGGACAGGGACAGGGACAGGGACAGGGGCTGGGACAGGGGCAGGGGCTGGGACAGGGACAGGGACAGGGACAGGGACAGGGGACAGGGGACAGGGGACAGGGGCAGGGGCAGGGCAGGGGCGGAGCGGGGCGGACACCCTGCCCCGGGCACGGGCGGGACGGGGGCACCCACAGCACCGCCCCAAGCCCAGCCAGGCGCACAAACACTCGGCTCCCCCTCAGAAGCAGCACCAGGGAACTCCTGAGCCCCCAGGAGCTCTGAGTCACCGAATCCCAGCTTCTTTACACTCATTCCACCATCCCAGCCAACCCGGCGAGGACTGTGCCAGGGAAAACTCCTTCAGCTCCAACCAGCTTGACACTGTAAGAAAGAGAAGTCTTGGATGCATTGAGTTTAATGAATGACCCCAACTTCTCTCAGCTTCAGGGGCTTTTTCCCAGAGGTGAACACGAAGTTGGATAATTGTTCAATGAATAAATCAAAAGATCTACATATAAACCCTCCCCCCCCCAACCAAATAATTGCAATGCCAGAGCCAACAACTGCAGAACTACTGCTTTTTCAGCAGCTGTTTCTTTTCTTTGGCCACACGCTCTAGGCTTGCTTACAGTCAGGGTTGATAAAATATAACGCTTGCATACAAGAAGAGACAAGGCTTTCTTAAAAGTGATTTGAATTCTGATTGCCTCAAACAACAAGTTTTGTTCTCTAAGAGCATAAAGGCTCCTTTACAAACGCTTGCAGTAGCAAGCTCATAAATACCTTTTTTTAGGCCATCTAATAAACAAGATTACTTCACACAGTGCTCAAAGTCATAGATTCCATTCAATTTTTTCCTTCACTCTTCTTAAAAAGAAAACAAAAATAAACAAAAAAACCCCACCAAACCACAGTTAGTTCTAAATACCAAAAAAACCAACCTAAACCAGACCAAAGCAGACAACCAACTTCAAATCTTCTGTGGCAAGCAACAGAAGGCACTTTTACACACTGCCCGTTCAAAAACTGTGTGTGGGTTCCAGTTTTCATGGAGTTACAGTTTCTACTATAAGCCAATCAGCATAAGCCATGTTAAATTGTCACTTAGGTGCAATTTAATCACTTTTCACTTGGATATCTCTAACATAGGCAGAGGGCCTAGAATCTGATCTGTTTATCTGATGGTTTTTTTTAAAGGTGAAGTGCAGAAAGATAGTCAAGCACACCAGAATTTCAGTAACACCCTGTTGAGAACTGGCAGAAATTGCTTGGCAGTTTTTCCTTTGTAATGACAATGACTCTATCTTCCAGGGGAGATCTTCAGAGAAATACAGTCAGTTTGCAAAACAATGCCATTACTCTTGAAAGTAACACTCTTCTGGCATGCTGCCTTTGGGGACCATTATGTACAGGCCCAGTACTAGCATTTTAAAATGTGACTCATGTAGGTATGCTACCTGCTGTTTCCTGCTTACAGCACATGATATTTAAAAGTAAATGTACTTCTAAACACAGCAGAGTCAAGATTTTGGCAAATGCACTTTACTCTGGCATTGGTACAGCATTTTATGAATACCAATTTTAATACACAAATATGCTGGCATATCATAAATATGTTGAACTTGGGCATTAAAACTTGAATATTATTATAATAATCTGTATTCCCCAATTCCTATATTAACTCTTTAATTTTGGTTGTCAAAGGCAGTCAGCATTGGTTAGATTTGTTTCAGTTTGACTTCCAGATGACAATCATCATTTATTAAAGATAGAAACATAGAATGATTTGGGTTGGCAAGAACCTTAAAGATCATTTAGTTCCAAACCCCACCCTGCCGTGGGAAGGCACATCTTCCACTAGACCAGCTTACTCAAATCCCTTGATGATCCTTGTGGGTCCCTTCCAAGTCAAAATATTCTGTGATTCTGTGACAATGTGGCCTTGAACATTTTGAGGGATGGAGCAACTTTTCTGGGCAACCTGGTCCAGTGCCTCACCACCCTCACAGTAAAGAGTCTCTTCCTACTAAACCTACTCTGTTTCAGTTTAAAGCCACTGTCCCTTGTCATGTCACTACAGGCCCTTGCAAAAAGCCCCTCTCCAGCTCTATTGCAGGCTTTCTTTTATTTACTGAAAGGCCAAAATTAGGCCACCCTGGAGCATTCTCTTCTCCAGGCTGAACACCCCAACTCTCTAAGCTTGTCCTCATAGGAGAACTAATGTTTAGATAAAATAAAAATGTGTATGATTAGAAGTATTTGTGTGATAGGAGTATTAAAAAACTAGTGATCCTATCTAAGCAAACAAACAAAAAAGTACTTAAAAGTAATTGTATTGAAAGAATTCCAAATGAAGGGTACAAAAACATTACCTACTGTCATCCCTAATCGACAGTGACTTGCAACAGTAGTGTAGAGAAAGGACAGACACTGCTTAGCATAACAGTGAATCCATATGCACATATTCTGAACAGCCAAAATGCAGTTCTTTCTAACCTGGATCTCACTAATCTAAGCTGGATAGCATAATGGAGCAAAACCATAGTGGAATTCACATTGTTCTTCAGTTTTCTTTGATGACTTTCCCAAACTATCATCTTAGTTCCATACTGGTTCAAGTGTTTTCTTTTTCCCTTCATCCATACCATTCTGCAAGAATTTGTCTGTAGCCTTCTTTGTATTGGGTTCAACGAGAGAGGAATAGTGACTCAACATTGAAAATATCACTTCCTATACTTCAACAACTGTACTAGCAATCTCCAGTCAGATACATACCCATGCTCTGTGCTAAGACAGCAGGACAACTTGCAGCTGCTCACAACCACTGTAGCTTTCTTCTTATGAAAGAAAACCTCAAAGCTACACAAAATCAATGTATTTGGCACTGCAAGAGTCTTCATATGAATCATCTGCACTCTGTGAGTTGTGGCACTGAAAGCATTGAGCAAGTCTAATAGTACAGCTATGGATGCTTGACCTTCAACCAGTGATGGTGGTTTTTTTCAGCAGTATTATCAATGCCATTTCCACATCAAACTTGAATCTATAACAGATAAATAATTATTATTAGGGACAATTTAAAAGTTACCTCCCATAATGTATTGCAGCCTCTTGATCAAACCATGAACATTAGGTGATGGGTAGTAGTTGGTCAGGTCATATAATGTGATTTTTTCAGAAGTACAAAACTGCATCTCTTAAAGAGAATGGGAAATTCTTCTTAGGACTTCATCTTTGGATGGAAGGCTACTTTGGACCCTTAAGAAAGAATGCATTTAATCCTTCACTGAAAACCCTCATGAAATAGTGCAGTAGGATATTGAATACAAAACGCAAGTTTGGCTATGAGGTTTCCTCAACTTTTTCAGACTTCGGTCCTAACCAGACCAGCTCTATATACAGGAAAGAAGAAATGCCCTTCCCATTGGAAAGATTTATACAGACTAACTATGTTTGGCCACAATGCAAACTAACATGGCTGTTTAAAACTTCCTCATCTAGAATTGGTGGAGATGAAGGGCCATTTCTCCATTTCACTTCATTTATCCAACTGTGGCATAAAATACTGAAAAAATATTTATACTCCAACTGTTTAGTTTTATACCCAGACCACTCACTCTTCATGCCCTATTCAGTTTCTTGCACATTGTATTGTCCAAACTTACCCAGTATTTAGATCGGGAAGTCAAAATGAGAAACACAGAAAATCTGAAAAGCTTGTTGGGCTAAACGCTTCTCAAAAGACCCTGATCCTTTGGGGAAAAGTATCTTTTCATTGGGCCACTGCTGGTCAAGATTGAGAGCTATTACATTCTGAAGACAGACCTCCGAAACTGGACCTTCATTGCACCAGGAAAAGCACAGAGCAAAGCAAAAGTGGAGAGTCACTGCATGACATGAGGATCATTTCCAAATGATTTCACTCCACCTAAACACAATGACAAGAGCATCACTGACTATATGGACGAGTTAATCTCAACTCGATGGGGACCTAGGCTAAACAATGTTACAAAACACTACACTGACAGCAGAATTCAGCAAGTGTGTACAGCTAAGAGGCTATCTGCAAGTCTCCAAAACCTTGGTGCTGAGGACTACAGTCAACATGCTTTGAAGTGGCAGCAAACAATTTGTTAATTTATAACTGTCTCCAAGCTAATGATTTTCAAGGCTCACTTACAGGATTCATCTTAGAGAATATATCTTATCTTCTGAGAGGTATTGTGGGTACACACATAGTTCTGGCTTAAGGTTTGCATGTCTCATCACATTTTTACTTATATTTAAGGGAAGGTACAGCTATGGAGCAAAAGGGCACCTTCTGCATGGCCCTAGGCTGCCAGCCTCCCTTAGGCAAGCAGGTCTTGAATGGCAGGTTTTCACACACAACTCAGTGAAAATAGCTGAACAGGATTTAGTATAACTACGATCATAACTGACAGCTGGAACCTGAATTCACAAAGATGTGTAGAAATAAATGCTGCTGTCAATAAGATTCTGCACGTGGATTATAGGATGAGAAAAAACCCACATAATTTGTGCCAGTCAGGCCCTTGACTGGTGGATGATACATTTTTAAGCCTGATAAGATTAATAGACTGATGCAGTCAAAGGTCAGCATGTAACTAGTACAGATACAATCTGTGCTCCCTTGAAAATAGGCAAGGCCAGGAATTACAGCCTATGAAAAGCACCTAGCCCTTGAAGCATTGCAGTAAGGGGTATTGTCTCACAGCCTCTGCATGCAGACCTGTGTGAAGCCACTGGGACCATTGAATAACTCTTTTCTTCTTTCTGAAGAGATGAAAATCAGATCTGAACATTCCAACTAAACAATTAGGGAAGATGGGAGCTTTACTTCCAAAGGCACGCTTTGCCAGGATCAAGCCGTCTTCTTCCTCGCCCATTTTCTGCAAACAAAGCAAGGATTGCAGAACATCAGAAAGCTCAGTTGAGCATGACCACAGCTTGACACTGTATCTTCAGAGTGTCACAATGTCATACTAATTCAGCAGCTGAGGGCAAACATTTCTACAAAAGCTGGAAGCTGTCTGGTATTTCACTGCTGGCTGCATTTGATGTCTCTTGCTAGCTGTGTCTCTTCCTGTCTTTCTAAAGCAGAGGATTCCAGTTGCATGCTACCTGAGCATGTTCAGCATCAGTTCTTTTTGGTCTCTATATGGTAGTTTTCTAAACAATTCTATGGTGTGCTCTAAAACCTATGAGTTTTAATTTAATTAACTGGTATTGTATTTACATTAGATTGGCAACTCTTTTCACCAGACAATCATCTTTCAGACGACTTGGAATTAATTAGCACATTTGCAACCCATGCCTAAACCTGTATTAAGAGAACAACTGGGCTAGTCCTCTTGCTAGAGTACCCAAGGATACTGAGAATATGGGGGGCTTGACATTATCTAATGGTTGTGTTTCTTCATGAAGCCATAATAAGTTCCCAAGCCACAAAAAAAAGTTGGAAGTCATCAGAAGATGTGTAATGTTCTTAGCAACCAAAATTACTAGATCAAGATTTTCCCAAAGAATTAGGCATTTTAGGAATGCCCGATTTTTGTTTTCCAAGAAGTGCCGCATTTTCTCCACTCCCTCCTCAAGAGAGACCTGTGTTTTCAGAATGTCATTTCTTTAAATCTGTATATGTGGCCTACAAAGTAACAAATGTATCTTTAAAAGCAAGGACTCCTTCTGGTGGTCAGTGAGAGGAATAAAGCTGATAATGAAGCAAGTGGTAACGCTGATACTCTCAGCTAGAAGAATCCATCTGAGTCAGGGCTGCTGATCTTATTTATTTGCAGGAAAGAAGGTCTCTGGGGCTGAAATCCTGGCTCTACCAATGTTGGGGAAATTTTACAGTTGACTAGGTTCAGTTTTCCTCACTGCATTGCTTTTTTATTCCACTTGTGTTGTTGAATTCTTTTTCTGCTTCTCAATTCTCCATTCATCTTTGAGCCTCTTACCCACTGGGAAAACTCTCCATAGTAAACAGGATAGGAAAGAGAGAGTTGCTATTCAGCCTGAATGTTTGCTGTCCTCTTCAGAGCAGGGCATGTTTGCTCACCCTTTCAACAACACCTGAAGAATAAATATCCACTCATTTAACTAGCTGCTCACCAGTTCTTGCTCCTGGGGTTGGCAGCAGCTTGGTAAGAGTGAATGTGCATTGAAATAAGAAACCTGATAACCACAGAGAAGTTATTTATACAGCTGAGCTCCACTAGGAAAATCTACAGGTGAGATAAGGGACCACAGGCAAAACCCTATGTTCCTGTAGGATTTTTGAGAATCCTTAAAGCTATTCACACTTATACTTGCTGGTAACTAAAGCTAGTTTTGTACAGTTTTTCAATGTAAGCACCTCTTTAAAAAGAAATCAATAAATCCCACAGTACTTGTATTTTGTTCTGCCCTGAAGCACTCAGAAGAAGCTTGTGGTGATGACAGTTACCATGCTAAAGCCACTTGGTCACCCAAAGGTAACCATTCACCAGCTGCAGGAACACAGATAAACTCTTGGGGTCAGCAGCAGTTGAATGAAGAGTTCAACTAATGAACCCCTCTGAGGATTTGTGCAGTAATAAACAAGTAAGCTGGATTTTAGAAAGTGGAACTTGCTTAATTGAGTCCATCTTTGTATGGTTTGAAAGCATTCAAAAATACAGAAAACTCCTTAATAGGCAAAGCAAGGGCTCTGCAGCAAGTCCACTGATTTCAAACAAATTACTAAAACACAGAGTCATAGAGTCAGAATGGTTTGGGTTGGAAGAGAACTTAAAGACTACCCAGTTGCAGTCCCCACCCCATCATGGGCAGGGACACCTTCCACTTGCTCAAGACCCTGTCCAGCCTGGCCTTGAACACCCAGTTCACAACTTCTCTGGACAACCTGTTCCAGTGCCTCACCACCCTCACAGTAAAGAATTTCTGCCTAATACCTAATCCAAACCTACTTTCTATCAGTTTAAAGCCATTACTGAAGAAAGCCCTACAAGGTAAGTATGTTGTCAGCTGAACACTAGGTTCCCTTAACTATGTATGTGTTGGGGTTAATTACTGTGATAACGTTTCTTTTTCTCCTTTAAGTGAATTTAGCTTCTGCTTTCTTTCTCTTGTTATCTTTCAGAGCATGCTCCTAGAACTATCATCTATCATGAAAAAGTAATGATGTTCTAAGGAGAAGAAATAAACTAACGGATTGAGCACAAACTGCCTTCAGCAGAGAGATAAAAGCAGATTTTCTGTTGCTATGTTCTCCTTACCTGCTGCTATTATGCCAAATTCATAACACAATTTAAAAAAGCAAACACTTTATTCCTCCATTTTGCACCAAACCGAACCATACCATACTCTGATTGCTGGTGTTAATGGGTAGCTTGGTCCACAGCTCAACATTTTTCTCATGTAGACTGAGGTGGATTTGGTCAGTGTGTGCTGCCACTGCAGAAACAGCCTAGTGTCTTTGGGGGAACATTTTGAGATGTACAAGTTGTTGTGCATGCTAGTAGTGTTCATATCAGAAACCAGCTTGATCCACAGACCTTCAAGGCAGTGTAAAACCCAAGGCACCTACAAGAAATGATTAGTTTGATTTGAAAGTAACCTGGAAGGCTACTGGGCTCTATCTCCCCCAATTTCAGCAGCCAATGAATAAAAAGATGGAGGAAACACTCATGGAATCTGAAAGGACAGAGAATTAAAGAGAGAGAAAAACACAGCTGAAGAATATTTGCTGCTCATCTGCCTGCGCTAGTGCAATCCTCAAGCTTTGATAGAGACTTTCCATGTAGCCTTCTCATAGCTAAACCTTTTGGCTTCAGAATTGAAACTAACAGATATCAGGCAATTTAAGTGGAAAACATCTATACTTCTCAGTTTGCTGTTCAAGAAGATCTGCAAGGTATCACATCAAGGTCACGAAAATCTTATTTGCTTCACTGTCTCATTAATTCATACAGAAGAACCAAAAGACAAGGAAAGCCCAAAAGAGCTCATTTTCAGTTTGGTAGAACAGCCTAGCTCTGGGGCTTGGCTTTCTGAGTTATATGCCCTGAGAAAGCAGCCCAAGAAAGCAGCCCTTCCACTTGTGTACCTGGAAAATAAAGGACCTTTGTCTGACTGTCCCTCATCCTGTTTCTGGCCACATGCTTTGGGCTGCTTTTATTTGTCAAGCTTATCACAGCTCACATTTGCTATCACCTCACTGGCGAGCGGTACTTGGAACAAGCTCGTTTGTTATGCAGCTTTTCCAAAACATAAAAATTCCTTATGACAACTCTAAGGAAAGGCTAACAGAAAGAAGTACAGCAGGAAAATAAGTCAAATATAAAGACTGCAGTCGTTTTTTTTCTAGTACACACGATTTACATTTTACATTCATATTCTACCTTACTTTAAACTCACTGACAATTTGCCTGTGCATTTGTTCAGTATTTTAAGGCAAAAAAACCAAACCAAACCAAACCAAAAAACCCCAAAAACTTGAGATGGTAGCTATTAAGTGCCAGCAACAACCGATCAGGGATGGAGAAACAGCTTTGCTAAAGTACACTCTCTACTGCCAGGCTGTATAAATATGGTGGATACAACATCTTCTGACAGATTTGAGGGGGTGGGAAGCTTTCTTCATATATGCTTAACAGGAAGATTCAGAAAACTGAGTAACTCTGGGAAGTAACATGTTTTATTTTCTTCCATGAGAATTTTAAGACTGAAAAATCACAGGCAACTTTCACTGCTGCAGATGGAAGAGAATGCAGCTTGTATCCTTAAGTTTGGTGGTCTAAAGAATGCTATCTAGAGTTTCCTTTCTGGTGATAAAAAGGCCTTGTGACCTCCCTCTAGCAGCTTGCCCTGCTCCCCACTCTGCAGAGCATCATCCCAGCAAGTCTGTGGAGCAGGGTAGGACAACTCGTCATGCCATTCCCCCCCTTGCTGGGTGTCCTCCTGCAAGCTATTGAGCAGGCTCTCAGCTTGCATCCAGCATAAGGAGAGAGGTGGCTGCTATGCGTTGGGAGTCCCAGAGAGCAAACATCCTCTGCGAGACCCCATGTCCTGCTTGTGGTAATAGCATCCAAGGGTGTAGTAGTTTCTTCTTTCCTTTCTGGATTTCCTGCAGTACAAGTGATGCTAATGGTCCAGGGCACAAGTTTCCTCTTTTAGAGTGGGACACTACAGAGATTTTTCAGCGATATTTTGTTTCTACAGAAACCTCTCTCAGTATCTCTCAGGATTTCCTTAGAGGGGAAGTAAACTCCAGCCTCTCCCCTTATGTACGCTGGTGCTTTAGAAGACCAAAACAAAGATTTAACAGAATTGCCTTAAGTCGTGCACCAGGGGAATGGGTATGGATACAGCTTATTTGATCTTTCAAAACAACTTATTTCATCTTTGCAATGAAACACCCTGGGCTGTTCCTGCAGATCAAAGGTAACTGGATCCCTGGATCAAAGACTAGCAGTGAATTAGCAAAGGGACCACGTGAGTGGAGGTCTCCTCATCAGCCCAGAGATTCATCGGGAAGTAACAACCACATCCAACTTAACCAATCTACAACCCGCTTGTTAACCAAGCCCTGCAACATCAATTTCAGAGTCACGATGAGTCAATTTACAATACATAATGATATGTCTTTATTTCATCAACAGAAATGGTGTCTAGACAAAATTCAGTTAACACTAGCAATTCAAATGAATGAAAAGGGTTGGGTGGGTTTTTTTAATTTTTTTTTTCCACAATACTGTATTTACAATGAGTAAATGACATTTTAAATTCATTAGTTCATAGCAATGCTTTCTTCCAAAAAGGTAAAAATTCTTAGTAACAGAGAGTAAGCATCAACAGCCACCTCATTTATTTATACAATAAAAATCACAAGAAACCACAGTCACCTAGAAAAAAAATAAAGACAAGCTTAAGAACTAGTACAATAAAATGATGCATTGAATTAAGTTACATTAATCGCATAGAATTTGTGTAAAAAGTATGTAGAAAAAACACCTGATGTAACCTGTTACAGTCATTGACCAGTTATGAGAGGTACAGAGGGTTATACAGGTAGATATGTGTGAAAACTGTCCATACTGTTTGACCTGGGGAGGAAGAGAAGAGGGGTTGCACCCCCTTGCATACACTGATAAAACCCTGTTTTGAATATGGCCTCTGAAGTTTGTAAGGCATATATAAGAGGTGCACTTGTAACCAACTGGTTCTGGAACAAACTTTTAGGGCATCCACACCCTTGAAATCAAAGGTGATGCTTGGAACTATGAGTAAACAACCATGCATCGAATATCACCAAAGTGTTTAGTATCATTCCTGCTGGTTTGAGGGATCCAGAGGGCTTCAGGCAGAGCAAATGTAGTAGTGAGAGCAGGACTGAAACCCATGCAGGTTTCTCTTGGGTACATCACAAATGCAGGGTAACGCCAGCCTGGGCGGGGGATGCCAGCCACAAGCCCCAGCTTGGGGTAGCTGCTGCCTCCTCTGCCCACATCCCAGGGTGTGGCCTCCTCCAGCTGCAGGGATGAGCCCAGCTAGTGAACGCAGCCCCCACTTGGATCCCTCCAAAACAGGGGGGTCTTTTGGGTTCGTAGCCTGGGACATCTCTGCTCCTAAGCAATCAATGAAATCAAACACTGCCAGTTGCCGTTTCTATTTTGGGATGCTAGTGTCTTTCTGTATGCCCTTAATTAGCCACAAGGGACAACAGTGGCACTGCATGAACCACACAGTGACTTTCACCTACAGAAAGGGCTCTGCCCACAGTCACTAGAGTTCGTACAAGAACAGGAGTCAACTAACTGGCTTTTTAGCAGTTGTTTGGTTGGGGTAATGACCTTATAAAAACATATTTTTAGCACTCCTTCCCGCCAAAAAGCGATTTTCTTTGCAAAAATGGCAACATTATCTGAGTAATACCTTAAAATGCATATCAATATTTGACTTTAATATAAATAATACCTATCTTGGTGGAGTGTAGGAAAATACTGTACAGTTAGTCTTTGCAAGTAATGCCATTAAAATTTTGAGAGTAAAGGGAATAATTATTCTACAGACCACCAACAATAGATCTTTTAAATATACACACAGTATTTGAACATATGCATATACACATATATTGTATCCTACAGCATCAGACCTGATGCCTGAGTCATGAAATACTCCAGGGAGTATTATAAATATACATATATGTATTATAAACAGGAAGATACACAAACACACACTTTGACTAGAATTGTAGATGTATGCACATACATACATACACGTATTTTATATATGGATGCAAAATTAACTTGGACTGTGTTGGCAGAGACAAAACTGAAATGAAGTCAAAATCTGTTGAGCAAATTTCTAACAGGAAAGAGAAGTTCTTTATGTAAATAGTTTTAGTTTCACCTCACTTCTGATAAAAATAAAACTGCTCCATACTTAGCAAAGTCCTCCTTATGCAAAGTTGCTGCTCATACTGAGCTAAACCTTCTCTCGGCAGCCCTAAAATAGAGACTTATAAAATGCTGTAGCCATGGGCTACCACATTCACCCAGAGGCACCTTCAAACGCATCTCAGATCATTAAAAAAAAGGTGGAAGCAGCACTCCTTGATGCAATGGCAGAGGGCATGAACTGGAGCAAAATGTGAGCCTGTGGAAACCTGACAAATGTTCACTTTGTCTCACTGCAAAATTCACTATGGGTCTTCTGTTCTGCAAATGCTCTCTCTTCACCCCCACAGCAGTGGATTACAAGACACAAGTGAGGATGTGGTGTTGACTCTGGAATTGCAACGCTTCACCATGCTTTCTCCTAGTGGATCAGTATTCATTTTATTACAGGATTATAGTGAATCCCACATGCAGATTTGCATTGTTTACTAGGCAATCATAAAGTCATATATAAAAAAAATAACTATATATCTAGGCATCTTAACTTCTATTTAAGCACTCTTCAGAACACAGACTTGACGAAGTGTTGCACTCCAGATTAACGACCACACTATCAGCATTAATCATTTCTCTGGCAGGAGTTAATCCACTTAGCAGAGTTATGTATCTAGTTCCCGCTCTCCTTTTTAAAGAGAAATAGCAGTTAGCATACTAATCACTGTGGCTTGCCTTTGCAGCACATTTTACTTCCTTGGGAAAAAAAATAATACAAGGATTAGATCCAAAAATATAGTGCATCTTAAAAGCAGCATATACCCTTAGAAAGACATTTAATAAATTACTTGTACAATATATAAAATAATAGTTTTATACTGCAGCATCAAACTCTGACGCCTGAGTCATCACTTTAGGAAGTCTGTGATATAAATACTGGGATCTCCCGATAACACAGCCAACATTTTTGCATTTGTTTTGCTTGTTTTCCATTTTGTTTTCCCTCTCTTTTAAAAAAAAATTTAATCTTTTCACTACCTTTTTGTTCCAGAATCAGCTTGCAATGAGCTTTAATTGTGTTCAAGGCACCCCCAGAGAACGCAGAGAAACAAACACATTATATAGTGTAGTACTCACCTGACAAAGCATAACAAGCCTAAATGAAATGAGGTTCCCTGGCAATACAAGTATAGCAATGGGAAAGGAAAAGGAGGACTAGATACAGACTGGACAGAGCTTCAAGGACTCGCATGCCCATGAGAGAGGTGCAGTGCTCAGCAGGGAGATGGGTCTCACCATGCTGTTCCCAAGCAACACCTGGGAGGACAGATGCTGCAGGTGTCCTCTTGGAAAAATGCAAAGAGATTCTTACTTAAGATCACAGTGACCACTGGCCAAACTCTCAAAATTCATAAATACCGCAGCCAGGTGGGGTTTTTTTTCCTTCTTTCCAATGATATTTTGTGGTCAGTTGGTTTGACCTCATGAGACAAGAACAGTTGTATATGTAAACTGGTGTCCAGGTCTGAAACTAATTCTCCCAATATCTTCCTTTAACATTAGCCCAGTAACTGCTTTGAAAGCCACATGGTTTGAAATAGCAAAAAAACCTCAAAACAAAACAGAAACAAAAAACAACCACCACCACCAAAATAAAACCCCACTGAAAAACCATGATACATGTAAATATAGAAAGCAATGACACAAAATCAGCCACTTCTAATGGGAAAGAATGAAATCAAACATCCAGAGAAGCTTGCAGGGTAGGGAAAGATAGATGAGAGAAAGGTTGAGGAAGAGACACTTATTTGAGCAGTGGTTTTAAATATCAGTTCCCAAGGTAGAGGAAATCAAGAGACCCAGCACCAGTACGAGGCCAGGTCAAACCTAAGAGCTGCAGCGCAATGGGTTATGTGGGTGGGTTTTTTAAATCATTGGAATGAGGTCAAGAGTACCAGTTGCACATGAGTTGTTAGTAGAGTAAATCTTCATGTCAGGAAGCAAGTTAAAACTTGGTTTTATACTCATAAAACATTCTATCTATTCATATATATAGGAGGTCACTTAAAAATAAAAAAAGGCAACAGAAAAACATCCTTAAAATACTGTGTCAGTTGACCCTTCCCTCCCACCCGCCCCCAACTCCCCCAAGTAGCTATGACTCTATAATGTGATTCACATTTAGTTTTAAATTCTAGCTTTCACCATGGTCTCATAGAAACAAAACTTCTCTGCGAAGCACAGAACTGCTTTGCAACGTCAACGAATTCAAAGGAAAATCAAATCCTGCCTCCCCGCCAAAGAGCTTCTCAGTCAGTTACCTGCAAAAGATGGCTGGGGGGGTTCAGGTCTTTTTAGGTTAAGCTCTTTTAAAAAGAAAAAGACAACTCCTCCCCCTTTTTCAACTGTGTGAACTAGGAGTTTATGGCATTTGTATATTTTTGAACATTTAAAGGTAAGGATTTTGTACAGTAATGATTAATACTTAAACATAAATATTCTCCTACATTATATACTAGTTTTTCTTTGTACATGCGGGGAAAAAAAGTATTTTCAACAAACATGGCACATGCTATATGCATTTCCTCCTCAGTAGCTTGGCTACAATAGTTTGGATGAAGAGGATAAAAGCAAGACTTTGTGGCGAGTGGGTGACGGTCCATGAGCACAGTCTGAAGATGGAAGAAGTGGAGAGAGGGAGCTGATTCCTCCTCCAGGGTTCAAGATGCTGATCTACTGAGTGCCTCAAAAAAACACCAGCTCACACCTCTAGTGTAAACGTTAGCACAGAAGACCACATTATCACTCAGTGTTTCTGAGAAGCTGCTTCCCCACACTTTTTTTTTTTTTTTTTTTTAACAGGTGTGAACAGCTGGTCATTTTTTTTCAGCGAGAACAAACAATATCAGCCAGTAAAGCACATGACAGTTGTCATTGATAAAGCCACGCAACCTGGCACACGTAGGGCAAAGAACCACAAAATAAAAACTCAGTACACTTAGAATAATAATAATAATAATTATTAAAAAAGCATTAGGAGGTTGTTCTTCTGTCTACACTGTACATACAGATGTTATGCTTGAAAAGCTGCTGTCTCACACAGTCATAACATGAGTCAACATTGCTTAAGATACAAATCCAATACAGTTACAACTAAGCCAATTCACTGAGTAGTCTCTTTTAAGACAGTGCTCTTTTAGCTGCAGTTTGTGCTGAGGGCAATGCTGCAGGATGAGAGGATCCTGGAACACAAGAATTTGATGGGTAAGCGACCAAATTGGGTGTTGGCAAATGTAGGTTTTGCTCTTAGAGGATACAGTGCTAGCTGGACTTCTGCAAGGAAACCAAAGTCAACAACTAGGGGTCTGATCCTGCAACTCCGCCTACCTGGACAGGATCACTGACTTCACCAGACCCACCTCTGCAACTTGGGTCTGGTGGGGAAAACAGGTAATGTCTGAGGACAGCTGAGGTCAGGCTCTGGGGACTAGCCAGAGCAGCAGTTGCTTCCATGAGTAAAGGATGCAGAGGGGGGCTGGAGAAAAAGCCCCCAAGTGTATTGATGTGATTTCCATTCGCTTTACTTTGTGGAACATATGATGAACTGATCCAGTTGTCAAACACACTTTTCTCTAAAAAGTGAAATATACTTTCCCCTATAAGACTCCAAAAGCATCATTAACAGCACTTAAACTTGGTTTGTGAAACAGAAAGAAGTCTAAATATAAAAATAATTCAAGCAGATTCTCTTTACAAATTGTATAGTGAATTCAGTATTTGGCAAGACCGTTTTTACTACATAATGAGCTCCTGAGTGTTTGTCTATTAGCTAAAAATTTTCAATTTCCTTTAAGCAATAAAGCAAAGAAAACCATATACTCAAGTTATACTGAAGTCATGACTTCATTTATGAAAAGAGGTTTGACCAGAAACTCAGTGCAAGTGGCAAAGTTGACCATTACTGTACAGTATCTGCAAGAAAATAAAATAACTCCACATTGCTCAAGTGGCACGAAATGGCTGTGCCAAAAAAAATATTGTCTATAATAAAATCTCAAATAAGTTTCCAACATTAAAATTTTATAAATAAGTACAAATCGAATGATATTGCTGAACTGTGAACTGAGAAAAAAAATTATCGTGTAACAAGTTACCAAACTAGTTCTAGCATCAAAGACAAAAAGGAATGTTGGAACTTGTTTATACAATAGAAATGAAAGCTTCCAGTTTGTAGGATGAAAAAAATTGAGGCATGCAGGGATTCTTGCATATGGATATATATATTTTATATATATTATATATAATATGTACAGTTTAGCTATAAAACTTTGATGTGTAAAGAAGCTGTCTTCAATGAAAAATTGAACATTCAGAGGAAATTCCTGAGTTAGGGTTTTGTGACATGGGCCACTGAGAAAAAAGCTGCGGTTGGGTCCTCAGAGGTGTTATGTCCATCCCTGTTAAGATTGAAATCAACATACAAAAACAGACAGTGTTGCCACTGCTTCGTTCCCTGCCTGAGCAAGGGATAGCACCATTGTGAAGAGAACTCCTGCTTGTAGAGAGGAGGGAATACTTAAAAACAGTATTGCTGCTAAGACCACTGTAGTGTGCACCAAATACGTTCTTCTAGACAACAAATGAACACTGCCACTGGCTGACTGAAGAACACCTGACCAGGTGTAATGTTAAGGTTACAAGTCACTAGGTGTAATCTTTCCTAGGTTGTTCGTCTGTTGTACATTTATCAGTCATTTCCTGACAGAAGTCTACCGTGACTGTTTGGCTGCTCTGCTCTGGTGGAAGCTCTCTCTCGGGGTAAGTACCTGTGTCGGCTCCATCCGACCCCCCGCCGGCCGAACAATTTTCCGAGATGTTGTTGGGCAGCCAGGGTGCTCCCAGCTGCACCGAGCCTTGCTCTGAGCAGCACTGCATGTTTTCCCCAATGCACTGGGAGGTCACCAGGCTCTGCTCCACACCAGCTGGGGCAGGGCTGATGGTGGTGACTGGCTGTAGATCCATGGGTCTGAGAACGGGGCAGTATCGGTGGAGAGCCTGGATCTGTTCCGGGCTCTGCATGTCTCTACACACTTCTTGGGAAAGACAGGAGAAGTTGTCTAACAATTCTCCCATGCTTGCTTTCAGCTGGTTCCTTTCTGAGAGCAATTTCTCTTTCTCACACACCTGAAAAAGAAGGAAGGCATCTTAGGCTGAGGGCTCACTCCAGGCACATATGCAGCAGAACCCACCCACGTGTCACAGTGAATTTTATATGGCCAGAGGAAGAGTCACAAATACTCTCAGGTATCCAACCATCGTGAGGTCTGTGTGGACTACAGTTTGGGAAACATCTGGACAAAAACATTTAAACTGGAAGAGGATAGGATGACAAGTTATTCCTAAGCGATTCTTGTCACTCTTTATAGACTAAGGCAGCATGACAGGTACTACAAAAGAACTCAGAATGAAACATTCTGATGAAGAAAAGCCATTTCCCATCTGAACAACAAGAAAACAAGGATTAGTTCCCAAAGTGAGAATATGGTGCAGATGTTCAGTTCACCTTCTAATTATTGGGTGGGTCGCTCAGGCTGGGTGCGCCTGCTCTGGCCTGTGCACCAGCTGAACCCCCATTACCACTGGGATGTGTCATATATATATATGTCACATATATATATGTGTCACTCAAAAGAGAGGATCTAAGTGTGCTCTGTGGCCTGCACCACAGCTCGTTTTCTTATGTCCCGGTGCTTAATGGCTTGGGCTTGATCTAATCAAGATATTTTTATGAAGACATAAATGAAAAACCTGAAGGTTGGTGGACTTCTTAATACTTGGATACACAACAAGCTCAATATCATTTCTGCTTTGCTCTCCTCAGGCTTTGCCTCCTGTGTTCCCAAATATCCTCCTCTGCCTACATCCAGCTTGAGTGCTTTCAGAGTTTCACTGTCTCAGTTCGCTGCTCTAGGAGAGGACCAGATGAAAAGCAGGACAGTACTGGTGAGAAGGAAGAGTGAGACAGTCTGGTGGGACTTATTTTTCTATGCAGGATTTAAAAACTGGGAAAAGTTTTTCCTGCATGCAGCGAAGCACTGGTAAGGCCCACAGCTCTAGCTAGTGCAGGGTGCTGCACAATGTGCTGTGGTGGGAGTCATTTCCAGCTTAGACCTCCCATGGCCAACAAGCCCTCACTGTGGGGTAAGCGCTGCCCTCCCTGTGCTCAAGAGGCAGGATTTGGCAGGGGTTAGGCACTGAGCCAGACCCAGCCTGGGGTTACACCTCTGAAAACCAGTGTTGACTCAGTGCAGACTAACGGGGATGGTCCTGCTGCATCTCCTTCTGTCTCAGGCAGGTGGGCACACAGCTCGATAGAGTAGATGAGATTTTGTAGAGTACCGGAGCTATTTCCAGAGCTGAGCTGGCCCCAAAAGCAGAACAGCCATGTATCTCACCTAGTAACACTGCTAAACCCAAGATGTCTCGGCATCTGAGGTGTAAAAACTCCACAACTCAGATAATCCTACGATGGGTGTTTGTTGACAGCTGATAGTATTGTCCTGGGTCCAAACCCCACACTGGAGGCATACAGCTGTGTGAATGCAAAAGAGAGCAGTGCACATGAAAAGAACCAACTGCTAAAATATTGATAAATCTATCAAGAAAGCATAAAAATAATAAAAAAATAAACAGATGCTCAAGTACATCTTGAGATAATGAATTATGGAAGAGAATATGCTGCGAGTTTGCAGGGAAAAAAGGAAATATGAGTGGGTAGATGGATGAGTGAAGGAAAGCAGGCAAAAAAAAATACCTATCAAACTCAGAGGATAGAACCACTTCACTCACTGTCTACTGTGAAACCGTCTGTGTCAAGAAGATGGGTGATTTACAGGAAAAGGGATCTTTCATAAAAGACGCAGCCAAATGAAAAACCCTTAAACCATAATACCATTATGTAGTTCAGGAGACTGAAAGTTACTGGTCACTAAGTGGACAGAAGATGACAGAAGAATGTGTTGTGTGTTCATTCTGCTCCCTGTCCCTGTCTTCCAGCTCAAAGGGCTAGGTATCTGGAGAATGACTGGTCTTGCTATCAAAGACTGAGGCAAAGAAGGCATTAAGTAGCTCATCCTTTTCCTTTGTCACTATGTTTCTCCTCCATCCAATAAAGAATGGAGACTCTCCTCAGCCTTCCTTTTTTTGATGGTGTATTTATAAAAACACTTTTTATTGTCTTTTATAGCAGTAGCCAGATTAAGTTCTAGTTGGGCTATTACCCTTCTAATTTTCTCCCTGCATAAATTCATGACATCATTGTAGTCCTCTTGAGTTGCTGCCCCTTCTTCCAAAGGTCACAAACTGTAATTTTCTTCCCTCAAGTCCCAGGCCAAACTCTCTGTTCAGCCAGACTGGTCTTTCCCAGTGGCTTGTCTTTTGGAACATGGGGACAGCCTGCTCCTAGAGCCTGTAAGATTTCCTTCTTGAAGAATGTGCACCCTTCCTGGACTTCTCTTCCCTTCAGTACTGCCTCGCAAGGAACTCTTCTAAACAGGCGAAAGTCTGCATTCTGGAAGTCCAAGGTGGCAGTTTTGTTGACTCTCCTCCTTACTTCTGCAACAATCAAAAACTCTATGCTTTTGTGATCACTGTGCCCAAGATGGTCTCCAGCCATCACTTCACCTACTAGCACATCACTGTTTGCAAGCAGCTCCAGCGGGGTGCCTTCCCTACTTGGTTCACTCACTGTGTATTCTACATACTCAAGTCCACCTTGCTAAATAGAAATGTCAACACTTCTTTTGAAGAATCCTGCACCTCAAAGGGTTCTTGATTCCTGAAATTCAGCATGGATCAGACCCACAAGGTCACTCATATACCTTTTATTCATTTCCCTGAGATGTGTGTGTGCCGGGAACAGAAGAGGACTTGAAAATTTTGTCTATCCACGGTTGATTATGTCAGATGATAACGGTAATGTCATAGGATTGCATAAAGTCAACAAACCCAAAATAATTTTCAAGTAAAGACTACAGGTATCAAGCAGGTCCCACCCCTTGCTGCTAAGTCCAGCTCTTAGAGTGCTGCTCCTGGTGCTCTGGAGAGCAAGAGACATGTACTCCCCATCATCAGCTCAGTGTAGAGGACAGGCATGTGCAGCCAAGACTGGACCTGCTTCTCCTGGCAATGTGGATGAGCAGCCACTCTTTCACCCTGCAGAGCCTCTGACTCACCCTGTACACACTGCAGATTATACTCACTGCAGGAAGCAGTTGCTCACTATTTTGTTTATCTTTGATGTTTTGTTTGTTTTGCATCAGTGGAGCACCATTCTGAACAGTGTTTTGATTTCTGTTTCTTTTTTCTCCCCCAGGGCTTCAGCAGCACAGCATCTGAAGGCTTCGCAAGTCTTGATGAGTTAAGCCTCCCAACCAGCTTGTGAGGTCAGTGTCACCTCCCTGTTACAGAGGGGAAGCACACAGGCACAGGCAGCAAGCGAGTAACCCAAAGCAGTGCGGCTTTCTGCCATTTTTGAGGTGATGGTAACTCAGCTTCTTCCAACAGATCCCTGCCTCTTTCACACACTGTTTGCTACAGCTTGTTCAGAGAACGAAGCACAGTGAAGCCTATACTAAAGGCCACTTGCAACATGCAATCTGTTGTGACAAGAGCAAGAAGTATCCCTCTCTCCAGACCCATCAGGTTCAGCCTGAAACTGAGAATGTTTTAAATGTGCACCTACACACTTAAATCAAGGACCTTAAATAACCTTTAATGAGAGCTGGGTACACAGAGATGACGGTAAGGAAATCAACTTCAGCTCCTTTTGTTTTATCTGTGTGAATGAATTAATTTAACACACAAACCCTTGGATATTCAAAGGTTGGATTTAATGCAGGACTCCCAAATGTAATCAAACTGTCCACTTGCATGTTGCACACTCACACTTCTCACAACAGCTGAACTGCCACTATTACATTAATTTTGGCATCCCAGAGAGCTTTAGAACTTTTAAACAGCTGAGGAGGTCCTAACCCATTCTGAAGTTCCAGTGTTGCATTTCCCCACTGAGTGATACCCTACAGACATGTCTTCCTTCACAACCCTTGCCTCAAACCTTTTATCATTTTATCATCATATCAGCTTACTTTCTCAATGGGCAAGGGATGGCAGGGAAAGAGGAGAAAGTCCCTCAGACCACAGGGGCACCGTCACAAAGGAAGGGAGTTTTTTCACATAAGATGCCTATAGTTAAGATGTCTATATATGACATGGCTTTCCAGGTGATCCTGTTTAGCAATGAAGAGGAGCAGGCACTTCTGCACTATAAGTCACCTCCCTTACTGCAGGATGAGACAAATAGGACTCAAAAGGTTTCTCTACACTGACTCTACACCAGGCCAACCAGCTCCAGTGCAGGTGTCTATATTATAAACATCTGTATTTAGCCACCCAAACCACACCTGAGGTGTCCATACCATGACTGAAAGAGAGAGAAATTTTCTGAGCAGCCACTTAGCCTTGTTCCAGTCACCTCACTCTGAGATTAAAATGTGGTAGCACTGTCCACTGACACCTCAGCACACAGGAGACACATCCCCTGACATGCTCTGGCCAGTGAGCACTGCAGACTCCTTGAGTAAAGAGGAGGGCTTCAGTCCATGCCACACCAGGAGCATTACAGGGAAGAAGACAGCAGGAGCAAGGAGGAACATATCCTTGCCAGTTTACTGACATACACCACAGGATGCCCACTTGTCTGGATATTCACAATCCCAGCTTTTTGCTTCCCTTGACATTTCTGCCATTTGCTCAGTGAATGAAAGTGCTGAAGAAAAGGCATAGCAAGCTGAAATGTCCTGAAAATGCTCAGCTACCTTCTAGCATGTCAAAGAGTAAGAAACCATGTAGAGATGAATCTGGCCCTGCCACAGCCCTGTTTGGACCAGACAAGTCTGAAGGTCTCTTCATACCTACCTCTTTTGGGCACTCCATAAATCCCTGACCAACAGATTGTTGTGATAGGTAGGCAGGGAAATGGGGCTCAGATGAGGAAATGCCTTTGTAGACTCAACTGTAAGTACTGCGGTTAAATTAAACTGCAAGCAGGGAGCTGTGATACAGGCTTTCCTCCTCTTTCAACTTACTCAACAATCTGCCCTTGAGAAAAATACAGATATTTAGGCCTCATTTCACTGGGATTTTGTGTTTTCCATATATATGATACATGCACATACTAATATATTTCTGCATGTTAAATTTTCGTACCAGTGGTTCTGCTTGCATATGAGAGCAAACTGACCAAACCCACCAAACTCTGGCTGGAACTGCTGTTGGTGCCCTGTGAGACGCGGTGCGAGGGCGAGCGGGGCTGCAGTGAGAGCACGTAACTCACCAGCTTGCGGATTTCACATTCTAGGTTCTGAATGCAGTCCAGTTTCCTCTTGCGGCAGCGCTGAGCTGCAATTCGGTTCTTGCTGCGTCGGCGGACATCGTGGATGAACTCGAGCTGCTCTGAGGTTAGCTTGTGCATCTTTATCATCATCTGGAAATCATTCCTTGGAAGATCTGTGATTTGATCAACAGGAAAAGGAAGTTTCACCTAAAACAAACAAACACAAGACAAGAGCAGAGTCATATTCTGCTTGGGCAATGTAAGCTGAACAACAGTAAGCAGAAGGATGATGATCTATATTGCCAATCCCTTCCATAAACAACACATCAGGTTTTACATTGGGTAAGTTTTTAACACTCCCTTGTGGCACATTGTGGAGGTCCAGATGGTAGGAATCAGATGATAATTGTATTTAAATCAGCAATATAGATGAACCCCAGATAAAAATTCCATCTTTCTACAAAGCTCTAATAACTGATCCCAATGCATTAGAAAAAGGTTCTGTCCACTCGGAGACATGGCCTTTCAGAAAGAGTGAAGTACCTCACTGCAATTAAATTCAAACCAGTTTCAAGGAGGGGGCTATTACCACAGCAGGAAGCCTGTCTCTGCCCGGCCTGCAGGACTGAAAGTTTGATTAGGTGTGAGGTTAAAAATGCAACCTGACACCTCAAGTGGATGAAAAATGCCGTATTGCAATTAGGAAAGGTCACCTAATCAGCATTTCAACAGAGCTGTACACTCTATAAGAGGAAAGGGTCAGAGTAGCGTGATGCAGCATATCCCACTCTGCTAAAACATACACATTTTGAAATAAACCAATATATGCTGACAGTCTAATATTTCTGTAGATTAAAGAGCACTGAACTTGTATTTCTTGAAGAAGTCAGGTTCTGACTTCAGGAATTCTACCAATTACACATTAAAGCACAGCAAAACACAAAGCTTCTGACAGTCTGAAGCAACAAACACAACCCCTCTCAAAAGCTGGAGAATGGTAGATGTGCTCAAAACCTTTTAGCTTTTTCCCCCCAAACCTATCAGCTCGCTCAAATCAAAGTAAGCACCTCTCCTTAAAAGTCTTGCTTCAGTTGTAGCCCCAGACTGATAACTACCAAAAAACTGATGTTCCTTGGCAGACTGTTGTATTTGGAGGTCAAAGCTGACAAAACTGAAGGAGGTGGCAGCTGAGTAACTCGATTGACTCCCTTTTTTTGAGTCATACCCATACTGCCCAAAAGATGGCAGTAAATATTTATATTTCTGTCCCTATTTGGTACTCTGCATGCAGACTACCAAAGCAGATAAGTTGCTTCAGCCAAGGATAAGATATGGGTTGAAAAAGTTCCTTTGATTTAAAACCCTTTATTGTCTTCACATGGTGCGCTTTAATTATTTGGAGATACAGAAAGTAACAATACGTATTAGAAATAAGTTATCTTCATCAGAGAGCTGAGTTCTTCAAGCAGAACAGTTTGCTGAGGACACATGTATACACAGAGCAGTGGCCTCTGCCAGTGACAGTCATGGACCCTCACCAGGCACCTGGACCTGCTGAAAACGAGCTCTTTGCTTTGTTTATGAGCAAGGCATTCTCTTGCACTCTTCTATCACTGTTCTGTGCATCTCCAGACCTGGGGTATGTGAAAGTGAGTGCAAACACCTACCACATTCTTTCAGATGGTTTCATGCCCTGAATAGTCATTCATGCCCCCCTGCCAAATGTGTCCAGGCACTGCTTTGTGACACGCTACTTGACAGGTCAATTTAAACCAGCAAGAAACACCAAACGCTGCCCTAATTCCCCCAAATTCCTGCTTGTACATGCAAAGGCTGACCTTAGGTGCAGTGATGTGGACTACCTTGTTTCTAGACTTGTTTATATAACTAATGACATGAAACTTGTTTGATTTCCTCTCCCCAGCCTTTGGATAGACAGCATAAACTCACTGTCACCTGCTTTTCTCTTGAGCTTCAACCAGTGTCTGAAAATGAAAACAGCCAGTGCTTTCCTCCGAAAGACACCTCAGTCTCACTCACTGCAAAACCAGTCCTTTCATGTTTCCAGTTTTTCCTTATTTTCTTCCTCCCTCTCCCTTTCAAAACATATTTCCTTGCAAGGAAGAGATGTGCTTGCAGCTGGAATGGGAATGAAAGGGAAGCAACTTAAATCTGTCAGGTAGAAGTTGCTGGAGGGAAATGGGAAAATAAATAGGAACAGATTCATTAAAAAAAAAAAAAAGGATCGAAAAGAAAACCATCTACACAGCAGACCAGAGACTGCTATCAGTAATCCCAGCATAATCCCACTCCTGTCATAGGCAGCACTGTGCAGGATTAAAAACGTGAAAGGGAGAGTGGAAGTGACTCAGACTCATTTCCTTCACCATTCACAGCATTTTTATTGCCTGTCTCCCTCTTCGAGGGAGCTGTCAACTGAAAAAAACCCAAAAAACACCAAGCCTTTGGCACGGACACAGTCAATAACTGCACCAGGGCATGGCTGCAGTGAGAGACTCATGATGTTTTACATCTGCTCAGGGCAAGTCTCTCAGCTGGTATTTATCGTAACACAGCGGTGAGTCATTTCGTAAGAACCTACGACTGTGCGATGGGTGGGATTCATCTGACCCACGCAGAGCTGCCTGAAATGATGGGTTGGGACTACCTAGTGTTCAGGTCTCTGCTGCTGTCATCAAGGCCTTCGGGGAGCATTGCATCCCGCACGGCTTCTCACTCCTTCTGGCTGCAGAAGGAGCAGAGATGACACTCAGAAAAGATTCTGCATCTTACAGTATCTAAGGCAGGTGAGAGAATCTTTACCTGCAGTGTCTGAAAAAGGACAGTCAATCTTTTCAAAGACGTGAAAGAAAAACCCAGTGAGTATATTTTCTCATAAACTTTCCTTTCTAATAACTATGATTTTTATATAGGAAACAACTCTGTACTCTTTGGTTCAGGCTATTTCAAATTAGAAATATAAGTGAGATCACTGCTCCTTCCAGTAGTTACTACTCCAGCCAGAGCTAACCTTCCAGAGCTCTGATATCTTCTCTATCAACACAATTACTCTTTCCCTGTCTTTATACCAGCAGTGGAAGCTCATTTTTCACCATACAACAAATAAATTGGCACCTTCTACCACTACTGCAGACTCTCTTGCCCCCTGCTCTGGCTGATGCACCCTGAGAGGACAACCAATCCACTTTGGTGAAAAAGAAAACCTGTTTACGATTTTGCAGCATTTTCTCCCTATATCAGCATTAGGATGCCAGTGCAAATGTCATTGCTTTGAGTGGCTAAGTCAGAGCAGTGATGTAGACAGACAGCTACTGACTCAGCACATGCAAGGACCATATATAACCAATTAATTCCTTCAAGCTTCACTAGTTAGTGCCAGCTTGGATCATATGCCAGTTACTGCTGTGCTGCTCATCTACTGTACTAGTTACTGCTGCTGCTGCTGCTGCTCTCCCTCTCTTTTTCTCTGGAATAAAAGAAGGGACCGAGAACTTGTATTCACTCACAATGAAATATTAATGTCATTTGTTGGGAATTTCTTTACCCCATGCATAACATTAGCTTTTTCACTCTCTTTATACCTAATTTTCAACATCATCTTCCCTGAGCTGCCAAGTGCTGGTAAAGACAACGAACTTCCCATGTCTGACTTTAACATTACAGTAACTCAAAGGACTCCTATATTAGCCATAAGAAAAAGTAACCATTATGTATTGGGTATGGGAGGGTAGAACTCACAGTACCAGCCTGACCTTTATAAATGGTTCAAAGTCCTGGTCAGTTGCTCCAGAGTTGTAAAAAATAAAACTGTTGCCCTAGTGCCTTTCAACTGAAAGCCTCCAATACTTAAAATTGTCTCGTCCTTGGAAGGCACTCAGGACTCACCCAAGTAAGTAATCTAGCACAGTGGCTGAATCATATTGATGCTTTTTTGATTCAGAAAGTGGCAATTTGCGTCACACAGAAGAGCCCAATAGATTAATGTTGGTTTTCCAAGTATCTTCCATGGTATGCAAGTCTGTCTTCCACAAACACTCAAAGAAATTCGTCCCAGGACAGCAACTGAGGTGTGTCCACCTATGTTAGGGGCTGGGTTGCCTACATACTATTTCAGATCAGCAGGTCCTACTGCAAACAGCATGTTCTATCTCACACTAGACAACTGATGGCCCTGTAGTTGCCTGGAGTCAATTCTAGCCTCTCCTCCTGAGGGCCATGAGAGGTGTTTGGGTCAGCAAATGTTGCCTGAGAGGGCCTTGCTATGCACTGAGTGGACACAGACTGGGTAACCTTTTGATTTGCCACCTGCCTCAGAGAAAAGAGTAACTGGGCCAGTCCTGTGGCTGAGGGCTTTAACTCAACAACCAGAAGATGTGGATGGGGTTCTCATCCTTTAGCCCATGACTTGGACTTGTAAGCAGATCACACACTATTGGTGCCTAAAATGCTGGGCTAGTATCTTCCCATTCACTGCTTGCCATGTCCCCAACTTCCAGCCCTTCAAAGGGCACAACAGTACACAACTCCTGCCCTTTAACAGGCTTTTCTGAGACCAGGGATAGCACAGAAACACTGACAGAAGCCATAGGTGCATTTAAGAAGGGCAGATCAGTTGGTGAAACAAGGGGGGATAAAGTGCAGTATTTCTCTGAAAAGACCTGCTTTTAAAAAAGAAATTAAAAAACAGGAGACTCCTTCAAGAGCTGGTGCAAGGTCTTCAGATCAGGGCATAACAGAACTGGTTGTAGGCTGCAGGTCCAATGAAATAATACAGTGTTTAAAAGAGGATCCTACTGACATTTCAAACTCTCACTGTTGTTTTAATCCAGTAACTCTCTGCTACTACTATGGATACCATTCCTACTGAAGAGAGGAAAGAAAACAAAACTTCCATGAAGTTTATTTCAGAAGATCAGTGGTGCAAGACCCCAGAAGTTGACCAGTTCCCAGTGCTCTGCTGATACCACTGAGGATCCTGGTCAGGAGAACACCTACCAGAAAAGCATGTGGAGAGTAACTTTGTAATTTGAAAATTTACAAAGCCAGTAGTATCAGGAGAGCAGGGGTGACTGATCATCAAATTCTGGGGAGGTACCATATATGAAAGCAAGCGAACACCTGCACAGGTATTGCCCTTCTTTCTACGTAATACTCTTCACTAAGTAGAAACATTAAGCAGTGAAGCAGACTTAACTTAGGTAGCACAGTTCCAGCAGATTTCTGTTAGTTAGAGCAACTTTGGTTTGTTACTCTTTTTTCTGGGGCTATGACTTTCAGGATTTTGCTAAGCATCAGCAGAGGAATAGAGAAAGGGTGGTTACCTGTTGCTTAACATGGAGGAGTGTCGACTCTCAGTGAAGGTTATTTACCTACAGTATCCTCAATGGTCTAATTGCATTAGCTTTGCCTTTATGAAAATGTTCTTTGAAAAGTGAGTCAGTAACCCAGGCGTGAAATGTTTTTGAAATACAAATGAAAGACACATTGAATGCAATTCTCTAGATAGCAATAGTTCTTGGAAAGCTCCACCTCTTGCCTCCTCCTATCCTTGTTTATTCTTTTCCTAAGAAAACTCACTCATCAAATTAGACCGAGCTGAGATTTCTTTTTAACTGGTTTAGTAGTATAATATTTTTTACAACTTTTCTAGCAGGTGCTTGCTGAAGAAAAGGAATATCAAGAAAAGTAGGTAGTGCTGAAGTTTCTGTTCCTAAGTAGGTTAACAGATTGACAGACTACTTCCTTCTCAACAATTCATTATTTCAGGGCTTATTGTTTTGTTGTTGCTATTTTAAGCAGGATTGTCAGAACCCACATGCAAAGCACCAAGCTTCAAGTCTTCTCTCTAGTATTATATCCCAATAATTGATTTTTAACAACCTCTGGAGTTGTGGGGCCCAAGAGAGCTGAGTGAAAAAAGCAACACAAACTATTAAATATTTCTATGAAGTCCCAATGGCTCACGTAACAGCCCTGTTGCTGCAACTCTCTAACATGGGGACACCCTACATTGCATTTGCAGCTTTTGTCATGAAGCCTTAACAGAGGGAGATGACAGAAGAGTCTCAGTGACTCCAGGAAGGGAAACAATAGGTAAAGACATCCTGGAGAAAATTTACCAGTGGTGTTACAAGGACCACCACCTCCTGACACCTGTGACTGTCATCTGCATCCCCAATAAGACTCAGAGGCTGGTCAGAGAGTGGGGTCATCCTCACCCAACACGGCACTCATGCTGAGCCCTAGCACCCCACTTTTGGCACCAAATAACTTTGGCCATGTGTTCCTGAATGTCATCCACCTATGGGAAAGCAGAATGCCCCCAAAAAGCAGAGAGAAGAAACCTTTCACCTACTTCTCACACAATCAATACATCAGCAAATGATGTTTTATGACATTAATTCTGGCACTGACAGCACTCTGGGACCCAAATTAAGAGCAACAAGGTCCAAATTCCAGGGGAACTGAGCAGCCCTGTGAGATAAGTGAGGGTCAGAGTCCACCAAGCTTATTCCCATCAGGCATCCCACTCAAATGAAAGCCCACTCGCAGCAGGAGAGGTTGCATGGCCACCCTCCAGAAGGGCAAGCACCTGCATGTCATCTGCAGATATCTTATCAGGTGCTTGCTGAATAGATGCCCAGTAACACTGTGTGTTCTGATAGGGCAGGGGGAAAGGGACCTCTTTGCTAAGTTGTCAGGACAGCAAGGGCAGACAGACAATTTTGGAAATGGAGAAAGATTCCTGTGCAGCTTGCAGGCGGGTGAAGAACAGAAAGCTGCCCATTTCAGTCTATCCTGCTGTTTTAATTGCAGCCAAACTGCTAAAAGTAGGTAGAGCAACTTACACAAGAACTTCCTGCTGCTAGTAGGTATTTTCTACTGCCTGGTTTAACTTATCCTTCACTGAGGATTTCACAGCATCAGATCTTGCAGGACACACATCGAAGTCACTGTATAAATACAGTATTGTTTAATGAGGCTGCAATGCCCTTTCTTGCATCGGTAACAACCTTTAAAAAACCATTTTTCAGACAAAATCTGTACCAATGCACTGGTGTGATCTGTTTGCCCTTGGCTTGTTCAGGATAATGCAGTGCAACCTCATGGAGCATTAATTTCCTCACCACATTTTTAATGCCTACCAGCCCTCATCAAAATGCCCTGGGAAATAATAATGAAAATAAAATAATAAAAAAAAAAAGCCTTATCAGCAGTCCCAGGGAGAAAACTTGCTCAGCACAGTGCAGAAAATCTTCCCAGGAGGAAACCAGCAGCAAAACCAGGAGTGGAGCAAACCTTTCCTAGGAGTGCCCCAGAGCCAGAGATGTCTGCCTGCTAGTGGCACACCAAGCCTGCCTATTTGCTCCACTCATGGATGTCCTCTCACCCATGGTATCCTGCACATATTCACACCCTCTTTTTTTGGGAAACCACCACCAGTCTCCTATAACCTTCTCATTTCACTCTTCCAGGTTCACTTCTGCTGCAGTGTATCTCCACGCAATTAGCTAATTATGACAGCTAATTAATCATCCAACCCAAAAAGGTAACCTCCTGCCCTCTGCACTGCCTCATGCTGAGCATTATCCCCTGCTGAGCAAGCAGCACACATCGGTGGAGACCTGATGTTCCCCTCAGTCCCACTCCCTGCTCCCTTCTGCCCCTCATAAAGGCAGGACTTCACCGAGTAACCCTGGTATGGCCAGGCTGAGCTGTGTACAGCCTCCCAAATGAGGTCCTATGCACAATATCCCAGGACGCCTCCCAAGGAGACTTCACTCCTTTCTGCGTTGTCCCCAGCTCAGGACACGGTGACAAAGAACTGCCCTCTCAGAATCACCACTACAGTGTGACCAGGGATGAGGACACCAGAGGCTCCCCAGGCTCTTCAGCCCTTCCTCAGAGCTAAGCAGCCAACTAAGGAAACCACCCACATCTGTCTGCAAGTTATCTTCCAGAGCCTGGGATGTAGTGGAATAAGGACTGAGGGATATAATAAAGTTCATTCTTTTCATCCCTACTCCATAACTAAGCCTACCTGGTTCTGAACTGAGTGCTCTCAGCATATGAACACCCCAAACTTGCACTCGCTGTAGCACAAGCTCTCTGGAGTGTTTCAGCATTACTAGAGGAATCTGATAACATGATTTTACTCAGCTGCACTCTTGGTCATGCAGTTTCCTAATGAAACTCTCTGAAAACATCCAGTCTTTCCCAGTTTCTGGCTCCACATCACATCTCCATGATTTAAATCTGCCCTCAAAGCAGTGAACTCACACAGACAGTTTATTCAATTACACTTAGCCAGTTACCACCGCAGCACCTTCAGCTGGCCCACCTCTAGTTTTAGAGTGGGGCCCTCTTTCTCTTCCCTCTTGTGGGAGAACTATATGGAAATTGACAGCCCCAGATCATTCCTCAATCATTCCTTTAACAGTCCTGGAAATTGAAGGATAATTTTTCTTTGAAACCATTTATGCAATGGCTGCTAGAACTCACCACCAAACAAAAAGTCACAGGCAGGGGACCATGATCTTAGTTGTCACGTAATGGAGGAAAAAACCTACTACCTGCACATGCACACACAGAGAGGGAAGAAGACTTGAATACGGTTTCCACAGCCCAGGGTGGCCACGTATATGCAATTGTTCAAGTAATTTCTCCTCCCACTCTCTCTCTCTCCTCTACTCCAGCTGTTGGCGATATACAGCATTGGCTCCTTGAGCAGGCTGCTCAACCCTCGGTGTCAGCAAAGACACAACTTGAGGTTGCTCAAACATACCAGCAGCAATAATAAGTGAAGATGGAACCACCTCAGAAAATTAAGCATAAGAAACAGTGCTCTGTGCCACACAAGTGGGTGAGGGAGGAAGCCAGGACACTGCTAGCGGACTCCTAAGCACATCAATGCACTCTCATCATTCAGCAGTTTGCTGTTGTTCCGCACTCAGATTTTTAGAAGTGCCAAACACCTCGGAGGTCAAGCAGACCTATTCATGTGAACTCAGCTGATGAGGGAATAACCAGAAGTTACACTTTTCCTCTATAAACAAAGAAAGTGCTGCTGAAATGCAAAGTCATTTGAGAGAATCAAGGAGCAATTAATTGCATCACAACAACTGTGATATATGTACTTATCTTAAATCCCTACCTCATGCCCTCTGTCTTGCACAGGACATGATTCACTGTCTGCTTCTGAGAATGACCCAGACTCATCGCTGGAGTTTGTTCCATAGGATGGCTCACATTTAATCTGGGCTCGGACTGGGTTGTACAATCCATCCCCCACCACACCAGGCTCCTGGTGCTCGGGCGCCAGGAATCGGGGGCCTTGGGAGCAAGGGGAAGAGGAGAGCTCGCAAAGACGCAGGCTGCAGGGAGAGCCGCCGCTGCCGTCCTCGGCATATGAGTAGGAAGAGCACGAGCTGGAGGTCCTGGTTCTGGTTTCCAAAGGAGGAGAGCGAGGGCAAACTTTAATTGGCACCGGACAGCTGGTGTTCGGCCGCATCCTTCCCGGCAAGTGATCAGCTGTCAGTCCGCTGTGCGAATAGGTCTGAGAGCTGGGGAGAGACTGGCTACTGCCAGCCCACAGACCCTTTGGCACAGTCTCAGTGAGGTCTTTGTCCAAGCTGCTCACACCAGAATATGAATGCACCGAAGTGTTTACTTGGTCACAAGCGTTTGAAGAGAATATAACACTCCTCCTGTCCAGTTCCCCTTCTTGCTTACAGAGAGTTTCAAAGCCGGGCCCCCTGAGTGGCGATCCCACTGTGAAGTTGGAAGCATCCTTCTGCATGGCATGGGACTGTCCATAGTTCCCTGTGAAAGGGACGTAATCAGTTTTGTGGTCACCCTGAGTTGTCCCTTTTTCAAAAGGGCATGCTGGACTCCTGCCAAAGTGCTGTTGGGAAGTGCTGGGGAAGCCAACCAAATCTATGCTTTTTGTTCTGTTGAAGAAAGATCGCAAGCAAGAAGGAGAAGACCCACTTTTTGGCCTGTCGACACAAGTGGGGCTTGGCTGTTTCCTGTCCATTTCAACATCCCCTTCTTTATCCCTGATGTCAGGTTCATCTCCAGACAGGCAAAGTGTGATGCTTTCTTCATCGTTCTCTTCATTCTGAGGCTCACTTTTTATCTGCCCCATAGCAAGTCCTGATTTGAGGCCATTTCCAGAGCTCTCTTCGCTGAATGTGCTTGCAAAACCTGAGGTACTGATGTGTGATGTGTTGTAGACATTCTTGGTACAAGCAAGCTGGTATTTCTTGTATCTAGGGTACCGTGTTACTGCATCTTTATCTAAATTGTCCTTGCTATCTCTCAGCATGTCAGAGTCAGGCAGCATCCCTTCCCCTTTGTCTGCTCCAGCAACAGTGGTTTCAAAATTGAAGGGCTCTTGGTGCATCCTCTCTCTTGGGCAAGATATTTTTGACGTCTCTGATTCCATCGTCTCTTCCTCATCTCCATCCGAGTTCTCCTCATCGTGCATGCGCTGACAGGTGGTATCTTTTTTGCACAGGAACAGGCCATCTTCATTGTTCAGCAGTTGTGTCTGAAGGAAGCTGAAGCAGGAGTCCTCCAGGTTGTGCATGCGCAGGAATTCAGCGCAGTGGATGACCTCCTGGATGTTTTCTCTGCTGAGTAACAGCTTAGCAGTGTAGGCAAACTGTAACAATGGACCAAATCCCCTGACAGTGACCTGCAAAAAAAGAGAGGGAAATTGCCAGCGTTACCATCAGCTCTTACTATCATCCCAAGTCATTCATCGTGTGATTGAGACAACCTAACAGATCTGGCATTCAGAAACAAATACTGCTCAGCACGAGTTATTCTTCTACCACACCAGCAATGATGCTACTTCTAGTAACTAGTGCTGCTTCTTTATGTTGCTCCTGTACATCACTGTACAGGCTGAACTGAGCGCTGGTTTTTCCCAAATATCTTGAAGACCTATGAACTAAGCCTCTGCCCTAATAAAAGGACTGAAAAACCCAGCCTGGTGTAGACACTGCTAATTCTTGGATGGATCTTATTTTAACTGTGCTACAGCACACTACCATGAAAGTGCCAATTGAATTTTGATTCTTCTGCCCTGATGGAAGGTCCAGTGAATAGTGGTTTCAAGGTTAAGATATGACTTAAATCTAAAAAGTCTTTGGGAAGGAAACATTTAATATTACAGCAAAATCCAACAGAAATAATCTTTCTGCGTCTTTCAAGTGCAAACTGGGTTTTTTTTCTTCTCAAATTTTTGCAAGCCGTTGCTGAATACGTAACAGGTAAGGACTGACTGCACAGCTTATTCCTCCATCCCATGAAGATTATTCTCCTCCTCATACTGTTCCAGATTTAAGTGAGTCTGAGGTACAGCTAACAGGAAAGAAATTCCTATTTATAGTTCAAATGATGCAAATTACCATGAGTCCCACCTCAGTATTTAATTTCCCACCAATTTCATTGCAGAAAGAGTAAAAACTGTTTCCAAGAGAGTGATCTCCAACCAACCTCTCCAGGTCTGAGCATACACCACTACTCACCCTTTTTTCTCATCATACCATCTATATTTTACATTAATATATTAAAAAACACACACTTTCTTCCCCCTCCTCCCATTTTTTACAGTACTATCTTTATATATGACTATTAAATAACTTGCAAAGCCACATGGTAAACTATAGATATTGTCTATTTCTGACCAAAAATGCACTGGCACTAACTTTTCTTAATTTTTTTCTCCCAATGGGCATGAAATGAAGGTACTGGAAAACCTCTATTCTTCATAAAGCAGCAATAGCTGCTTCAAAACCGGGGCTCACTATCAAGGATAAAGGCTCCTCCCCAAGGAGATTCAGTGGTTTGCACACAAAGCTGAGATTTGGAAGACCACAACTCAATTTTCCATTTCACTGACCATCTGCTACCTGACCCTGGCAAGTCACTTCAGTCTCGCTTCGCTGAGACACCTTCTTGTCTTGCTTGCAAGTAGCATTCCGAAACCTGAGTTCCCTGTGCTTTGCATACCAAGAAAAGGCATATAGATGGGATGCAGTGCAGCCAGCACCTGCATGTCTGTGTAAGGTTGGGATGCACAGCCTGCAACCTCTTTTTGGATGTAGACATCTCTGGTAGGCATTCCCAGCTCAGTTTCTTCTTTTAAAACGAATGAAAAAAGGAAGCACTACTGTTCCCTTTTTGCAAAATGGCCTAAAGATCAGAAGAAGGACCTAGAAAGTAAGAGACAAAGTCCCTTCCTCAGGATGTGGGGATTGAAACTCACATTTTCCAGCTCCTCAGAGGGACATACTTGGGATATGGTATGGGATACGGGGTACCATGAAAGTGAATTTCTTTTCTCTGTTCTGCAACTGAATTAACCCCACTGAGCAAGAAGCTGCTTAAGAGGTTGGTGAGCCATCAGGCCATGAATTTGTGATGTTCTGATTCATGACCAGGATGTATCTGAGTGAATAAATTGGTTCATCTCAATGAAAAGCCTATAAATTCCCTATATTGCCTCAGGACCAGTGAGAGTTCACAGATTTTTATAGAAAATCTTGACTTCCAGAAACAAGCCTTTGTTATTCATAGATCTGTTCTTGTGATGCTGGATTATGAAGATACCACAAGTGGTGCCGACTTTGATGGAGAGAAAAGTATTTTAACACACCTCTAAAATTGCTCTCAATAGCTTTTCCATACATAGTATTACTGCTGTATCTGCTATTTTAAGAAGCAGTGCATTTTCATGCACGTACTTACACACTTGCACATTCCTGTTTTACAGTACGCCTCTGGTACAGAATTACCAAGATTTACAGCTGGCTATTAAACGGATCTCTGCTTTATCAGTGTTACACTTTCTGCCTATTTGTTAGATTATCAGCTCACTAAAGGCCTATCTGCATTTTATCTATGCGGCATGATTAACAAAATTGCTCGGGAACTTAATGAGCTACTTGCAGGCTGATGTTTGGTAAGATCTTCAGTGTGGGGGCTTACGTATTCCTGCATATCTTACAAGCTCCACAGCAGCAGCGTAGGCCTGGAGGGACTATGGCAGTGGTGCCATTTGGCCACTAGGTGGGATGGCTGGAAAGCAAATTACCATTATTTCCTCTGCTGGGCCAGGGTTTCACCTGGCTGGCTGCCGCCCCAGCACAGGCACTCCGCAGAGCCTCGGGCTGACTCATACACCCCCACGGCAAGGCTGTCTCCCACACTGACTCAGGTTTTTGCACCAAGTCAATCACCATGATAACAAACAGCAGCAACACATCTGGTAGAGCTGCTCTGCACTGGATGCATCGGAAGCAGGGCTTCAGACCGTGCCGTGGGCTCCCCTCGATGGGCTCAGTGGATGCCTCAAGTGAAGGAGGATGAAAACTCCAAGGAAACATGTGCCTTGACTTCCTTATGAGATATTACCCGGTGACACAACTTTCACTCTTAAAATCATCAGATCCAAAGGGGGAAAGTTACTTTTCAAACACCCGGTGCTTGTCACTGCCCTCGGGGAGAAATCTCTCAAATGCACAAACAATAACTTTGGAAACAAATGGGTGCAAAGCTTGCTGCCAAGTGTGAAAACCAGCGCAAGCTCTGCCGCCTGAAGCTGTCTAAATATTGATTCAGATCCCATGGCAGGTCCCCTGCCTCAGCCCCACCAGTTTTGGGACTCCTTGCATCTGATGCATTCTGGCAGGAAGAATGGAATTGAGCCGCTGGAGCGGGAGAGAAAAGGCTTTGAAGCTGCGTGTACTACTATGACACACACATTTCTCTAGGAAGAGATAGGGACAGTCTTTTAAAATGATTTGATCTGACTGATGCATTCCAGTGAAAAATGTTAGTGAAAACAAGTTGGTCTGCGTTTGCAGAAGGAAACGGGTAATTTCTCAGATATAAGTCTCCATTTACACATGAGATCTTTGCTGGATGGGTAAAACTCCAGCAACAATCCCCGTTTATTTTTTTCTTACTGTAAATAAGATGCCATATGTACAAGAGTTGTTTGCTTTTAAACCTTATTTTCCATGTAAATTACTGTTTAAGCTGGTAGATCAATTTGCAGGAACCTCCACTCAGCACCTTGTCCAAGCTCATATGCCAAGTCACTGCTTCCTTGCCTTTCAATCCTTTGCCTTATTCCAATTTCTACCCATTTCTATTTTGTTAAATGGAATTGACTGCCTTCTAGAAAACCGGGCAGAGAAAAGGCAAAACATACAAAACAACAATGCCCACACAGTGAGAAAAGCAAAGCAAAGAGCCCAGCTTCTCCGAGGCTTGATTTCTTTCTGTTATCTTTCCAGACAGGGCAAGAGAGGACTTCTGTGTACTTGGAACAAGCAAAACAGCCCACCAAGACTGAGGACAAATCACTGTATTTGTTTTGTTTCTGTCGTCAGCTGGTCTTATATGCATTAAAACCCTACTATAGACCTACTGCACAGAGGACATGGATATTGCAGCCCTACCTAAACCATCTGTCACATCTTCTTGCTCTACAGCAATCCAAGAAACCAAGTCCATGTGCAGCTCCTGCCTCTGCCACCCTGTTAAAGGCACACCTTGCCCAGTGTGCAGTATGGAGGTCTATATCCATTCAGAGTTGTGAAGATAACAAGCCTGACCAATGCTAAGGTAAAAGAAAACAACTTCTCCAGTTCTTTATCTGCCTTGTGTCTTTCAGACCGAGCTGGCTGGGATGCTTTTTGTATGTCCATACCCTAGTGAGTTTATGATATTGAGGAACGGGCTGGAAATAATGCAATGATATAATCACCATCAAGAGAGTTGTTAATCAGCATTAGCCATATTGAACTTACCAGCAAAATACTGACAGCAGCCCTGCAGAAATAAGCACACAAAATCTATTTTATTTCAGTTCAACAGCGCTTTTCTCCATACAGAGTCCTGTGGAGTGCAATGCTCTGGTTAGTCCTAATTGATTTAAGTGACCAGACTTCCACTACTTCCTTTGGGAGATCATTGCCAGACTCTACTTAAAACGTCCTTGTGAGGAAATATTTCCCTTGTTTTCCTCCATCATCTCTGATTATATTTCCTTGATGCATTCCAGGTAATGCTTCTTCCTTTTGGAGAAATAGTTGTATTATTGTTATACTCTCTGCCTTCCCTTCTTCTTTGCTTAGTACTGTGTCAATGAGGAAAAACTGGCTAATTCGAGGAAAACTATATTGATCACTGTCAGATGGGAGAAAAAGAAGCTGAGAAGAGAGTCAGCAATGAGAAATGCTAGTGAAGAAGGCAGTGTTTCAGATGCAAATAGAGCATTTTTAGCAAAGCATTTTTCTAGTACTGGGCACGTACTATTCTAAAATTAGGAGGAGGGTTAGCTCACTTCCACATTGGGAACATTGTATTTTCATAAGGGACTTCTAGGGCAGAAACTATTTTAAATGCACTTGTATGCACACTTACAGGCACTGCGGGAGACACAGCACTGTGGGTGAACTCTCTCTGGCTCCCTGTTGTACCCATGTCCTCCGTGAGGCTGATCAAGCATGCCATGGAGGCCTCTGTGTTGTTCTGAACACACGGGACATGGCCTCGGAGCACACACAGAGGTCTGACATTTCTGCGGATGGGCCGGACTCACTCTGCGCTGCAGAGTTCATCAGTGCATGCTCATTAGCTAGCTGCCCAGACTTCCAGATGTCTAAAAATCCCAGACAAATAGACAAAATCCTCCCATTCTGCACAGACAGTATTTGTTGGGGGGGGGGGGGGAGGTTATTTCCAAGGGAAACATGGATGTCTGGTAACCCTGCTCCGAATGGCATCTGTATGAAAAGCTGCATCTGGAGCTGGGAAGGTCAACCCCTGCAAAATGCCAGCGAAGTCTGACTTCAGTTTAAAGAGGGGAAAAGTGATTAAGGGCAAGGAAAGATCACTGTAAACATGTAGGAATGTAAAACTTGGCAAGGCAATATCTAAAATGGAGCAAGAGAATGTTTACAGTAATTTGGTGCATACTAACATCAAGAACAGAGAATTGTCTGGTTTGCTATTGGGTGCTATTGCCAATTGCAGTGAGAAGAAAGAGAAGAAATGAAAATGTAGGGATTTCTTTCTTGGAAGATCTTGGAAGGCTTTCCAGGGAAGATGATGAATACTTTAGTTTGAGTACTGCAAAGGAAAACTAAAAAAGCATAACCTTGTTCCAGCAAGGTGGGATTTAACATGGTGGGCTTTTTCAAGCCTAATTTCCGTGTTAATGAGGGCACAGTGCCAATGATCTACTAGAAAACAGCATCAAAGTCCAACAGCAAATGTACATACAATTGTTCCTTTTCAAATAAAGCATACCTGGGGCTTATGCAAAGGACAAGCTCATTGGTGGTGGCACAAGAGGGCAGAGCCCTTTCCTCCCCTCTAGGGATACAATAAAATCTGCAGAACATTAGTTGCTAAATCCTACTGAATTGAGGGTGAGACCTTCAGACCCACTGAGAACATACAAGTCCTGACAGAGCAGTGTAGGTGCATGTTATTATCTTTATGCGTGTGAGTATCTTGTTGAAATCAACAGGAGTAGTGATAGGTTTGTTGCAAAGCATGCAAGTTGCTTGTAGGTTTTTTGTTTATATTTTTAGTATTTTGATTTTCAGGTTGAATTCATCATCAGGCACTTAAAAACAGTTAGAAACCCTTAATCTCTATTTCCAAACATCGATTCAATTATTAAACCATTTTGTGGGGAAGGGAGAAAGGAAAATTGAATCAAACCTCACATGCTGAATATCAAATCCCAAACTAAATATTAATTTAAAACAATTGAGTAGAAACAAAGAAGAAATGGGATCACTTCTTGCAGAACCAAAATCATTCACATACTGTTTTGTAGCAGATCTACTGTGGTACCCACTTTGCTGACCTTTCAGTGTTGCTATGGTAGTCTACAGTATGTGTAGACCTCTTAAATCCATCTCAGCCCTGGAGTTTGTCTAATACACCCAAGCATTTAGCCAACTAAACTACTAACTTCTCACTCCGCCAGTGTGTTCCTAGCACTACAACTTATATAATCAACCACATGATAGAAAAATAGGAGATAAGATTAGTGACAGTTAACTGCTGCTATTTTTTTTTCCACAGCCTGAAGAAGGTCTCTGAGATTAAATATTAACTCTAATCTTATTTGCTAAAATTAGCACACAGTGTATTCTTTTTCTTCTACAGCCAATTGCAAGTATAGCACAGAAGTTATTTTCAGAGTGTAATCTGATAACCAAAATCAGTCACCAAAGCTGTTAGTCCATTAAGAACTAGGAGACTTCCTGGTTATTTACTTTGCTATTTTTACTTGGGATGGGGAAGCCTGGCTTTTTCCTAGCTTGGGCTAATTTGGTTTTGGAAAACTCTCCGAAAGATTTAAGTATATTACTAGGCTCAAACAGGATAGTCACATGTGCAAAATCAACAGTGTTAGGCATCATGGTTTGTTCCTATATATGCACACAGGCAGGAATTGTTTTGAAACCGTGATCCTTTTACATAAGGTGGGAACACGCAGGAGGCAGGAAAAAGTCAGAAGAAGGGATGATGAACAGCAGAGCACTTTTGTAAGCCAATGCCTAAACAGTATTTTACTGCATTTCCCCCTCTTTAATTTAACAGCATTTAAATGTTCTCTCACCAGCAGCTTACAGATGTATTTCCCTTATCTGCTCATAAAGCTCTACCCTAGTTGAAACCAGGACAAGCTTCTAAAATGAGTAATCACTCTTTAAAATTCCACTTGGGTGAGAGGCATCAGATGCATGTACTTGTATTATCTGGGCTTGTAAACAAGAGAGAAATCTACAAGTCACTGATGAAAAGACTGACAAAGAGAAGCCTTTGTTTTCACTCTGAAACCACTTCTTTAATTAAGCAGATACTGTGCTGGCCCCAGTTTAACATTCTGCCACTTCAGGTAGTGTATACAAATTCAGGCAGAAGAGCCACCTGAAGTCCAAGCAACAGTCTAGCACCTCCCACACTGCATCATACCGAAGGGATGGGAGGCCACCAGACTGCCACCATGCATTTCCTGCGCATGAATGCACACCGGGGAAGGGAGAAACTGGACACACAGCTCCATTCTTTAAGAGGCTGATTTACCTAATTTATATATTTCTAAAGCCCCACTAGAAAAGCTGCCACCTGCAAAGCCACACCAAGGCCAGTCTAAAGGACCTCCTGGTATCTTTCCAGTGCATCCTCCACAACAGCCTCTTGAGGCTGTCACACTCAGAGCTTCAAGGAGATGCTTAACTTTCTGTAGTGGTGGTTCTACAAAAGATGCCATATTGGAATTGCTTGTCCAACTTCCAATTCTGTGCTTTCAAGAGAAAAAAAACCTGCAAGTGCCCCTCTCAGCCTTCTACCCTGAAGTCCCAGTTGCTGGCCAGATGACAAATTTACACTAGAAGCCCTGACTGCCTGTGTGAGAATATTTACAATCTGAAGGAGAAAACCCAGTGACTGGGCTCTGCACCTGCGATGGGGCAACCCTGGTGATGTGTATAGATTAGGGAATGAGAGGCTGGAGAGTAGCGCTGCAGAAAGGGACCTGGGGGTCCTGGTCAATGACAAGCTGAATAGAGTCAGCAGTGCCCTGGCAGACAGGAGGACCAATCCCATCCTGGGATGCATCAAACACAGCATCACCAGCCAAAGGAGATGATTGTCCTGTTCCGCTCTGCACTGGTGTGATCTGTGTGCAGTTTTGGGCACCACAATACAAAAAAGACATTCAGCTATCAGAGGGCATCTGAAGGAGGGCCATGAGGATAGTGAAGGATCTGGAGGGGAATCCTTAAGAGGAGTGGCTGAGGACACTTGGTTTGTTCAGCCTGGAGGAGGCTGAGGGGAGACCTCACTGCAGCCTACAACTTCCTCATGAGGGAAGTGATGGGGCAGGTACTGATCTCTTCACTCCTGTGACCAGTGACAGGACCCAAAGAAATGGCATGAAGCTGAGACAGGGTTAGATCCTAACCTAAACCTAACAGGAAAAGATTTTTCATCCAGAGGGTGGTTGAGCACCAAAATGGGCTCCCCAGGGCAGTGGTCACAGCCCCAAGCCTGTCTGAGGCCAAGAAGTGCTTGGACAACGCTCTCAGGCACATGGTGGGAATCTTGGGATGTTCTGCACAGGGCCAGGAGTTGGACTTGATGATCCTGATGGGTTCTTCCATCTCAGCATATTCTATGATTCTATGACTTCTCATTTACCTCTCTCTGGCATAAGGAACACATGCAGGGGCAGCACAAGCACTTCGAAGAGCTTCCTGCCTCCACACTTGAAAGGGGAGACCAAAATCCCTCACTGTAATGCGCACAGAGCATTACAATGTGGCAGGTGTGACTGCAGGAGGTGAGACGGGGAGGAAGGAGAAGCCATTCACGCTAGACTCGCCTGGAGGATGGGAGGCAATAATTGCAAACTGTGCCCATCGCTCCGTGAGAAGTACGTCAGCACTGACAGCGGGACAAGTGGCTTGGAATTGATTGCCAAGCGTAAGGATGGCGTAAACAGCCACTGGATCGATGACCATGTTACTGGTTATGTCAGCCTTCCACTGCACATGACTTAGGGGTGGAGCATAAGAGGCATTATTAAGGCACCTGCATAGATGGGTTTTTCTGAATCAAATTCAGAAATGATAATGGCCTCAGCCTTGAGCATTCTCAAAAATTCTGGGCCCCAAGCCTGGGGCCAATAATGTCAGATGAACCAAAGAGGAAGAGAGATTGAGAAGATGTCTAAGAAATTAAAAAAGTAAAACAGAGAATAGTAAAAGTAAAAATAATTTCTGATCCAACTGCGATGCTTTTTTTAACCCACAACTTCCAGTTTTATTTCATCTCTGAGTTACTGAAGCCAAATTGAATTCTTTCAACCTTTCAAAAGTGAAAGTGGTTTCAAATCAAAGCAAATAATTTACTTCTGGAAATCCTGACAGTATCCCTGCACATTTTCAGCAGCCTTCCTATCCCTGAAAATTTTAAAGAAAAAGCAATTTGTTGAATTTGCCTGACTTTTCAGGAAGGTAGGAATCACCAGGCATAAGCCTCAGTACTTTGCTGCTGAGACATTTCAGTAAAGAAAACAGCAGGCATCTTACCAAACAGAGATGAATACAGTTGCAAAAACAAAAGGCTGTAGGACTGGAAGATGCTGTGCTTTTCCACAGCAGGGATGCACTGCCTGCATCACATTTGCTCTAACCATTGATCTACGGCAGCTGTACCCACCGGGCAGCTCTGGGTTTCACCATCCACAGTGGTTTCCAGAACAAAAGGGAAGGTTTGCCTGCATAGCTGCTCCTCTGGGCCACAGCCTGGCACAAGAAGCTTGGCAGCTAAGGGGGGCAGGTCTGCGAGGAGGTGAGGGGCACAGCCGTGCTGGCATCGGGGCACCTCCCTCTGTCACCTCCCTGCAGGGCAACACCTTCGGCACAACAGACCTTGGACTGCAGGGAGAAACTTCTTAAAGCCCTGCAAGCAAACCTGCCAGAGCCCTCGTTTTCAAATCTCACTCAGAAACTTGTTTTGAAGTCAAACACCACCTTATTAAACCCTGAGGACAATGTTGTCTGTCATACTTCTCACTGAACTGGAGGAACGACAGCTGAAGTGCCACTTTTTGGAGAAAACACCGTAATGAACTTCAGCAGAATGAGACAATTTTTCCTTAACTAATTATGTGGCTTGGGGTATGTTGTCAATGTTAGACACTGTTCAAAGCATAGTGATAACACAGAAAATTCCAAATTATGGCCAAGAGGGTACCTGCAGGCAAGCCTGAGTGAAAAGGCTTGGAGGACAACTTTCAGGCCACAGAGGTCAGAGTCTGGGTGAAGGTGTGAAAAAGGAAATTAGAGATGAGGATGTATCAAACAATCTTTTCTCTAAAGGAATAAGTCAGCTATGACTGAACAAAGAGCATGTAAAAAACTGTCACTAATTACCAGTTTAAACACTGAGGCATGAATTGGAAGATAAGGCAAAGGGAAATATGGCTGTGATATCTGGCAGTTTGAAATACCTTTGTTTTTCAAGTGCAACATGCACCTTAGGAAGCCTGGAACACAGTAACAGAGGATGACAGAGGAGGGTGGCTCAGCAGAAATGCTACCTTCCCTCCTCTGGTGTCTGTGCAAGCCATGCTGAAGCCAGTGGGGAAGAAACAAGCAGACACTAACAGGTTTTAATCCCAAAGCATCATCAGAATTGAAGTGCAACTGCAATTTAAAATTAAAATCAGTCCCATATTTTTACAAAAGGAAAATTAAACTGACCCCCAGATTAAAAAAAGAAAGGAAAAAAAAAAGAGAAAGTGTTAGCAGTAAGGAGGGGTGAGGAGGGAGTGGGAAAGCTTTCACAGAATATAAATTGTGAGAGAGGAGTCTGTGAAAGATCTGCTTAGGTGCATATCATGAGTCAAAGTGGGTAGAAAAAGGGAAAACAAAAAGGAGCTTAAGAACTTTTATAATGAAGAAAGAAACTCTAGAAGCCTCCAAGTTACATGAGAAAATATCAAAATAGACAGAAAATGAAGATGCATGTAGAAATTTTCTAATTCAGAAGGTGCTTGAAGGAGTGGTTCAGAGTTTCTGAAGCTGCAACTGATATACAAGTAAACACAACAACACAGAAAAACTACAAAGACCTGTAAATTGCCCCAGTGCTCCTCTTTCCCAGGCATGGCAGAATGTATTTATGTGAACAAACTATGTAGTAGTGTATTAAAAACACAGTGCATTAAATACACTGTAATTACTTCATAAAAACAAGGAATACTTCACAGCAAGGCATCTCACTACAAGCCCTGCTATTATACTTCATGTAGTGTCGGAAAGGAATAAACAAGCTCTGTCAAATATGATTTAAGAAAACACAAGGCTGCACTCAGAAGCAGAGAACTAAATCAGAAGACAAAGGAGATGGAGAAGAGGCAGGCTCAGGAGACGGGGCTGGATAACATCCGATGCAGCTCGGGGATGCCCTGCCGTGGTTTTCATGGGGCTGATGATGCCCAGGCTTCTGGTGCTACCTGTGACCACAGCTGGCATGGCACACCACATAAAACCACTGGCATCCTTACATCGCAGCAGCAGAGAGTGCAGCCCAGCAAATACCGCCACATTTCAAATCCAGCGATGCTTTTGATGGGCTGTGGAAGGAACTGAATGTAAAAGGCTTTACTATTGTGCTTCATGAGGTAACCAGGCAATTACAATTATTAACTGGTAGGCTGAAACCCGGTATAAATGACCCGGCTTCCTGCAGGCATCATAGCTTTTAAAAAACCCTGCCAAATGCTGCATTTGTTTCCATTTTCCTTCTCCTCCCCCACCTTGCCTATTAATTTCCGGTATTCGGACAAGCAATTTTTCTGCAATCACCTTGTTTTTGTTCTTGCATGGCTACTAACAGATCTGAGGATTACGGTGGCTTTTGTTCCACTGCTTGGTGTTCACATTTCATCAATGACATCTGCTCAGCTCAGCAATGCAGGGTTCCAAGAAGAACCAGCCACTGCTGAGCTGGCAAAGTTGGTCGCCTCCCATCCTCCACGAGGAGCAGCTAACTGTTCTCTCAGTGGCCCAGAAGGTTAACTAGGCTCTGTAAATCCCACCAGAAAAAAATCATAGGCGTTTGCCTTCTTGCTGAGATTTCATGTCCGCTATTAGCAAAGGTAAATGGCTCTTTTAGTCCCTAAAGGAGCACAGGCTCAGCAGGAGTGACCTGTAGCAAAGAGGTCAAGGGCAGGGAAAGATGGGGAGACTGGGCAATGGCATCCCAGTGCAGCCACAACCCCCTGCCCAGCTCCAGGCTCTCCTCGAGGAGTTGACTTCCCCCTTTCTGCTTCAAACATGAGATTTTTAAGATCTACCCAGAAAGCAAAGAGTGGAAAACGCCATCTACCCTAGAAGCCCCAGAAATACCCTGCATGTAGAAAAATTATCACCTTTCCAGCTTGACATGTGACTTCCTAGGAGGGTGAAAGTTGGGACTTTACAGCTATTTGTGTGTGTGTGTCTACATATGCTCACGTGCACCCACGCATGCTAGTGTGAGAAAGAGACTAGATAACGTGAATGTGTGTGAAAGGGATTGAATTAGCCCCATCTGCTCTGAAAAGATCGTTTTCTCCTTGGATTTCTGTTACCATCATATCCTTACCACACTAGAGTGATTCTAAAAGGCTACAGCTCTGGCAGACAGCATCATTACAGCTGCTCAGATTATTAACAGCATAAATAAACTCTCAGAGACACTACTAAGAAAATATTAACTACAATTATCACTGTCTGATAAAATAATGAACAGCAAAGTGCTATTCTGCTGTCTCAGTCACAAGTGTGTATTTATGTGTGCCATGAGTAAAGAAAACCAGTTTATGTGTATACTGGAACATCCTGGAACTAGTTCTTGCTTTTTATTTTGTTTTATTTTGTTTTATTTTTTTTATTTTATTATTTTCTTTTTCTAAAGATCAAGCAGCACAGGCTGAAGTTCTGTCTTTGCAGAATTCAGTGTACATGCCTTCTTTCCTGCTGCATATAATCCCATTAATTCCAAGTGAACAGAAAGCCAAGCCTGTAGCCACACACACGCCTGTTGGAGGAGGGACATGAGGCAGTGTGCAAGCTACCAGCAGCAACTCTAAAATCTCCTGATGGACTTTATTCTTGGGCCTTTTTTTTTTTTTCTCTAGGTGAGGTGCAAGGGTCCACATGATATCAACGCTGTGTTTGCTGCATGGATACTCCTTGCCTTCATCTTTTCCACTGGCATCTAGTGCTTTGGCTTTGTGAGCTCATTTTTCCTCCCATTCCCCAGTGATATTCCCGAGTCCTGTCCATTCTTGTGTGCAGTGGGGAGATTTAGCTTGGTTTCTAATTAATAGAAGTTATTAATTCCCTGCAAGCACTGGGAAAAGAAGCTCTCAATCGTGTGGAGAGCAGAACACGTAAAGAAGGAGAAGGAGCCTCTCGCCTCATGTCCCCAGGCTGGGCTACAGCCCCAGTGCCTGAGCAACACCCTCTTTGGCAGTCATCTGTTCTTCTTCACTGTCTGCTTTTTACTGGAGCTCACTACAAGGAGGAGAAACACGCTACATGGTCTTGAAACCACTTGCTGTGGGGCAGACTTGACACTGAATCTCCAGCCTGTGCAGACTGTCCTCACGGCCCTAATGTGGGAGAGGCTGCCTTCTGCTGAGTGGGACCTTGTGGATTAGTGACCACCCTGCCCACCGACACCTTAGGAAAGAAGGGTGATGGTGGCAAGGTGACATGGTGAGAGCAGGCACGCTACCGAGCTGAACATGCACACTGGGACCTTTCTGCCTGAGCATGTGAGGCTGGCACAGAATGAGAGCCTCTGTCAGACTCCTGGGGAAAGAGCCACATCCCTGCCAGGTATGAAGGAAAATTAGCAAGATGATGGAGAGGGAAGGTGCACCTAAATACAACCAGAAAGGAAGACAAAACAGCAATGCTGAGTGAGAGAAAAGGGAAGGGGACATTTTATAACGCAGCTTCCCTCAATCTAGGCCAGACAAATTCTGCACCATACCCTTGGTGTTTTTATCCCACTGCCCTTTTTTTTTGTGCCCTTTTTCATTGTTTCTGCAGCATCTCAAGCTCCCTGCCTCGTCTCTTTTTCTCCTCTGCAAGCATTTGTTCTACCAACCCCCACTCCTGCGCTTACTGCCAGCTCCCATCCTTCCATTTGCACACCCTGGGGCTCTCCTTGCTTGCATTGGTGTGACGGTGACAGAGGAAGAAAAGTGGGGTGCAGAGGCAGGAGCTAACATCTTTTTCAAGTGTGCCCCTCTGCCAGCTGTGAGGGAAGGACAGCAAGGAGGGGGTGACCTTCTCCCTTCATACAAATCACTGCTAGAATGAACCCCCACTCACGGGAGGGGAAGAGTCGAGCCACAGCTTTTCTTGCTTTTCCCTTCAGCATCCTCCCTCTCCTCATTCTCAGCAACTGGCCTCTTCTGGCCACTGAAGTGGCTTGCTCTTAATAAGTGACCTACATTAATTTTTCTTCTCTAATTAAAGTGTTCTTCTGTGAAACAATTTATAAGAACTTCTTTGCCAAGGGAAAGAAAACAATGTGTTGTTCCATACATGTTTTCAAAGACAAAAGTGCTCTCTCCAAATGAATTTTGTCCCCCAAAAAGCCTCTATGGAAGGCAAAACACAGAGAACGGTAAAGGATTCGCTGAAGAAGAACTGAAGTTCATTTTAAATCAGTGTACCATGTACAAATGCTGTCTTACAAATAGGATTATTTAATTTAAACCTTAGATCTGTCAAGTTCCATTACTTCAAATGGAGCCTGTCGTTTCTTGACTTCATTATAAATCAGGATTATATTACAATTTACGTTAGGTAAAGTCACCGCTTCCATAGGAGATGGTGAAAAAAAATTACCTGGCAGTCAGTAAATAGAGCAAAGTCATTGCACTGTTCTTGAAAGGCAAAAAGTCATCTTGCTAAATGAGGGTCCGAGCTGTCCTGTACCAAGACTGTTCCTAATAAATAAAAGACCTCTGGGAAAAGTGCTGAGCATACGCTGGATCTATTTTCAGCTTGCATCAGCAGCTGCTGCCCCTGGGATCGCATCTTTGCTCATACCCTACACCATATGTAATCACTCCAGTGCTGCAACCAGTAAGATAATGAAAGAGCATGGCATAAATCTATACTTGAGTGGAATGCTAAATGAGAAAAATAATACAAAAAAGGGGGAAATAAACCACATTTTCAAGTCATTAGGAAGAAAGACTTTGACATATGAAGTGTTGCAACCATTAATAGCACTTATCATATAGAGTGGAGACAAAGAGACAAATTAATCAAACTGACAGAACTGGGACATTTTATGCTAATGCAGGCTCCTGGGTTTTCGTTTGTATTCCTCTGTGTCTGGAAAACTGATACCATTACAGGGCAGGAAATTGCATGAATAACATGCAACAGATCATAAAAATTCGCACACCAAGTGCAGAAACAGTGCCAAAAGCACTGTAAAAACAAGGCTAGAGACCTCAACAGAGGAGCTACCAACAGCTAATGAATGCAAATAAGTACAGGAATATTTCCCATCCATGCATAACAATGAGACATAGGCTGTGACTCCAGAGGCTCTGATAGTGTAGGTAAAATAAAGCCTGGAGAGCAAACATGCAGATAGCTGGGGGGAACTGTTGGCCAAACCAGGATCTGACTCTGTTTGCAGTATTGCAGCCAGCAGTTTGAAGCCACTGGGGAACTGGCATAGCCAAGCATCGCCTCCCTCTAGAAGTATCGCTGTGTTAGATTTAATTTAATGTTTCAGGTGGAAGAGAGAGGGGAGGAGGATGTAAGAGGAAATAAAACAGAGCCACAAAACAGCACATAATCGCACAAACCAAAAATCCCCTTGCCTCTGTGCAAATCCATTGCACATAGTAAAAACCTCATGGATAAAGACATTTAAAACATTATTCCTTTGGGAAATACACAATGTGCTTGCTGCCTAAAGCCACAGCCATACTGCAAGGGGCAGGAAATGGCAAGAACTACAGGAATGCTGGGCAGGGCATGGTGTAGCGTAGGATCTTGCCAAGGTTCCTTCATTTGGCATAGAGGCTTCTCCGGGACCTTTAAAACCCCCCAGCAAAACAGAGCACTGCTGAAGTGCAGAGAGCTCATCAGCCACATAAACTCCAAATCCCAAATACGTTCACTTGATGGGCAGACACAGCACTTCTCACTGCTCTCTGCTTTTTAAAAAAGTGGTGCTTCCCCTTTGTATGGTACCTACCCTACAAACCTAAAGCGAGGACTAACTCTGGGTGGTAAAAGGTGTAAAGTTGATACCTTTTGGAGATGAGTCATTTTCAGCACTGGTCTCACCTTTCCCAGAATAGAATGACATGCAGCTCACAGGATTAAGCAAGAGCATTTATTTACATGCCAGTACTACATGCATAAAGAGGGTGCGGCAATGCCAGCCTGCCCAGTGGTGCCTGCTTCCCTGAAGAACAAGAAGAGTTCAAGTCTTTCCCACATTTGGTGCTGGAGGACCCCATGTTCAGAGGTGGTAGGGCAGAAGCTGGTTCACCCCAGCAGAGATGGGCATGGGGAGCACACAGTGCAGAGTCCAGCTCTCCATCCCTCTCCAGCAGATTGCTGTGGTGGTTTTACAAAGCTTTAGCCATGTGAACAGGGTTTATCTCCAAACCTTGAAATTCCCTTCTGTTTCTTTGATCACTAGTAGAGTCTCAACAGGGTGCTTGGCACAGTACCAAAAGAATGGCACGCACACAAAAAAGCAAGCTACCCCAAAAGGTTTCCAAAGGCAATGATGGAGTAACCTTTGTTCTAAGGGGAGAAATTAGAAACAGGCATTCATTAATTCTTGTAAATATACACCCATCTGACAGACAGACAAGGGTCGCAAGCTGCAAATGGAATTGCTTTCTCCCTTCCCTTAAATTTAAAACAATGATAGCACAATTAGTTACAAAAAGGCCTCATAAAAACCTTGGCTTTAAGAAATTGTAGTATCAGGAGAAAAATAATTTGGTCAAATAGTTACTATCATTTTGATTTCCTCTGTTCTTTACAATAGCAAAGACACCTCTGAAGTCTCTTAAGAACACATATGACACCTGAACCTTTCCTTTACCCACAATCCGAGCAGTTTGGGAATAGAAAAGTCTGGTTAAGAGTACATCCATTCTTGAAAGAGAATATTTAGAGAGGTGTTTACTACCACCTTATCATTCAACTAATAGGTAGAAAGCATAGTGACAAGAAATGACCATGAATTCTCTCTTTAGCTACGCAATTCCTCTGCACAAAAGCAGTTGCAGAACCAAACTGCAACTTCATCAAGTATTTCAGATTAAAACTGTACCTGAGAACTAAGATGAGAGTGCAAGAGCAGATGATGCAAACGGTCTGGGACCCTGAGGCTGGGATTGACTTTAAACCCTCTGAAGAGGAGTTTACATATGCAATGCTGGTCTGCCCTACAGAGACAGCTGCTTGTAGAGGTCTAGCATAGCTTCTGTTGGGGTCACCTTGGCTCTGTTCCACCAGCAGAAGACAGGGGCCAGAAACATGATCAAATGCTTCTCTTCAACAATTTACCTGTGTATGCCCTGTCAAGTGAGTTTTCAAATTGCAGAGTTAATGCATAACAGTGAAATAAATCCTGTAAGGGAAGGATTAGGCTCATCTTTTAAAAGGAAGCAAAACTAAACCAAGCCTGAGGTAGCCCTTTTTGAGAGTTCTTCTCAGTCCTCCAACCACAAGATACATTGTAGACAGAGAAAGAAGAAAAGGAGTTAGTGATTTAAAGGTTTCTGCCACTAGTGAAAGGAACTCTTTCTGCTTTCTGAACACTATGATGACTTTGCAAATATGAACATGTTTCTTTGTAGAAAGCCCCAACGCCTATATATGTCATGGACACATCTTCATTCTTCACTTCCTTGGACAATGGTATAGATATTATTTGACCTCAATGGTTACTGCTTATATAAAGTGAGCAAAAATGACAGGGATAGATGGTTCTTACAAAAGACAGGCAACTCTCTGTTTTTTATGCCTTGCATTTGACAAATTAGTTCAGACATTTAAAACACAGCCATTAAAACATGGTTTGATGTGTCCAGTCTACTGAAAACTAACAAATTCAAGGAATAGACAGAAACTGTTTGATTTGGTTTTATGTCCAAACAAAAATGCCATATGCAGAAATCCATCCGAGGCACAACATGAAAATCTTCAATCACATAAAAATAAGGTTTAAAAATCGCTGAATTTAACAGGCAGATGAAACAGCTGGAGACCCATCCACCTCAAGTCCAGCTTCCCCTTCTGGAAGCAGAAATGAGCACTTGTCCTCTATGGAAATCACAAGCGAAGTTGTCAGGTTTTGTCTCTTCTCAGGTTTTTCCTGTCTTAAAAGGTTACTGGCCCCAACACTGTCCTTTATAAAAAAGAGGAAACAACCGCAACTTATTCTCTTTCAGCAGGGAAATTTTCTCTGAAGGCTGCCTGTGTATCTGGGGAGAGAGGTAGCTAGGCACATTGTACTACTGCTGTGTGGTCAGAGATGGAAAGATATTTTGCTTTCAGAGTTAAGACTTGTTTCTTACTAGCTGCAGGCCCTTGAAACAGAGAACCACAGGTCTGAATTCCAAAGGTAAGCAATACCCCAAGACGTTTCTCAGAAGCAAAAGCTTTCTCTACATGGCCAGAAATGTAGTCTCAGCCTCCTAGCTGACAGTCTCACAAAAATCCAGGAGCACTCCATCAAAAATATTTTTCCCAGAAACTAAGAACTGTACTGGTAAAGTTCACATGGACAATCCTTTTTTTCTTTAAACCTACTTCTTAAACCTTGAAACCCTACCACAGACTGCATTCCCACCCATTCTGGGAACATAAAATACAAGGTGTATGCAGAGATAAGGGAATTCGGTCCTATCATGATTCATAGCAAGCAAATTTCAAGTAGAGTATTACCATGTGTTTGAGGCCCAATACACTGGATGCCTACACCTTTTTAAACTATGAGAATTGTTAAGGCCTCTTTCTGAGTCAAAGCATTTATTTGGATGGTCTTCTTTCTCTTTGACTGCTCCTATAAACCAGCTCAGCCCGGGCTTTGGGAAGAGTACATCTGACACTGAAGTGAGAACACAACAACAGCACCTGTGAATCCATCCTGGCTTACACTTGCCAAATCTCTCTGCAATCCTTACAGTAAGTCTGTACACTTTCATTTCCCTGAAGAGTTGCTCTGAAATGATGAGCAGCTGCTGCACGGAATGATGTGGACCAGGTGCAACATATCCTCAACTAAATGTGGTTACTTCAACACCAAAACAAAGATGCCCAGTTTTTGAGGTCTTGAAAACCTACAGCTCCCATTTGCCAAGTCTGCTCAGCTCTCTGTGGAAGAGATCAAGTCTTGCTAGGTAGCTGCTCAGCTGTTTTTTAGGATAACGGGATGCACAAAATCTACAACAATCCTTTTTGTTTTTTTCTTTTTTTTTTTAACCTGGGGTCTGCAACTGCTGTAACTTCAGCAAGAATTCCTAAGTAAGCATCCTCAAAGTGCCCCAGTCTCCTGGTGAGGGACAGGAAGTCTGTAGCAATTCACAGGCACTTTCTGATCTGCTCCATGCTTTCAAGTCTACTTTCCTCTTGGATGGGGTAGTCTCAGCAGCTGTTGTCAGTGGCAGTGCACAGGGCCTCAGGAGTCTGTAGAGAGAACAGGCAGAGGACACAGAGTAGAGCCCATCGGTGACCCAGGACCAATCAGCCAGGTAAGGCAGCGAGTGGCACTGTCCTCCTCTGATGAGCTTGGGAAATGCCGCAACTAGTCCAACAATCCTCTCAATGCCTTCTCCATTGCTTAAAAGATCCAGAGGGGAGAAAATGAGACTAAAACTCTGCCTGAGGATGGATAAGCCAGATGCTCTGGGTCAGGTACACACGCTGCTCTGGGGCCAGCAGCTGTGCCAGCTGTGGGTCAGTCGGTTTACCTCCTGCGAGGTAATGTGAACCAGAGCATTTAGAAAGAGGTAAACACTGCTGAGTGGTTCACACAAGGTGATTTAATCATCAGTGACCTGATGAACAGACCTGTGCTGTAATTCCCACTTGATGCATCAACTTCCACCCCGGCATTTGCAGAAAGGTGATGACAGTATTTTATTTGTTCACAAGAGACCTCAGAAATCTACAGCTGAAGGTTTTATGTTACCATTATTTGACTCCAGAGCTGATACCTCTCAATTTCAGCTGTTTGGTGACACGTTGTTTATATATATTGGTTTTACTGAAAGTGCTAGTGTTGCAGTTTTCTGCTGTTCCTTGTCCAGCTATGACTATTTCCATTGCGGACTCCCAGGTAGCAGCAGGGTGCCATTTCAATTACTAATTACCCTTCTCTTCTCCACAGAGTCTTCTACAGGCTTCTAAATTAAACAAAAGAAAGAAAGTACTTCAACTACTTCAGTGTGCAGGAACAGTCACACTTAACTGCACACTTTGATGCCATCAATGTTTCTGTGGTCAGACTAAACAAACTTGAGAGACAGAATGGTTTATTAGCAAATCTGATCTCTGTTATCTTAGGATATTAAACTCCACTCAATTACAACTGTACTGAGCACCAAATTTCTTAAAGGAGTGTCTAAATTTTGTCCCTCTCAAAGCCCATTTGCCTTACAGTTATGAAACAATGTGCAGCCATACACATCACTGAGTGGTTTGTTGATAAAAATGCGTGCCAGTTTTTTCAGTTCATTTTAATCTGGCTTCAACACAACTCCCAGTGGCTCTCATTTCTTTCCCCAATAAATTACAAGGTTCCCAGAGCTATACCTGATACTTTCTTTTCATTTAAGTCTTTAAACAACCATACACACCTGCTCTCAAGTTCTTGCAGAGTAATTAAAACTCTTTTTTAAAACGAACCAGGTCTAGGCTAGACAGATCTGTAGTTTGATCAACTACAGCTGCTCCTATTTATTTATTATATTAAAGTCAATAAAGTGCCCAAGGAATAAGCTTTTGGTAACGTTAGACTGTATTGGGACTCAGAGGTGTTTGCTGTCTGTCTCTTGTCAAAGGGGGACAGATGAAAATTCGTCACAGAACAAAAATCCTGGAACACACCAGACATTTTGCTCTTCAGAGTTTGCATCAAATGTAACAGAAAGTGTGTGTCTCCTTGTTCCTCTAAAAAACCCAGCAGCCTGCCTTTAAAATTCACAAAGAGCATCTCATTCCCAAATCCTGGTATGATTCAATTGCCTTCTGCTCACCTAAAACCCGTATTTCAGTTCCAAAATGAACCACCTAGCCTTAATGTTTGTTGACTGCTGCAATGCATCATCTGAATACATAGCATATTCCACCCCATAACATGCTCAATTTCACTAGTAGCTGAGAAAAACAGCCAGTCTGACATTATTCACCAGGGAAGCCTTGTCAGAAAGTGCTGTACGAAGATAAAATCTTGGCTTTTGGGTCTTGGGAATGCTAATGAAACAAAGCTTGGTACTGGGATCAGAAAGTACCTTGTAAGTTGCGATGTGGTGAAGCTGACGGGTGTCTTAATTGGACTTTATCTGTCTGTTCAGTCAAATGGCAAATGCTCGGCCTGTATTTCTGGACTCTCAAAAGAGCAGATACCCAGTTTGCAGTCATTAAAGAAATTCAGTGTTTTCTTAGAGGGGGAAAAAACAAAGGCAAGAGAATCATTGGTGGAGGAGGAAAAGAGAGGGAGATCTTTCAGTCCGCAGGGCCAGAATGCTCATGGTGCTGAGGCATAGTCAAGGCTCAGCCATCTCATTTTCATTCATGCCCTCATACATATTTGAATTAAAAAACCTCAAACCAAGCAAGCAACAACAACAACAAAAAACAAACGAAAATAACCCACCTCCTGTGGGTTTCTGCTGATGCCCTTAGCATAGTCTACCTCGAGGACTTGCTCATTGGGACATCTTGTACATTTTAGATTATGTTTGTTATGTTTGACCAGGAACGTTTCCACACTGCAAACTGCCTTTTCAATAGCGAGTGCAATCACAGTCAATCAGCCCAATTTAGCAGTAGCGGCAGGCAGGAGTCTAACAAAGGCAATGAAATTGAGTCCACTTATTGCAGTGGTGAATTTTACTCTGCGCATTCATCTCCATATCCTCTTCGACAGTACAGTTTTATATGCCTACTCGAATAAATAAATGAATTGTACAGCTACTTTCAAAGGGAGGGAAAGGAAATATTGCAAGATTTTGTCTCCTTAACATGCATGTATGCATGACTTTTGTTTTGCTTTTTTAAGCCTAGCTCTCACCACAACATAGACGTATTTTGCTTTTCTCCACTGAAAAAAGATTAGAGCATGTTATGAATAGCAAGACAGACCTCATCAGAAAATAATGGAAGTTACACTATGCAGAATGAGAAGTATGTGGCTAGTTTCTTCACCATACTTGAGGCATGAAAAATCAGGCAGTGCTGGAAGCCTTTGCAGTGATACACGGATGGAATTTCACATCACATCTTGAAGATCTCATTTCTGTTTTATTGCTCGCCTTCTAGAAACAAAGAATGTTGTTTGTACCTTGTACTGTGCTACAGAGGAAATACACATAAAACAACATCCATTTCTGTCTCATGGTTTCTCCTGAGTTAGTGTCCTGTCATGTAAGACTCAAAGAGTACCTAAATGGTCAGTTCTACTCTCACTACAGTCATCCTTCTGTGCGGTCAGTGTCAGCACTGTGAACACCATGAAATTAACAGATTCCCTAGGAGGAATTTAGAAAACCAAAGACCCAACCTCCTATCCATATGGACTCCTTAAAGTGGCACTGCTGCAGTAAGATTGGGGCATAAATGAGTTTGAAGTCCGACTTTATTAGAAGCCTGATAGATGTAACCTTTTGCCACTACAGAAAGCTCCACAGATGAATGGAATGGTGGCTTTCAGAAAGGCATTCAAGTTCCTGCCACCTCCTGAGCCAAGAAGAAATAATTCCGTCCAGTGCTCCAACCTATGAGAAACATCCATGGCTAACAGTCATGTAAAGAGAAAACCAAATTACTGCTTCCCATTCTCTAAAAGCTAATCTTAGCCACTCCTAATATATCTCTGTGGTGTTAACGAAAAGGGGTCTTTTGTTGTTCCCTACTGTGTAATAACATCCTCCAGCTGGGAAAGAAACTTCTTGCCCTCTTGCTCCTCCTTCCCACATTTATCACCTCTTCCACTCTACGCTCCTGTGCAAAGCACTCCCAGCGCAGTCCCTGCATTCCTCAAAGATATTATATTTACATGTGTAAAGAATACACAGAAAGAAAAGAGACAAAGTAAGAGAATACTGTTTATTTCTAGAGAGATAAAAAGGAATAGCAATTGCCTTTAGCCAGCAGGGTATGTAACAGTTGACCTCCTGCATCCTGTCTTTGATTTTTTCCTCATCACAATCATCTCTTGTTGGCTAATTCCCAGCATTTTTCCCTCAGGCTGGCGGGTTGGCACGGATGGTTAGCAGCTGCCAGTATTTCTCCTCCCTGTCAGCTATGAGCCATGCTAATGTTAGATGCCTGGTTCAGTCACACCCAGGGTGCCACACGCCTTCGCTTTCCAACATACTCAGCTTTTGCCAGCCTTGAATCCGAACTGAGGTTCTGTCCTGCCTTTCTCCTTGCAAAGATTAACCAGCTGTGTAAGGGAGTTAACCCGTGCCAACCCAAGAAGAAGATAACAAATTTCACAGGGGAAATTGCACAGGGAAATTTCACCTTGTGAGGAAACATCAGGTTTTGCAGCAGCCACCAGTGAGCAGTAAAGGAGAAATTCAGCCTGTGGTGTTCGCTTACATCTACTTTGAACATCATTCTCTTAATAATAAAGAGCTGTGTGGATAAACAAAAAAGCTGCCCAAGCACATCCCACATCCTCTTCCTAAAAGAGATGCTGCTCGCCTTTGCCCCTTGGAAGAGACAACCCACTTTAACCTTTTGGAAGGCAACATTTCTAGCAGATAGTGCATTGCACTAAAAAAAGTCACTACTCTTTGAAACAGATTCAAGAAATTCGAGGGCTACAGGTAAAACCAACCAAGCTATTCGAGAAGCAAGTTTCTAAAAGAACAGAAGGGCTGGTACTAGAGCAGGGTTAAAGAAAGCTTGGTCTGCTGGTTCAGAAGATCTGTGTCGAACTTCACCAGAGAGAAAGGCATTTGGTGTTGTCATGGATGGAATGATCAGGTGAAGGTTATTTTCAAATGCAAACCCACAAGTCAAAAAAATGCAAGCAAGGTTGAGAGTCTCATTTCCAGCCTGTAGGAATCTAATGCCACTGAGTTTTACTTGTTGTTGCTGTTTCTGTCTTTTCACCATGTTAACTGCAACCTCAGCTTTCAGAAAACCAAGTGAATAAGGTGTTTGCACAGAAAATGCTCCTCTGCCCAGTGCCCAGCTTTCACCTTGCCCACGCAGACTCGCTGTGCACTTCTATTAGCAGAGTCAGGCAGGTAATAATAGCAAATAAAAAGCCTATTTGATGAAGCACTGGCTCCTTCTCAAGTAAAGTAGAGTACCACTACAGCATGAATGACTCAATCATCTACTCAAGAGCTATTACTTGCAGTGATGAAGCAATGTTAATTGGATAACGGCCTGCTGCCAGCTAATATTGGCATGACCTACAATACCCCTGGCTGACAGCCGTGTCTCTCTCTCTATCACACCTTTTTTTGTAATCTGGATGGGAAGTGGAAACCATTAAAAAAGCCTCATAAGTGCCATTTAACTTCTTATCATAAATTAAAAACTTAATTAAGTGCCTTGTTAGAGGAAGGAAGACCAGTTTTCGTGATTAAATAAAACAAAACAACAGTTAGGGGTATGGAGTGAATAACCAACTTTACAGCTTCAAACTCAGTTCTTTGAAAGTTTTAATTTTGGGTTGTGTTTAACAGCACTTGTTAGAGGAAAACTGCATAAATGTTGAAAAATACCCTGGGTGAAAAGCAGGCAAGGTTCTAGTTGTTTAGCAAAACTGCAAATGAAGAGAAAAGCACAGAAGTTAAGAGCTAATGGGGTCCTTTTTTATTAGCTGTAGGCAGTTGACATGCTCCATTCCTCCAACTTACACTGAGGGCTCATAGTTCACACACCACAGCCACATTTGAGCCCTTATTATGTGGTTGTTTTTCCAAGTGCTTGTCTACGCACTGAAATACATTGCTTCAACAAAAGGTGTGGTATGAAATCAAATTACCAAGGCGAGCATGAAAGAGTTTATGGAAACTCACAGTGCAGAATTAGCTCCATACTGACTTCAGTTTAAGTTGATTAGGTAAAGGTTTGAACGGAGGCACATTAAGTCACGCTTCAACTGACCTGAAATGTCTAACACAAAGTTTTGCAGCGATTTAAAACCCTCTAAATTCAGCTAGTCCCAAATCTGTGTGTGTACAATGTCTCCCTACTGAACTGACTGGCGTATCATAAAGACTGCTCTCACTTGTAATTGGATATAAACAAGAAATAATGTAAGAAACATCTGTTCGCTGTTTAGCTAGACAACAGTTAACAATGTCTGGATGCCAGATTAACAAAAAGACCCTAACATGCTATGAAGTAAAAAAGAAGTCTGCAGTTCAGACACAGATTTACTGCTTTGAACAATCAGAAATAAGTTCTTTTGTTTTGATGTTAAGCTCCCTCACACCAACATAATACGAATATAAAAGCTTTACATATAAAGCTTTATCCAGCTCCAACATCAAATCTTTGAGAAATAATAATAATAATGCCCTTTCTCCACAAGGCACTTCAGCAGTTTTCAAACTACGCCAGAATTTAAAATGCAATGCTTGTATGATTGACTTAAAAATAGCTTGGTGAATTTCTGAGTGATAGTCACCTTTGGAAAAGTTTTGAACAATGAAGACTATATTTAAAAATGATTTTCAATCTCTGTTTTTCTATATTATATGGCAACATAAAATGTCTCTGGACACTGACTTTCAACTTTTGATTGAAATTTTTCGATTGGAAGAATAACCCCCTACATGACAGAGTAAGTGAGTTTCCACAGATACCTTTAAAAATAACTCATGGGCTGCCAGAGCTCTGCAGACCACAGACTAAAAACAGTAGTCTCGGGTAAGAATCATTAGCTTGTGAACTGAGAAAAACCCCTCCTAACTTCTTTAAACACAATATAACTAAGATGGTGTTTCCTGTGCTTTATCAGCTCTTAAAAATCAGGAGTGTTTCAGTTCCTCTCATGGGGAGCTCTGACACTGTTGGAGGCACTTCCCTTACCTATGCACAGGCACCTACCAAAACACACAGCACTCAGAACACCAGAAGCAGAGACAAGCACCTTAACCAAGGAATAAGTGAGAAATAATGAAATGCATCAGGCAACTCTCCTTATCCTGACTGACTACCATTTGTGAGGAAATTATTTAACTGACCACCTCACACACAGCTATTCAAACAAAGTAGCCATCCAGCAAATTAAGATCAATGTATTTAACAGCTATTAATTTGCAGGTGGAAAATATACATATAAGTAAGCATTGGTAACTATCATTATCTTTTTTAATAGGCTAAAAGAGTTCTTTTCCAGGATGAGAAATTCCTGGCACCAGGCAACTAATAGAAGCACATGGTAAAGTAACAGTGGTGGTGGTCTTATGTGAGGTGTCACAATTTCAGAATTCTGGGAAAAACCTTGAGAACTAGATCCACTCCTGTAACTCCACAAACTTCTCTGAAGCTGTAACAGCAGCCAGTGTAACTGTAGGTCACTAAAAGTTTTTGATTTTTTTGTTGAGATACATTCTAAAATGCAAAACTTCATTTATCCAAAGGGGATTCACTTTAATTTATGGCTGGACTGGAGGAATTTTTTCTTACATAGCATCTCATATAAAACACATAGACAAACTTTTGTATTTTAAATCCTTAGTGTTACATGAACACCGGACTGGGTCACCATGTGCAGACACATCACGACCCCTCCACCACCCTGCTCCTCCCACTGGCCTGCAGCTCAGCACCTCACCACTGCTGGGATTAGAAATCTTCTAATTTCCAATCTACTTGTACTAAAAGCCAGTTGAACCCGATCAATTCTTGTGTCAACAGTGCCTTTTAGCATTAAAGAGAAACTCCTCCTCTCAGCTGTTTCAGCTGGTCTGCCTACACAGTGCTGTAGCATGTCTTAGTTGTCACACCAGCACTACGAACCTCCTGCAGTCCTTTCCTCTCCTCCTTTAGGCCGGGCTGATTCTTCTAAACATCTCAGTCACTCTTGTACATGCTTATTTGAATTTGAATTATTTTTCTTTATCTAACAGGACCTGAATTATACCAAGAGGTTTCACCAAGGTTTTGTAGAAGAGCACTGATAGTCTCCTGCCTCTTCATACCTGTGCACCCTCAGGCATGTTTTGGTACCTCTCTACTCCTACCCTTGCTTCGTGGTGAGACAGCTATGCAACACTGACTGAGACTCGATTCTTCCACTGGAAATTATTAGTGGACACTGCAGAATCATAGTGTGCATCCTAGCGCATCCTTTGCGATATCTCTAAACTCCTATGCAAAATGTCTGGGTTGAAATGTCTTCATGAGTAATATTCAGTGTCAAGACTCATGAAGTCACAGCCGGTGACCTACTTCTAATGCTCTCCAACTTGTGCCATGACAACATCACGACGCTGATGAAGTCTCTGGAGAACTAAACCAGAGGGAGAAAAACAATGTGTGACACTTTGGGACCTGTCATCATTTAAAAACACACCACGCCTTTTCATGGGCATTAAGCAACTGATGGTGAAAAACCCTGTGTGCCAGAGTACCTTCCCCCTGAGCAACTGCTGTGCTGTGCCCTGGGCAGACTGTCACCCTTGTCATGCTGCCCCTCTCATCTGGAGACACCGGGCAGGCACTGCCGAGGCAGTGGGTGATGGCAGCCCTGGCCAGCAGGCACACACCTCCCCTCCACAGGCAGCAAAGCCACTGGCATGCCCTACGGTAGCTGTGCTGTCATGCCTGTAAGGCTGTGAGGAAATTACAGTGGGGGTGGAAGCCAGCCAGTGAGATTTCGTGGTAAAATAAAGTAAACTTTCCAGTGAGGTAGGTATTTTCTACGTCCCTTGGCTTCCTGCTGTGGGAGCCATGCTGCATGAGAAAAACCCTGCTTTCTGACAGACTGTGTTGATGGTATTTCGGTGGAAAACACAAGGCCTGAAGCAGTTAAAACTCAAATTCTTTATAAGGGGAGGTAAGAGGAAGCAAGACGGAATGAGGTACAGGAGAGGGAAAACAGGAGGACAAAGACATGAGCTGTCAGAGAGGGGTGGACAGCAATGAGACTCCCAACAATGCGACAGCTGAAAAGATTTTTCAACAATAATCTGCTGTGTAACAGCCACATCACTCCTTTCAAATTTCCTGTCTGGAAAAGCAGAATAATATCAGGGTCCTAATAACACCCTGAATGAGGCTGTGATAATTAAGAATTTGACTCCCTCAGTGGCAGTGACAAAGGCGAGCTGAAGCATCCTAAAGCTTTGCCACCACAATCGTTGGGATTTAGTGTTGGTGAGGGAGGCTGGCACAGTGTGATGTGAAAATGTCCATCCTTCAGCAATGTGCAACCCACCCAAGCACAAAAGGCACACCCAGAGCCCCACAGGGCTCTGACAACTGCCCCCCACTCCCTTTGGCCACCTTAGTGGAGTGCAGAGCTCTTCCTCACCACGCGGGAAGGAGGGGGCTCATTTGGGCGGTGGGGGCACAATGACATACTGTACCTCTTCCGGCAGGCTGACCACCAGGTCATTTTCCGTCTGCCCTACCAAGGCCTGCAAGAAGTACTCGCTGCAGGCAGCCAGCACAGCCCGGTGGGCGCGGAACTCCTTCCCCTCCACGATCAGCGTCACGTCACAGAGAATGTCCTGCTTCCGCTGGTCATTTAAGCAGAGGAGAATATTGGTACAGTGCACCGTTGACTCATACACATACATGGGGGAGTCAGTCTTCTCATCCACAGACATGCCGTTCACACCCTGCAGGGGACAAGGGAGAAGAAAACAAAAACAAGGTGGTGAGGAGCAACATGGTGAGATGCTGCCTGATATCTGGATAGCTCAGGACCATGGCCAAGCAGCCCTTTTATATTTAAATCTAAGAAAGTTGCTAGGGAAAGATATTGGGAAGGATGACAGATGCCACCAGATTTCACCTTGCAATGCTTTGGTTACCTACTCACCCTGCCATATTTCCCCCTTCAAAAACAAAACAGATGGTTTAGATGGACTGCAAAGTACTTTCCCCTTAAACCACCTGTTATGCATCTCCAATTTCCAGTTTGGTAGAGGCAGTAACACGGGGACATCGAAAATTTTAGAAAATTTTAGAAAAAAAAGCAGGACTGACTTCTAGGTCTTCTAACAGTGAAAAAAGAGGGCTTTGTCCTTGCTTCCAGTATTTTTAGGTTAAAGGGGAAAACCCTCAAAACCCCAGTCTATTCTCCAGTGGACAGGCAGCACTACACATTTACACTGAAGACCTTGGTTCAGGAGAAAGGCAAGGTGGAACCATTCCCGATGAAGGCAAGCCATTAACTACAGTGACTTAATTTATCAATCAGAATTTTAAGCCTTAAGGTGAAGAGAAGTATGTTTAGTAGCTCCAGAAGTAATCTATTTCCGTGTATGGATAAAGCAACATGCCTTTACCAATGGTTTAAAGCTATTTACAGAAATGTAAATGTTTCTGAATTCCAGACTCACAGACCCAAGAAAATCCCTGCACCTGTATGGAGGTCTGCCCCAGGCAGTAGATGGATGCTGAGGCTACTCCTGCCTGCAGGTAAGTCTCTCCCTTCTGACAGCTGAGCAGAGGCTAGAAGGAGGTAAGACACCCTTTACACACCCATTACAACTGTCTGGGTTAGGAAGCTCCCTGCCTGATGTTCTGCAATTTCGGACACATGTAGAAGTGGCAAGGCCTCTGAACACGGGGACTGGATTAGCAGTGATGATGGCAGAAGGGATCAGCTTCCCCCAACACCCAACACTGCATGAACCCCCTCTGTGCACGTGAACATGTTGAAGCAATTAATTTACCCAACACTTCCTCACCAAAGCACCCAGCACCAAAATTCTCTTTGCATTATCTTCCCATTTCAACTTCTCTGAGTAGAAAAGTGTAAAACCCTGTGCTGTGTCTAAACACAGTATACACCCCAAAACAAACCAAACACGCCTGTTTTAGGGCTTACATGAGGAAAAGGATTATTCATATGTATTGCTCTATCTGCTGTCGAAGGGAAAGTTGTGCAAATGCACAAAACTCAAGAATTTTTAAGGGATTATCTATCCTTATTGTGAACAACAACTGCCTTTAGAGAGGTAAGATTCAGAGGTGTCAAGGGCTAAGGGCAACAGATGACAGTATTTAGCAAGGTGAAACAAAGTCCCTCCTCTGCTACTTTTTATGGTGGATCTCGGCAGGATTTTCCTTTGCTAGTGCAATATACAGATACACAACTAGACACAGCATGACTTCAAGTTATTTCTCTTACCATGAGTTCAAACTAGGGCAACATTCTCCTACAGCGTCATTCAAAAAATATGAATAATCTAGACAAAAATGGACTTAAGAGGACCCATTTGTTATTGGCATTTACTAGACTTCTCAATGATAACTCCATCTTCCCACCTTTATAGGAGTATTTTTAAGCTAGTGGCTATGATGACTCTTTCTACAAAATAGGTATTTTTGCCAATAGTACAAAACTGTAATATTACTGGAAGCATTAATGGAATGCTTATGGCTTTTCTTTTACTGGTATTTTCAGTCTTTATGCTGACTCATGCTACACTTTTGAGTACTCAGCTGGAATGCTTACATGAACAGAAAAAACCCACAGCCAACCAAAACAGATTAGTCCTACACCTACTTAACATCTAGAGAGAAGATACATAGCTGCTTACTGATCTGAATACAGGTAGGGGAGGGAGACACTTGCAGGGGGAAGTTATACTAGTTGGATTTCTTAACCAGAAAAAAATTAATTTTTTTTCCCCCTCCTCATAAATTGAGATTAATGAGAAAAATTGACAGCAATCATGTTATTAGCACTCCAGTAAGGTAAAAGAGAAAATGACACTTAGCTCATCTCACCCATAGCTTTCTGTGCAGCTGAACTGATGCTAACAATAGCGTTATAAGGATGTTCTAAGTGGCCACTCTTGCATGCTATGAAGCACAAGAATTTACAGGAACAAACTAGTGGGAAAACCTGAGAGTTGCAAATGACAATGCAAAGGGGAAAGCGGTAAGCTTTTTTCCCCCTTATTTTCCAGGCATATCTTATGCCTGTAATATCTCAGATGACGAAAAAAAGGACAAGAAACCTGAAACCTGGCAGATAATGAACAGACATCAATTACATTTTCAGTGCTTTAAAAAAAACCCACCAAAACCCACTGTTAGCCTGAAATTGCAGTCTTTTCTTACAGTAATAGCGCAATTTGTGTGAATCAAACCCTGAATTACTTCGTTACTAATTAGTAATTTCCCACTTTTTAACTACAGCTCTCATCAAGTGTATTTTTAAAAAAAGTCTCTGCATGCCCTGTGAACTGCTGAAAATACCATGGTGTATTTCCCCTCTGGTGAGCAAGCCTGACTTCTGTCACTGACGTGGCCCTGAGATCCTGGGGCTGTGCACCGCACCATCCACTCCAGCGGGTCCCTAGCGACATTCCTCAGAAGGACCTCCACCCAGTTGCTCATATCAGTGTTCTCTGCCAAGGCTGCTGTTGCGACTCCAGAGGCTTCCCGGAGGTGGATCCACACGGACCCATGTGGTTGCCCTGGCTGGTGGCTGCAGTCTCAGCCCGACACAGACTTCCCCCTGGCCATGCCCCTGGCTGCTCCAGGAAGCACCCTGAGCCCTGCATTGCGCACAGGGAAACAGGGGCTGGGATACAGCTCAGGACCACCTATTTATCAGCTTTTAATGTTTCAGCACAAGTGATTTACGGTCTTTCCTTTTCCACGATCTGCCATCGGCTAAATGACCCCCAGACATGAGGTGTTTCCTCTCCAAGATGGCTTTATCCTGCAGGAAAGGTGTAAGATGGTGAAACCCTTCACTGGGAAGTATACTGTTCATTTTCACAGGAAAAGGGTTCAGAGGGCAAAGAGAAAAGGTCACTGTAGGACTTTGGTACGTAGTAGCACAAAAATTAGCAGAATTCAACTTTTTTCCCTCCCCCTCTCCTCAGAAGAAAAAAAAGCAGAGATCTGGTATTATCTCTGAACTCTGAGGCAAGCTGGATTTTTACACTGTGTTAATTCAAACTGCATCATTTTTTGCTGAATTCAGTATTATGCTGAGTTAGCAGAACCTTCTTCATGGAAATCATTGCTACACACTTGGTATTTCTTCGAACCGAAGAGAGAATGCCTTAGCAAGCCTTTCTCTGGCTCAAAAGAACACGCTGTGCGTTTGTTTGCATATAGGTCACCATGCTGCCAGAAAAAGCCTCTTTGAAACAAAAGTTTCCAGAAACTGGCACAAACTATCGTGGGCAAGGAAAGCACCATTGAAACCTAGCCAAAAAAAGTTGCTGGTAAAGGCCAACAACTGCAGTGAAGTGAACTGGAACGCTGCTTACGCGTTCCTTCCATGGTGATGGATGGAAGATCCCACCAAGCCCTTTGGCATGGGCAGCATGGAGGAGGCATGCGAAACCTCAGGAGACCAAAAATGTTGCTCATGGAACATCTGAATCGCTCTGGTTTGCAGCACGTTGTCTGTACTAGCTGGCACTCACCCAAAACTCTCCAGGAACTCATAAACGCACTGACTGAGCTGCTACCAAAAATACATTACCTATCATGAAAAAACAGTTCCTGCCTCACAAGACTGGAGCACAGGCAACGTGGTGTCTGTTTTTAAAGGGAAACATGACGGGGGGAGAAAATCTTATCGATACAGACCAGAAAGGCCTGCATCAGAACTGGGCTGATTATGTGAAAAGGTAAATCTCGATCATAGCAGAGCTACAGAGCACTTACCCAGGCAAATTATCGTTGTGACAAAGCAGCATGGCTTCTGCAAGGCAAAGGCATGCCTCTGATGGGCTCTATTAGAATTCCTGAAGTGTGTCAAATTAGCAGTGAGGAACACTGGCATGTGTAATTAGTGTTGACTTTCAGAAATCCTTTGACAAAGCCTTTACACATGGCTGTTAGAAAAACTCAGTTGTCATAAGGTGAGAAGTTGCATCAGACTGGTAACCACTTAGGATAAACTGTATTCAACAGAGAAGGGATGCAAGGGCAATTTTCAGCAGGTTAACAGTGAAATTTCTCCAGAAACTGGCTCACATCTGCCTGTGGTCATGCTGTGCAACATGCCTGAGGTCCTCTAATCCACAGTAGAGTTGGACACACTTAGTAAGGGGTCCTTCCCTGGATGCGCACATGGATGTCCTAGCAGCAGCCTGCCACTCCTATGTGAGGCCATCAAGAAGATGGAGCCAGACACTGGGAGCAATTTGAAACAACAGAGGTTCAGACTGGACACAAGGAAAACCTGAGGAACAGGTTGCCTGAAGAGGTTGTGCCATTTCCATCCTTAGAGGTTTTCAAGACCGCACTGAATATAGCATTGAACAATCTGCTCTGATTTCAGAGTTGACCTGCTTGGAGCAGGAGATGGAACTAGGAACTTTCTTAGGTCCTTTCCAAAAGAAATTATCTGATGATACTACACTGACTAATGACCTAGAAGCCCAAAGACCATGCCAGGGAGAATGAAATTGTTAAAATTAGTTCAATTGCCATAGTTAATGGGGATTGTCAGGAATTTTAAAAAGACTTAATATAAAAAAGACTTAGGCACTAACACGGTGACACACTACACCCAGGGCACTCTGTTCTACAAAGGTGACAATCAGAAGAAAGAAAATATTACAGAATGGTTGAGGATGCAGAGGATCTCAAGGTATCACCTAGTTCAACCCTCCCTGCTCAAAGCAACAGCACTCTATGCAGAAGGGTTTTGAGTCTCTTCGAAGATAGAGAGAGACCCCACACTATCTCTGGAAAACCTGTTGCAGTGTTTGACCACCATCACAGTAAATCACAAACTCACTGACAAACTCACTGACTTGGAATCTCAATTCCAGTTTGGAATCTCTCACAAAGACAGACTGGAGATAGACAGACTGTCATCACCTAGAGACAGATTTTAGAAAGAGATAAATATTCTAATAAGGAGATGTATTTTCTAGTTACTTCTGGTGCAGTACACTGTTGTGTAACATCTAGATCTGATTGATGATGTTGAAACAGGGAGAAGAAATCCTCAGAAGAACAATGAAAAAGATCATTGTCAAGGAAAGATGAAAAAGCCCTTCTCAATGTATATAATCAATTCAATAAATGCTATACAAAAAATACAAAATAAAAAGGTCAAAGCAGCACTGCTACTTATTGTTTCTAGTGTTGCAAACAGGAGAGGACACACAAGTGAAAGAAGCAAGACAAACACAGAATTTCTAAAAAGAGCTGTGATTTCTGACCATTGAAATGAACTGGAACTGCACCCTGTACTCATAGCAAGGTGCTTGTTTTATTTGTCTTGAGAGATTTCACAGTCCCTGCAGTAAACCACATGTACAACTGACCACTGCTGCATGTTACTGGGCAAAGAACTCATGGCATATGTAAAAGGATTAGTTACTCCTAATAAAAATATCTAGGACCACATTACTGAGAGTACAAGGATACATGGTCGAAGGGTACATTGGATGAATATTTACATGCTCCAGCACACTGTCCAACAACAAACATGGCTGTATTATCTATCTTTCCTGATCTACTAACCACTGTGGCAGAAACAAATTATTTCATGGATGTCAACACACATGAAAATCCAAATCTATTACCTCCACACATGCCTCCTAGACCTCCTCACCCATTCTGTCCCCAACTTCAGGAGACAGTGATGGGCATGCTGTCCAGAGCTCCGTTTCCTCAAACAGGAACTGAAGTTGTGTGGGACCAAGGTGTTGAAGGCAAGCAGTAGAAAACATCTGTCCAAAGATTAGATGTGGTGGTGTCACTGACACCAGGGGCTCCTGCTCCCACTGGCACCAGAAGAGCAGTGGGTTTAGGACATGAGAAGCAACACAATATTAAGTTTAACTCATAAAAGTTGCATGAACTGCAGCAGAAGTGTTTTTGTAGTCTGTCCATGGCAAAACACCACCAAGGAAGAGGACAGGGCGGAAATAGGGACCTAAAGGCATTATCTCATCCCATGAAAAAAAAAAAGCTCGCTTGTGTCCTAGGAGGTGTAAACAGAACATCAGATCTACAACAATGCACAGAGGATTCCCAACAACTTCACAGCAAAGGCCTGAAAAGGTTTATCAGTATATCCTCATTATAGCTGTAATGCTACATTTTAGTACAGAAGCCAACAGATAGCTGTGATTCCTCATTTAGGAATTGCAGTAACTGACCTGGTGTAAAATGAAGCACAAGTTTTGCTTGGAAGCATAAGCTGATGATCACATTATATCCGGCTACGCAAGATGACTCCCAGCTTTCTCCTGATGGTGTTAAGAGAGAATCAATACTGAAATGGGCTTCTTTTTAGTTCCAGTTCACATTCTCTCAATCAGCTCCAATAACAGTAAAAGAAAGAATCTTAGGAATAGTTTGAAGCTTGAATGCATCTAAGGCTCCTTGGTCAGAAGTAGCTGGAGTCCACACTGCAGATTTGCACGCGACTGTCTCACAGTATTTCTGTTCAATAGGGTGCAGAGAGTGTGAAAAAATGCTCTTTTGTTCTGACGTCTTCTATTATTTCTTTCCCCCTAACAATTTAGCAAAAGGTGTTCAGAAAAAAAACGGGGAGAATGATGATAAAATAATGAAAGTTGAGAGCAACTTGTACTTCTGACAAATGGCAGCAAAATCACATCAGACTTGACAGTTTTTAGGGATAAACATGCACTGTTTTTAAGTGGCAAGTGGGAGGAAAATAATTTTCCAGGCTCCCTTCCCCATCTCCTAATGTTTTTTCTATGAAAAGACATTCTGTGTAATCAACACTTTGTTTTTAAAGAAAGTTATCAATAACTGACACTTCAGAGCTTCTAAAATGACCATCCTTATAATTGGTTATTAGGATCTCTCAATTATAGCTATAACAACAAAGCATATGATTATATTGTCACTGCTTTCCTTTAAAAAGAAACTATTGAAAGGCCTAATGATTAATTCACCATTTTTGAGAGCTCATTGTAATGACAGAAGACTATATACAAAGGTCTCTTCAGTGAGCCCATTATTCAATTAATAAATGCTGAATACTGAGCAGTCATAGTCATACGAAACTCCCAAGAATTGTGTGAATTTTTAAGCAATTAATTATCAATTACAACATCATAAAACACCAGCACAAAAATAGAAACAACGAAATTTAATTATAGATTATTCTTCTTAGTTGCTGCAAATACTATACAAGACTGATTTTGATTAATAATTCATACAGCAATAAAGTATCAGGAAAGATAATTATACTGTGCCACAATTCTCACACTGATTTCTGTAATTACAGATTACAACAGTGTTAGCAATTTAAAAAGGTTAGGGAGCAGTAGTAATTTGCTATGTCATCCTCAGCAATATTAATGTCTTCTCTGAGCACCTCAGATAATTGAAAATAGACTAGTGAGCTGCCAGGCTACACGGACTTGCCTCCTGCCAAACATACTGTGGGTGCCAGGGCCATTAGCAAGATTGTCTTAAGAAATGAGCCTTTGACATTGTTCAAGTAACTTCTGCTGTAAAGCAGAAGGTAAAGGGACAAGTGGAAAAGACACTCTAGAGCATTCCTGGCTGGCAGCTGTAGAGACATGCGTTGGTGCTGATAGTGATGGCTGGTCCTTCTGATCCTACTGTCTCGAAGCACAACCTTCACTTGACCATGAGTGGGAAGGGAGATAGGTAAAAGAAACCCAAGGGAGGATTTAACCATGGGCCTTCTAGAAAGGCAGGTCTGGTTGGGCACGCAGCAGGGCCCTGCAGACATCTGCTAACGTCTAAAGGCAAGAATTGCCATTGCTGAGGAGGCTGCATGGCTCCAACACATTGAGCATCCACAGCCCAGGGACCACCTTGGAATTGCTGAACAGCTGCACATGGATCAAGGGGAACAAACTGGTCCCTGAAGAGCCACACCGGAGAACAATCAGTGCCTGGGCTGGCTGCAGGGCTGGGCCATGAGCCTCATTTCTGTATGGCAAGCTTCACTTGCTTTCAAAATAGAGATGAGAATACTGGAAATTCCTTCCTTAGCTTAAACTGACAGGAATAGGGATGTGTCCTACAGACCATGGAATGGCTGTTTTTGAATAGCTCATATGCCATCATAGCTTTGATGTAGGAAGTCCTTCTCCAAAGTCACTCACTGGTTTTCTTATACTGGATCTAGACCCTACTGCACAACTGGGTAGATAATAGGGAAAAAAAAAGAAAGGGACTCTGATCCTGCAGACCTTCAAACAGAACTGCTGAATATAACTTTCATCTGTAGCATTTTGGTTACTTGCAATGATTTTGCTATTGCCAGAATGCACACATGAGCAAAAATGTACGACAGCTTCATTCTACAATGAATCTTTTTTTTTTTTTTTTTAAAGTACTGTCAGGATGCCTGTAGTCTCCATGATGAATGTTTATTTAAACCCCAGGTGTCTACTCTAAAGAAATTGTGCTTCGGGTTGTTCAGAGATTGGTACCACAAGGAGGCAGGGATTCCCAGTGGAGGTTGCTTTGAAGAGTCCAAATAGATTTATGTTCCATATACAGAAAAAAACTATTTCTTGACTTCAGAGGGTTGTGTTGTTATTGTCTTTTGAGAGAGCAACCCAGATGAACAAGCTCGCAGTCTCTGGGGACTTTTGCTAATATGCAAATAATGTTTACACACAGTACACACATTGACATACACATTATATGCAGGCCTACTAGGCAAAGTATACAAATGCATCTTTTTATGACTCAGTAAAAATTATATAATTACACTACTAATTTTCCTATACTCAGTGAGTCAGGCTTAGTTTAACATGCATTTCCAATGTTCTGTAAATACTGATGATACCCTGAGGAGAGAGGCATGGCAGATGGGTGAGGGAAGACATAGAATCATAGAATGGTTTGGGTTGGAAGGGATCCTAAAAATCACCTAGTTCCAAGTTCCCTGCTATGGGCAGAGACACCTTCCACATAGACCAGACAGAAAAACAGACAGAACAGCAGAAAAACTGTCCTCTATTCTTATTTCTCAGAAGATACTCAATGGACACATATGAACATGGAAAGAGAGAAACACAGAAGAACTCTTTTCCCATAAGGTCTCCTCTCGTGGCTTTCACGCTGCTCTTTACAGTAGTTGGCTATGGTGAAGGGGACTGGAACCAAGTCTGCTACTCAAAATAGGTTATTCAAAGCAGAATGGGGAATGCCCAACACTGAAACACTGCCAGGAAACCACCAAGCACAACAAACAACATACTATATTTTTCTGAAGCAGTCAATGTCTTCAGGACTTTGGGGAAAAGACAGAACCTTTTGGACTGTTCTTGGGTAAACCAGATTAAGAAACTGGAGATGGAAAAAATGAAGTACTGATTTGTTTTTATTTTGCCTTCCAGCTTGATGAGCTCTCTGAAAAAGTTTAAGGTCTCCAAACAAATGAAGGCTGGAAATTCTGGTGAGGGACCACTGCTTTCCTTGCTTTAAAAGAGTATTTTGGGGCTTTACTTGATACTGTGGGCTTCCCCCTTTTTCCTAAACCTTTAAATAATTTATGTATACCTCTATAAGCATATGTGCACATGTATGTATATATGTATAATCTGCACTGCAATGCTGTCTGAAATGATGAAATCGCTGAAGCACAAATGGTTTGTCAAATATCCAGGTCACTTGCCAGTATGACAATACTTTGGGATAGTAAAGAAGGTTCCTCTCTGTTTGAAATCTCTTTTGCTAATATGCCTATGAGAACAAAGGCCAGGCTGATACTGACCCGATGCCTCCAACATTTGGAAGCTACAAATTCTGAACTACAGCATTGTGCAGATCCTTTCAGCAGCCTTTTAATGTGAAAGATTATGCTAACAAGTTATGTGAATTGAATAGAAGCTATTAATTCCCCTTATGTTTTATTCTCTGCTTTAAAGCTCCAGTAGAATTCAGTGCTAAAGCTCTTACTTGAAATTTTTGTTTGCTATCAAATGAGCACTGTTTTTGCTTTAAAAAAACAAACAACAAACCAAAACCAAAACAATAACCAAAACAAAACAGAAAGTTCTCTCTCAAAATTTTGTCTCCTGGTTAATTTTTATTTTTTTTCACTAAGCTGCACTAATTACTGCTTTTCCAGCCAATCTGTAGAACTGGTGGAAGCAGTTCTGCCTGAAGGTGAGGCTATGGCCAAAACCACAGCGAGCATCTTTGACTACGCAAATTGCAGAGGTTGCGAAAGCAACAAAATCCCATTTTCTCCTGTCATACTATATAGTTGTTACAGGAAAAATCTGCTCCCTTTGTTTCTCCCCACTAAAATGCAAGCTTTTCATCTTTGCTGCAAGTTAGCAGGTGGTCAGAATATCCTTCATCTTTCCTTGGGACACAAACTGGCATGTCCTTTGGAACATGCCTGTTGTGATTAATGTGTGAAGAGCAGGAACGCATGCAGTAGGTCACTGGGTTAAATTTGGGACACACTTTCATAGGGTTTAACTTTGCACCTTCTGTTCCTGGGAAAGAATACAGGTGTTGCCTTCTCCTTGGAGACTGGGCCACTATCTGTTTGTGCAGCATTTTCCACAACCAAAGGAGTGCCAACAATAATGTTCTAATGTTCTCCTTTGACAACTGCGGCAAAAATGTTTGTTTATGGTTAAACCATAGCTTTTGACTAACCTATAACTAATTAACTAACTAAACAAATAAATAAATAGATTCTAGTGACTACTGCATTAGGATCCACAGATTCAAACATCTGAACCTTGGAAGGCCTATCAATACATGCAAAAAACCAATTTTCACACATTTTTCTAATGATCAAATGATCAGAAAGTCACTGGAACGACCATTCAGAATCTCTCAGAGTGAGGGAATACTTAGATTATGCCAAGGGATTCTGACAGTGGTTTTGATCCTGCAAGGATCTGAGAATTGCCATTTCGTTGTTGGAAGGTTTAAGCAGGAGTTGCAAGCCTTCCCACTATTTTCAGAGTCTGGCACATGCCTAGATTCCTATTTAAAGTCTCTTTATCCATGAACTGGCCCTTATTCTGGACCTTGACTGCCTTTCCTGTTGCAGACAATAAATCATCCCATGGAGAAAGGCGCACAGAAAGCAATCAATTCTGCTGCCAACACCTACTAGGCTGCAGCCGAGGTAAGGAACGGATGTGAGACAGAAACAGGCACTTTAACTAAGTGCAACTGCAGCATGAAGGAGCCCAGAGAGAAATAAAAGATTTGATGCATTTGGGTCCTGGTTTCGAGGGTAAGTACAGCCAATTAAGCATCTGCACCTATAGTTCCTTATAGGACTGCAAGGAGAGCAGAAGGCAAACACAAGCTTTCCCTCTTCTGTAAGATCCAGAGGAGCTTATGAAATCTTCTTTGCCATGGTTAAGAATGAGGGATTAAAGCTGCAAAGACTGCTATAAGAAGAACTTGGATTTTATCTTTGTTTGAGGATACTTATATTATTTGTTGAGCTTTTCATGAAGCTTTTTGAAGTTTGTTTGGTTTCTTTACCCCCACAGAACTACAACGTACTCAACAAACTTAGAGCTGCAAAAGCCATCAAATCAAATAAAATAGGAGATTAACACCCCAAACCCAAAACTAAGCCACGCTTTATCCGAGGGAAACAGAGTGGCTTGATTACTTCTGTTTGAAACTCTGTCATGGGAGTTTTAATCTCAGAGCATTCCTTATATGGTTCATAAACCTGAAAGGCAGAGAAGACCACCTAATCTGGCCTCCTAAAGGCAAATCAACAGCCGCCTTTATCATGCAGACTTGCAATCCTGACAGAGCAAAGAGAACCAGTAGGTTTTTTTGATAAGCTCTCTTTTCATCTGTTACTGGAATTATCTATACCTTTAGCCTCCAAGTTCTCTCTTGACAGATTCTGAAATAGCTGTTCCACTATTTTACCCTGGACTGACGTCAAGCTAAACCAGGCATCAGTTCCCTGGGACATCCCTTTTATCTTTTTGAAATATCAGAAATACAGTTGGCAGCCCTTCCATTTTCTGGAATTTCCCCTGTTTCCCAAGATTTATTATAAATTATCAGCCATTCAGCAGACCGCCTTGGCTACCTCCTTTAAGATTCCTGGATGTAAAAGTTACTAGGATGTGAAAATGTTTAATTTCAACCACACTTGCTTCTCAGATCCTCCTTTGCTATAAGCAATAAACTTTCTCTTCTTTCCATATCACTACACAGGATGGACATATCCTCTTCCACAGTTTCAAATACAAAAAACACCTGGGGAACATTTCTGTCTTTTCTATTTTCCCCTTTTTTGATATTCAATTAATAAATGTTTTATCACGACTCGTATTTCTTCATTTAAGCAAAATGGCTTCTCATTAGAGTAACGTTTTTTGTTATTGATGGCAGTGTAAAATCATAATTTTGAGAGCTGGCAGAATATTCTTCAACAATTCCCAGTGTGTTCAACGCTTTTTACTTTAAATGCAATGTTATGCCAACACAACAGGTTCTAACTTCGGAAAACATCTTTTTCAATTCTGAGTACAGTGCACGCATAAATTTATAATCTCCTGGTAGATGATGTGTTCTGATTGCACAAGGTCACTGTACGGGATTTGAGACCCTGTGATTCACATTATTTAAGACCGTCCACAAATAGTATGGTTTGACAAACTGCTTCCCTTCTTGTTTCATTTTCTCATGCAACAAGTCGTAAACTTGTATTATCCAGTCTATTTTTAAGTGAACCACTTCAACTGAAAACCTTTTGGATTCCTGTTCATGTGCCACTCTCTCCAATGCCTCTCCCACGGCGCTAAGAACCTAGCTAATAAAACGTCAATCAATGTGATTCCTGTACAATCCTAATGATTGACTTACATAGACTGGTTGAGATTTATACCAGACTTGTGTAAGGCTGGTTTATGCAGCTGGACATTCTCTGATGTCACTCCCTCCCTCTATGGCTATTTTACATCCCCCACTTGCTCAAGGGGAATGTACTATTGGCTGAGACCAGACATTCCCTGCAGTCTTTGCAGGCCTTAGCTTGGACAGCCACAAAATCCCAAGCTTTGTCCACCCTCAGCAGCATGGTAAGTGCCACCTGCTGCTACTCTCTCCCTTTCCCCTCCATTCACAAGAGGAGAGACACTTCAGGACACCTGGCTGTACCATATCTGAGGGTAACACAAAAGAAATCAGTGAGGACCTTGTCCCCACAGTGGCAATCACCATTGCCACACTACTTTCCAGGATCATGGCAGGTCTGCTCAGGTCCGTGTTTCAGGCAGCTGTGACCTATGGAAGCTTTGCCTGCATGATGAAATGTACACCCATACCTACAGTCTGGACAATCTTTAAGAGATAATGCTTTTTTTTCTGAGAAGAAAGAAGCCTGTATGATTTTTCTGATGTGAATTGAGAAGCTATATTCTCCACAGATCTTAGAGACATGCAATTAAAGACTGTCAAATTTGCATGCACGCAGGATCCAATTGAAGGCTGAACAGGCGATGTTACAACATTTCTCGCTTGACTTGACAACCTTATATTCTTTTAACAGCTTTTGTGCATAATTTCCTTGCTTTAAACAAACCAAAGGTGCCACTGTGTAACCTGACCCCCAAGCCCATGCAGGTGAGGATGATGGTAGGAGCCAGGAGATTCCCACTTTCCAAACAGAATTGGCTGACCACTACCGGTCTGCAGAATTCCAGCTGAGAGGTCTGCCATACTGCACCAAATACAGATGGATTGCTCTGAGTGCACAGCTCTGCAGGTCCCCCTGCTTTGTCAGAAATCTGACTTTTGAGGCAGCATTAAGCAGAAACTATCAGCTGCCCTGGGCTTTCTTTCCCAAACTTCCTGGCTGGTCAGATGGATTTCCACGGGAAACAGCAACAGCTGCAGCATGGCCACAAACCTACTCTCCAGCTGAGATCTCATGTCTTTGCTCCACAGCACGGGGGCACCAGAGCTTTACAAGAGCTCAAAAAAATGTTGAACGTTGGAAAATCAACACATAATTTCAAGTTTTCTTTTCCTTTTTACTTCCCCCTCAACTGAAACACTTTGGTGATGGTTTTCCAGCTAGAGGCTGAGAGAACATCACAGCAAGAAAACTGTGACCTTGTGCACTTGAAGCCTGGAAAACTCACTGTGGTTCAAAACAAGGCTTTGTAAAGGGAAATTACAAGCTATAAGGCAGCCAGTCCAGTTTCTGGTGCACATCTGGTGCATCATGAGGTCTTCATGCAACAGGATGTAGCTGGCACATTCCAGCACTTACTTGTGAAGGTGTTGAATCCCTTTAATCCATGCCCATAAATGAGATTTGAGATTGCCTGCAACAAGTGGGATCAAGCCACAAAAGCATGATGACAAGGAGATTAAACTACAGATTAATAATTATATAGTATAAACAATATGGGATAAAATAAAACTCTTATGCTCCATTGGAGTTTGACATATTCATGTATAAAACAGATAATCCATAAAGCTCATTGATTAGCATTTCAAACAAAATAATCTAAAAGCATTTCTAATTATTAACTGAAATATGTAATACAAATAGTGTGCTAGGAAACAATCAATACTTCCCCATGCCTGCAAACCCCTACAGCAATTTTTGTGCTAAAAGGGGGACCAGCCTAGATGGCAGAATCCAGTGCTTGCCAGGGAGTTTGTCTCTTCGTATACATGTAAAAGAGAACAGTCTTCAATGTAATAACAAGCATGCTTTTTTTCTTACTTCTTCCCCCTCAACTTCTGCCTACCCTAAATGTACCTAACCTACATTGCAGGCTGAAAAAAACCCCAAACATAAACCACCTCTCCACATGTCTTCTAACTAAATCAATGAACTTTGTCTTTTGGACTGTCAGAAGAATTCAAATATTGTTATTCAGGACCAAATCCAGTCTTTCTAGACAAACTTGACCACATAGCAATATACCTTCCTGAAAGGAAGAGACAATTCAGACTAAATGAAGACTTTGCCATTAGAACAATTCAAGTCTTACAGAAATAGAATCAGTTAATTTATATTTATCAGTGGTCAAGATTAGTTAAGTCTATCTACAGATTTATGCCATAACTTCAAGACTTTAAAATGCTGGTAAGACACAGTCTGGTTTTATGTCCAAAAGGATGTTCAAAGCTTTAAATAAATACTTGTTGCTTGATGAAATACAGAACAGTCACCACCAGGTTATGAACGACACAATGCATGTGCCTATAGTTATATATATGTATAGACACACGTGCACACAGATGTACAACATTTCATTACTATCTCTTACAAAATATGTATTACTATCATTGTGTGTTTCTGGAACAGCCCATGCCTCCTGGCATCAGCTATCCAAACACTAAAAAATTTTATGGTATCTATTAAGAGCCCTTGGGCCAGTCCTATCAACAGAGCTACCCATCCTTATATCACAGAGAAAATGCTCCTTTTACTCTACAAATTAGGTGGCTCAGTATTATTTGCAGCCATTATTCCATGCATTTCTCACCTGAAGTACATATGCACACATGCATTCTTCTCTGCTACATGTCACAAGAATTTTTCCAAAAGGAGCATAAGGAAGAGAAGACATTAAAATCCTGAAATGGATGTTTGTGGAAATGTTTTTAGTAATAATACAGGAGGAAATACACGCTACAGGGTTACCTCAGAGAAAAAGAGAGCTGAAGAGGCCAGGGGCTTATGGATCAAGAGTTGCACAAAAGGAAAGGCGGAGGAAAGGCTGGAAAAGTTTCAAGGGAGAAAGGTCTGTAAGAAAGGGGGCTCCACTGCCTCCAAGGGGGCAGAGGGGCTGAAGAGAAAACAGGAGAATGAATTGTGAGAAAGAGTGGCTACTGTCCAGTGTTTTCAGTCAGCAAAAAGAAACTGAAGAAGCCAGAGATACAGCCACTGATTACTACAGTGAGTATGTAAGGCTGTTGGGAGGGAGAAGAAAAGAGGGGGCAGAAAAGAGGGAGCAGGCATCAGAGGGAGAGGTTTCACTGCCCAGAACAGAGAGGGGAATGACTGCCAAGGAGCTTGAAAGAACAGTGGGAATGGAAGTAACACCGAGAAAGAAGATTCCTGGAAGTTGTCTGTTTTCCCTCTGGGAGGTGGGATGATATTGGGAGGTGAGGGGAGGGAAAAATTGTGGGCACTCAGAGAAGCAAACAGGGACAAGTGTCAGAGTGGAGAAAAAATGAGAGAGGAGGGAATTGCTGGTGAGAGGCTAGAGAGTGAGTGAGGACAAGGTGCCAAGAGATGATAATCCAGCTGATTAGAGAATTAGGCGCAAGAGATGTCAAGCAAGAGGCAGAGAGCAGAAGAGGCTATGGAGGTGGCAAGAAGAGCCTGAGCTTAAAATAAAACTGTCAAGCAGTCCAAATACACTAGCTATACACTTGCTCTCTGCCTTCCCCCTCTCTCCATCACAATGTCAGGGATCGACTACCTTAAGGCAGGGAGCAAACAAAAATCCAACTGCCCTTAGGCTGATCCTGAAGGAGCAACAGAATAGAAATGAGGAGAAATAAAAGCAGGCTGACAGTAGCTGCCCATGGATAAAGAGGAGGCTTTTTAGTGTAACTGTGGCTGTATTTGATTTACGTGGGCTTCCTCATGCAAAAGAGAGGCACAGCAGTGAAAACGGCTTTCTAAAGTAAGCACCGTGGACAGGAACTCCTGCACACTAGAAAGAAAGGAATTGCTGATCTCCTGGACTACACCAGGATGCACATGGAGCTGGGGATCCCGGCTCAGGCAGCCAGCATAAAGGCGCTCACACCATGCCATCCCTATGCAAGGCAGCACTATGCCCCACGCTGCAAGGATTGATGTACACAAAGCCCTAAGCACTTTCTTAGGTGGCTTTTACTGAATTTATTATTGTGAATTTGAGCGCGACATCCTCTTGTAACGAAAAGGCTTGCCTCCTCAGGAAAAGGACTACCAAACACTGCAAAAATCCTGTTCTTTGTGACAAAGAAGTCCACTTCCAAATTAAGGAATAAAAAACAGTAGCCTGGATTGCATACTACACATTTTTGCAAATGTTCTTTTCTAGTAGCAAGTAATTAATCTTTTGTGAGAGCCTGAAAAGTCCCTACGAGTTTTTGAACTTGCAGACAGCTGGAAAATGCCTACTTAGGCTAGTGTGCACATCTTTGAGTAATTCCTACTTGCTAATTACTCTTCCAGAAGCTGCCAACAGCTATTCTAACATTTTGCTAACCAGGGAGGGATATCACATTGCATAATCATGTGAATTAATGCCAGTGAAGCAATGGGATAAAAATCAGGTAGTTGAGAAAGAAATTAAAGCTAATTGATTTGCGCCAAAAAACCTGCAGTATGTAAACAGCATTTCAGAAACAAGAGGACACAGCTGGGGAACAAACAAACAAAAGTGAAACCAGCATTTGCAGAAGTTGTCAGAGTAGATTCCTTCTCTTGGTGACAGATGAGATGAGACTGAAGCCTGGGACCCCTTACAAATGAGACTTGCTAGTACTCCACTAACCCACTGCAACCAGAGCAATGTTCCCCTCCGCAACACAACAGATGTGATTCAAACTGGCAAGCCCTTGCACATAAAAGCACGATGCCCTACCCTGCTCAGCAAAGTTTCTGCAATATTCACTGCAGTGGCCCAGAGGGAATTCCAGCTCATGGTGTGCAGAAAGCTCGCCAGTGCTCCTGCACAGCAGAACAAACCCCCCGTGGCTGAAGGGACACCAAAGGGCAACAAGCGGGTGCTGCCGGAGGCACCACCTCGAGATGGAGCAGCCAGTGACAGCCCTGTGCAGCCCTTGGGCCTCCGTGGGATGTAGGGGGAGGCAGAGGAGGAAAATCTGAGGGGTACCTTTACATATGTGCGAGCACATTTAACTGCAGCAGGCTATTGCAATAGGAATGTCTGCTCTGAAAATGGCAAAGGCTAGTTATTATCAGGATGAACATCCTTATGCAGTATCTCAGAGGAGGTTCTGGCCACCTTCGATCAAATCTCTTTTTCTTGGAATGCTGTTAAGCTGTGGTCATCAATCCTATTTAAGGAAAGGGAAGAAAGGCTTCGTATCACTGCTTTCCTTCCTCACTTGATGTGACATAAAATACCAGTGCATTAGCACAGGCGAAAGAAACCGAGCTTGCCTAATAATGTCCACACTCTTGTATTTATTAAGCAGCCTGGGGAAGGAGGCACCAGGCACAGAAGAGGACCATGCAGCTCGTTCATTGAATGCCTAGAGCAGCAGCTTCCTGCTATCAAGAGGTTTCCTTGAAATCCCTCCAGAAACACTCTGCAACCAAAGTGTAAAAGCAGCCACTTGCCTTGCTCTGATTGCCCACTTGAACTTTTCGAGAAGGTTGCGTGTATTTACCATCGATCTACAGTACTGTGTTGCCAACTAACTTGTGGTGGAAGGACTGCAAAACCTGGCTATGGCACTTACGTGATCCACAGCCTCAAAGGGCAGGTAGGGAGATATGGCAAGTACCCCAGGGTACTGACAGGCCATGGGGGCAAATCCCCTGATTCAGGAGCTTCTATTGCCACTGCCAGGGCAGTAAAGGAGAGCTGATCCCCCTGACTTCTTGGCTACTCATCCAGATTGGTAAAATCTATTAAAGGACTAGGTGATTTTCCTGACTGTTATATCCACACAGACAGGAGCTGGAATTTGGCTCATGCTGATTGTTCAAATGCTTCACTACCGGGCACTGCTACAGTGTTTAGCATCACTGCCTTCGTTATCTCTCCCTGGCTTCGTCTGGTCTGTGCTGTGTATACATAAGGACACATGGACCATGAGACTCCCAAAGAACTCTTGTAATACCAGCTGTCAGCAGCCTACTCAGAGTCAGGAAAAACATGCTTCAGCAAGAGATTGTGTCTATAAACATGGCAAAACTAATTATCCCAAGAAGGGTTCCCCTTCTTCTTAGAATTAGCAGTGTACACAGTCGGATAGCTCAATGTAAACACATCACTCTGAATTTCACCAGCTTCAGTATCAAGCACTGTTGCACTGCTATGGAGCGAAAAGTATGAATACTGTAGGGAGTCTCTACTATAACAAATACTAAATCTGACATGTGAAGAGTTTTACTGTAGTGTTTCTAAAAGAGTGAAATGGGAGAGGAAAAAATGTGAAGCCTAAAACCAGCAACACACCAAAGGTTACAAGAGACATGTTAAATTAGCATCCCTATGGGAAATGGAGAGGATAGCTGAAGCCCCTCCTCTGACCAAGGCAGTGGACAAGCTCCAGTGAAGAGTACAGGAGAGAAAAGGGGCAGGTAGTCATTAGATGGGACAAGGGAGCTGATGATAACTTGGGTCTAAGAACAGGCAGGTTTTCCAGAAAAACTGCTCTAGGTGGTTTAAGTAATCATCTCTGAAATACAGGACAAGAAAGAGCCCCTAGGATCAGTCAGACCTGAGGACTATGTAAGCCACATCTTGCAAGCCAGAAGAACTCAGAAGGTTTCAAGTAAATATTTAAATTCTTACACGTATTCTTAAATTTCTTCTAGTTGCCCACTTTTTCAGAGACAAAAGCTACATTCACTTAAGTATGGCTGTTTGTCAAACTGGTTAACAGGACATCTCCCGCAGTGCTCAGCAGTGCTACACAGCTCAGCAATAACACAAGGGTAAGGAGACGCATACACCCTCGTATTTAATGAAGGAACCTGTACAAAAGACATGTCTTCCAGTGACCACTGCGAGACTGGAGAGCCCTTTAGCATGTAACAGAAGGGTGGAAAGAAAGCCTGAATGAATCATGAGCAAGGAAAAAAGGGTTGTGGCACACCCCCACACTTTTCCATTTCAGCTCTGTAAAGTTCAGCTATGCTGAGGTGACACTACTGGAACCACTGTTCAGAGAGAGAGAGAAGTGAGCAAGCTGGAACCAACTGGAATCTAAAAATCCTGCAGCACAACAGAAGACGGAGAAGTTGTTATCATTTACACAGGAACAACAAGGAAAGGTAAGTCTGGCAACCTTATCCTGAACAAAGGAATCATCAGCCTCACCCAGAGCAGTAACTGGGAGAAAAGGTCAGCAAAACCACAGCCAGATTTCTCAGCAGAAAATCCACTTGGCTCACAAATCCTTTTCATGTCCTTGGGCGCAAAGGCACTGCAAGCTTCTGCAGAGGGAGCCTGCCATGCAGCCCCACTGGAGCGGAGTGGGGGACATGACAAGTGCCATAGGCCAGTCTTTGCAGCAAAGGTGCAACAACTACTTAACCAATGCAAAGCGACAGCCTCAAATGCTTGTGCAACAACGAAGCATCAGCAAAAGCCAAATGGGAGATGAACAGAAACATGCTCTCGCATCCACAGCCATCTGTCCCTCTTTGCTCGTTCTTGTTGTTTTACAAATTGACCTACTGTTCCAAATCCCAGATTTTCAGAAATAGCTCTGGCTGAAGGTATTACCAGGAAAAACGATCAGTGTCAGCTAACCAGTGTAACTGAGGAATTCTTTCCAGAAAGCTGAGGCAGTGATGACAGAAGCTAGAAAACCAAAATCCCAGAGAGAGGGAAGCACAGGACACTCAGATACATAGGCAAGAAGCAGCAGGAGCACCATTTGACAGTGCAAGCGATGTTCCCTTCGTCCGAAAGCAGGTGAGAAGTTGAACAAAGACCATTTCTGTTTTCTGGCACAAATGGTGCATTTCAGAGGGCAACCAACCAAACTGGCCTTGGAGTAAAGGAGAGCAGAAAACCAGGGAGATTCCTAAAATCTATTACTGTACCAAATAAACAGCTAGTATTCTCCTGTGAACTGAAAATCCCTTCAACTATTCCCAAACAATTACTGCCTCCCCACTCTGTACAAAGATAAATTTCCTCTCCAACGTAATTTTTAATATCCTAAGTATGCTTGGTAATAGCAACCCTGCTAATTTAATATCCTCAGAGACTTTTACCATCTCTCCCTGCTGAGGTTTTCTGCAAAGCACCCATCCTCATAATTTTTCTGTCTTTTGAGCCTTTAACTTCCTATTAGTTTGGCATGTCTTCATTGGCCTGACTAATTTTATTGTGCGCTTTCATCAGTGGTAAGCGGATAACCCCCTCACATGGCTTTTGGAGGGGGGGATTTCCTCCCAGCACTGCCAAAGGAGCCACAACTTGCCACTTGTCCTCCCCCACCCCAGCGCTCCCTCTCCCTTTGAAATGGAGGAAGATGAAAACTAGAAAACGCAACAGATGGTCTGAAATCCTCTTCCTGCGAAACCCATCGCGACGGCAGCGAGCTTAGGCAATATTTCAAATATTTCCGCATGTGCCAACAGCGGTATCCATGACTAGGGATGATGAGGAGACTGCTTGTGAAACTCCTCCACAGATACTGTTTGCAACAGCCCAGTCCTCTTGTTGGAGGCTCTCTTCTTTTCCCTACTCAAAATCCAATGAGAAAACTAATCTTCTCCAGATTTAAAGCTGACAGGTGGTACATGCATAATTAAAGATGACCTAACAGAGAATGCTCTCATTTCTGGCATATTATCAGACACTTAAGCAAAGCAATTATCAGTAGGCAATCTTTTCTGTCAACAGAGATTGGATGAAATATTTTGCCAGTCAGGATGATACAGTAATGATGATACATATGTATTTGCAAATACTCCAGCAATATAATACAGACTTAAATCTTACTCTCTCAGACAAATGTCTTCATCACCTATGGTGGACTACAGCAACCTCTTCTCACACGTCCATATCCCCCTGTGATATTTCCATAGACTTGCAGGACATAATACATAGACTCCACCTTTCTCATGTCAACCTCTTCCTTCAACCCATCTGCACTCCCTACAAGCTCCTGCACCTTTTCCACTTGCACTACCTGGTAGATGACCGATTAGTGGTCCAGAAAACTTTGTCCATCTGCTTTATTTCCCCCCCGCAAAAGCAAACAAAACCCCAGAAAAATTGTCCTTCCCCTTTCTTACTCAAGAACAAACAAAAACACAACTCCTCCAACAAAACTCAACCCAACCTCCCCCAAACACCCTTCTCTTCACCTGCAGGTAGCAGTCACCCATGTCACATCAGGCGTTGGGCACTATAATGCTCTTTTACTCCTTCTCATAGCTTTTGTGACATGAACACCTGCAGGGAGGAATTATGGGTCTCATATGTCATGATGGACTGTGTCTGTTGTGAAAACCACTGTCTTAGTCACTCAGGACCATGAGCTGAGCATCTTTCTCCTGGTAGTTGTGAAGGCAAAAGAGATGAATGGCCTTGCTCTCCCTAGCTTATAGAGGGGGCAAAAACAAGTGAAGATCAGTCGGGAATTTTATGTGGAATCAACCCAAAAACCTATACTAGAACTAGGAATATCTTCTCTGCTTTTTGGTTAACAAGCAGATGGCACGGTCTCCCAAAATAGCAATGTCACCCATGCAGTTTGAAAGAAGCAGAAACTTTTTAACCTAAACTCTTAAAATGCTTCCTTAAAACAGTGTTTTGCAAGGAATCCAGAGAGCGTTCTGTGCCTTTTTTTTTTTCTCTCCTGAGAAGGGATTTTAAAAAAAGGAATATTTTGAGGAAGAAAGGAAGAACAAAACAATTAGAAAAAGGAAAGCCTAGAAAGGTTAGTGTTTTTCTTAATTTTGGGGAAATTAGGGCTGTGAGAAGTATTATAAACTGCAATTACATACACACATGGGACTGCATTTTACCTTACGAAAGAGCTGCTCTTAGGGTGTAAAATTGCTTTAATATTGCACTAAGACAAATGCTTTTTTTCAAGAAGGCTTATGATAATGGATTTTCAAAGCAAAAGTAAAGCTGCTTTTCCCTGAGAATAGGGCTTTAGAAAAGGGAAACTTCACAATGCCAGTGGTGTGCGTTTTGCTGCATTTCACAAGATCTCTCATTATTTAAATTCCTATGTATTTATGTCATACATGGATAAACGATCTTATTGTTCAGAATATGTCTTTATATGAGCATCTCTGCTGTAGAACTAGTGTTATTTAGCTGCCTTTTTTTTTCTTCTTACCAAGTCAGAACAAAAGTCTCTTTTACTGCAGTTTTGTGAACTTCATGCAAATGGCAGTTTTTACACATCAATCGTCAGTTTAATAACACTAATGATAAGAGGGGAATTAATGGTAATGGGATGACTTTTTGGCAAGCAAATCAGAGTTTATAGAGAGGTTTCTATGATGTCAAACTTTACAGCCCTGTGTTATCAAAAGCACTAGCAGTGAGAATTAAGACTAAACCACTGACTCGTTAGCAAGCTATTCTTACTAAACCACAGCTTTCCTGCACCAAGATTGATCATTTAGAAATCCATTGTATAAGATGGGAAGAGATAGCGATAATTTTCTGGGACAGCAGGGAGTCATTTACACAACAAAATACATTTGCCAGGGGATACCAACCCGACTGAGCGAGCTCAATATTTCTCTCAGTTAAAGCAATACTGGTTAGTCTCCCAATCTTCCCTAAGGCATAGAGTTTGGTCATTCCTTCTCCTGCTCTATCCCACTCTTGCAATCCGCGTGCTTTTCAAAATTTAAAGTCCAGTTTTGGATCTATCACTCCCATGAGCAGCCCTGGTGACTTCACAGGTGCTAGTTCTAGGCATTCATGGTGCAGGACCAAGCATGGGAAGAGAAAAATGGCATCATATGAATAGCTAGGGGAGTGAGAACTAATGGGTCTTCTGTGGATTGATGTATAACCACAAAGAGCCACATTTTGAAAACTTGGCTTGATCATGACTGCAGGAATGACACTAAATACAAGAAAAAGCATTTGCTTTCCCAACATGCAAAAAACCAGATGTGTCAAAATGCCACAGGAGAAGTGAGTGACACAAGATTTTTAATACTACTACAAACAAGTGCTTCAGCAGGCATAGTAGTTTCCCATGACAATGATGGTCTAAGGACAAACTTTACACCTCTAACATATGAATTCCCCTTTTTATCCGGACAGGCAGACAGACACAGTCCTACACCCTGGGCTACTCCAAACCAATTCTAATGTGGGAAGTACAGATAGAAATAACACTTTGCTTCCTCCTACTCACCTTTGGCTATGATCAGGACCCACAAATAAATATCTCTACTATTGAATCCCATCCTACACAGGGCATTTTCTTTTGCACGGGTGCCTGACTGCTTTTTCACACTATCTGTGGGTGTGATGCTTTGGTTTCCAGCTACAGGCTGTAAGAGCTGATTCTCTTCTATGGAAGCATTTGAACTGAAACCTTCCTATAGTCAGCACCCTTCAGTTTGGCCAAACTTCCCGGTTAATGCTCCAATAACTTGAATCAGCATTTCCATGTAAATAACCCTGTGCTAGGGACTGTTAACTGTGATCCATGCCCATCCTCCTGCCTTGTGAGGGCTTTTGCTGAAAATCAAGTTCTGGGAAGGAGAAACGAAGCCCACTCGCTTATCATTACCTATAGCATGTACTTTTAGTGATGCTTTTCATAAGTAGGCAAGTGGAAAAACATGCTTTATAAGCAGGAAAGGTCTGCTGAAGTTTTACAAGAAGCCCCAAGACAGGCAGAGCTTATTATGTACTGCAGGAATGAAATGTAGCATCTCTGGGGAGCAGCTGTTTTATCACTGAGCAGCAGTTTGGGAGAACTGTGGGAGCAGCGCTGCCTCACCCATGAGCAAAATGGGGAATTACAGAAGAGTGTAGGCGCTGTCTGCCATGTGAGGTCAGAGACAGAGAAGAGTTAAGCCCCATCTCTAAGGTACTGCCCCTGTGCAGGTGGATGTAATGGGTCACTACAGAGAAAAAAAATTGCCAAAAATAACAATTCCACTCAACAACCATCACTGCAGCTGGAAGAAAGGCGGCATTAGCAGTGGGTTTTGGTGGGCAACAAGCAGAACAGTGTGAGGAACACACATATGATGCATCAGTGCATTCATGCTGAAAGGGATGAAGTCTCTGGATTTTTGCTGTGTTGTCACCATAACGTCATGCTTCCATCTGCCCACATGGACCTCACCACACCTCTGAGACCATAAAGTTTGTGTCCTGTGATCTGCTGCTGCTCATCACAGTTCAGCACCCCACTGTCAGTGAGAACACAGTAACAACTCATCTCTCCCCACAAACCTCCACTAGAAATTACCTCACAAACGAAACTCAGCCCAAAAAGCAAGTACTCAGTCAAATGAAGGAACAAATAAAAAACACGGCTTGAGCTGAGAACATATGACTAGATTTTCCTAAGTCTGAAGGAGTCCCAATTTCTAATAATAAAATGGGAGCTGTGCATGCCCAAACCTTTAGCTGCAGGCTGGTATCCACTTCAGACATCATCTCAAAAAATGCTCTTACTTCATCAATATATTTGAAACTCAACTCAAAAAAAAAAAAAATAAAAAAAAATTAAAAGCATCTGAAAAGCTTTGCATGGTAAATATCAGAAAAACACTGCTTTCCAACCCTGCAGCCAGTTGTTCTATAATATCTTCTGCTTTGTGCTGACAACCTTTTTTCCCTCCAATCATTCAGACACAATGCCTTCAGGTCTGTCTAAGTAATGTAATTTACTGGAGTGGAATTCCCTTGATACCTTCTGCAGCACTCAGTGACAGTATCATTTATACTCTACACTGTCATGCCATGACACTGATACATTGGCTTTCATCCCTCATTCAGCGCAGAGGGTGCAATTTCACCTTCCATTGTGCCCTTCTGCAGACTGTGCGTACAAATTCCCTCCATTCATTCCTAATTACAAACCTCTGCTGAAATGCTCTCGTTAGATTTATACTTCTCACTCCAAAGTGTCAATCTTATTTGAAAATTCCAATTTTCTGGGAGATTCATCCATTAGCAGCAACCTCCAAAGCATTCCTTAACCGAGTGCATTAAAAGCAAAGCTGGCAGAGCAGAGACGCACTTAAAATACACCATTACAGCAAATCTCCATTGCTAACCTTTTTGCATTATTCGAGCAATGCAATAAGGAGCCTGTGACTGGCCAGCTCTGCTACTCCAGCAGCGACTGGCATAAGCCAGCAGTCAGCTGTTGTGTCCAGCAGCTCTGCTCCCATTGTGAGGCTGCACCACATCCCTAAGCATCTGCCACTGCTGCCATCTCACAGGACCTCACGTACGGCATGAGGTGGCTCTTCAAAGGACTCCAGAAACTGAGAGCCACAGACGGAGTTTATGACAACTGCGAAAACGCCTGAGTGCAGCTTGTTTGCTGTGGTAAAGCTAAAAAAAAATACCCCAAGATCGGGGTTTCCCAAGGTAGCTGAAGAGCTCTAACAACCTGCTCTGCAGCCCAACAGGTTGTTAGAGCTCTTCAGCTGAAAATTGTTTGCATCACTTACACTATGCGAAATTTAGTGGCCACAGGCAGGACTGTTCCCTTCAAATTGTGTTCAGAAAACACAGCTTCACAGACCCCCCCAGAGCAGCTCTACAAGTAATTAAAAAAAAATCAAAAAGAGATCCTTCTACCTCTTCAAGAGAAAGTTAAACACCTTAAAAAACCTCATCACCATACAAGGGAAAAAATGAAGAGCCCAGCAGTGGGTACTGATAGTTGCACAACGCGCCCTATATGCCATCTCTAAAAATAGCCCGTGCGGTGATACCCCTGGAAGAGCCCAGCATGCCTCACCCAGCTGGAAAGTGCAGCCGCCGCTCGAGCGCCGCTGCCACATGACGCACATGTTGCACTCCCTCCTGCCGGCATCTTCAAAGCCATCGGGTTTGAACTCACCTGCAGCAGGCACAGCAGTAGGAAAAAAAGGGCAGCTGGGGAGAAAAAAGCCAACCACCTCTACGTCTGTACTGAAAAAGGAAAATTTCACAGAAAGATACTACAACAAACAATTAGGCTGCTTGTCAGCATCTGGTCACCTACAGGACTGAGACATGTGGGTGATTATACCAGATGTAATGTAATTCCCTGCAGCAACCACTGTGGGGGAAACTAATTATTGCTAAAGTTTTTCCTGTTCCCACCTGAAACATTTAAGGTCTTGATTACTGCATTAGCTCTCTTGCCGTTCGTACTTGGTATCAAGGCAAGAGCTTGTCCAGCAGGCAGGCACAGATGTAAGAGCAGAAAGGCACGTTTCAGCAAAAAGGCAAAAGTAAGACAGCAGTAACAGGCACTGATCTCTCCAAGGAAAAGGGGGAGGATTACACCAAGCTAATTTAAAGGGATTTCATATTGCCTAACGAAAGACTCACCACTGACAGCATGACTAGTCCATGGAACAAACGTGTGTGCCTCTCAGTGCCCCCAGCACCCCACATCCTCTGCACCACGTGGTGTTACTCAGAGCGAAAACCTATTGTCTTACGCAGCCTGATTTTCAAGACCAACACCTCTGCTACACTGCCAAGCCTGGCAAAGCTGGGAAGGTCACAAAGTGAAGAAAGTGGTGATACTCAAGATGCCACACAGCAGAAAGAAAGTTTTCAGCCTGTACCTTTGGTCCTCTGGCTCTTGGATAGATGCTCTCTCTACTCATCCATCGCAAGAATGACATCAGACATGCACAAGCACAGGCACACTCATTCTGTGGAAATGCCACAGCTACTTAATGAGTGTAGCTGGGACAGCACCAAAGCTGACACCATGAAGCTACAAATTTCCCTGCATACGCTGACATCTCTCTTTAATATTTCTCTTGGCCATGTGCTGACATATCAACTAATGTGGTCAGAACAGATTTAGTAGCTCAAGATACTGCAACTAATTTAGTGGATTCCTAACCAGTGCAACTACCTGGAAAAGCCACCAAGACAGCATATTTCAATACTGTCACCCTAAAAAGCAAACTAAAAGGATTTTACATGCCAAAAGTTAACCCTGAGAATTTGTTTCTTAAGCTCAGCAGATTTGTATAAATTTCTTTTTTCTTCATTTTCTTTTCCTTTTTCTTTGCCAGGAGATGAAGTTCCGGATCAACAGTTCAAGGAATACCAGTGAAGTTTTGAAAGGCTAACTTTAAAGATCTTTCAGTCCTCTTCAAAGCTGCTTTTTACAGAGAGCAGAACAATTCTTCTTACAAAATTCTTTCATCACTAACTCTTAATAATGCGCTAAGCCTAACTACTTTTTCTTTCTTTTTTTTCAAGTAAGTTGATGAATTAACACAGCAGACCACACCACAAGCAAGCTCTGATTCTCCTTCCAACACAGACCCATTTACAAGCATTTAAGCCTCGGACTCACCCACCAGACAGAGAAGCTGCAGGCGAGCCAGTCATCAGAGCTAGGAGAAGTATTATGCTTGCTCTACAAATGCTGAAGCATTTGAATCTTATTTTTAGTTGTACACAAAGGGCAATAAATGGAAAATCTTAACAGTAACCACTGCTTTTTCATGGCCACCCACACTTCCAACACCTACAGCAAAAGTATATAAATGCAAAAACTCCAAAACTCATGGCTCATCTGAACAAGGGATGCAAAACAAACTCATCTGAAAAGGCGATGCTGTTATTCTTTTTCCAGTTTATATCTAGAGTGCCATTATATCCTGTTAAAGACAGCTATTTGCATGTTGTGTGTATCTACTGCCCAGGATCCTGTTGTGTTTTCATACATTTAATAGTTGTTTTTATCTCAGTTACTTGGCAGAGTCCTTCTCTAACTTAGTTGACCACTGACTGACTTGCAAGTGATGAAGTAGAGAAGGTGCCTCCCCCTACTTCTCAATTTCTCCCCCCACTGCCCAAACTACTGAGGTACAAGGAATTAAGGCTTCACTTACCTGTGAGAAATTATGCTGAATACCCTACCCAGAAACTGGCAATTTAAAAAAAAAAAAAAATCCCTTTACACTCATAACAGTAGAAGAACTTCAAACAAATTTCTGTCAAGGATGATTTCATTGTGTTTAAATCCACTTTACCTCAAGTCACTTTGCAAATTACTCTTTAATTTTACACCTAAAACTCTCAGGTCTACTATGATGCCGGTTTACTCTCCTGTGTGTCCTGTGCCTGATTCTTTCCATTTACAGAAAGTAACACAAGCATGAACCTAATTATCATCTGAAAACCTGAAGACAAGTAACTTAACTAGCTGAGTAAAAAAGAAATAAAGGAAGAAAGGTCTGTCTTAAAACCAGACTCAATAGAATGATAGGTGATGCCATTTCTGGGGATGGTGAGAGCGAACAATCTTGTGCCATTAATCACCTTGCTGTCGCTGAAAGTGCAAGTTGTTACAGCAAAAAAATCCTCCAATACAATGCTTTTATGTCTCAACTCTTTCGAAATCATAAGAAGAAACATGTCCTATCAGCTAGCAATCAATATTTAAATAAATGATCAAAGTGCTGGCTCCAGAAAAATGTGCCTTTACCTGCCCTTGCTCATCAATTGCCCGCTAGACCCAAAAGCGCATCAGCTTCCTGCAAGCCAAGGGCAGAGCCAGCTGCTCTCCACGCACGCCGCCGAAATCAGGTGTGTGCTTTTCTGCCGAGGATTTAGGTCGCAGGACCTGTGTGCTGAATGCTGCAGAAGCACGGGTATCTAAGCATTATGAAAATAAATGGGTCATACACCACTGAGCTAACAACCACACCACCCCCAAGCCGGGCACTGAATGACTGTGCAGGGTTCTGCCAGAAGGAGAGGAGAGGTTGAACCAGCAGTGAAAACAAAACTGATGCGGTGAGATGGATTTTACTTTTTCACTAGTTTGGGTTACAGAGAAAGTCGGTCTTGCCGTCACCATCTCTCAGACTTTTCCGTAAAAAAAAAAAAGCTAAAGCAATGTACGGGCAGGTAAGCCGTCCTGCAGAGATGGGCCAGTGTCTCACCCCCCTGGGTAAGGGGAAGTGCCGCCAGCCCTTGTCGGAGGGAGGGCTGTGACTCAGTCCCCTGGGCTGGCACACGCACACACCCGGGCTGTCACCTGCCGCAGCAGAAAATAAAAGTCCTCACCACAACACGGCGGCCACATGGGAAACGCCGAGTAAACAGATCAATGACACCGCGCGCCCACGCGGCCCACCGTACGGCTGGGGCAACGAACACACAAACCTGTGGTCAATGGCAACAAGGGCAGAGGTGTCAGAATAATTCAGTTTCATATGGAACGCTATGCTGCAACAAACACCACTGTCCTCCTCCGTTGTTACCAGCTGAACATAAGCAGAATGATCCTCCTGGCCATACAGCCATGGTTGCCGCATGTACCCACATGGGGATGCCTCTGGCATGGGAGTCTTGGTCAGAAACCTCTGGAAAGGGATATTGGCTCTCCACCCTCACACATGTGCACACGCAGCTGCTGTGCGTGAAGCTGCACCAGAGCTTTTCAGACCATACTGGCTATATTCATCCAGATACATATTTTATTTAAAAATTATATACACAGACATATACGTAACTTATAGAAATATATATATTTCATGTCTATATACTTGCATGTGCAGATCTAAACAAAAAATATATTTAGTCAACAGATGCATTTGCAGCAAACACTTATCAAAAGCTGTCCCCAACCACCCGGCCTGGGGGTGCAGCCTGTTTCAGGTACAGAGGCACTGATGGTGCCAAGGAGCACCTGATCATACCAAGGGACTGAAGCAGTACTGGCAGTGGTCAATGGCTTTACGTATCCTCAAGAGGGGGGCAGTGGGGCAGATTAGTTGTCGGCAAAGATTTCCTCTAGATCTCAGGAAAATGGTTTTTGGGAGTTGTGAGCATGATGTCCAGGACAGGATGCCATGAGAGATCGTGAAGGTCCCCAAGGCGGAAGATGCTCCACACACTGATGCACAAGGTACAGAGTCCTGCTATGTCAGTACCATAAAATAGGTAAGAAAATGCCTTAATTTCTATAAAACCAGCACTCCAACAGAAAAATCATGGCATGCAAACATGGCCACATCTTGCATCCAGTAGGATAAACCCAACAATGTCCTCAAGGATGGCCACGGCGCTTGGGCAGAGGGTTTGGTACTGATAGTTAGGAGTGTTTGGTAAGTCAGTGTACAAAGCAACATGATTTTGCCTTCAGAAATCTGATTTCCTTCTTAATTCTGTCAAGTTACCTGACCTTTAAGTGCAGATTTTAAAAAAAGATACATTTTTCCCAGGCTGTGGTAGTAGGCGGGTGACAGACATTTAAGCACCAAAATCTGCATATTAAAATTTTTCATTATCTACATCTGCCTACAGATGGTCATAGGACATACTTAAAGAAATCTTTCTAAAATTTTTTAAAATACTCTAAAGAACTCATATCTAGAAAATGTGAAATTTCTGTACAGAGGTTTCTGAGTTTTGGGTTGCCTTATTTTTTTATGCTGTATGGAGCACTCATAGGTCCTTGCTGAATTCTCAGCATTGGACAAGCAGCACAAATTTGGCCTATTTATTAGATGCAGAAGGACGTTGATTGGGATGTTATTTTTGCCACTTTTAAAGGAAGACACGTGTAAAACAAAGCGAGAAGTGTGACCAGAGTGTGGGCACCGCTAGGAATAGCTGCCTGTCTCCACTAGGATGCCAGCAGCCCTGTCCCAACATCTGCTCCAAGGCACAGCCACATCCCCAGTGCCTGGGCAAAGCTCCATATGTACTCTGCCACTCGTGTTTGGGATAACAAGTGGAGAGCCGCTCAGCAAAGAGCACAGCTTCTACCCAAAACCTCATTATAATATGTTCAGTCTAACCTACTCAGGATTAAATCCCAGAGGACCTGGAGAAATAGAGTTTTTTTAGTAGTATCTTGGCACACACAGCACAGCAAGGCTTTTCAATATGCTCCATCAGAACAAGGAAGGTACCTTCTGCTTACATCAGTAAGTACTATTTTTATGGAGATCATATCAATCATAGTAGTACTATAAAAACTAAATAATAAATGGAATGGGGGGAAGCCGTACTTGTTTATGAAAAACACTGCACCCTGGGAAAAGCAAGAACAACACGGTTGTTACAGCTGGGTCAACCTTGTGCAACTGCTCTTTCCAACTGGGCTAATTAACAGGGGCAAGTTTGCTTCTTTCTATGGAAATTGCTATAACAAGGTGCTGTTACTATCAGAGTCTGTCATTAAAAATAGTCACACAGTGGGAAACACTGAAAAATCAAATAAGCAACCAGCAGCTTGCCCTTGCATTTGCCTGTGCCGGCACGGATCCGCATGCACAACGGGTGCCACCCTGGCCAACAACCTGCCAGGTGATGCTTGTGTTTTCTAGGAGTCAGAGCACACATCATGTCTTTAAGATGATGCATATCTCAAATACACAACATAGTTAAAAGAGAAGTTAAAAAAAAAAACCCCAAAGGAAAAAACAGGTAAGGAAAGCACGTATTTGATAATGGCTCCTATATCCTTACACTGGTTTTCAAGTTCATTCAGTCCTCAGATCCAATTTCACTGTCGGAAATGGAGACATCTGATTATTTGCAGCACAATAAGATGCAAGACAAAACTTCCTATGCACTTCTTGGAATGAGAGAGGGGTTTTTTTCCATTTATGTCCGTTCAATTTCTGGCTGCTTTTTCAAGTCCCCCAAAAAGGATGATATTTTTACAGTTTGTTCCTCTGGAACTGTTTCTATTAGCAAATTTGCAAGATGCCTGATGATTAGCTTTTCAAACATCACGAAAAAAGCCTGTAAAAAATTGTGACTAAGGCTTCCAAGCCTCACAGGAATAGTGCTAAGTAGGACTAATGAACAAAAAGTTATTTCTGCCTGCCTAACTGTTAGAACTCATATTTTCAAATTTTCTTCCCTTAAGACAAGTACTAAAAACAAATTTCAAGCCAGATCCAAAATTTTCCTGTAGCCAAATAATTCCTGCTATCGAGGATTTGATTAATAACTACACCATATATTGCCAGCCCCACAAGGAAATGGCAACACTTCATTTTTCAGAAAACAAAATCAAACCCACACCTTGTAAGGCCTCTTTGACAGTGAAATACTGCCCAGACTTTCTCCACTGCCTACTTCTTCACCAGTATTTTTGCTGATACTCATCATACCAGAAAAAAAATTCCCTCTCTTTAAAACACTCTCCTCCTTTTGCAATAGACTTTTTTTCTTTTAAATAAATCTCTTAGTGTCACTTAAGCAAATAAAGCACCTCAAATGAAGGTATAGTTCTAATGCAAATGCTTCAGTTCCAAAACACTCATGTTTTTTTCAGAAGTAATATTATGAATCAGTTCCTAAGATTAAAAATGGTGTTAGTCAGCATTCAAGAAAAACTGACCAGCAAGGAGTGCTGTGGTCAGCTTCACTGCCCTGTTCTGATTAAACTGCATCATATGAATTTGTTGCTGCAGTGAATGAACAAAGACCATTGTGCCACACTGTGAAGCACAATTTTGTATTATCTCCTTTTTCTAAGCTGCTCTACACCACTACCTCAAAGATAAAACCCTCTAACTCACAAGATTTGTTTTTGATTTAAAAATCAATAAAATTAAGTTGTGCTCAAGCCTTGCCCTGAACTTGGCAGCTGTGGGTTGTCTCACCCTCCGGACAGCCCAGACTACCATGCCATCCTTATATGCTTCTTCCAGCTCAGAACACAGAATTAGGGTTAGAACCTGCTGACAAATTACAAAGGATCAAATCAATTTCTTCCCTCTAGAATAAGCCACCAATTCCATGCCAGGCTGATGCTATTCAAGATTCCAGAGGAGGACTTAGCCATCATAGGATGGGGGATGAAATATGTGCACAGCACCACAGTGACTCCCCACCTTAGGAGAAGAATCAAAGCACAACATGTACTGGGAACTTTGACCCAGCCTGAGGAGACAGGAAGGGGTCAGCTGTCCCCTCAATCTCCTCTGTCTCTAGGAAATCTGTGCACAGAGTTTTCCATCTTCCTACAAAGGGAATTGGGAGGAGTACCTAATTCCACGTGGAAGGAGCTGGAGATGGCAATGAAGGTATTATTGATGCTTATTGAGTCTTCTGGGGCCACAGGCTGAAAGAAGAAGGCAGCACCAGAGCTCCTCTGAGGGAAGTATTCTGGGAACCCCAAAGGAGAAGGATATGGATTTTATTATGGGAGAGATACAGGGATGCCTGCAGTCCTACTAGGCAAATGATGGCCTCCAAACTCAGGTGGAGCATGCGCAGCTTTGGAACGGCACACTAAGGTAACTGTACATGCATCCAGTTGCAGAGAAACACAGTGCAGTTAGTGCAGTGGGGTGCAGAGAGCTATTTTAAGTATTTCTGTGGTTTACTGTTGTAGCAGAACACTCAGAAAAGCCTTCAAAATGACAATCACTGTCTAAGTTAAAAAAGCAAGTAACTACTTCAATAACAATTTATTCACCACCTAATGTTTGCAGTTGAATTACACCTTTTACAGTGTTTTTATAAAGTGTGATATTTACTGCTTCCACCTTGCCTCCCCAAGACCTTTTTTTTTCCTTTTTCTTTCATTTTTTTTCCCTTAAATAGAAAGGAATTTGAATCATGACTTACATGTAACTTTTCTAGGTTCTGTGCTGGCTAAAATGTTCTCACGATGCAGGGAAGAGGATCAATGGAGAAATTACAAGGCTGCAGCAATCCATTAAGTGACCCTCCAAAGTTCTGTAGGGCAATGTCCTGGCAACTCACTTGTAGCAACCTAAAATAAAATAAAGCAAGGCATTAAAAAAATCAAGCACAGAATCTTCACAAACCCCTCCTTGTTTTTTCCATCTAATTCTAAAAGAAAGCTGTGGTGCCATTTTTTTTTTTAAATACAGAAGGTCTTTACGTCAAACATGACAATTACATTATGCCCATTACATACTTTCTCCAACCTTTAAGCTGAAGATACCTTGCAACAGAGACTATGTTTTCCTTGCATTCATATAGTACCCAGATATATGAGACCTCTGAGAAAAACTGCAGAACAGATAAACTATGACTTCTGTGATTATTCTGCCAGACCATATCATAGGTATGTGCATACTTATGCATACATACTAAGGCATTCTTTACTGTGAGGGTGGTGATGCACTGCCACAGCTTGCCCAGAGAAGTTGTGGATGCCCCATCCCTGGAAGTGCTTGAGGCCAGGCTGGATGAGGCTTTTAGGAACCTGGTCTACTGGAAGGTGTCCCTGCCCATGGCAGGGTGGTTGGAAATAGATAACCTTTAAAGCTCAACTTAAAACTCCCTATGGTTCTGTGAAACTGCACATCACACCAGAAATGCGTTACAACAAATCTAGAAAAATTTTCTAGCAGACTTTAAATATTAATTAATACTGGCTTTTGTCAAAGTTTCGCTTTGATTTCATCAAGGAATTTAAGTAAGGAACAAGAAATTTGTTCCTTTGTTTCTGCTTTATTCTGGAGAGTTTCAGAGAAGAAACACCATCAGTGTAATTCAGTATCCCTGCGTTAATGCAATGTGTGTCATATTCCTCCAGTTACCCTAAAGTAAAGCTACCTGTCATTCCATGTCAAAAGAAAACTGGAGAGAGAATAAAGTGTTCATCTGCCCACAGCAAATTCACTGTGCTGCCACACACTCCCTGGAGGGGAGGTACTCCAGGATGGGGAGAGGTGGTGAGAGCAGGGCTGGGGCCAGGGGGCTGGAAAGGGAGAGTGAACCCCCCAGCACCTGAATCGTGGCATCACCGCACAGCCCAGATCCCACACAACCCACATCCCAATCCCAGACTCTGGAAAAGGCTTCCCCCAGTTATCAAGGAAATGGTCACACTCTGAAGTAGTTGGGAAGGAAATACTTGTGGAAGGAGAAGTGATTAGTTTTAAGCTACGGGGGTTTTCAAATTGAAGTTTTCAAGTTGCCAGAGCCCAACACTTCACCCTTTTCCTGGAAAAAACCATTTGAATGCTTAACTACTATTTACTCGAGTAAAGTTGGCAATTGGGAGTGGAAAGGAAGTTGGCTTTCTTTTGAACAGAAGGGGACAGGAGGAGTACAAGCAGTGGCATGTATCTATCTTCCCAGGATCACTGCAAAGGATGTGTCTGCAGCATTACCACAAACTAAAGCTACATAAAGGGGGAGGTAAAGGAGATGAAAATAACCCCAAGAGTTTAGATTTATTTTTTTAAACTACTATTATTTTACCAAAACTTTCAAAATTAACTCTTCAGTAAAAGTTCTGGTTTCTCAAGAGATGTCTACTATGTCTATTTAAGGCTAATGCCTATTTATGACTCCATAAAAAATAACAAAAAGCAGAGCAAATGAGATTTGATTGCTATATTTTACTAAGTATGCTGTTCCTGTTAGAAAAGTTCAGTATTTTCTGAGCACCGATTCTACAGCATTTTACTCCTAACTTTGCAGAGAATTGGTACACTTATGAAAAGTAGCTTTTTTTCTTCTGGATGGCACCCTCGTAGATGATTTACCAAGAGATGCTCAAAATATTGCTATCTTTAAGGAAGATCTAATTGGGTACTTGAAAAGACTCATGAGGCTGTGCTAGGAGCACAATGCTTATGTTTCTTCAGTTTATATAGTTTTCTCCAGTTGGGCATAACATTCATTGACAGACTGTAAGAGTACCAAATATTTATGGTCACAAATATACATTATCTAAATAGCCTATAAAACTAAAAATATAATCTCCAAATCTGTTCAGTCATAAATCACTTGTATAACAAAAATAACTGTTGCTTAGTCAATGGTCAAAGGAATAAAGTCAGGGAAGGCTCTGTGTTTTCTAGGATAAGTTAGTTTTCTGAGCTAAAATTGCACTTGCCCCAGCAGATCAGAAGGAAAGGAGAATAAACAGAGGTGGAGAATAGGGAAACAATTTTTTTAAAAAAGGGATGGTGGGGTGGGGAGTGGGAAAGAGAAGACATTTCAGCACCACTGAAGCTTTTCTGAGAAAGGCTGATTGATGTTGACTGCTGTAGAAAGCAGGAGGCTGCATCCCAAACATTTCATTCCCTTCTGCAAATGTCTCACTCCATATCTCGCCCCAAGTTCCCCAGATATTCCTGCCCTGTGCAGGATGATCCAGCCAGCATCAGGTTTTACACATGATCTAAAAGACTAAAGCAGGAATCTCTCTGCCCAGGGGTCAGCTTAGGGTAGAATGAAACCCAACTGCCACCTATGCTCAACACGAGGGCTTCTTCAAGCTTTCCATTCAATAAAGGACTTTTCTTTTCTGAAACAGGCGAATTATTAAAGGCAGAACTCTTGCTACATCTGCAAACTTACAGCAATACATGAAAACTCAGCTTATATGAAATGAGGAGCCAACGGTGCATCTATTCAAGAGGTCTTTCAGAGGTTTAATGTGCTGATTGGCTGGGTTTACAGGATTGGGAGGAGCTGGATCTTAGGCAGGGGAAGATGTACTCTCTGCTCCAAGGCTTGCTCATATCAAGGTCTCAGTGCTCAGCACAGACCTGCACATGTGGGCCATCAGGTACAGGAGCATGAGAGGCCAGAAAATCATTGTCCTATGTCAGTTTGAAGACCCAGCTCCTGAAGTCCTGGAGGTTGCAAGAAAACCTTATATTTATTTTTAAAATAAGTATCTGCCTCAACGGCATGCAGAGAATTCTACAAAAGTTACAATACTTCAAACTGGACATTATAAATTTTTCTGGTCTTTTTAAACTTACATTGTTTAACAACCTCTTGCACAGATTTGAACCGGGTTACCTTTTTTTCCTCCTTTCTGATGGTTTTCAGTACTGCTTGGCAGCTGAAATTAGGATTAAGGAATGCAAATGTAAAGGTAGACACACCAGACACTCAAATTGGCAGAAGAAGGGGTGAAGCTGAAAAAGCATCTACTACCATAAAACACCTTCCAGTTTGGATTTCTGTTATATGGAGAGAATGTCTCAAACAGAGGTTTTGTTTTTAATAGAGCCTTAATGCTTAAGAGGAGAAAAACTGGCAAGCTCTTCAGTTTGCAATGAACAAATCAAGAAAGGCGAGAAAAGCACAATGAATGTGCCTGGGTATTATTCTGGTTATAATGAAAGATGTTTCAGACACAGAAAGTTGTGTAGTCCTGCTCAAGAAAACTGGAGAAGCAGGGTGGGCCATGGCAGAGATAAGCAACAAATACATAAATGCAACAAATACACAGTGGGTTGTTTGTACACCAATGTTCATCACAGGCATGTAAAATTAGGGCTAAGTAAAGTGCACCATAAAACAAGAGAAGTTGGTGAGCTTCTCTCAGACATGGACAGGGGAAAAAAAAATTAAGAAAGGCTGCATACCTGCAAGCAGGGAGAAGTGAGCACAGATGTGCAAACAGATGTTTTCTGAAGCAGTGCCTCACTTGGTGGAGTGCAATGATGCTTCTTACACAAATGTGTGCAGAAATTGGTCCCAGTGAAGTCAAGGACCCTGGTTTGTTACATGCAGCACTATCACAGATTAGAAAATGTGTTTCCTTTACATTTTGTGTTTTCGAGTGAAGAAAATTTCTTTCTGTTTGAAATAGCTTCATTGGAACATTTGTAACTTGCAACTGCTTGAAGGGTCGCCTGAGGCTGAGAAGGCATTTGCAGTGCTCCTGACATCTAGTGCATGATCTCTCCCTGCAATCTGTAAATTAAACCCCAGATGATACTGATACTTATGTCAGAAAAGACACATGGTCTGCTTCATGCTCAGTGCATTTAATTTCCTCATAATAACCTGCTTGGTTACTCCAAAGGGACTGAACATGCTCATCCATCACTCCTGCTGTGCCCACGTGCACCCTTTACCCAGGGGCAGGCAAAACCAGGAGACAGGAGGGCACAGTAGCTTCCTCCCTGGTGCCCAGGGGTGGGATGCAGAAGACCAGCACAAACGAGATGGTATGGACCAGAAACAGGCAGGTACCCATCCCAGGACTGCGAGGATTGGCTCTGCAGTGTGTTCCTATCTGGGCGAGCTGTGTTGACAGGCAGAGGAGATGAAACTGAGCTGTTCCCTCAGATGATGGCAAAACAATGTGAGGAACCAGTCTGGCTAGAAACAATGACCGAAGTAATCAGGAGAAGGATCAAGACAACCATTTTTTTCTGGCTGGAGAGGAAGGCAGCTGCTCTGTCCTGGGCTGGCCAGGGAAGCACTCTGAAGTCTGCAAACTGGATTTTCCTGAGCTACACTTAACAAAAACAATTAGGCTTAAACGGAAAACGTTCAGAGGAGCTGAGGAATGTGCACAGGGGGAATTTTCCACCCTTCCTTGTCTTCTGGTTGCAGTTACCTCCATGACACATCAACCAGGCTGGGCTAGAGGAGGCATAAGGGTGTAGTTAAAGAGTATCGTCACAGGAACTTGTAAATATTTTCATGTAAAACCTGAATGACTTTCTTGTTGGAATATACTTGACTTAAAGCCACCCCTGAAAATATTTTATCTTGGGGGTATGACTCATGAAAGAACGGCTAGGTGTGAAAGGAAAGTTAATAAATGCTGTGAGAAAGACACCCCCCCAAGAACATAATCAAATGACATAAGATGAATATTTATGGCCCACGCAGTAAAAGCAATAAACAGCACAACTCACAACCTAATACTTTGTGTCAGATCTGATGAAAATTCAGATATCTGGCTTATTTCTCCTTAAGGGCTCAAGATTTTGGTTAACACACATGCAAACAGGAGAAAATGAGATGGTTCAGTGACAAGGATGAGACTGCTGTCCCTGAGCCTGGCATCTCGGAAGATGATACTGGAATAGTCAGCACTAGGTCTCTCAGATAAGGATGCTTCCCAGGGCGGCACAGAATGATGCAGCTCACTAGATTTATGCTCCAGGACTCCTTCCCTAACACACGTGAGCCATGAGAACACACCCCTGCCCTGCCATGCCAAAAGGATGTTCCCGTGTTGAACAATTATCACAGTCAAACTTTTACTGCCAATTGTTTCAAAAAAATGCAAATTGAGAAAACAGTTAACATACAGAATGAAAGAATGGGCCACAGTCAACCACAAAAACTTCCCATAAGGTTCAGCATGTGGGAAACAGATAAGTAAATGCTGCGAAAGATGAACAATATTTAAGTATTAACACAAATGTTTATTTTGGGAAGGTTTATCTGGCATTTCTACCAGTTTTCCTCCAAGCTTTAATACAAAAATAACTATGTCTAACTGCAACCAGGAGAGATGGCAGCAGCTCAACATTGCTTCCTTTTTTACTCTGTACTCAGGAAAAAACCCTACTGTCTTACAGTGTCACACAAACTAATTTCCAGGCAATTCAGAGTGAAGCCAGACATGCACTTGTCAGTTCAGAAAGTTGTCAGTGGTCTCATCTTCATCAGCCACTGAAACGAGGACATATATGTGCAACAGGAGGGCAGAAGAAATACAGGTTTTCTCCAAGCTGTACAGCTGGTTCCCCGCATTATAGCATGAAGTGAGGAAATTATCCTTTAAGTCACATAAACGCTGGATGCAATAGCTGCGCATCAAACTATGAAGAGGGAGCCTGTGCTGATGGATGTACACAGCTACTGTGAGTCTGCACAAGCTGTGGTGGGGCTGAGAGTGGGCGAAGGCTGCATCTCCCATGAAGCAGCTGCCTCTTAGCTTCTCCGTTCTCACCTTAGCACCAAGAGGGGAAAGTCAAAAGACCTGAAAACCTTTTGTGGGTAATCTTCAGTGGTCTTTAGAAATATAAAAAGAGAAAGGCAGAAAGGTGATGGGAAAGAGGTTCAAAAATACATTCCCTCTTGGGTGAACTCAAGTCTGTTTAACAAGAAAAGCCAGAGAGGCCACGCACAGTAATGCTGAGAAAAAGGAAATGGTACTTCATTTTAGCCAGAGTCATAAATCTTACCAGTGAGCCTCTAACGGCAAAACGGCGAGCAGGGGAATTTTTATACACAGATAATTAGTTGCGATCTGATATCAGGTTTACTGTGCAATGCACTCTGTGTGTGCAACGTGTGCTCAACCTGCGAACCACCACTGAGGCTCTGGCTGCCTTGCTGCCACCGGCTTTGCCAGAAGGCGTGCAGCTGAAACTCCCAGAAACCCTTATGAAAAACAAAAAGGTCAAGATGGAGATGGATATCTCTGCTCCACAGAACCCTTTCTGAGGTGCACCCAGAAAGATTCTTTCAGTGGGGAAAATGCACCATGCTTATAAAACCACACTCCTTTGCTAGAGGGGAGATGGACCAACAGGACACCTCATGCCACCATTAGCACCCTCGTCTGCTGGGCTACAGGTACCACTCAGCGGTCCTGCAGAGCAGGCAGATGCTTCAGGGAAAAGGTTTATCCACTGAAGTGAGAAACAAAATGTGGCTGAGGAAATATACCAGCCAAAAGCAGCTGTGAAGATGCCTCACAAGGACCAAAGTCAACTGGACATTCCCTCCATCTGTGCTGGGAACAAGGCAGCCCACCCACCAGTGCTCATTCCTCGACATCTTTCTCTGTTTCAGAGAACAGCCAAGGACTTCCACCAGCGACTGACATAAGCGAAGACTCCACCGCATCTAACAGTCAGACTGCACTTCCAGTCAAAGAAAAGCCACTTTTCGGTTTCTAGATGAGATGGTATCCAGGGGACATGTGCCAGCAGCACACGGGGCGTGCGAGGTGCCAGCGAGTGCCCCAGCACTTCTGACGCTACCTTAGAAGGGACCAATGTGGTGCAGATAAGGAGGTCTGGAAGCCTTCATCCCCAGAAGATGTTCAAGTTAGGAAACAGCCCAGAGAGAACAGTAGATTGCAAAGAGACATCTCAATGAGCAAGGAGAACCCACTCTATCTGCATGAGGAGCTTCAAGGCTACTTGCCTCCACAGGCTACCCCAGTGCTTCTACCTACTTTCTGCCCATCTTCTATTTTCTTTTTAATCCCCAACCCAGTGCAGCAGGGCAGACACACCGTATCACTTGATTGCACTACTCTGCTGATCCAAAATAGCTGGAGGCAGGTGGGGCTATGGGGCAGACCAGCTTTTCTTGCATGGGGTTAAGCAGCAGGTCTCTTGTCAAAGGCTCAGTTTGCTTGCTACCGTATGTTAAACTGAAAGACCAATCTGTATTTACTGTGCTAAACTACAATTATGGGGTTTTTTTAATCATTCAGCCTAATGGTATGCAGCTGTCGCAGAAATCTTTGAACACATCACTGGCTCTCTTTGAGCTGATTAAACAGATAAGGAACCATAGCCAAAAGACATGAAAGGATGAGTCCAAATTTCAAACTCTCAGCTGAGCAAAGAATTTCATTCAAAGGAATGTACAAAATGGAGGGGGAGGAGGTTCACAATGTAAATGAATGTTTTGTTTACTACTGATATAAACAGGTGATATACATGGTTTAAAAATCAATGGACCCAAGCCTCAAAGTGGTGCTGACAGGTGTTACATCTGCCACACCAATCTGTGTGGATGCCAATATTCATGTTCGTTTTTTTCCAACTGGAAATGAAGGACTTTCTACCACAGATATGCGTCTTAAACTGAAGAAGCCTCCCTGTGATATTGAAGAGCTCCAAGGCCATGGTCCCTTCACCCAAACTGTTTCTGTTCAGTGTGTTTCTTCAGATAGCATAGCATTTATGTTTTTTAAATTCAAGACAGCTTAGTTTATTTGCTTTTATTTCTAGCATGATGTTTACTGTTCCAATCAGAACGTTCTGTAATCTCGTCTAAATGTTTTATTATTAATTGCTGCACCCCACACCCCACCCTTAATAATTATCCTCGGGAGAGGTAAACATTTCAACACAACTTACTCTAGTTAAAGCCATGAATATGCATTATTTATTTATTTAGGTAAACAGTAATTAAGAAAAATCACCAAACTGCCTTCCCTTTGAAACAGACTCTACTTTACCAGCCTCGCTGTGGGAATTGCAAGTCCCTTAAACACATCTATTACTTTGTTGTCCTCCACCATGATTTACATTGGTGGGCCTCAGACCCCACTACAGCTGCCAAGAAAGCAGTCCTTACACTGTGCAACAAGTCCAAAGCATCCAGACAGTCTCAAGGATGAGCAGGAGTTACCAGCAGAGAAGAAAGGTGCCAGATGAGGACCAGAATGCTACTATCACCCAATATGCTGATTTTTAAGTTAGCCCCGTGTGCCACAAATATATATATATACACACAATATATATAACCTATGCTTGGGGCAGTAAGCAGCTGAGTGACTCTACTCAGCTCCCCTGGTTTTCTTCCTCAGTATTACATTAACTCAAATATTACACCATCCAATCCTGCCCAATACTTCCACCAACTTCCACCCCATGCCATGACAAAATCAGGCAGCACCAAAAACATTAAGACACATCAAGATAGGCCTGACAGTTGATCATCCAGCCTAAAGGTCGCACCGGCGCTACAAGAGAGGAATCAAAACGTGTCCCAAAGACAAAGGGATTTTCGCAGATCTACAATTGTTAAGTAAATAGATAAAACTGCGGTCTGGGCTTTGTTTCAGTTTTCAATGCTAATTTCCGGCCACCGTTCAGAGAAATGCTTTGCATTTCCATTTCTGACTCACCCGCTTTAGCAAGTGCACTCGCTGGAATTACTAAGCATGGGATCTCATCAAAACATTTCGTTTTCTGAATCAAAGCGCTTTTCAATTTTACTGATGTGAACTAATCTATAACTTACCATGGTAACAACACCGGTGGTGTGCAGGTACGGTCTGGGGGTGCAACGCAATGGGTCAGAGGACCCTTCTCCCACCGGGTGTCCCACCAAGGTACAGGAGCGCCTTCCAAATTCCACACAACCACTCAGAACACACCAGTCTCTCGCATCCCCATCAGAAAACGATACGCGCTCCCAGAGACATGTTTAAATGTCAGGTATGAATGAAAAGCATTCCTGAAAAGAATCTGTTATGAAACCGAAATTCGGAGATCGCCGCAGTGCTGTGCCTAAGTTGAGTCATCAGTTCCCTTTACAGCCTAATAATTGACACTGCCTTGATCAGAATGACTGATCCGAATGATGCTTTGTGTTTGTGCATTTTCGTTGGGTTTTTTTTCCTTTTTTTTAATTAAAAAAATAGATTTCTTATGTAAACAAGCCATCTTTCATCTTGCAGGAGTATTTGTATTCTTCAGATCATGGGAAACATCTGTCAAAACCAGATTTTGCTCTCCTCAGTCAACTCGATACAGTGTTAATCAGACTGTACTACAAAGAAACTAAAAACGGGTGTTGTTATGGAAAAAAATATGCTGCCAACTCGCAGTGGAAGCACTGATTTTATTGCACTTTCTTGGGATTAAATGCTGCGAAGATTATTAAAAGAGTTCCCTCCTTCCCCTGAGGGATCTCTCCCCCAAAGGAAACCCTGGGAATTTAAGTGATGTTTTTCTCCTTTCTTTGTGTGCTTCTCCAAAATTAACTACCTTCCAGGAAGAGACAGATGGGAAAGGAATCAATGTTCAGTGAAACTTCAGAGCATGCCAATTTCCCACTTTTTGACAGCGGTACTCGGATAATGGAGTGATTCTCCTTCTGATGCTTTCAACAAACAAACACTCCCACGCGTTTGCATCCCGCAGGTCACACCTCCCCAAAATGATTCATTAAGTATTTTCACATCTTCTAAACAGGGAAAGATCAAGTGAGGTTACAACTGCCTCTAGTGGTGTTTTCTGAAGAAAAGGTGACACAAAACAGGGTGGTTGCTACTACCAGGATAAGGGTGATGTTACACTGCCATATTGTGGGTCTTCTGCCAGGGAATCTGCCCTAGAAGAGCAAAATCACCATAACAAAAGAAAAAAAAAACAATAGGAGAAAAAGGTGTGACACTTCAACAGGAAGAGTAGGCTACTCCATTAGCATGAAAACAAAGAGGAGGTGACTGGGGCAGGAGCACCAGGATCAGTCGGTACCACTCAGGTGTCCAGGCTAGGACTGTACGCAGAGCCCTGTTAAATGAACCAACAATTTATAGATTGAGAGGACAGTATTGGAAACATTTAATGGTGGATATATGGTGTTAATTAGAAGTACACCCCTGGATGGGTGAGACATTAATGGGCATGTCTATATTAGCTTTTATCCGTAGACCTAAACCGCTCCTCTTAAACCATGTTGCTGATGCCCAATTTTTGTCTTTTGTCTGGCAGTAACAAGGAGAATCTTGATATACTTTGGAAAAGATGGAGGAGGACACATCTAAACACGGAGTACTAAGAAAAATATAACGGTAGATTTTAAAACAAGAAGACAGACAAAATCCAAAGCTGTGGAGGAGAAGAAAAGATGAAAGAGACAGCATAAAAAGGGAAAAGGAAATGATCTACTGGCTAAAGATGATGTTAGATTTTATTTCCCTAACTGGGGCAGATAGTTGGACATGACACTAATACTTAGTTGTATCTGCAAAATATTGTACTCTCTTGAATGGACCAGAACTGGATATAAATGAAAGTCTTGCTTTTCAATGACAAAAAGATCTTCACAGAAGCAATTTACACAGTTCTTTTGAAATAAGACGTTACTGCAGAGCTACACTTATGAAATAGACCTATGGCAATACCGAACATGATATAATCTCGACCGTCATTTAGAAATTATGTCTAGAAGCATATATATATCTTTAGCTCTGCTTGGCACAGTGGTATCATCAACCTTGCAACAATTTTGGGAATCTTGTATTTTTCTGAACAACACTTTTAGCTCCTTTAGAGGTAAAATTTCTCTCTCCTTTAGAGAGAAATGGACAGCTACACTACCAAAAGATGAGGTGAAACACTGTTTTGACCTAATTTGAGAAGAGACCGCACTTAGGTAGCACCAGTTTTATCTTCCTGACCTAAGATATCACATGCTTTTGACCATGACTTTCATAAACTCTTTCAAGCTTTATTATTCTAAGTTACAAGGGGGACAGTACAAAGACAGAGGAAGCAAGAGAAAAAATTGTATGGGAATTAAAAGCACTTTGCACTTTCAAGTCAGTAAGTGAAAGAATCCTATATGGCTTCATGAGAGCATTGCCAATACTAACAAACCACTTGCCACCTGGTGCTACATACCAGTGGGTTGTGAACACACGTACATTGGTGCTTTGATGCATAATAAATGGACAAATTTTGAAGTGCCCCTTGTATTTGTTTTTCAGTTAATTTTGCACTAACTTTTGAATGTCATGATGGAAAAAATAAAGCTGTGGGAAGCAAAGCAAGGCAGGGTTCATCACCTCATAACGTTAACCAAAACAGCAAAGACTGCATTTCAAATGTCTATCTAGTTCTCCCTGACAGCTCAACTCAAACTGAAAACTTAAGCATGACTTGAATTTCTCCCTCAGCTTCATGTCACCTGAAAACAGAAGTTTAATATCAGTATTGTCACCAACCCAGTTAACTATCACACAGAGCAATAGTAAGAACTAGTAATCATTCAGCCAGAAGCAAAGCCAGCTCCATAACCAGAAAAAAAGAATAATTTTCTTATCAATCTCTTTTCTCTGCTCTTAAACTGTGACTGTAGCAGGTTTAGAGACATTCAGCACAATCCACTCTTGCTGCTCATTCCCGTAAGAAAGATGCTCTCTGCACTCAGTAATTACAGCCTCATTTTGCCACATGAAAAGGGCCTCTTTTTACAGTTCTCATTACTTTTGGAGGTTTTGTTTTGTTTTCTTTTGTTTTTAAGCTGTACCACAAAATGTGCCTGTTCTGATGTTATTATCTTGTTTTATGAGTCCCTGTAGTCCTGGCATTTGTTTAAAATCATGTAAAAAATAGGCAGTTGCACAGAGAATGATTAGTACAGCACGTGCGGTAGCAAGCAATGTTATATATTTTATTGCTTATGAAGTCAGTGTACTGGAACCAGCCATATCTGTTACTTTGCAACAGGATAATTAATAATTGGAAGAAATAATGGAGAAAATAAGCATGGTGGTAGGTAAGCACTCCTGACAGCACAAGCTCACATTCAAATCAAGAGTTGTTGTTTGGGATGTCTTTCTACAAAGAAAGAATAACAAAGCTTGTGCCTCATGTGTGCCAAAAAGACACTTGCCATACTGTCTGCTCAGCCATCATCCCAAATCATTCATTACCTGTGTCAGTGCCCTCATCCCACTGAAAAAGTCTGTACTTTTCCCTGAAGCTCTGCAAGCAAAATATTTTATCTAATGGTTTTCTATTTGCTCAGAGTGACTGATGAAAAACTCACTAATGAATACTTGGGCAAAAAGGCTTCACACAATTACAGCACACAGCCAATGGACAATGGCCAGCCACTGTTTCTATACAGAAATTGGCTTAAGACAGCGTCCTACTGGATAAATAGTGAGAAGAAATACCAAATAAATATTAGCTGTCCTCTATTTATTTCTACACTGTGTGAGACAAGACAAAATGATGTTTAGGCACTGAACTGACTTCAGGTCTTTCCCTCTGTGAATGATCTGGCCTGAAATGTTATAGCGCTTTTAATCTCACATACCTCATGGATCCTATTATCATCACCATCATAATGAAACCAGACATAGCTTACTTCCCATTTCCCCAGCTCGACATCAGCAGGGCACACAGAAATGAGAGAATCACTCATGTAAAACTGACTGAAGAAGGCCACCCATTGCTTCATCCCCTTGGCTTCATCTCCCCATGCCAAATGGTGCCACTTTAAGCTGCTCCTGCTGAGGTGCAAGTCAGGCAGCAGCGTAACCCAAACCATAAGGGTCAGAACACATCCAGCTCAACTTGTCTATGGGAAAGGCAGAAAACAGTTCCCACGCGTTTCTACAATTCCTGTCACTCTCAGCACAATTAGATTTTATTGAACTGTAATCCTAGATAAGTGCATTGAATCTTACAGCTGAAGTCAATTACACTGTGTTAAATAGCCTCCCTGATTTGCAGAAGGAACATCACTTCTTCTGTATAGACCTAAATTAGCTCAATAACTCATTACTTGTACCTTAGGCACAGGGTTGAAACAGCAATGGACAACTAAGCGGTTGCAGTGTTTTCAAGCATCAGTCCTGTAAGCAGACTGCATTTCCAGTTTCACTGGTTGGGAAAAGAGACAAACACTACAGGCAGAGAGGGGACACCCAGTGTCAACAGCACCACATCTCAAACCATCTGTGTTCTCTCATGGCAAGGGACTCTGAGCTGACCAGCCCTGGAAGGACCAAGACATCGGTTTTCCTGTACAAGTCCTCATACTTGGAACTAGACATGGCAGTCAACCCAGAACTGTGCCGTGTCTACAAGGGAGAAGTGGGCTCTTTATCTAAAATGGTAGTGACTCAACCAAAATCAATGGCATTGCTTCTGGATCCACCAAGGCTTTTGAAGAGTTCCTTTAAATCACAGCCCTTCCACTGGCACTACCCGCGCCTATCTTCTGCCTTCTCACACACTCTCCATGGACGTTCACTCCTGGCCATGGTCAGAGGCAGGGCTGATGGACCTCTGGTCTGCCCCTCATTCAGCACACAGGCTCAGAATTTAGACTGTTGTGCGGAGCCATCAAGCAGCATCCAAATGAGGAACCAGAACCAGTTCAAACCAAACCGTTTTATGAACAAGGAGAGAGGGAAAATGCAGAGAGGGAAGTGGTGGGGAAAAATAAACAGGAAAGTAACTTGATGAAAGAGTTACTGAAGAAAAGCCAACCTACCCAAGACAAAGGCTGGCTGCCATTCGGGAATAAGGAACAAACAGAGGAGGAAAAACCTGGGAGGGAGAAGATACTTCTGTATCCTTTCAAACATAAGTCATGACAAAGAAGAAACCTCTTATGGCAGGGTCAGGATAAAGAATCCCAGTGGCAGAAAGTAACCCAGGAGAGTATGTATCTCAGGGTAAGGCTGAGGAAGTGTTTCTGTGGCCATTGGAGGAGGACTGAAATACACCAGGGATGGAAGGACCACACCGGTCTTAAAGAGGAGGATCGCTAATTAACCCTGGCAGCTCAAGAGAGAGTCGAGGGTCAGGTCAAAGGAAGGTTTATGAAAGCAACACCAAAAAAAAGAGGAAGGCAGTAAAGAAGGTGGGTGGACAGGAAGCAGCAAGAGCTGTTGCAGCGGAATGAAACAGAACACAAAGCATGCCTCTGGTCTGAATATGAACCTGTCTGTACTTTCAAGATCTCACCACTGTCAGGAGAAGGGCATTACTAATGTTTGGAGAAAAAAACCAGTGTATGGAGCTCCACATGCTCTTCTCAGAGAAAAATAATCCCTGTAAGGGGTGAGAAAAGTTTAACTACCAACTCAAAGGAGATTAAAGGAGACACCAAAAGGCGTGCAACTTGTCATTTCTGATTCCTTCCTCAGAATTAGTCTCAGCACCAAGTGAGAGTATATAGAAATCCCTTAAATGAATATTCTCCTATTGAGGACTGAGTGGAGGAGCAGAGGGGCTGAAAGCTACGTGGACATCCTTAGCAGCCACACTGTGCCAGCACACACTTTGCCAGGAGACTGTGAGTGTGATGTCCCACTGCCTTGTACCACCTTCTTCAGCTGCTAGGGTGACCTTTGGTAAGCCTCTGACCAGCCTCAAGCACCCTTTGGCTTCTTTCTTACACACAACTGTATTTACATGTTAGGAGATCTCCACGTAACTTGGGAGATGACAGAAGCTGCATTTCTGATCCTCTTGGGTTGTGCAGGGCATGCATGTTGAGCAGACAGGAATGACTCAAAGCCATAAGCAGACAGACTGAGAGGAGAAAGGTGAGAGACAAGGTATATTCCAAATGCCTGCTGCTGCACTGGGGCAGCCAAACTCCACAAGAAATAGGCCTGAAAGAGTTGGAAAGGGAAAAAACAATCCCTTTTAGATCTGGAAATCATTTCCTCTCCTTTTAAACATGGAAATGCAAGCAGCAAGGGTGATTATCCCCTGCAAGGAAGCATACCCAGAGACTTGCTCTAGTCTTTGGGGTGGCTCTTCCCATCACAACATCTATGTCTTTCAGCAACATCAGTAGGCTTCGTCCTCACAATGACTGAGAGGAAGATGATCTATACTGCACGTATGAAGAAGTCAGTCATAGGTCTGACGAAAGAGGTTGCCCGAGAACACACAGGAAACCTGTGACCAAGGCAGGGAACTGAACCCAGACCATGAGTTCCAGTTGGATGCCCAGTCCAATCTGGGTGGCTGACAAATCACCTCTTCTTCTGGGGCTTTGTGATTTAAGTTTGGTGGGTTTTATGATGAACTTTTTTTTCATTTGTCTAGTCACTACGTTTCATTTCACTTACACTTCTGCTTTGTGAAAGCTTTTTATTCTGCTTCTTTTTTGTTTTGGCTTAAAAAAATCAACACAACTGAACATTAAACAGAATTTACCCTGCACTATTTGGTACTTTCCTCCACCAACATAATTCTCTCTCTAGAACTCAGTGTTAAGTGTCCTTTGTGCATCCTGTGCTCACGACTAAGGCTTCATCAAAACACACCAGTGATATTTAGAAGGAGACATCTTATTCATAGCTTTACAGAATTACAGCAACTGCTTATGCAAACAGCAGCACTGTGAGGCAGCAGAGCAGATCTGGTGGGAAAACCAGAGAAAAGAGATGCACAAAAAAGGTAAGTTCCAAAGTGAATGTTCTGATGCTGCTATGCATCACGTTGACATGAGCAATCATCTGAAGAACAGCTACCAGTAAGCCACTGCATCAGACTGCCTAGGATGTTTTACTGGCTTAGCTAATGAATCACTGGGAAAATGTGAGCCATGTGCTTACTTGCAAGGGCAGTTGTCATGGTGCGTGAGAACAACTATCATCATGATCTGTGGTTTAATTGATATTTGAAAATTTTTTTAAGATTTTCCTGTGACAAGCACATAATATGTACTTCTAAGACAAAATCCTGTGGTATTATACCATTTGCAAGGAGGTGCAACGACTCAAACCACTATTTCATGAAATAATTCACACAGTTTGAATCCCTCACAGAATTGAAGAGATCTTGAAAGGGAAAAAATAACTCATTTCCACCTGTATAATAACACAGTGAGAAAGAAAAAGACTTCAGACTTTGGTGAGAAAATGTTGCAAACCCACAAACTTTCAAAAGTGCCCAATGTACTATTTTCAGCTTATCTGGATGTGGCCCAAAGTATCCACAGCTAACCAAGGTGCATCAGAAGATTGTCATCATTCCACTCCCACCACAGGCTTTTTGTGCCCATTGTGCATCCAAGGCTTTCAAGCCATACAAAATAACACAAGACTTTTATGCTTAAAGCAGCCAAACAGCTGCAAAAATAACTCTGTAAAAATATTGAATACTTGGTCCCACTCAGCAGCTGGAAAAACAATTACTGATTGAAAAATTCAGTTTTTGATATTACTTAATAGTTGGGGAAAAACTATTTGTGAATCATAATTAACGTTTACTTAACTATTTAAAAGCACGCATCTACCGTTTGAGGCTTCATGAAGAGCCAATATGTGGCCTTCTGGCACCATTAAGCAGACTAATACAGTTAAATTGGAAGGATGTGAGGCAGAAAACCATGAGTGAATCCTTCAAGGAACTGGTGTAACTGAGATTGCTTCAGTAGCATGCAGTAAACAACTCTGTTTCTATGATTTTTAAGTGATTTCATGATTCTATGACAGCAACGGTGGCTTGGGTCAAGACATAAGTTCCAGAAGCAGACAATTTATAGGCATGACACTGAAAACAAACATTACGTCTCATTCTAAATTCCTAATTATAAAACTGTTAGAATTTAGACTAATCCTAATTTCCCCCTCAGCAATTCCCTCACTTGTTCTCTGTCCATTTGACATAGCTGAAATGTCTCATCACTGACGGCAACTGGGTCCTTTTTTCATGTCATTCACCTTCACCCATGCAGAACTGGGCTGAGTGCCTCACACATCCAGCAGGCATAGAGCAAGGACAACACAACAGTTAGTGCATTTGGCAGATAACTGCTGGCAGAGTTGAGCCAAAGAATTTTGTCCAGCACAACCTCAGCTACAGAGTGACCACAGTTGACCACAAAGAACAAAGATATGCAAGGAAAAAACCTATTGCAAAAACTGACTGGTGGGTTTGAAGGACTTGGTGACAGAATTAGCATATATATATATATATATATATATATATATGTAAAATCTAGTTTTATGTACAGCAAATGTCACCTATAGCGAATACTTTGCAAGGTGCTCAGGAGTGTGAGCAGCCTGCATAATATACTTAACTAAGTGATTTGAACTCTAAGTCACTAAGTCTCCCACCACTGCTCTCTCAATGACCATGTTATCAGAGGCCATTTCAAGGAAAATGCACTTATGTCATAAATTCTTCTCATATCATACTTCTCATAACCTGCAGCAGCAGAAAAATGAAGGCAATATAAAAAGAAATAAAAGGTATAAAATTTCTGGTCACAAACATCCCGAAATGGATTATGCTTTCAAAAGGAACTATATAAATAGCATGATGAGGTTTTCTCAGTGTACATCTTGAAGTTTTCTAGGATGATGCTATTCATTCTAAATGGAAACACGTTCCCTATGCCATACTCAATGCAATTGGCCTGTAAGCTGAAACAGGGCCCTTTCATTGAGACTCACTCATCACTAGGATGATCTCAATAATCCTTGTGGGTCCCTTTCCAACTCAAGGTATTCTATGATTCCACAATCACAGAAACAGATGCAGCTGACAAATTCACCTCCATTCACAGACTATTGAGGTTACCTAGCCCTACCTCACCCCATGTCCAAAGAGACAAACCAGTGCTCTTTTGGGATCAGAAAGGGCAACTAGTCGTGGACTATTTAAAACTGAGTTAGGCTGATCAGAGTTTATGAAAATCTCCATAAAGCATTAGCCCTAGCAGGCCTATACCAGCACAGCTAAAATGCTGAAGTGTGAAAATAAAGGCAGGGATGAACACTCAAAAAACATATATGCCAGAGCTAATGACAAAATAGATCAGTATGTAGTTGGCCAAATTTCTTTGTAGGCTTCTATGTATCTGTGTGTTCTCAGAAGTGTTCAGGTACTATGCTGGGGAATTTTAGAGCAAGTCAGCAAAAAACCTTTAAAGGGCTTTAGTTGTATGCTTCAGACACAGGGGTGCTAGAGTTCCCACATGCTAGTGTCTACTAGATGTTAAACTATGACATTATAAGGAACAACCAAAACATCTCAAAACCACCCCAAAACCAGACCAAATCTGAAGAAACCATTTGATGCTGTTTTTGCAAAAATACTTACTTACAACACAGTCCTGGAAGCAATTTCCAAACAAGCCAACTGCTGCTCTAGACAGTTTAGTGGATGGTGTGGCTCAGCTCTTTCATACAGGCAGCACCTAGTTATATCTAGAAAAGGAGATACAACCAGAATTCTTTATGAGCAAATACACAAATAAAGTCATCTTTCTCTTTAAAACTGTAACATGATTAAAACTAGCTTGAGTAGGTCTCGATAAAGTTCTCATACCAAACTTCACATGTGCTGCCTGCTCACAGGAAAAAGCCCCAAGGCGCAGCCAAAGCCAACCTACAGTGTGTAAGCCAAGAGCGACCGTGCTTGAGAAAAAAGCCCCGCAGAGTTTATCAAAGCAGCAAACAAACGTGCATAGCTGTTTTTCTCATCTAGTTCTACTTAAAACATTTGCAGGAAACACAAGATGAATTAGTGCCAAAAAAATGTAGGTGATTTCAGCAAGGCCAGGAATTCCAGGCACCAATTGCTATTTTCTCTCTCTTGAGTGGGTGTTCACTTGTAAGTTGTAGACATGTTAGCAATTCAACGACTGAGCGAATTAATGTTCAACTTAACAGTCATTGTTAGGTTGGGAGGTTATTACCGCTTGTTCTGCTAAAGTGACAGGTTTAAATTGGTTTGTATCTGAAAAGTTGTTTTCTGCAATACATATTCCTCGTCTTTTTGTGCCAAGTAATTTTCTTCCATCATGTCAACTCCTATTGTACAAACCATCACTGCCAGCTCCACCACAGCAGCTGGGATAGGCAAGGAGAGAGAGCAGGACAGGTAAGGAAGAGAGAATGCTCAGCACTCATAAGTTCTCTTTGGGCTGCCATATTAATTTTTTCCAGGCATTTTATGTGGTTGATTTAAGACCTCTCAACAAATGACCATGCTGGCATTTGAGGAACACATTTTGTTTTTAAAGCAAGCAAGCAAAAGCAAAACTCAAGAGCAAAGAGAGGGCTCTAATTCATTGAGCCATGAGCCGGAGCAAGATGTTTGCTATTAAGCAGTGCTTGGTGCACAGGATGGAGAGTTGTGACTTCCCAACTTTGCAGGTGATTATTATTAATGGAAAAAAAACCCCAAGTTTTCAAGGTTGAGCTGACTGGTATGGAGAAGAAAAAACATACCAACACATGTCGAATTTTTGCAGACTCAGATCCATTTTGTACTAGTAAACGAGCTTGCATCGTTCCCTCTCTTGTGTTGTTTTTTTTTTTATTTTAGGGTAGCTCACAAGCTGCTGACAACTCTCACTGTACTAAGAGCTGTTCACACTGCACAAAGTGTTTACCACTCACAACTGATGCTAAAAATTAATTTACAGTACCGCTACAGCAAGCTTTGACAAATTGTCATGTGTTGACACAGTCATAAGTTGTTGGTTAAAAAAAGTAACACTTCCCTCTTCTGCCACTTCATGTTTGAGACCAGGGATGGGCACATTATGCAAAGTTTGAGGGTTTGTAAGCTTCACAAATGTTTGGGCTTCACAAAACAAGCTTGGTTGTGAAAGTTTTTTCTCTTACAGTTAGGCATGTGTTTATTGCCAAAAAGACTCGAGTAAGAAAAAAAAAATCCTTTCCCATTTACCAAGATCTGTGTGTTGTGCAAAACTAGGAGAAAAGGCTGTAAAATAAATAACCTTGCGCACTACTTGTTCTAGATAAGATCACAGCAGTGACAAATAGCCTGTATCAACTCCTTGGAGCTGCAGACACCACCCTCCTACTGTAGAAAGGAAGGAAAAAAAATATAGCTACAAGTAAGAGTTTTAATTGTTCTCAGCTGTCACACAATGTTATCTTAAGCGAATGCCTTTATTTCTCGATTCTCATGTGTAGCTCTATATGGAAAAAAAAAATAACCCAGCAGTGGCATTCATCAGGCAAGGTCCAAATTGATTTCCGTGTACTCAAGATAGTAAATGTTAGTCAGCACTCATGCCCACCAGCGGCAGCTCTTAAATTTTAACTCCTTCTTTTCTTCCTTGGGGCAGGATAAATAATCTGTCTAGTTTACACCCTGGCATCAGTAATGGACATAAAGGTGTTTCCAGCTGACATGAGCAGTATTTCAGTGGTGATGCAAACTTAAAAGTGTTAGCCCCACACTAGCCTAAATCCAGGTAAAGAAACAAAGCCAAGCAAAATGAGCACTCTCAGCACCTGCCAAATGGGCTTCACAAGGAGCACTTAAAAGCCACTGGTTTACATTGTGCACAAGTGACCTGGACTTCCAGTGCTCCAGTACCTCTCCCTAAGCTCCATCAACTCTCAGAGCACACACCGCACAAGAATGCAGAGTAAATTCACTCAGGAAATTAGCCTGGCAATACAAGGAATTAATTTTCACTTTTTTCCTCTTTAACACTTGTACAAAGTAGAGAAGCTTTGAGTGGTTCCAAAGTCCTGAAGAGAGGCAGCGTTGTACCTCTATAGCACCAATCCACCTGCCCCATGCCTGCATCAGTGCAAGAATGATCCACCTAATTTCACTACAAAATCCAAAGTATGTTACATCAACCAAAAAAAGCTCCTGCAAAACATTAAGGGGAGGGAGGATGACATTTCATAAAGTCTCTTCACCTCACACACCCTGTACAGAATTTCTTCATCATCTGAGATGTTGCTCTGATAAATTATATACTCTCAGATAGATCTAATGGAAGCAAAGCACATTTATGTTGTTACAGTCAGAATGGACATTACCTTGTGCTGCCGACTGGAATGATATCATCCATGCTTAATTAGCTTAGATTGCTGTACATTCAGAAAAGCACTAAAGTGGCAACTCCTACATTCCCCCCCAAAAGTAACAAAAATTTATAAATATTTTCAGTGTGTCACATGAAATGTATTATTCCATTGGATTCAGTCCAAGAGTCAATGAGGTTGAAATAAAGATGATTCAACTATTAAGTCAAAAACATCAGCTGTCTAGTTACTTAGAGGGTAACAATAATTGTCCTCCACTTTGGAAGAAGCTGTCCTGCTCCCTGATGATGCACACCCACAACTGAAGGGGTAAATACATGTATTGAATATCTATACTGAATATGCACTGGTAGTCTCTGCTTGCATGGGATACAGACTGTGTGAAACAAACTCCCCTGGCTAGAAATTAAAACGAAAAGGAGGATTGAAGTTTTCTTTTTCCATAGGAGCTGCTCTTCCAACCAGTGAGACAGGATGCTAACACAGAGTCAAGACGAGGAGCACCAGTGACTACCTACACCGTGGGCAATCTTCCTGTCTCTGGTCCACGCTCATCTTCACATTGCTGCAAAGGTCACCACGTCATCTGTGTCACACAGAGCTCTGCCACCCACGAGCAACAGGGAAGAAGCTTAACTGGCCAGCCTGGCAGGACCTCCTGTGAGCACCTGGGGGTGGGAGGAAACCTCCTAGCTTTTCACCTGGCGGGTGGGGGGACATGCCTCAAAACTGTTTCCAGTTCTTAAACCTTAAGAAAGGCTGAGATGCTCAAATGGCCTTGAACTGAGAGTATTTCAGGACTGGAATACTGGAGGTATTTAAAAGACGTGTAGATGTGGCACTTATGAACATGGTTTAGTGACGGACTTAGCAGTGCTCAGTTAATGCTTGGACTCGATGATCTCAGGTCTAAAGATGCTGTTCCCTTCCTGACTCTCCTCCTCCTGTGCAGGAAGGAGCAAGGCGAAGCAGTATTTCTGCAAGCATAAAACAATGGGAAAAGGCATTAGATCTTTGCCTTTCTGGAGCACTCCTTGTACTTCCAGCCCTTTCAAGGAAGGAAACTTAGTGGCCCTGTGAAGGGTGCAATGACTTCAAAGCTGGCATCTGTGTCCCCCTTTGACGCTTCATCAGAAAGGAAGTACAAGAATCCCTCAGGAGGCAGATTGGGACCTGCCTTCCCTGGGCACACAAGAGTACTCACACACATGCACATGACCATCATTCTCCTTTGCTTTACCATTTTAACTGTATGCACTAGTATATTTTTCACTACTTTCTTAGCATGACATCCATTGTACAGTGCGTATAATGATCAATGCCAGTATTATCTATAGCATTAGCCCAGAAACATGTAATTCATTGAAATAAGACTTTCCTCTCCCCCGTTTCTCATAGCCAGTTTTGTTAAATAAATCCATCTGATTTCATGTTTGATTTGTGTCTACTCAGATCGAACCTTTACTTATGCCAAAAGCATTTGGTTTTTAAAAAATAAATTCCCATCCTCCCAAATCAAATCTCTACTTCTAGCTGAGATAATATCATCCATCTTTTACTGTACTGTAATACTTCTAAGCAAATGAACTTAAAAACTCAGGTATATGGCAATGTACAGCTGAAGGGCTCTAGAGGTTTATCTAACACATGGCAAAAATCACTCTTTGTACAGCATCTGTGTAAACAAGGTAGTATTCTCTGAATGTTTTTGAGCAACCTTGGTCCAGAAAGGCAATGAGGTAATGAAGAAAATCATTTCAAGTTTTATGAGATGGATAGTAAAAGTGTTTAAATTGAGCCATGTGGTTAGCCTATTCTGAAACCCTCCTATCTACTCCGTATAGCATTATCTTGTGTGTGCAACCTGGTTACAATCAAGGAAAAAGAGACTGTTGGAAACCTTGCTTGACCTTTTGATTCACAGTGATTTCCACAAGAGAAATCACTGCAGGAAAGGTACCAGTCAAAGTAGCTAACTAGTAGCATACAATCCACCTTTAATACATGCAGGTAATGACAACTCAGTGAAAAGATGAACATATCCCCATGTCCTCTGAGCCAACTATTCTTTATGGGGTCTTCAAGGAGCTACCACCCCATTTATACAAGGTTTGGTACTTCCCACAAAAATACAGAAGCATCTCAGTTTCAAGAGCTGCTGGGCCACAGTGAGGATGTGTTCAAAGTACTGTGTGTTCAGCAACGTGGACGCCAACACTGGCAATACAAACGTTGAAGAGACACGTGAGTATATGCAAAAATTTCAATCAGCACAAAGAAAAGCAAGACTAGGACACAAGGATCCTAAATTAATCCAGTTCCTGTCTTCCCACTCACTTCCCTTACCATTGGAAAGACTTTGGTTTGGATTTTAGTCAAGTCTGGTTTACAGTGCCCAACTTCGCCTGTCATAAAAAATCTCCGACCCTGCTGGAATGTTACTCATTACGCAGCCCTGAAAAAATTATTAGCTACATTACAAGGCATTTCCCTTTGGGGACCAGAAAGGGTGAAGAAAGGGGATGGAGAGTGACAGTTTGTGGTTTCCAATGCAGCAGCAAAAAAATAAATAAGCAAGAGGAATACAGGATATAATGTGTTTACATTTGTCAAAACAAGTTTCCTGGAGACATAGAGGGTTCATGCTGCTGAGCTGTCACTTCTGCTTGAAACTGCTGCCTCATGCTATCGGGAGGTCAGTCACTGACCTACTTTCTGATAGGACTGAATTAATTTGCTACTTCTGTACACAAACCTTTTTTATTTTTTTAAAGGAAAACTTAAAAAAAACCAGAAAAAGCTGCCTTTTATCCAACTGGTGCTGTGCAAGGCTATTACATACCCTGGCACAGGGCCCAGTGTGCTTGGACTGCTTATTCTTTTGGAAAAATCCGTACAGAATATTTTTAATGAGTTGACGCTGCAAATAACATCTTTACTTTTTGAACTCCTACACTGCACTAATACCGGCAATTTAACCCACTACACACAATAACAGAGGCTAGCACTCAAACAGACTGTGCTTTGTCTAGGCTGCTCTTGAAGTAGATGCCTACCACCACAGGATTGGCTCCCCAAACAGACAGATGTATGGCACAATATCCTCACAGGATTAAAACATAAAGTTATTAATAGAAAACAAGATGAGTAGTTGAAACTTATGACCTAAACACCTACTGATCCCATTGTTTCCTGCACAGAGACAGTTAAAAGTGCTCACTAGGAGATGCTGGTATGGTAGGAACCCTTAAAAGCATTCTCCTCAGAAAGTGAAGTAGCAGAAGTAGTAGCAAAAGAGGTGCCACCTAATTGCTTTCTTTGCTTAAAGGCTACCTACAGGCACATAGTTCTAATGTCACTACAAAAATCCTTTCATTAAAATAAAACCATGGCTGAGGGTTTCATCGATCTTTCAAATACGTGGGCCACCAAAATATCAGAAATCAGCTCTTGAAAGCTTCATTGCTTGGGTGGACTCCTCTTTCCAGGTCTTTCATGGGTAGCAGCATTGTTGTGTGGAAACAGAAAAGCAGTGTACTTGTTAAAGCAGGGCCATTTTGCATTAGGGCTCTGGACTAACAGTTGAAAGACAAGACCACTTCAGCATGGTGGTCTCATATATTCACCTCACTCACCATCTGCTAAGCAAAGATAAGGATCTTCTTCAAGTGCTTGGCTTGCTTAGCACCAAAACATTGTGGGTGAGACTCGCGCTTTTCTCTGCATTTCCCTAGGGTCCAATCTAATAATAGCAGAGGTAGTACTAACTACTGTAATACAAGCCGACTATCAGTATCACAACAGATTTACGATCACTCGAGTTCCTGGACTTGATTAGGCTCATGTTGCCAAAAATAACTATGCCAAACCTAGCACTTGCAACTGCAATTGCATTTTTGTCAACCTTTTTAGCTTTAATCTGTGCATATTTACAAGCCCTGAAACTGAAGTTCAAATACATCCAATAATTCTCTCAAATCCGCCAGGATTTGAAAACATTAGGGAAGTGTCAAGATGTCATCGAGCTCGTTCTGCTGAAAAGAGTGCTTTATAGTTTCAGAAAGAAATAGACAAGGGAGCTATTTAACGAGCTGGTGGCATATTGAAACATGGATAGATAAGTAATTAATAGCTACCTTCTCTAAGTGAAAACTTTTCTGAGTGAAAAATCAGTTTATATGAAAAACTACAAGTAAATTGCTACCATTTTTGGATGGATAAGAACTGTCATGCACGTTAGCATCTCCATTACCAGGAAGGATTTTACTCCTTTAAGCAACTCACAAAGACGTTCACATAAAGCAGCATGTGGGAAGCAAGGAACTAACAGAAGGAGACACCAAAGAAATGTTGACATTCGTAACTAGAATTTTAATGAAAAATGTTATCAGGAGTACATGAAAACAGGAAAGAACTTATGCCATGAGAAGATAAAACTTAAGTCCCTTAGGATCAGGAGTAACTACTCAGTTGTATAGGTGCTATCATTACTATATAAAATATTGGTAAAATAGCCTCTTTATGTTGGTAGTCCAAAATATTTTCCTACTTAAAAGGTTCAATATTCAACTAGTAGATCACCTAATTCAGAACCCTCTTAACCCTGACATGCAGGTTTCTTTACCAAATTTCTATACAGCTTCAAATGGAACGTATGGTACCTTAAAGTAAACAAAACAAGAGAGAGGAAAAATAGTAATGCTCCAAGAAATAGAAAGTATAAACCCATTAATTAAGCATTTAATTCTTGTTATCTCTCACGTCTGTCTTCACAGTCTCTCTCGGCAATCAACCAATTTTGGGATTCACTGCTGTCATGCCAATTGTGGCAGTGCTTCAGCTCAAAAGGCACTGTCAAACATAATGAAGTTTCCCTTCAGCTTGAACCCACACTGGTGCTGTGTACAGCACACATGCTGCCTGGCAAGGGAAGGTGGGGGCTGATAAGGCTTTATCTGCCCTGGTTCCCAAGAACTGCAGACCTGTCCTAGGTGGCAACAGCATAACTGAATCACACTGATGGATGAGACTACATGCTATAGAAACCATCTTGCACCTTCCCATAAAACATACAGCACCCAATGGTGCTTTTTCTGTCCAACAGTGCTGGACTTGGCTGTGCTGGGTTAACAGGGTGGCTCAATGCTCTTAAAAGGTCTTTTCCAACCTAAACGAATCAAAGACTCTTTTGCAACCTGCCTCAAAATAAGGCACACTATAAACAAAAAAAAATTTCTCAGTATTTCACTATTACAGGTCAACCTCTCTTGAGTCTGTAGACTTCCTTCACCCAGGGGTGCTGCATACAGAGCAGAAGGACATCGCAGAGGGATTCTTCATTGGGAAGGAGAAAATAGAGCTCTCTAATTGGCATCTCTGTTTCTAACAGTTTGGTCCTATTGGAACTGGTGTTGAAATATGTAAGGATAGTCACTGACAACAAGCTGTACGCTTGTATCTGCTGACTCAGGTGACAAAGGCACTACTGATGTCCTGACTGTAAACTGGATTTAAAATGCAAGTCTGGCTGCCTCACCTGAATTATCCATCCTTTCTGCCTCTAGTAGGCTCTGGCCCAGCAGTCAATGCTCCCAAGCAGCTTGTGGCAGTGGCCATCTGAAGCCAGTGCACAGGCTACCATGCCCTGGGGCAGGGGCTGTGGCTGTGCTGTCACCCAGCACAAAGCGCAGCGGGTCCCTGATTTGCTTGGCCTCTGGGCATCGCTGCAGCGTAAATGAGGATAACCCAAATGCCAAAGAAGGACAGATATTCAGTCCTGCAACAACAGCACGTTTTACAGTGAATGCCTCATGGCCCAGAGCTTGAAATAGAAATTAATATGACAAAAACTTCACAACATGAAAGTTGGTATTAAAAAACCAGCAAGCTGCACTGTTTGGCATCTTGGTTTCCAACCCTTGTGAAAAGTCCAAATAGCTCAAATACAAATCTGTAATATTGCTCTCTGAGTAACAGCTATTTTAAACCCATTTTGGCAGCCACTAGAAGTTGTAACCAGGATGCCAGCTGCATGGCTTCTTGCCTTCTTCTCCTAGCTCCAGCTGGCCAGCAGTGGCAAGGGGACACCCAACAGCTCTGCGAGGGAAGCTCTAACACCTCCACTTTCCTTCAGCCCATGTGTGCTGGTTCCTGCAGAAAGGAGAGCCTGCATTTGCCACTCCAAGGACAGATGAAGAACACCATGAGTAAAAAACCAGAATCTTCAAAGTTTCAAAAGTTCCCTTTCCATAAAAGCAGCCTTAGAAAGAGAATAACCGATAATGAGCTGCAAAACCTTTTTTTATAGGCACTCACTTGAGATGACCCACATAATTCATCCACTTTGCCACTTCATATTTCGTAAACTGCAGCAGTATAAGAGCTTTTACAACCACGCACAATCATGTCACTTTTCTTTGCTTCATGTATAAAAGTGCCTGGTGCATTTTTTTCATTTATCAGCCAAAATTGACATTTTCACACAAATACGTGAACTGTGATATCCATTTACAAATATTTGCCTGAACACCTAACATTTGCTGATTCTGGTCACTTCTCTGCTCCTCTCTACCTTTTCTATCAGCTTCCTCTGGAACACCTGAGTGTTTTTCAGCTTTCCAAACACCAGCTGACCCAGAACTGTGGCTGGAGCTCAACTTGCCACTTAGGAGATCTTCCTCTCCCTGGATCCCCTGGCTTCACAAACTCCCATCCAGTTTCTTAGATGGGAATACACAACAGCAGGGTAAAATTAAGTCTTGTGACCACACTGTACAGGTTATAATGCAATAAACTAAATATAAAAAAATATAAACAAATATAAAAAAAGGTCCACTTAAGGATATCCCACTTTTTCAATGCACATTGGAGGAACACATATATACACAGAAAGGATTAATGTACTGCATCTGTGTTGGATGGAGGGAGGGGAAGAGGTCAAGTCAGGAAATCTGGGAAGCAAAAGCAGAAATATCTGACAAGGGGATGGCACTGAAGAAAGAGGGAATTTTTTTGCACAACTGTGGCAAGGCCTGCAGGGTCAGGGGGAAGCAGTGGGGGTGGGCAGGGACGCTGTTCAAGCAGCATTGCTGGCAGAGCATGAGGTCAGTCAAAGGAGGTCATGTCATTCCAGTAGAAAACCCTGCTGGAATTACCCTACTGGGCAAGAATGATCACTCTCACAGAAAAGAGTACAACACACAGGCTCAGCAAACTAAGCAACCCAGGACTCCAGCTATGGAAAAACAAATCCCAGGAAGCAAGACCGTTCACGACAAACTGGACACAGATAGACTGCAGCTGCTGAAACACATAACTGGAGTGACATAATATTAGAACATATTTTTATGCTTACTAAGACAACAACAAACCAAAGCCAGAAGCTGTATTTTGGGCACACTAGCTCAAACTATCTTTAGACAGGAAAAGTCTGTGCGTACAGATGTTCCAGCAGGCATGGAGAGCAGAGAGTTGGAAAAAGCACTCGCTCACTTCCAAACCTTATAAAAATCATTTGTTGTAAATAAAGTGGGAATAAATGTATCAGGCAATGCTGAAGCAAAATAAAAATACGAAAGCAGGCAAAAAAAGCCAGTAGCTGGTCAGGGATTGGTGAGGTATAATGGCTACATACCTTCTCCAGCTTTGCTTCTCCTGATGGGTATTTCCAGGTGTTATCCCCTCCTGCAATCCCCCTCTACATTTTACTCCTCCTGCCAGCTCTTTCATCCAGCTTTCTAGCTATCTCACTTTCACAGATGCTCTCTTGGAATCCTGATTGAAGCTATAAATTCAGGTCTACACATCTGTAATAAAAATAGTTTTTCTAAAAGCTGTTCTTCTTTCCTATCGATGCTGACACAAATAATACAGAGTCACTGACAATTCAGGGGTCTCGCTGCAGCTTTAACCACTTGTCATAATGGAGAGCAATGCTCTGTCTCACAAGGAAAACAGCAGTAACAGAACTTTTTTATATTTTTTATGTATATATATTCTTGAAATCACTTCTATTTGTAAAGAACTGAAAAATACAAGAACTGGCCTCAAAGCTCTTGTTCCATTGAACAACTATTATTAATTAAAGAAAAACATAATTATTACCTCACTCCAGAAAAAAACTCTTGGGTCCATCAGTGCACTAACAGACCTAATTTACTATGGTCACTGCTCAGTTTGCAGTAGTAGAAGGACAAGGACAGCGACCACATGAAGCACAGTTTACACCTCCCTTGACAAAACCCTTGTAAAAACAGGACATAGAAGATTGGGATGCTCCCATGTTATGACTGAATCTTGTTTTTAGCCAAGAAGACCCTAATGTGCTGTGGCAAAGTGCCGAGTTAAACCTCAGGCACACAAAGCCCTGCACCCAGAGGGCTTTCTGCCACGGGAAGGACACCTCTGCTGCAGCCCAAAGACCTGAGACCCAGATGCAGCAAGGACAAGGTCCCTGTATAGGTCGTGTGCACATCTAGATGAGCTTTTCCTTGCCCCCTTGGATGTAAAGAAATCCTTCTGGGCACCATCAAAGTAAGCAATGCTTTCAAGGTCTCTAAAGTGACCCAAGTGAACCAATGGTAAAAAAGACTCTGCTCATCTCACAACCTCCAAATCTTTCTTAATCCTCAGCGTGTGCCAAAGCAGAAACCCCAAAGCTTGTGCTTTGGGCATGATGTAGAAGTGACTGTTCCTCCAAGCAGGAACAAGAAAGCTTGTACAAGAAAACTGTGATTTGCCTGGAGGCACATCTCCTTTGGGCTCAACTTAATTTGACTTTATGGCAAATAAATTAGCCATAGGCAAGCATTGGGTTAATATTGTCAGGACAAATTCCAGACATAAAGCCCTGGGAGAAAAAGCATAGCTTTGGGTTATGGAGACAGGCCACCATCTTGCTGGTGGCAAGGTCATGGGGGAACCTGATAAAAAGACACAAAAAGGAGCAAAAAGAGGTAGCAAAAGAGACTGATTAAAAAAAAAACAAAACAAAACAAGAAGGTGCCAAGCAGGGAAGCTTGGCAAACAGGAACAGTGCTTGAGGAAGAAGTTCTACATGGCATTTTTAAAACAAGGGCAGGGAAGGAGAAGCAGAGTTCAGCGCTGGACCTGGAAGGGACTGATCCACCCTGGCGAGAGCCTCTGTCTCCAGGACAGTCTGGGAGCTTTCCTAAGCTCCTCACTTCTCTGTGCGACCAGCACAAGGCTCTGCTTGCAACAGGGGTGCTGACCTACTACTACCACAGCATGACAGCAGCTTCCCAACATGTAAGGGGATGCCCATAATTCTAGTAATTTTTGTTAACGTTTTCATTTTTAACATAGCCACTATTGTTTCTTTATTGAAATCCACACATGCACACAATGCTTATAGAGAAGGTGTGTGTGGGAAATGGAAGCTGAATTGAAAGTTCAGCTTCTTTCAACTTAATTTGTTAGTAGGTTCATCATCATTTTTTGACAGAATAATCTTTCCATGGTGAATTATTTTCACTGGAGAAAAAGAGGAGACCTACAAATTGCTGGATATAATTTGTGCCTTAAATAATAAAGCAATTAATGGCATTTTAGCAAGAATGCATTCTTCTCTCCAGAAATAAAATCCCTATTTCATCTCATCTAAATTGCTTGGTCAGCTTCAAATAAGCGCAATATAAATCTCCTTCCCATACTGCTGCTGTTATCTATGATAAAGGGAAGAGACAGAAGGTAATCCTGTGTTCTGTATTCACTGACACATCATTTTCATGCTACACTACACTGTAATTTATTTCTAATGGGATAAACCTCTTGTAGTCTTCCTGCATTGTTCAGCCACACACACATTCCCAACTGGTACCAAGATTGCAGGACCTGGCAGGTGTAACATCCAGGGACCCCGCTTGGTGGAATTAGAATGTCTGCTGCACATTTCAGCAAAGCTACAGCTGTGAAAATAAACAGAGAGTCTGTATAATTAAGGTATGCTTTTATTCCTTCCCACCCACTGCCTCTTGGAAGCAAGGCAGTCAAAGAGTATGACATTTTTCAGTACTTCTTGTAATTTCCAGCTAAACTTTTAATTTTTTATCTAATCAATTTGAGATGATGCACAAAGACACAAAGACATGTGGAGCTGTGAGAAATTAAAGGACACGGAAGCCAGCTGAGAGCAAGAGGTCCTTATGGTCTTAGCCACAGCAGAGATATTGTTTCATACAAATGGAAATATCTTTAAAGTTCTTTCTGCTGTCCTCATCAAGAGGAACACAAGAAATAAGTAAACCAATGTATGAAAATCAAGCTGGTGCTCTGAAGAGCTACATGTGCTATTTTTGTTTACAACACTTTCATAGGATTTTGCAGAAGAAGATAAAACCTGTGGCTTGAGGCTTATAAAAACTTTCTTCATATTAGAAGTCTAGACTGAGGATCCAGTTATTCCTGATGCAATCCTGAAATGGGTAGGTGCAAACAGAAGGCTACCTATGATGTGCCTGCAGAAATTAATATATTTTAGAGAACATCCCCATCAATTTGTAAAACACTTTTCTCTGTTAAAATGTGCAAGACTACCATAGAAATTTAAGCTGCTGCCAGTTAATAAATGACATTATCAAGCACCACATCTTAAAGATACAAGAACCTTAGTTTCACCATGCCTTTCACACCCACCTCTCTACTTCTACTAATCACTGCATTCACATATAGAATGCACCTTATAAAGTAAAATATTGCCTAATTAGTTGTCTAGTACTTATTATCTAGCTATTTCTATGGCCCTATCACTCCAGCAGTTTACAAGAGGATTAATCTCTTCTGAATCAGACACAAGGTAGAAACTTGCAGCTGTGACAGTCGTCTCTGCAGGTTTCCTTTCCTGTTGATGCAAAGTGACAGTCCCTTCCAGGGCACATGTCACACCACCGCAGGAACCCATCTTCGTGGCAGTGAATGAACCACTCTGCTGCTTGGGGAAGGGGCTAAGAGCTCTGCTTCAGCCACCAGCACGCGGACAAACTCCTGCTCTGAGGAGCCTAGCAGCAGGAGAGTTGGGTCTGGTCTCCTGGCTCAAGGTCACTCACAGCAGCATTTCAGCAGCTTTGCCATCTCCAGCAGGACTGGGGTCCTGTGTGCCCCATGCCCCTGGGAAGGATGGCAACAGAAACAGCCAGCCTGCAGAGGAAGGGCAGAAAAAGTACAATGCCAGGCACCAGCAGTAGGGCTGCAGCTGCTTTATATTGCTTCTTGCTGCAGATTATGAATGTTAGCTCTGGTTTACCAACAATTCATGCTTCAAAAATTTGATAAAATACCCCAAAGGCCAATTCCTGCTGAACTCCATCCCTGCTGCCATGATCAATTTGTATTACGACTTTGTTGTGGGGGATGTATCTGTGAGGGGCCCAAGTGCCTTGATCCAGCCCAGCTAAGCAGGCAGTGCTGTGCACATCCACACTGGGTCATGGGCAAAGGGAAGTGCTCACAACTGGCCTCTGCTGCATCCCGACCTACCTACAGAGTTCACTGCCAGTCTGTATTCTGATGTCTGCTGGTGTCGAAATTCAAAATACAGCAGGTCCTGTGCTCATTTAGGCTCTTCTCAACTGAAACTCCCTCTTAAATGCAGTCCAGATGAGATCCTTGGCATGGATAGCACACGTCGTGGCTGCCCTTGCTGACTGCAGCCCCCCTTAGCAGGCTGTTTTCAAAAGGGAGCAGAATAATTTTAGACAGACTGCCTTTAACTGTGATTGGAAAGGGGATCCCTGATCATGTTCCCAAGCTCACACCATGCTTTCTGAGCATCTCTGGAGAGGGAAGGCAGCGTAACTCCCACCACCAACTCAGGAAAGCACTGTGTCTTTACTGAGCTGCTTGTGATGCCTACCAGTACTCAAAGAAAAAATGCATGGCTTAGCTCTTGCCTGGCAAATGGGTGACTGTACTTTGTCACTTGGCTATGGACACGAAAGGACAGCATCATGTGAAGCATGCAGGTCTGTCTGCACCTATTGCCACAGCTCACCCTGCTGCTGCAGAGGGGCTCTGCTGCACGAAATAGGGCAGGCTGACAGCAAACCCTCCAAAGAGGTGCTCGGTCCTAGGTTTGTAGCTGCCTGGAGCCAAAGCTATACTACAAGGCTACTGAGGAAGAACCAAAAGGGCTAGACCTGGCCAGCAAGGAAGGTCGTGGTAAATGGTAACAAATGCCTTTGAGGCATGTGAAAGTAAAACAGCAAGATTAAATCTGTGAGTAAGACATTGGGATTCTCACTGCAAACACGACAAAAAGCTTTGCTTTGGGTGCTGGAAAAGTCTCCCCAGGCCTGGGACTGGGATCTTCTGCCTCAACGTTTTAAAGCCAGGCTGGAGGAAAAACAGTAATAAGAGTGTGGCTGGGAAGTGTGAGCTGATGATCAAATCAGTCTTTTCTGCCTTAAATTTTTAACTTTCTGAAAAATCAGCTTCTCATCCAACAGGCAGGTGACACTGCCACTGGGAATGAACATTTGATGGCTGTTTGTGTCCCAGTGCAGGTGTCAAAAGAGAAGCAGCAGAGTTGAGGTAACACTAGCCTAGTAAGAGGGGTGTGAACTACTTCAACCCTGTTGCACAAGGTACCAAGCTGCAGTGATAAAAGCAGGGAGAACAAATAGGGTAAATTTTCTATGAAAGCAGCATTTGCATACAGGAACCAGAGTTAAAAAGAACAAACAACTGAAGTTCTATTTGTACTAATGAAGGAAGGATTAAAAAACAGCACGGGATGTTATTTTTGTCCCCATGTTCTATAAGCTGGTCTAAACAATTTTTTTAGGTACCTAAACATTTTTTTCCTGTAGTAAGTGCCATCATCTAACACACCAATTGAAAAAAAATCCACAAAACTGTATTAAGTCTGGCACGCAAGCACATGTAAAGCAAAAAGGGCTACTCTTCACCTCTGAAGACCATCTGTAGCTACACTTACACCATCTCGGGCCACTTCTGAAAGTAAAGCTACAAGCAATGTCTTTACTCCCAGTGCCATGTGTGAAACATGTGCTTTTCTTTTCTATTTCCACAGGAACTTGCTTCACCTACTAGCCCCTGAGGACAGCTTGTGAAACCAGAAAAAGTACTGTACTGTCCACTGCTCCTAATTAAAATCTTGGTCCTGTGGTCAGAGAGCTCTGGAGAGCTGGCGAGGTCGCGTGATTTCCTTGAGGTCAGACAGAAAAAGCACACTAGACCCGAGATGACAGATTTCTTGGCTTGCCCGTGCAATGCAGCCCTCTGCAGCCCGGGCCAGAAATGCCGTCACTGGGAAGCTCTGGCTCCTCTCAGTAGCCCTGCTTTAAATAGTCTAGCTCTCTAAAGGAGAAAACCCCACGTAAGCACAGACCCACTCCCCCAAGTGTATCAAGAGTAGCTTTTTCCCCCAAAGCCTTCTTGCACCCGCAAATGTTGCTCTGGGAGCCAGTGCGGCTCCAGTGTCTGTGCCAGGCTTTAGCCGCTCCCTGCAGGTTTTCTGTATCGCTGAGTGCCAGTAAGCATTCACACTCCAAGTAATATCTGGTCTGACCATTTGCATGTTCCTCCAGCTGCTCGAGAGCCCATCTGCTCAGACAGGCTTGCTGGCTTCACTCTCAGCACACGACCCAATGTTTCCATCACTTACCCTGAAGAACTTGGGGGACACCCTAGTGACAAAGTGACAGATCTTTGCATTTGTGACAAATTCACTCCGTCTGTTACCTAGTGTTTTCCCCAGGTATTTACCTCTGGAGGCATGAGACATCTGTGCCTCTGGTGAGTTTCCAATACTCACATCCACATGTTAAAATGGAAATAACATCTGAGTGAAAGACTCCTAGTTTGGTCTTTACATTTGTATTTTCAATGACTAATTTTGTTTAAGTTGGTAAACGCAGCTGTTGCCTTGCCAGTTGGTGACATTTCCTTTTGGACTTCCCCCCTGGTTGGTGTGTCTCTGCCAAGACATGTAAATTGAATCATTCCTTGTATTCCTTTGCCTTTTTATACAATGCTTCAGCTGGGATTTGCTAAAGGTCTCTTGAGATTTGTTTTCTTAAATACTTATTAGCCCTGCAATGCCAGACAGTCTTTACTTACAAGTTTTCTGAATTGTCACTGAAGCACCCCGTGCTCAGGATGCTGGATCTAAGTGATGTAACACTTCACTATACTGCATCTAGCTGTACTTTTTCTTATGGTGACTCAATCATGTCACCATCCTCTTAACAGCAACCTTAGAGGGGTGACAGAATGCAGGTTGGTTTTACACCAGTGTTATCCACAATGAACTGTTCACTTAGCTCTCTACTTACTTCAGTGGCTCAAGCTTGTCAAGACTTCGCAGTCATTATAAATACACACTTGAAAAGAGTAGATTAGTCTACTGAAAAAGGTAATAAAAATATCTTCCCCAAGAGCTTCAAACAAGTAACTGTATCAAATGGGCAGGTAATGTGACTGAAGCCAGGAAGCAGAGAGACAATCCAAAAATCTGGCCATTCCTTTATCTCTTGATTTGAAATGTCTGAGCTGAAGCTGTAAGAGAAAAAAATTAGAATCTCTTTTTGTTGGGTTATGGGTTTGGGGTTTTTTTTCATTTTGTTTTGGTTTTTCATTTTTGATGACTGTACCACTGAAAGGAACAGAACTTCTCTTCAACTTTTGCAGTTGCTTGCATCACGTTTCTAAAATACCTTACCTGGAATGCAACTTCTCTATCAGTGAGGTTATTATTTTTTTCATATTCCTGTATTTCTTGAAGCAACAGTCTCTACCTGCAGCTGCTCCAAATTTTTAGTGAGTTTTTCACATCTGCCTTTGTGCTGTGAGACAGCATCTCTACATTAGCATTTTCAGTTCCTTTGGCAGTCATAGTGCTCCTCCCATCATCGTTCTTCTCCTGTCACTAAACAGCTTTCACTTACTAACCTCAGACTGGCCTACTGGGTGGTGGCACCTTGCCTTTTGAGCAAAGGGGATAGCTTTTTCAGAAACTAGATCAGCTTCTTGGACAAGGTTATCTTCCTTTTTTTTTTTCTCTTGAGGCATTCTACTCTTTTTCTGAAACCCACTTTCCTGCTGTTTTTGCTGGATGCATTCAAATGTCCTGTGTTGGCTTTGATATTCCCATCCTTGGAAAGCCCACTATTTGGGATCACTCAGATGAAAACCAGCTACATTTTTAGCAACATATGACAGCTCACTTGCTATCAAAACCAATTTACTAATTCTCATTACTAATTCTCCTGCATATTTTTTCTTTATTGTATTGCCACCAAAAAAAATAATAATCACTTCTATTGCACACTGAGATCTGCTGAAGATAAACACTGTATTTGACTCCAATACACTCAGACCACAACAATTCCTCCAGCTGCTCTGGGGACATCTTTGCATTATGCCTGTGCATCACCAAGAGACTAGAGAACAGGCAGGGCTCTGCTAGGCACCACGCTATTGCTCTGGAGATAGAAGAAGACATTTGGCCTCTACTCTGAAACCATCCCTAACCCTGAGAAAGAAGACTCCCTGTTAGTAAGCAGATGTCAGGCTGAGGAATTTTGTCTAAATCTGCTGACAACTCTTATCTCATCGCAGTAGTTGTCTGTTGGTAATACTGTGTAATTGTCATTTCATGTACTGTGTTTGAAATCTAGTTCAGAGCAATCGACCACTAATTGGTTCCCAGTCTACAAGCTATTTTTCTGCCTTGGAAGTCATAATTAATGCTACTCCCTCTGAGTTATCATCATCTTGCTTCATGAATATATTATAGCTTTGTTTTCATTCTTAAGATTGCTCTTCATCAATTTCTGGTCACAGACAGTTTTCTTCCTCAAAGGATTTTACTTACTGTATTCCTCCATCTCTTTCACCTGTGCCTCTTTTGTTGTTGCAGCCTTTCTTCAAGTGTTCCAGAAACCTACTTTCTGTGGCTGTTTTTTTTTTCCAAACCTTTCCCTGAAGAACACCTCAGAGGCTTGCCTGGCTCACAATTTTCACCAAAACAGGTCATATCATTTCACCCAAGACAGAATCTGCTTCTCACCTGGCAAGTACTTTGCTGGAACAGCTACCTTGCCATCTTCCTCTCATTTTCCTCTTTTCCAAGGACAGATTTTTGCCCCTGCAGCTGAACCCCAAACAACAGAGTGCTGTATTACTGTCTTTCATCACAACCATGACTTTTGACCAGTTTGGTTTGGATCGTGGGACTCTACAACCTTGCCCTCAGTGAGGTCAGCTGGAGCCTTCTTTTGGTCGCTGGGTTTGGGTGGTACCCATGCACTGCCAAGTGCTAAAGGATAGCAGCAGTTTTCCAGTCACCTACATTCTACTTGATAAGGATGCTGCAAGATGAAAAGATTGCAGAGTACTCACATTTTACAGTAACAGCAGCCATTTCAATACCTGGCTTAAAAAAGAAACCACATCTTACATCTCAGAAACAGCTGTGTTCCGTCTCCAGAGTTGCTGTAAATTGTTCATACCTTCTTCTGCATGACATTTTGCATTGCCTCCCTCCCTCATCGCCAGTACACTAATACGTTAGTAATTATCACCACCCAAATTTTACGCAGGTTCACTTTAGGACTCCCTAAATACAGTGAACTACAGAAACTTAACACTTACCAGAGCTGGGAGAAAAAAATTCAGAAAATTTTTTTTTTGGCTACTGAACTAGCTCATATTTTTCTATACTTACGGTGCTATTTGGTTCAGCAGATGGAGAATGAAAAGGAAGGTCCCTTTTGCCAGCAATTTATACTACCTCACATGAGAGATGTTATCTACACTTGGGGCCCATGTGAGAAAGTAATTTTGGACCCGACAATGGGTAAACTATAAGGGAAGAGCAGACTTGGCACTTGGATGGCCAAGTCACAGACCTGAAATATTAACATTCAAAAGTCAGATTCAAGGGAGGGCCAAAATGGGCCAGCAGTTTTGAATAGAACAGTTGCTCGTCATTGCAAAAGTCCAGTCTTTCAGGGAGGCAAGCTCCACAGAGGGGAAGGAAATTTAACCCAGAGGACCAGTACCTGGAACTTGCTAACTCTTTTCCAGAGTAAAATTGTAGGGGGCAACTAACAACCAAACAGGAGATGAAAAATCTAGACCAAATCAGGATGTTATGGGCTGCTCTGAAAATCTTCAGGACAACAGATTAGGTCAGTGCACTATCTGCACTGGGCAGATATCATCCTTGGCACCAGCCAGATTAGTGAATGGAGTGGGAGATGGGGTAGGGAGAGGGAAGAAGAAAAAAAACACAGTTCAGCGTTAAAAGAGAGTCTCCCTGTAAAAAAAATAGGAAAAACCCAAAAAAGCTATTATCCAAAATATTTGGAAATGAGTGTCGGTCTTTTAATCAGGATAGAAGACAGAAACAGGGAAGACAAAGAAGCCACATTCAGAAGAACATAAAAACAGATGCCTTAATGACATTTGCAGATAACAAGCTCTCAGGTAGTATAAATACAGGCTGAGAAAGCGTAAGCCATTTATAGCTTGCTTTAAAAAAGACAAACCATTCCCATTTCACCTCTTCATGTTAACACACTGGAATAAACAAACAGCCACAGAAAGACTAAAGCAAACAACAAGGGACCAAGGTTGTGTTAAAAACTTTCTTGTATAACCCTGAGCAACTTCTTCGTGCCTCAGCTTATGCACACATAAAAGCTGTGTATACTGCAATAGGTGTCTGTAAATAAAGTCTAAATAAAGTTCGGTGCTTAAAGTACTGCTTAGTGTATAAATTTGACAAAAGTCAAGTAATTTTGCCATTTACAGTTATCTGGTACATAATTTCTCCCTTGAAACAAGATTTTTTTTGAAAGTACCAAGAGCATAAAAAGTTCCCTGTGTTTCTGAAACAGAGAGACTTGAATCCACTTGTTCAAATCCAGACTTTAAAAAGCAGCAAGTGCAAACCTGGAAAGGCAAGGACTGAGGCATCAGGATGCCAACTGAAGCATCAGTTCAAATAGAGTCCCAAACCCTGTTCCCAAAAGCAAGAACTTTGAGTTACATGGGAAGCCCAGAGAGCACACAGGGCCACCTCCTCCTTAGTTAAACTTCTGCACTTCTCTAACTCTCTTGCCTTCCATTTTAGCACCTGTTGAGCAGACAGAAGAAAAAATACCTGGGGAATGACTCCCTTGCAGAACGCTTTTGTTTCGTTCTTCATTAGCAGGTAAGCGACAGCCGTACATATCGATGTGGGCGAGCACATGGGGGTTTCATGGGAGACAGAGCGCCAACGTTCATTCCCAGGAGACTCATCTCACTTACGTGACACCCACACTCACACTGCAATCACAACTGCACCAGCTACAGTTGTCTTGGAGCCTCTGCTCTCAGGATGATGGTTAAAGTTATCCTAAATCCCAGCGCTATCTACCATTATCCCAAGTCCTCTGTCAGCAGACTCAAACTCTGGATCCTTTATAGTAATGGAGAGCTTTACCAACAGCTTTACTACTAATATCATCTGCCAAGAAGGTACTTTTCATCATGTGTTTTAAAATATGTATTAGTCTGATGTATTAGCCTGAGCACTTACTCCTTATCAACTTCGTATAACAACAGCACTAAAGAAGAGCAGTGATAGAGGAGCTTTTGATGTTTGCAACTTGCTTACAGGACCCAAATCTAAGAGACAGCATCACTACACTGAGAAATGTCACATCAAGGTTTCCAGTAGCTTCAACATTTCCCATTTCATTAAATGAAAAAAGAGGTGAAGAAAGGAGGAAACCGTATTTCTGCTCCACTTGCTTGACAAATGCAAGAAACCGCATATAGATCAACTGACACAACCTCTCTGAATCTTGCTGAAAAATACAAACAAAGCAAGATCAACCCAGGCAACTAGAATTTGCTGCCATGGTTTAGGCAAACGGCTTAAAAAAACCAGAAGATTTTTGGATACCTTGGTTGAAATGCTTCTGAATAACGAATAACTGCACACAAGTATACAGCAGGTTTCAGAATTCAGTGCCTATCTACACCAGTGGTAATCAACAGATTAACTCTGTGTGACAACTTAGCTACAAGTCTCAGCCTGGAAGCACTTCCCTCCCCCTCTATACCTAAATCACAGTGAGAAATGCTCCAAAGGAGATTAAGGAGATGACTTTGCCAAGCACAAAGCGCTGACCTAAATGTGTTCCCGTTTAAGTAGGTGGAGGTTTCTAAACTTGACTGAAATGGCAATGTTTGGTCCAGCCCTTTTTCAAGATTTGTGTAAGCTTTTAAAGCCTCCAATTTCTTTTAAAGCAGGTTTCATCATCCCTAGAAATGTTTTCTGCTCTTAGCCTTTTTTGCTGTAAACATACTGACAAATCGCACATACACGTATTCTGCTGAATCTAGGAAAATGACAGGGTTTGTGCTTCACCTGCTAGGTCTGAAACAGCAACAGCTGCATGTGATGCTCGGGCTTGTGCCAGCATTTGGAAGTGGTGTCCTAGCATACGAAAGGGATGGCTGCTTCATCAAACAATGTGCTCTATAAGCTTTTACACTAGGCAAGGAGATCCCAAAATATAGGCCACTGCATTTCTTATTTTCATCCATACAACACTGTTAAATCAATGGGATTTACAGGGATTAGCAAAGGACAAAATTAGTCTATTTTAGTAATGGTAAAATGACATTAAGATTATAACCCATCTCACACTCCCAAGACTAATTACTTCCCAAATCAATGTATCATAAGGCTCTGTCTGCCTAACAGTCATGTCAAATGAAAATAAAATAGTGGGGTTTTTTTTCTTTTTTCTTTTCTCTCTTTTAGACATGATGTATTTTAAAACTGAAAGAATTAATCTCTTCATTTTCTTAAATGAATGAAGAAGAAGCACAGGCTGCTGTGCTGCTTGGGTAGGAACACCAGACTCTGAGGCTGCTGTCAACTCACTGAACCCTGAATCATGACATCACAGCTGGCCACAATGTAATTCCTTTCGGAAGATGGAGCTCCCTTATACACCACTAAGATTGCTGTTCTCCCCCTCAGCTGCTCCTGAGATTCTCACACATGAATAGCAGTGCCTGTATAGGAACATTCAGAGAAAATGTCACCGAGGTTTTGAAATGATAACCAGAAAATACACTGTGGTATTAGTTCTGCTAAACATTATAAAAACTTGAATTTTAGTTTTTATTAGCTTCTGCAAGGCTGAATTTCCCAGAATTACGTAATCGCTCTCTCAAAATCATCTAAAAATGTTTTTTTGTCCTCACACTAAAGCACTACATCTCCCCTCTGCTGAGCTACATACAGAATAGCTAATCTGAGATCGACTCACAGATTAGTTTCAAAGGGACACAAATATAAAATGGGCTGAAGAATACCTAGGACGACGCAGAGCAACACATTTTGCACGTGCAGAGACACAGTCGCTTTGGCATCGTGTAAGGAAGGAGTCACCATCCACCAAAGACAAAGCTGCCCACCTGCATGCTGCTCCCAGGGCAGAGCCACCAACTCAGCCCAGCCCAGCCCACAGCTAGCGTGATGACTCCATTTGCAGCTGCTGACAAACAAAGGAGTTACTTGCTTTTAGTACAGTGAAGAACACTAAGGGCAACAAGTTCTGAACTCGGAGCCCCTGTGGACAATGGTTGCCCCTCCAAATACCTGGCCTCAGGTGCTGGTCCGGGGGCTGTATCTGCAGCTGTGGCAAAGCCCAGGTAGCTCAGGCTAAGGGCGTCCTGGTGCGGGTCCGCACACAGCTTTGTGGTCCCAGGGTGGGCAAATCCGGCAGCATATTGAGCTGAACTCCTGGCTGCTGTCAACGGAGACTGGTGGTTTTCACCACGTTTTCCTCCAGAAGGCAGTTTATTCTGCCTGCTCTAAGCTGTTTGCACCCATCACTCCCCACACCCTCCGCAAACGCGGGGCTGGTTTACAGCCTCTGTCCCAGGAACCACATCTCTGCAGGGCTGCGTGTGTGCACTACAGTTTAAATACTCTGGGACTGCTCAGAGTGGAATGCATAAAATGCTAATGTATTACTAGACTCCTACAATATTTTTAAATAGCATCTCCAGTATATAGAACTATTTTACAAGCAAGTCAGTGTTCTATGACACCAAAGATTTTTATTTTACCTTTTAAAGTTTAAATATCAGAGAAAAGTGGGTGTTGATAGGATCTGCCAGCAGCACAAACAAAATGTACAAATCCAGACTAGAAATGAAATGATCTCGCCACAACAGGGAAAGTAAGGCATCAGAATGGAAAAAATTCCACAATACACAGCACCCTAAAAGTATTGAACAAGCAAGCAGAACAAAGATTTCAAAGCACATTTGGACATGCGCTTCTTCAAGCAACATGTCAAAACCACTACCTTCTCCTCCCCTTCTCCTTGACAGATGGTCTGACTGGGCCCGAAGCCACACCACCAAGCTGTGATCCTGGCAAAACCCACAAGGTAAATAAGGTTGGGCATAAAGTACAACTGGATGGAAGGCATGCGAGTGTTGAAGGATGAGATGCTGGCAGTTCAGCCAGCAGCACAAACTGCTCTGAAACAATGCTCTGGTGCAATGCCAATAGTGCTCTAGAGGTAAACACTACATAGTCAGGGCTGTATCCACCTCCAGTCGTGGCCCTTGTGTGTTTAAAAGGTTAAATGCTTCAAATTTCCTGGGCAAATTCTAATTATCTTAATTTTTCTTCAAGCTACTATAAAAAAATCCCAACAAAATCCTCAATTAACATTTATTGAATTTTGTTTTCCTCTGTGCTGCTAGTGTGGCACGAAGATGCAGGAAAGTGCTACCATGATTTTCTGCAAGACAGGATGTATTTCATGGGTACCAAACCACCTATATGTGTGTTTTCTAAGAGCAGCTGATTCCCTCAGAGCTAAAAAACATTGAGGAGATGCCAAGTCACATTATTTGGGCAATTTCTTTTGTTTTAGCACTGTGTAGTGGAACCATCTGCACGAGAACCAATCAATAATCAAAGCCAGCCACTGCCAGATGACAAATCCCTCTGCTTCTGCAGGTTTAAATGTCAAATTACTGGTGCCATTCGAATTCTGGTTCGCTTTTAACTTCAGATCAAAGCTAACATAGCTGGGAAGACAATACTTTCCACCCTCTGCCTTTCCCCCCTCCTCACTGCTCTGAAATCATCTGTCTCGAAGCCAGAAGTCTAAATGGAGTGTAGGGCGAGTTCAAAACAGGGAAGGTTGATGGGAGTCTACTGCCAATTCCACTCCGCAGTCACAGCTTGCTCCCACAGCTCCATTAGCTGCCTGCAATCAAGAGCGGACGACTCAGTCCTGCTTGCTGTCCAGGTTTAATAGGTTCAGCTAGTTAATGAGCAATGGCTAGATTGCATTCCAAGACTTCACATCATTCACAAAGCAATTAAGTGTACATTTCTTGGGCTCCTGGAGGAGCCCAAGAAGAGTGCCTTGTTCTACTGAGAGGAAAACTGCAAGACACAATTTTTGAAACTGAATAGCACGACACAGTGGGAAACTGTCAGAATATTCACCTTCTCTAAGTATTATGCTGAATGCATCGTTCCTTTTCCACAAGCCTCTGAAGGGCTCCCTTACCAGTACACCCCTGGATTAGAGATTGCTCTTGCCAGATGAAACCAAAGGCTGTAAGCCACTGGGAAGCATCTCAGTGAGCTGCTGACAAAGCAGGTTAAGGAGCCGTCAAGTTAACAAAACAGATCTTTAATTTGAAAGCCACTGCAAAGGCAGGGGTACTTTTATATATAAACTTTTTACACATTCCCAGCAGAGAACTGCAAGGCACCTTGCAAACAATGAAACACTTATATTCAGATGTACAAAGCTCAGAAGCTAAGTGACTTGAGACCTCAGGCATTCCTCACAAAACCAGGACCATGTCCCCCGAGGACAAAGCTACCTCTGAGGGCAGAACTGGGGGAAAAGCAAGTATTTCTTTTTGACTTGCACATGCTCATTTACCCTCCATGCTCTTGCACTACTTTACTGTCATTAACATATCATTACTGCTGCAATGCCCCTTCCAAATGTTTGTGTCTTTTTAAACTCTCACCTGAAGGTCAAAGATTCTACTATTATAGGAAGGCAACTTCTCTGGCACTACAAAGGATCCTCAGCCGTAAGTGGCCAATTCACAGCTGGACCAAAGCTGGATACTACACAGACTCTGTAAGGACAACTTCTTACATCTGCAGGTTTCCTTTTCCAAGCCGTCCAGCTGAACCCAAGGGAGAAAGGAGTCCTGCTGGCAAGGAGCAATCTTTTAAGACGTGCTACTTCAACCTTACACCAAATGTTGAAAGCCATGACCACAGAGCTAGTGAGTAGATGGCAGCCACTTTGAGAGAACAAGGAAAGAGAGATGCTGGTCATACATTTTTCTGTCCTCATCTCATAAACAGCACTCACATATGAGACCTACAAAAACCTGGATACTTACCAGTTTATAACATCCTTGCTAAAAGGCAAAGAATGACAAAAAAAATACCCAAATGCTCAAGGTCCCTTCACAACCTATTTCTGTAAAACCAGGAATCAAATAAATTTATCTTGGACAAAGGGATTGTCTGAATTTTTAAGAAGCAGATTTCATTTCTCTTAGTGTACCTGCTATCTAAACAAGAAAAAAAAACAACCCTCTTTACTCATTTACCAATAAAACTTGCCACTAAGCTTTAAAAAAAGATTTTCACAACAACACAAGACCAGTCTTTTTACTTTAAATGCGAAACTTTGGTATGGAAAGGAAGCACAGATGAAGGGTTATGTAAGTTTTTCTTCTATTATTCTCCATTTCCTTTCCACATGCCAGTCAAAACTATAAAATACTTGTGGGAGAAATGCAGAAGGCACGGTTTCACATTCCAGAAGATCTATTTCCCTGTGCTGCATAAAAGCCAGGCGACCACCCAGGAAAGTTGGGCAAACATGCTTTGGCCCACCAGTGCTGCAGTCTCAGACTGACAGCCCTTCTCCACCAGGGCTTTGCCCTGTATTTTCTGTGAGAATTAAGCACCAAACCTGACAAGCAGCCAAGACTGTGGCAGCATCACCTTTAGGCCTGCCCTGAAAAGGTATTGAGGAGCAGACCTGCATTTTCTCCTCTTGAGAAGCGGTCCCCAGTGCTAAAATATTTTGAATAAACTATCCACAAGAGAGAAAGAAAAAAAGGAGTAGATAACCTTAATACAGGAGCCTGTAATACTAGGAGCTCTTTAGTTCTTAAAACTCTTCCATCCCCTGTCCCTCTGCCTTCCACCACAACACTTTCACCCCAGTTTTACTAGGGAAATGAGAACAAAGATGTGTCATCTATAATCTTGGGAAAGGGTATGACCAGCTATTTTCTCTCCCTAAGAGCCCATGACAATGTTATTTTCTTTTCATACATCAATACCGAAAGATTTGGTAACTGTCTCAGAGTCACTAAAAATTAATCAGTCTGTCAGAGGCCAAGCTGGTTGAGAAACTGCTGGCTAGGGCAGCAGAAGCAGGCATGACTTGCCTTCAACAAAGAAGGCAGCATTTGGTTTTAGTTAACTGGGTAAAGGGCAGTGAAAATCAGCCAAGTATTTATTTATTGGACTGAAGTGCCTTCAGCAAGAGAGGGGGGTGAGATGGTGTAAGGTTTTTGGAAGAGAGGTAAGTGATCTCTGGTTTCACTTTTGGATTAAGATAGCACAGAAAATCTTTGGTAGAAAATATGATTTATGAAAGGGATGTTCTGTGTGTGTGTAAGACAAAAAAGGTCTAAAAGCTTTAAAGCTTTCCAAGATGATGTCTTTTCTCTGACCTGTTGGCCACTACTTCTTGCAAGCTCAAGACAGTTGAGAGCGTGAGGAAGCAACAACCCACTAGTGAGATTGTTGCTTTGCAGAACGATGCTTTCAGTTCAGCAGAGGGGAATGCTGACTGTACCCTGGGTGTCACTAAAGTGTGCCCTCAGATCTCTGCAGCAGGAAAACCAAATGAATTTAACAAAAGTAGCACATGTTAATGGAGCTCTACATAGTGTTGACCCAAACCTACACTCAGTGGTGTTGCTAGTGGATAATACCTCAATACAGGCTACTGTGTGGACCTACCAACTGTGACCTTATTTGTCTCTTAGTTGTGTCCCCCCACTCAGTGCAAGGGTAACATGACAGGGGTGGGCAATGAGAGACCCACAGCTCTGGATTCTATCAACTCTGGCGACCACAACTGACTTTCAGATCCTGGCTGAGCAAAAACACGTGGAGGATGCAGCAGAGGCTTGTTGGATGTGTGGCAGGAAGCAAGAAGAAACAACTAAGAGGAAAAACACGATGACCTTAAAGTGTTTAGCTGGGACTATCAGGCAGCAGTTAATGCTGGGGAATCTGGCAATTCTGTTTATGTTCTTTCACCACAAGCAGCTGTTGGGAAGCCCAGGATGGGAGGGGCCTGCAGATACAAAAAAGAAAGAGGAACCACTTTTTTTTTCTGATGTGTGTGATCTATTTAGGTGAACCTTTTTTACCGACAGGTTCTTTTCCCGGAATCAGCACGGATGCCCAAGTGTCACTCCGGGGCCCTCTGATAAATACACAGCATATCTCAAATGTTTAGGTTATGTTCCTTGTTTGTACCAAGAGGTTTTGATGGGAATTCTGGAGGTATTAGGTAATTTTTAAGAGACATAATTAAAACCTCCTGTCTTTTTCAAATTTAGAGTCATCTGGGTGAGGTTTTGTTATTTTCAAACTATAATGTGCTGTAATGTTTACCATCTGAAAAGTGAGACATAAGGGACTGAACTCTGTTGACATCCATCTCATTTCTTCCCTTGGTCACCTTGCATACAACTGTGTGTCTGATTTCGTACAGAGGAATGCTCTGACTCACGGATTTCCCTCCACCTGCTGCTGCTCCTCGTCCAGTGCCACAGCCACCTCTCTCTCTCCTTTCTGCAGCTCTTTGTTACTGAATGTCAGGGTCATCAGTGTCAATGGCTGACACGATTAGTGTGGCTGACATTGTACCACCGCTCTAAAGGAAACAGGCAGAGGGCAAAGGGAAAAAAAACCAACACGCAAACCAAAAGCTGCAGCCATCTTAGGCAGAAGGGACTAGGCTCAAAGAGATATTAACAATCTCACTCTTTCCAGTTAAAGAGAAGGTCCTTGCACTGCAATGGACACATGCAGCATTTCAATGAGCTCCTATGCCTGGAAAATTGGTACAATTCTGCCTGCCCCAACACATATCCTGGAGTGCTCCAGTGCTCAGAGATTAAAGGCAAAGATCAGAGGAGGGGGGACAAAATGGCTAAAAAAACCCAAATGAACTAACACAAACAAGCAAAACAAAAAACAAGCCACCAAGAAAACCAGCCCAGCATTAGACAGGAGATAAAGGCTGACCTGTGATTCAGCAAATTCAGATGCTCAGAAGTACATTCAGTCTGTGCACTATTGAAAGACAGCAGCAGTCCATTACACATATTGATTTGCAGCACTTTGTCAGCACTAATGATGTTACCTCGTTAAAAGAGATAAATGCCCTACTGTTCTACCAAAAGCTCCTTCCTTCTCCTTGCCTCTTCTCCGGCAGGACCCTCAGAACCAGCACAGGGAAAACAAATCAAAATCCAACACTGAACTTGCATAGAGCCACTTCCCAAGGTTGCTTTTTGGATGCTTTAATGTTAATGCTTTCATGTCAATTTTACAGGGTTATTCTGTGTTACTTACCTGGTACCTCTTCTCTTGACACTGAACAGGCACATCAAAGGAAAACAAAGTCCTGTGAACCACCATTGTCCATTGGTTGTCAAAGAACTTCTCAGAAAATAAACTAATGTCTACCTCAAATAATTCATTCACTGTTGAGTAAAATGATACAGGCTGCAACTTCAATCACAGAAGGTGAAGTAAGTGCTAGGTAAGGGGGTGACAATGACTTCTGTCCTTTAACACTCTGCGATACATTGCCAGACTCAACAGTTTTCTTCCAACAGATTCCTTACTGCATGCAAAGGTAGCAGTTTACCATAATGAATGTTTATGCATTATTCCTTTGTGTATAGGGTCTCCAAAGTACACATTATTAAAGTCTATTAAACTCTCTATTTAGCGGAATTACCAATATGCCTTTGGGGAAATCATTACAATGAAGCTGTACCAGTATTTAAATTCCAGTTGTTTAACAATCTTTTCCTAATCACCAATCCAGGCATAAACATTAAACTGCAGTCAGACTTCTTCCAGTGTGGCATAAACCTGTCTATGAGCTGCTTATGGAAATTCATTTTAAAAAATGAGTATTTCAACTTGACATGTTTTTCATAATTAATCTCAGACAACTACTGCTTTACAATAATAGGAACTCCTTCCTGATCCTCTTCACCAAGGAGAGCCTTCTTTGGTTCTGTAACACAGTTAAACCTGGTTACAAAACCCACTATTTGCAGCTATATAATTTCTATCAAGATATCAGTAGCTGCAAGATATAAGCCTAATCAAGGGAAATTTGGCCTATGAGATCTCATTCTTTACAAATGGCTTTCCTATGAGAAAGGACCTGTCCTGGGTGCAGTTCAAAAGCTCCTTAAACTCAGTTGTATGCCCAGGTCCCCCCTCTGGTCCAGATACTCAACTGTCTGAGTTGTATGTAAAGCAACAGAAGAGCAGCTACTGACTGCTGTTTGAGCCCCTCAGGCCATTTCCACTTTTAATCTGCACACTATAGTTATAACTAACTGCTCTCTAAATATGCTGGGTTTTGTGGCAACAAGTCAAACTTGGTTCCAAATTTGTAAATGCGTGTCTGTACCTCCCGTGATAAGAAGAAATATTTTTCCAATGGGAAGAGTCTCATGTTTCTCAGGGGAAGAGGAAGTAAACTTCATTACACTAGAAATCACAGGACTCAGCTTCCTGGGGTGGGGTAGAAGAGAACTAGGCCCCAACCTTTCAGGTTTCCTCCACGACCTTCAATAAATCACTGTGTTCCTGCCTCCATTTTTCATCACTATGAAGTGCTCAGGTTCTGTCTATGGGGCAGTCAGGATCTCCAGCAAAGACAACCAAGCAAATACCTAAACAGATGTCCCTGCTACCACATTACACTGGCAGTTTTACAACTTCAACACCAGTTCAATTCTCAGTCACTTTCAACAAAGAAAACAACATTAATGTACTGAAAAAATGCTGACAACAATCTCACAAAAACAGTGGGCACAGAAACAGAATAGAAGTCATGGAGTTGCTCAGCAGGGCTTCGCATCATATGAAGATGCAGAATTTAGGCCATCATACAACTGCATGTTTTGATATGCCAGAATTCAAAGTTTCCATCTAAGTACAGATAGAAGGAGGACTAAAGTCATCATTGGAAGCTGGTATGTATACTAAACATTCCTCTGACAAATATGAATCAAATATTGTCTGCTCCTTTTAGCTCTAAGACAGGCCTGCACAATGAAGTTGTTTGGATTGTAACCAAACGTCCTTCAGGGAACAATCCTTGGAAAAAAAGCATAGCAAACAGGTGGGCATATTTTAGCCATACACCAATTCCCTCTAAATCAATGGACAAAAGTGCTTCCTTTCTCCAGTTACAAACCCTGAGCCAAATCATCTCTGTTTTACAAACACAGTCTCATTGACTTTGCTCAAGTTACACATGCACGAGAACAAATTTTGTCCTTGTGTGCAATGGGAGACCAAATCTCCCTTAAGTAAGAAAGGAAACAATCTGTTCAGCTTAAATGAAGTGGGATGAGGAGCATCCCTTTCAGCTCTAAAAAGGAGATATATGTCTAACAGACAAAGGGAAAACACCACTGATTTCACTTCTTCAGTTGGCCTCTCCATTAGGAAAGACTCTTGTATGCTTTAAAAGGATATGTTTTTCAGGCTTTTAAGGCTACTTCATGTGACTACAAATCAGAAGTCCAAGAATATCAGCTGTTGGCTTACAGAAGTCTTCAGTGTCCTCTTCACTATTCATTAAAGAAGTACTCCTCCTATCCTGTTTGACAGGGGTGGTAGAGATCAAGGGTGCAGCTTTATTGCCTGAATTTGTCAGTCCCTTTTTCCTATCACTTGCTTCTTTACCCCAACACTAGTTTCACGACCACAAGGAGAGAGGCTTTTGCTGAGTTACACAAAAAAACAACTACATCATCTTCAGTTTAGCTAGTTGTTGACTGGCTTCACCCCATTGAGCAGCTTATGGTCAGCTTCATAAGCACCAATGGTGGTGCAAAAGGGAGTGGGGCAAGTCCTGGCTATGGACAATGTGGGAGAGAAAGAGGATGAGCAATTGTGACTGGGGACTGGCTTAGGCTGCCACAACACGTCTAGACCCTGACACCATAGGAACACATGACACAGCACACAGTGTGACATTTAACATGGGGGCATTGCAATACATGTGTCTAATGTTCCCATCTTGTTGCGTTGATCACACCAGAAGACAGACCGCACAAAACCACCTGGTATTGCACACTGTGTCACTTTTCTTCCAAGGTACTGGGTGTAGACCTTCATTTGCTACTGTGGCACGTGGGCCAGCAGCCACCACAGCCAGGCTGTCACCTTGTCTCTCCTGCCACCTACTGTATGTGGTGGCATAGTATGTGTCACCAACTCACGTGTGTCTCAACTTCTGTTTGGAAAAAACAACCTTTAGTTCTTCTAGCAGTGCCACTGCATGCATATGGGAACTCCCTGCTGTCATCACTTCTCCAGCAATGCTACCCAGCAGTTTCTGATGAAGGCTAAATGCAGCACTTTGAGCTCTACTTAACTCACTGATGCTTCAGGGTTAAAATTAGCACTAAATACTAAAAATTCTCCAGAGTTTAGGGCATGAACTCCTCTCCCCCTTTACCCCATGGAGAATTAATCACAGAAGCTTTATTTTAAACGGTGAACAGGCCATAATGCCCCATAAACCTCTGTCCCTTAATTTGCTGTTACTTCCTATGACAACACTCACAAGGGGCAAAACCCAGCAGAAAAATAACTTCCCATTGAGCGTGTGACTGTCAGTCCGTGGGCAGGGGTGAAACTCTTGCTGCACTTGAGCTGCGTAACCAAATGAGTGTCATTCAAGAACAGACCTGCCAGATGCAAGAGTCTGTTTTAGACCGTGGTTTACCCTTGTCCTTTTAACCTCTCGCTCTCAAAACACGCAGCTGAGTGGGTCTGGCTGTGCCCTGCATACCCTCAGCAGTGCAGTGCTACCCAGATGTCCTCCCCAAGAGGACCCCATGTGGCCCCCCTGCCTACATCATCACTGGCTACAGAAGGGGTTTCACTGATGCTTGTGCCCGAGAGGTGCATCCAAGGAGGAGAATTCTTTATCCATAACCATCTGGGTTCTGCCATCCATCCAGACACCACTAACCACAGTGTAGGGCATCAAGAAAGACAGCAACAAGTATGGGCTGGTCCAGGCTAGTCCAAGCCCACCACAGTGGCTTCAAAGATATTCATGGTACTATATGGAAGCCACTAAGCAATCAGCCTAAAACCAATTAGACAGATATGCCATTTTAATTATTTATGCCATCCTCCCAGGATGCATGACAAGTTTATTTTTCAGTATTTTATTATTAATTTTGAGAAAGTATTCAAATAGAAAACAACTAGCTGAATTTTCTGAAAGAAATCTCATTATTTTCTAGTAAGAAGCCACCTTGAGGATGCTGGTTTATTTTTCCATATATGGCATTCCCTTTTACCTAATCAACAGCTTGGGGCTCTATGACAGCAGCTATCTTTGATAAAAGGAGTATTCTGATGAAGGAGAAACACAACCAACATTTGCATGATCCAGTAAGCTATCAAATGTATTTATTTATGCTGTGACCACAGTAATCAAGAGGTATTAAATGTGGAATGGAGCATCAGTTAAATGCATTTTAAATCTGATTTTTCACTGGTTGCAGTAAGGAAATTGTTGACTAGCGGGCACTTTAGGGTCTTTACAGGCTGCAGTTAGAGAAGTGGATTCAGAAGACAAATTGCTCCACTCCTGCAAAAGCAAGTCTTACTTTTGCAAGTAACAGTGGGCCTTTCATCTTACCACTTAGAATTTGATCAACTGAGAAAAAAACATTAATATAATTCCACTCATTCACAGATAAACTTCTCTGAAAAATGAGGACATCTCTTTTCCTTAAACAAATCTGACAAGCCTCTAAAAATATTTGTGTAACACACACAGTTCAGTATGAACACAGAAAAACAACTGGCATGAGTAACTGGAGTGTCTAATCCCAGCTATTTAGCCACCAAAATGCCTCAAGAGCTGTGATACATCCACTTAAAAGCCAAATATGGCCTACAAATAGATATTAAACATGAATGAATTTATCAAGAAGCAACAGTATGTTCCCATTAATCGTACAAAGGCTGCAAACAGGTTAAAAAAAGGATATTTCTACAATGTATGATCAAAAGAGACTTTTGCCAACACCAATTTAATTCATTATGAAACTAAGGCAAAAAACTAAAGGATCACATTAGCGGTTAGTAACACTACAGGGACTCTCAGAGAAAAGCTAATGGAGCCTTAAAACAACTATTTTTTAATACAAACTTGAAAAACCTGCTACTGCAAAGGCAGAGTCGGAGGGTGCTTGGACATCCTTGCTAGAAACTCTCAGACGATTTTCAAGGTTCCCTAAGGATGCTCCAAGGGAATTCAAGAGGCCAATTTCATACACAATGTGCTGTCTGGATTGATGTCTCACTAAAGCAACAGGCAAAGTTTAAGCTCCAAAAGAACTTCAGCCTCTGCTGTGCTTGATCAAATGGAAGGGAAAGAGAGGCAAGCTTACTTGCTCTATGGCTAGTGGAGACTTTCCAGCAGAAATGGAAGTCAGATCATGAGCAGGTAATAAGCTGCTCCCAGAGTCTCCCTTGCTTTGAGAGAAGTGGAGCGGCTGGGAGATCTTCAGAGCAGATTCTACAAACAAGCTGTTAAGAGAAGATGGTATCCAGAAGGTTCGACAGGAGGAAAATGGAAGCAGGGAAATCACAGTTAATGGGATTTGGCCGCATCCAAAACACAGCTAGGTTTCGAATGCATTACAAATAGTCCCACGCTTCACTGCTGCACCAATTCATTGCTAGATGAGAAAATTTACATAGATTTAAAGCTCCACAGAAATTTAGATTAATCTGTTTAGAATAAATCTCGCCTCTCCCCTGGGGTGCCCTCTAGGTGAATACATGAGGAAGAGGAAATTGCCACCACAACACTAGAACTTCTATGATTTTCTGTTAGGGGGAAGGTGTCATGCTAGAGATTTATTTTGAGGTTATTTCCTAAGTCCCATAAATGAATGCTTGCCCCATTCATTTTACATACCGCAGCAGAACACTATAAAAGTTTGCCAAAGTTTTCTGAGGAAGAGAATCACTATCCGATCCTGTCAAGAGGATAATCTGAGGACAAACATAAAGGGTTATGTCTCAGAGCATCTCTCCTTGGCACAAACATAACGAGGTCGAGCAACCTCACCAGGAGGTTTTCCGTGCGTCCCTCACCAAACTTTGATGGGAGCTTCCTGTTCATCCTCCAGCCTAGATGGAGGAGGTTAGTTGCTTAAGACAGCAATGAAAGAAAAATTGCCATAGACAACATCCTCTACCTGTGCAAACTGATGTCAAGCATGGGACATGATACAACATGTATGAACTCTACATTCATCCTTCCTCAGATCCCAAAGGAGGCAGCGCCACAGTATGTGAGAAGAGGGAAGAGGCCAGCAGCAGAGAAACTTCTAGTCTAATCATGAGGCAGACAGAAGAATGGAAATGATAGGAGAAGTGAGATAAAAGAATTAGGGGGCTGATAGCATCTGATAGAAGGAGAGGAAGTTGAGCGGCTGTGAAAGAGGAGGAAGGAAGAGTAAGGCTGATTTTCCTGATAGACAGGTCATGAACAGTTCCCAAAACCTGCCTAGTTGGGCTGGTTGTCTGATGTAAAGATGCACAGAGCAATATATGTGGCATCTTTGAAACGGAAAAAGGAGACGTTGAAGAACAGGGCACTTTGCAGAGGAATTAAAAATTTACAAGTCCTCTAAGTGCCAAAAATAGAGATGAAGCTATTGAGCTTACAACCAATAACGAATGTGAAGAGTTAAAAAAGGAGTTTTGCAGACTTGTCCACTAAAACACTTAAAAACTGGCTCTTCAAAAACTGTCCTTTTCTTTTGAAAATCCCACACCCACTGCTTGGAGATTACCTTAACAAAGTGAGAATTTAACTGGAATTGCAGCTCTGAGTAACAACAGGAAATGTTGCTCACAGCAACAGAAAATGTAGGATAATTAGGTATTTTGGGGAAGAGGGGAACAAAAGTTACAGTAACTATGCAAACAGAATAAATAACAACGCTGTCCTTCTCCAGGCCCTTTCTGAGGATCTCGGAGCAATCTACACCCATTCCCCATTAAAAGCTGCTGTGCTACAGCCACAGCTTATCGCACCATCTAGGTCCCAAAGCTGGCTGTATTTCCCATCTTTACACTTTGACCGCTCTGCTGATCCTCACACCAGACATCAGCGGAGGGACAGGGACCCCATTGCAGGTTTGTGCAGTCCAGGACCCCAGCCGGGACTTGGGGTATTGCCAAGTGCTCCTTCAACATAAGCAAGGAGGCGGCCTGATCAAGAGACAGGGAAGACAAAAGGTTCCCACCGAGTGAGAAAACTCGTAAGCGCAAGAAGTGGAGGCTCTCCCCACACTGAACGTGCTGTGCTCAGAGGCACAGCCCGGCAGGGCAAGTGGGCTGGGAAAGCCATCTTCCAGACGAAAGTGTAAAAAAGAAGCAGGAGGAGTAAAAGGGAAAGACAAGGTCAAGTTATGGGGAGGCAGGCTCCAGACAAACCCTCCCCTCCCCAGAGGAAATCATCTCAACAGACACTGCTGTGGAATCCGCAAAAGATGCTGCTCAGCAGGGGAAAGGGTCATATTAAAATACAAACCCATGCTTACATGCTGCTGCAAGTTCCGTAACTGTAGCTCAGAATTTTAGGAAATGCTTTGCATTGGACTTGTTTTATTGCATGTTTCCCACCATTTCCAGTTCCAGTTTCTGCTCCTACTCTTGATTTTTAATCATCACTAGGACAAAACAGCAACATTCTGATACTGCCTCGCTAAGAAAACTGGAGTAACTGGGAGTTATATTAACAATACTTAAATGCAGCCTATTTAAAGGTTTGAACGCATCTTGTTAGAACACTGCATAAATTAACTCAACCTAATTCTCTGGGATGTAACAAGATCTGAAAAGCTCCAAGTTTCATGTTCTCTCTTACCACCCACTTAAAAAACCTAAACCCAACATGCTGGGGTTAGCTCAGGTTGCAAATGAAAACAAAACTCACATTTAACTGAATAAATGCAATTTACTCCCTGATGCAATGAAGATGATGCCATAGCCAGCTCAAAACCAAAACAAGAAGAGGTTCTCTCCCATCCCACTTCATGCACATCCCCCCTCATTTTCACTGTTAATGATGTCCCAGCCCAACCTGCCCGCTCAGGATCCTTCACCGCTCCCTCCATCCCTCCCCACCGTCCGAAACCACCGCTGGATGGAGCGAAGCGCGCCCTGCTGCCGCTGGGCTCCCAGTCTCCTCCACCCCGCTTGCACTGGCGGCCAGACAAAGCAAACTCTGGTTGCATCATGGAGCAAACTCATTTTCCAGCAACCTCCCAGCCCGGAGTTTACCGCTACTGTAATCCGGTGCTGTCAACAACGCCGCCTTTGTTGCGCGCCCGCGTGCGCCGCTTGCTTGTTGCTTGGTTTGTTGTTTTTTTTTTGTTTTTATTATTATCATTTATTTTTAGGAGAATTTTTGTTTTAAATGAGTAATCTGTTTTCAAGTGATTTCTGCTCCGTGCTGGCTCCACCCTGTACTGTAAACGAGACATTACCTTATACAAGAATGAATCTGCTGCATTCCTCTGTCTAGCTGCCTCGCAGCACATTTCCTACGCTCGCAGCAGCCCCGGCAGCGCACGCTCTCCCACCCCTTCCCCCCCCACCTTTTTCTCTCTTTTCTTTCCCTTTTTTTTTTCTCCTTTTCACTGCCTCGCTGTGTTTTTGTGTAAATGATCTCACATGACTCAACAAATCCATCTGCCTGGAGCAGGCCAAGTTTGGAGCCTTCCCAGGAGGGAGGAGAAGAATTGCTTTGTGGAAAGGACCTGGAGCTTTGCCCTTTCTCTGGCTCAAATTACCCGCCTGTCAGGCCTGACGGATTTGGCTAAAAATAAAAGGAAGCGGGCCGTGAAAAGGAGATGAATGAGCTCAGCAGTTCCTTAGATAACATGGGTCTGGTGTTGCCCAAAGATCCCAGAGCAGGAACTTCAGATGCCGGACATGTAAGTGCAGTGCTGCAGCCTCAGTGAACTTGGCTGTTTGAGGACCAAAAATAAAAAGGAACAAAAAAAGGCAAAACCAACCATATGCTGTTAGAAATAAATGGATTAAAGACACTCAGAACAGGAAAACTGTCGACTGTAGGGTTTGGGCTTGTAAACGGGGAGATTTACAGGGTTCCCAGTGGGGAAAGGGGGCGGGGGGGGTGTGGCAGGGGGCTGTACGTGATGTCAACCTCCCACCCTGACCAGGGAGCCTCAGCATCCTTCCTGCAAATGTCTGCCCAGCGCCTGCAGCGGGTATTAAGCACTTAGTTTGGCAATGTAATGACACACTGCAACAATCTGTAATGCGAGGCAGTCAGCAAAGCCCTGGCTCGAAAAGCTCTTTCTCCTAACCATTAACCATATGTTTGGCTCCGCCGCCGCCCAAGCGAGCGGGTGTTCCAGCGCACCATCTGGTTTCTATCCACACAAGCAACTGCAAAGCACAGAGTATTTCCCTCTGGAGCTGTGTCTTCCTCCCTGGCCCCTGCTCCTTGCCTGGCCCCCCACTCCTCCGCTCCCCGTCTTCCTCCTTCGCCCTCTTCCAGCGGCAACTTCAGCTCCCCGTCCCATTGATGCTCAAAGTGGTGGAGACTGCAGCTGCCCCACCAAAGGTGTGGCAGAAGAGTGCAGATGCTGTGTTGTGCTGAGCTCTGTGAGCTTACACACACACACAGACAGAGAGTGATTGCATCCTGCATCACTGATACTTGGGGTGTCACATTAAAAAACAAGTGTGTTCTTGACTGGTCCGGGAGCCACTGCAGTGCCCATCGCGTCTCGCTCACGCACACATGCGCACAGGGACTGCTCAATTCGGATTACATCAACTCCATGCCGACACTGCAGAAGGACTTCAAGAATGTACCTAACAACAGGAGGACAATTAGCTGTGTTATCTCTCGCTCCCAAGTAGGGCTTTCTATGCACGAGGTGTTGGTCCCCCATCCCACCAAACTAAGAAGACTCTGGGGGAAAAAAAAGAAGAAAAAAAAGGGGAAAAAGAGGAATGGATTGAGAGAGTGCTGAAGAAAAAGGAATGAAAATATTTACTTTTTCTGTGATAACTAAACAAGCTCTTTCTGAAACTATAAAAAAAGCTTTCAAGTGTTATATTTTAGAAGGCCTCGTACCATATGTTTGCTTTACGATTTTACGAATTCTAAATACTATTTATGTTTTTAAAGCACTTCCATCATTCTGTTTATTTCTGAAGCACCTGTGGGACATCAGCAGTAATTTTCCCTTCAGGCTGGCCAATTTAAGATTAATCATGACCTATTGCAAGTAACTATTCAGCGATGCAAGCAATAGGATATTCAGCAAATCCAACACTTTCTCCTTTAAAGTAAGTTTATACTCCACAATGAGTCACACGTACAGTGTTTATCCAAGTTACCAGTGCTACAAGAAAAAAAAAAAGCCCATTACATTTGCAAATACATAAAAATCACAGCTGTAAGCACACAACTGCTTACACGAGGACTTGTTTCTGTGACTAGATATTGATTTTTTAATAATGTGTCATTATACCAATGTTGATACAGCAACTATCTTCCCTGAGTATGCAGTTTAATACTGAAAAGAAGCTGGCTTTAGGAAATATCAAATCCACACCCATTCACATGCTTTTTAAACGTCCTTCTTGGTCATGACTATAGAAGTGCAAAGGTACAACTGCTTTTTTTCCCCACCTTGCACCTAACAAAGAAAATGGACTTGCCAGTTAGAAACAGCTCAGTCTAAGGCAACAAGCTTTGCTAATCTGCTTCTTAATAAAATACTGCAGAACCTCCTCAGTCGTCACTGGAAACCAACAAAAGATGCATGTTTTTCAAACTTCCTCCATACAAGAAATCAGTGCATGAAAAAGCACACTGTAGGCCCTTATCATAGAATCAAATACACATGGGGAAAACCATATGCTTGTGAAAAGCCTGGTGACTTCACTAGATTGCCTAAGAAGTTCGAGGGTAGGATCTGGCCCCAATTACAAATGTGGAGTGCAATTAGCACTGTAAACTCCCCCTGCCTTCATCTCTCAGTTCCCTTCAGTGTGGGAAATAATTGCAATGATTAAAAACATGAAGTGCATTTTAGCTAGCAACTTATATTTCCTACAAAACAGGACGTAAATATGTTAAAGTCCATCATTTCAAGATAGTATGTTGCAAAAATATTAGTACCACGCCTATCAGTACTACACATCAGGTTTCCTACAACCAGGCAAAGAGAAATTGTCTTCATTCACACACAGAAAACAACCAGCAGTAGTCCTCTAAAGCATGAAAGGTCTAGGTCTGGGTCTTTTAGCAGATAATGACCTGCTCTGATCCAGAAATCCCTTAAAAGGGGGACTTCAAGGGAAATATTCATAGATTCAGAGTTCTGCAGTCTGAAGGGACAGCTAATCATTTGACCTTCTTCCACGAAACAGGCATGGAGCTTCCCCGCCTACACTGACACAGCTGAAATAGGCTGAATGAGAGAATCTCCTACGGTTAAAACCAAACCCATTAAAAAAAAACAACCACAAAACAAAACAAAACAAAAAACACAAAAACAATGCCCCACCTCAGATTCAACAGCATGACATAAAGAAGGAAGCTACTGCAGCCCCACAACATTCTCCTATTCAGGAACTACCAGTGCTGTGTGAACACTCACACCCTCTTATCTGGTCTGAATGAATTAACAGCCAGCCACTGAGTCTTGTTATACCTTGTCACCTTCCCCTACTCCTCAGCCTCGGACAAAGGGCTACTGGCAGCCTGAAAGCCAGCCAGTGTTCAAAGCACAATAAAAAGCAGTGTCACATTATTACCTGATTCCACCGAGTCCTCCTGTCAACAATGATGTTTATGCAATCACATTTTTCTGCTTTTAAAAACTTCTCTCTTGCCTCATCACTCTGTGAAAAACAACACAAAAGGGAAAATTGATTAACTGCATGCAATTATCTATTATTTGTGTTATAGCAGTTTCCCAGCAGATATTTAGGTCCTTTGTTTTCTGTTTCATCTCATAAAGACATTAAACAAGAAAAGGTCCTTTCCACAAAATCACTCATTGACCAAATAAAAGCAACAGATATCTATTTGGAGAGGTAGATGAGGTACCACAGCCCATCACTTGTAGAGCTTCACAGGAGAATGCAGCTCTCTTAGAGCCCATACCCTCTGCCCTCTTCCCAGGGCATCCTGCCTGGCAAACCAGGACCAATGCCAAGCAGACACTTAGTGCCATCAAAAGCAGAAATACAGGGGGAGAGAAAAGTACTTGAATTTCTTTCAGTTTCAACAGTTAATACATGACACTAATAACCGCAGCAGTGATGTAAAAATAATGCTTGCCAAATTACATTGACAGTAGATTACTTAATCATAAAGTTTCCCCGAATTTTGCATCCACATTATTGAAGCAGTGACTCCACTTAAAATTCTCAATAGGGTCTTTTAGCGTCTGTGTTTACTCCTCACTTCACATATTAGCTTTAAGCTTTTGTGCCAAATTCTCCTGCCTATCCACCAATGCACCAAAATACACACTTCATAGAAGACATTTCTGCATTTAAATAAGGAAGAGAAAAGCCCATATCGTAGAAACCCAACTGAAGATACAACCTCAACTCTCCCCACCACACCTCCCCAGCCTCTCTGAATGGCCAGAAGACATAAGTAAAGGAAACTGGATTTTCAGTATTGGAAATGCCATTAGTGTCATTACTTCAACACTTTCTCTGAAAGCAAACAAAACAAATCCCTTCACTTAAGGAGATGCAACTCAACCATGTGTGCATGATCCCTTGCCTCCCCCCACAAGGGCATACAAAATTAAATCCAGACACACAACACAGGGTGGGGGATATATCTGTGATACCCTTCCTGCACTTCAGGGCTTGGGCATTTGACAACATGGATGTCTGCCAAAAAGTTTTGTTGCAAGATTTTCGTCACAGTGCTCTGATTGAGCCATTCCCAAAAAAATTATCTGGAAAGATGAAATTCTGGCAACCTCCGGAGCAGAGAGTTTAAACCTGGATTTAGCCAGATGCCACACTATGTAAAGCGCACGGTCTAGCCCAAGGCTGAGGAGAAGAGAGGTGACCTTTGCCTCTTGCATCTGCTGCCAACCAGGGCAGGGCCGCCCCCCAAGCAAGGATGGTGACCAGCTCTCTCTCCTGCGCCAAGTGACCTTCCTACCACAGCCTGGAGCCATCTATGCTCAACACAAAGCAGCCAAGAGCTAGGCCAGGGGTCAGCAGGGGAAAACACATCAAGACAAGAAATTTCACTTAATGGGGCCAGAAAATTGGCGGGAGGACGGGGAGAGGGTGAGAACCTGGTTAGGCAGAGAGGGCTGCATGGTGGCTGTGCAGCTGCAGTACTGCCAATGAACCGTGTTCAAGTCTCTGTGACATCAGTGGACGCTGTTTGCCACTCGTTTGCTTCCTGCAAAAATCTCTGGTGTACCACAGGTAAGCTGCAAGAGAGAACACTGATGAGTTCAAGCACTCAGCCCTCAAAATGGAGGGAAACGAGGCAGGGGAGTGCTGGCTGCTGCAGCTGCCCTCACTCTTGGCACGCGGGATGTACCTGAGCCATGCATCAGGGCTGTGGGGTAAGAGCGCCTGACAGCTCTAACAGCTGCTGGCAGCAAGGATGGCAGCCACCCTGACACTCCCTGCTACCCTCTCAGTGCCCAGGCAGATGAGCTGTGCCTTGGAGAGCTGCCACATGGCTCTGATGCAGCGCTGTGCCAGGCATTTAAACCCCGCATCTCTCAAGTGGCCATTAACAACAAGTTTCTAACCAACCTGAAATCCTGGCTTCTCTCAACTAAAACTAATAGTCACAACAGAAGGGAACTGTACTTCCAGTACAGGAAATACTACATAGAATGGAGACATCTCAGCGGCAAGGCTGTAAGATCCTCAGGATCCTTTGTCCTCTTGTTTTAACTCTCTTCCTGTAAAGAAGTGGTGGTGCTTCCCAAATCATTTGTCAAACCCTCAAGCCTGACACCGGTAAACAGAATAAGATTGTGAGGAAATGACCAACTTTTTCAGTAGGATTTCAAGTGTGCCATAAATAAAAATTTGGGCCAAACAAGGGACAACAGGGAAAAAACAAAATGCTGAGTAGGGAGTTTGCCCAGGGCTTGCACTTACAGCTGTACCCTTGGCACTAGGCAAGGGACTTGCAGAAAGAGGAAGACTTGAAAACTGTCCATGCATTCACAACACTTAAAATTAGGTCTGCACAAATTCATTTTACATCTGAGTCACACTCTGAACTTAGTTATAGAATCATAGAATGTTTGGGTTGGAAGGGACCTTAAAGATCATCTATAATATTGCAACATATTTGTGTACAAAAGTAAAATTAACAGCAAATAGCTGAAACCACCTTAGATATTATGCTACCTTAGACATTCATAGCATACAATGGCATATAACAGAGCTTAGGGCTACAACCAACCAAACGCACAACACAGGAAGACAGACCTTAAAGGTAAATAATTCAGGACTTGAATTCTTTAAGGTAAATAATTCAGGGCTCTAACGAATTCGCTGACTGTAAATAGGGAGTTCCACTGCTAGGAACCCTCCAAACTGCCCTACATCCAATCCTCGGGAGTGCAGAGCAGAAAACTGTTAGCAGAAACATGCCTCAAACATTTCTGGTTATGGCAGCAAGGACTCTAAGACAAAAGGAGCCTTGGACAGGAAAAGGTGGCTTCGAAGGCTGGTTCCAGTGCTCCATACTGTGCCCATGAGCTGCTAAAAAGGAGGTGCCATTTCAGAAACACTACCTGGGCAAACAGTGAGGTGGCTGTGAAGCAAGGAAGCTGACCCATGCTGCATCCAAGAGAAGCATCAGAAAATCCCCTCAAGGATAGCCAACAAAGCAGTTTGGTCTAGTGGCGCTAAAAACACACAAGACTACGGGTCTTCAGTAAATATAACAGTCCATAGATGAAAAGAAACCAGACAAATCCCTGAGTCCTACTCACTTCACAATCTCTCTTCCTTATCCTCTTTGATTGGCTATTATCAAGTGCTTTTATCAACACCTGGGAATTCCTGTGCATCCATCAAAAAGCATCTCAGGCAGTGAAACCCCATCAACAAACCACAGTATAAACCCTCATAAATTCTTACATTACAAGCAAGTCTCAGCCATTCCCTCTAGTTCCAAGGAGCCATTCACAAGCAGCAGCTATTCCTGACCAAGCAAGAAAATTGTATTAAAGTGGAGATGCAGCAAATTGTCAGTCATACAACGTTGTTGTCGCTAAAAACCTCAGAGGATTTTTATGCTGTCTCACACATACAAAAGTAGCATGTAAAAACACCCTGGAGTTGCCTCACACCCTCTTACGAGACCTACATGAAACCAGACTGTGGAAGAAAATCCCGCCCTTCTCCGCCAGACAAGGGCACATCAGCAGCAATAGCCAAGGCGCTGCAAGGTTGCTGACGAGCCTGGAAACACTGTATGGGAACATGCCCACAGATCATCAGTCGAAAACACAACTGCTGTTCTCGCTCCATGCCCAGCGGAGATAGAGATCTCATTGCCAGCAGAGATCTGGGTCACCACCAGGAAGCTGGAGCTATCCCAGCACCATCATCTTTTAGGTAATGCTCCCAAAAGCGGAAACAAATATGCGGCGAGGTTTCATCTGACAAGATGCTGGGTGTAAACAAAACTAAAAACTGGAGGTTTCTTTGCTCCCTGGTGATACCAGACGAGTGGAAAAAAAACCCAACCAATATCACCTGATGTCTTATATGCAAACTGCTTTGCAGAAGGAGTTTGCTGCAAATGCAAGGTTCAGATTGCAGTGTCTCAAGAGCTGGCAAATGGACCTCGATTGCCAAAGTCTGCCTCCTCCCAAACAACAGGCTAAAAACTATTTGTTTGTCTATCCTGTACTTCAAAACTGAAAACACAGGGACAGGGAAGGAAAAAGCTAGAAAGACAATGAAGTATCAGTTTTAAACCTATGATGTTTGTCAAAAATAAACATTCTGAGTCTCCATGTAATCAAGTAGCTGACACTTATCCAGGCGCAGGACTGAAAACCAAATCAACCTTCTATTTCTGTTAACCAAAGTTTTGCAATCTTCCTGTATGCCATTTCCTTGTTTACATCTCATGCTACGGGAGTTCAACTTTTGGAGAAACACAAATGGTGAACCTAGAAAGTGAAATGTGATATTATTTACAGAACAGGAGAGCACGCCATTCACAGGAATTCATAGGCGCACACATCCCAATCCTGTTCCTCAGTCCAACACCCACTCCTGAAATCCTGTACCAACCAGATTAGCCAATGTGCACATGCCTGTGCTCTTGCGGAAACAATAGCCTCTTTCAGTCCATACAATGTTCTGAAGAACCAGGCAAAAACGTCATGGGAGAAGTTAGGAAATATCTGCAGAAAACAGTACATAAGATGAAAGGCAGAATGAGCCTTTTAACTTGCACAAAGTGTACACGGAGAGTAAGAGCAGAACTTTGTTACCTAGCCCCTCTTCCAAAGGGCTTTTTTTCCCCCCCTCCAGGATGGAAAAAGGGGGTTGTTGAAACAACTTTAGAAAATAAAACACTGGGGTGGTGGAATGGCTCCCTTACAGACTGCTGCAGGCAAATTTAAGCCCTGGGAGCTGTGTGGCAGACCTGAGAGCCAATACACGCTCCTCTTACGTGATGGGTTCTCTTGCAAAAGGCAGGGATCCTGGCTGGCATGATCAGCCCTCCTGCTCCCAGTGCTCAGCACGCCTCTCTTCACTCCTCTCCCAAACACCGCTCTTCTGCTGCAGAGGGCACAGAACTACTTCTTAATTAATCCAGCACAAGGTTTGAGCTGCCTCAGGGTTAAGCTAAACATTTTCTGTCTTTATCCACTACAGCAGAACTAACTATAGAGAAAAACACTCCACCATAAGGCTAGGGAATTGAGGACAGAAAAGCAGTGCAACAGAGCCACCCCTGACCTCTCAAAATTTCGCCTCCAGAGGACTCAAAAATAAGAAACTGAATTTTTTATCAGCTGGGAAATGGGGCAGGGACACTCATTCTCGGTAACATTACGGTTGTGAATATCACATAAAAAGCATTATGGAGTTGTACCATCCACCTTCTGTTCTAAACTGTAGGCCTCCAAATAACCTATCAGAAAAAATCCACCTCCCCACACCATCAGGAAAGCACTAAGCACTCAGAGACATTTAAAAGGAATACAGTTCTACAAAGCCCTCTCACAAGGGGCTGTAGCTCCTACAGGAAACATATGCTCCCATAACAAAGCAGGTATTCTTTGCATGTGCTCACACTGCCTATTATTTTTTAATCATCTGGTATGCATCTTCCTACAGGATTGCTTATGTTAAGGGAAATACTAGCATTAGCTCTGCGAAAGAACACTGACTACTGTTCTCTGTGAATGCCGCAAAGGTTAATAGTGGCAATCGTGGCTTGAACTCTGCCTCGTGCCGAGCAGTCCATACAACCACTGGCATCTTACCTCATATGTGCTTCTCCTCAACTCAGGCTTACTCTCTGCAGGATTTTACAACATAGTTCAACTAAACCTGATGGTAAATATTTTTCAAACTGTAGGAGCAAGTCAAAGCATATTTTGATGTGTCTGATTGCACAGAGACCATATGATTTTGTGAGAGCTGATCACGGAAGAATACAAGTTGCTTTTTTATTTCACAGCTCTGAGATTCAAAAATAGTGTGTAGGACCCTGATATATACCAGATGTTTTAAAGTAAGGTGGAAAAACTGGTGTGGACACATTTGTCCATCATGAAAGCTTCCCGACAGCTACCAACTGGCCATGCTACAGTGAGCAGGCTTGTTCTGCATGTGAAAGATTACGAGCCTAATGGAACAGGAATATTCACAGCCTTCATCTATACTCCTGCTCTCAATCCTGCTCTCTTTTCCTGAAAATAAATTTGACAAGTTCATCACTATGATGTGAAAAAGCCTCAAAGCAGAGCTTGTTTTGCTACATATAGAGAATCACAGAACATGCCAAGTTGGAAGGGACCCACAAAGATCATCAAGCCCTGCACAGGACCATCCCCAAGGGTCATACCATGTGCCTGAGAGTGTTGTCCAAATGCTTCTTCAACTCTTTCAGCCTTAGTGCTGTGACCACTTCCCTGGGGAGCCTGTTCCAGTGCCCAAGCACCTTCTGGTTGAAGACTCACTTTTCTAACATCCAACCTACACCTCCCCTGACACAACTTCATCCATGGTTTCACCAAGTTTCACACTCAGCCCAAGAAATGAAAGAGCAGTATTTTTTGACTTATTTCTAGCAAGTCTTGAGTCAGTTTCCTTCAGAAAGTTTTATTCAGAATTTCTGTTTGGATTTAAAAAATAAATAAATAAATAAAAAAGGCTTTCACTTCAGGCACAACCCTCACTGCACTCTACAAATGCAACTGGGCACTCTACAAATGCATACCTCACATGTCCTGAAAAGACAAGTTTCACCTTGTAGTTATGAGACTGGAGGTTGTTTACTTTTTCTTTTCAGTAAAAAGGGAAAAATGTCATAATTAAAAAGAAGAAAAAAAAGAAAAAAAAGGCAGCCCTGCAGAAAAGCACCATTTCAGAGTAACAGGAATATGCACCTATCATTTAAATTGGCCCCTTGGGTAAAGCTCATTGCAGAGATCAAAAGTCTTTCCATGGACTTGGGATGAAGCCTGGAGAGTTCAAAATACTCCTGAGAGTGGACATCACTGTTCTTGACTGAATGGCAGGGGGGTGCATGAAGGCAAAACTCCTACAGCAGCCGTAACGCCTTCCAGTACGAGAAGCCCCAGGGACTTTGGGTACCAGGAGAGCACACCCTCAAGAGCTTTCAGACAGCATGGTGATACAACTCACTGATGACAGAGGGAGACATAACTTTTTCACCGGTAACTCTGCAGGTCCTATTTCTGTAGCCCATGCTGGTTCAAAAAGCACCACAGGACATACATGACAGAAAAAGGAGTATCGCAGGCCAGGGCCAGATAAATATAGGTGAAGCAAGGTGAGGGCTGGGATTGTTGAGGAATACCTCAAGTGCAGATAGCTCCATTTGCAAGGTGCAGGTTGTGCCCTGGGTGGTGCGAGACCCAAGCAATAGGCTGCAAACTGGCACCAATGGCTTGCACAACAAAAGGCACAGGGACTAGTGGCATCAGCCAGGTGACCAGACACTGGGAGATACAGCAGGGGTCAATGAACCAGCAGGAAGACCTTAGACTACCTTGTGCATGGACTGGAAGTGTATAAAAGCCCAAGGTTTCCTTTGCTGGGGTATCTCCAAGCCGCACCATGACCAAACTGCTTTAAGGATCTAGATGTCTGGGACTGTGCTATGGGAAACCTGGTGCTGAGCTGGTAAAGAAACCCTGTCCGGCTGCGTGAGTGTGGTGTGTGCAGGGAGTCAAGCAGGGCACTGGTCGGGTCACTGGAGCTGCCTGCTGTGAAAGGGCTTCAATCCCAACATTAAAGTCTCCGGGGGTGGGACTGTGCCCTGAACGCACCCTGAACCATCAGACAGGAATGTTTACTTAGGAGGGATCTCTCAAGCCTCCCATATCCAACCCAAAGCAACTTTGCCACTGAATACTGCCTCAATACTTTTTCTACACAACGTTTACAATCCTAATAGGAGGTTTTGGAGATTTACCTGGGACTTGTGAGGTGACAGGGTATTTTTCTCACAATCCAGTTCAATAGCATTTATGCCTGTTGTTTTCTTTTCACATCCCCTTGTGCACATACACTGGCCTCTTCCTGCAGCCCGGCTCTGCCTGAGGAGTAAGTAGAACTGTCAGCTCCTTCAGCACTAGGAGGGCAGCACTGCCTCGGGCTCACACTGAAATCACTCATTCTCACATGGGACTGTGGAGATAATCCTTTGCCCAATAAATAGCCCACTTTCTTCCTTATTGCTCCAGAAGGATATGAATGAATGAATTGCACTTCTTCTGAACACCACCTTCTGCTTTTATTGAGTACTTCAGTCCCTGGTTCCAGCTGCACCTCCCTGCCCTAGGAGGCATCAGTTAAAGTTGCTGCATCTGATTTCCAAGTCCCCAGCTATAAGTATCTTTGAGGAAAAAAGGTTGGATGCTATTAGTCCTATGAGAAAACATGCATTTAGTCCATATCCACGGGCTCCTGAAACACAGCTGTTAAGTGCAAATCTCAGTTTCTGAAATTTTCTTTCTGCTGCCTCATTATCTTTACTACATGCCAGCAGAAACCAGAGTCCCCGCAGGCAGAGGGAGGAAGTCTTTATGCTTCCAGCTGCATCTAACACTGGCTAGTCAACCAGATGCAAAATATTGCATCAACCTGATGTTTCACTTCAAAGTTTCAAAATTTTCCTCTTACTGCTGGGACTAGGTGCTTGTGGTTTGAGTTACCACTGGGGAAATGGAATCTCACAGCCAACACTTCAGATTGCTTTCCAACACTGCCAGACTGCCCTCAAAAGAAAAACAACCAGAAGATGTCAGACACAAAATGGCTTAAATCAGATACTGGGAAAATACTCTGTAATAAACAAAAAGTTAAGTGCAACTAATTGAAATGAAGATTGAGCTCAATGTAATTTTAATCTTACAAATAGGGCACAATCCCTAAGAAGTAGTTCTGGCCAAGAAGTTCTGACCACTAAACTTAATCCTGCACGTGATGACTTCATGCCCTTGTTGTCTTCCAGCCAGGCTGTTCCAGTTAAGCAGCCTTGAATATTTTCATCAGAGTCCATAGACTGAAACTCCACTTTTAAATATAGTCATGCACAGGAAAAAAAAAACTCAACTTCCCAATGAAGAACAAAAATACCAGATCAATGAGCATACAGTCTTAGAAATAAAACTCTAATCTCTCACTTGCTAAGACATCTCTTTCAAAGAAATGTTTATGTTAAAATTTAAAGTTATGTTCAACATTAATCTTAGGGAATTTTACCACAGAATGTACCAATGTTAAAAGGATTCTACAGTCTTAATGAATTCCTAGAACCCATAGACAGAAATTAAATAGGGGGAACCTACAGTGTTGGCTAGACATATTTCAATATTTGTTACCATAGAAACAAGCCAGTAGATTTAGGGTTTGGCGTTATCCTTGCTATAAAATATTAAACTTCTTACAGTTTTTGCATATGTATATTATGGCAAGAACACTGTCAATCCTGATAAAGCCCAAAGCATCTTAATTATTTAACGGGATTTTAGCTTTTTTATTCCTTTTTTTTTTTTTTTTTTAATACAGTATCTTTTTTTTTTTTCCCTGATAAACTATATTTTAACATCTTCCAATAGGAAACACTTCTGGCTGATGGAATAAATATAGGAGTTATTTTTCCTCAGTGTTGTGCATAAATCGTAGATAAAAGGAACACACACATGATCTAATAAGCAAGATTCAACAGCAACTATAAAAATCATGTTAGTGATAATTTTATCTGTGATAATTTTACCAGCTAAAAGTATGTTAAATGTTATATTTTATTTGAAAGACAGTTCATACTTCAAAATTGGTGATTTTGTTTTCAAGCTTAGCTATGGAGAAATACTGAAGTACAGAAGGGATTGAGATAACATCTTGACACTTCAACAATATCAAATACTTTTGGCAGATGCCTGAGAAATGAAACAAATGCATTGTTCTTTCATGCTTCAGATGAGCATCGACAGTTCCATTCAAGCCACAGCGTGACCAGCAGGCAAAAAGATGAGCAATTCCAACAAAGAAGAAGGACATATGTTTACTCCAGCAACACTCCTTCAAAAAGGAAGGAGAACAAACTTGTTTAGACAACTTGAATGGTGGAGGGGACTGACAGCTCTGCATACCATCCAGAGAAGTCCTGAATGTTGCTCGTTGTTGGGACACCAGCTCAGCCAGGAGCGGTGGGGAAGATCAACACCTGGGCAAGCCCAAGCCCACTGCCCACTGGGACTGGATGTGTGCAAGTGACTTTGACCCTGATGATTTCACAGCCAAAACTGGTTGCATCTCGCAGCCTTTGCTTTTTGTTTGAATTCAAGAAAATCTGTTTACAGGAGGCTCAACAAGAGGCTTTCACGATGAAAAAATTAAAAACTTGTGAGTAAAAGCCAGAAACCATATAGGTATTTCAATACTATGTCCCAGCACTAAAGTAGACAAGGAAAAACACCAACAAAAGCAAAGCAAACCAGAACAAAGACAAAAACTGAGCAAGACTGAAACACCCTCTTCTTCCAAGAATTAAACAATACTTTTTATGAAGTGTAAAGATAAGCAGTGGGACTGCCATTTCCTAAAGCTTCTGAGGTCAGTCCTCTAGCACAGGTTTTCAAACAGCCAGTTAAATGTACACAGTTCTCACTCTCACATGTATACCATCATCTTAAAAAAACTCAACAGCTCGAGTCTCTAAAAAAAAAAATGGAAAAATTTATTCTTGAAGGCCTGCAAGACACCCCTTTAACTAATGGAAAATCTTCAGCACTTTAAAAGAGGAAAATGGTACGATGGCTTAATTTTAAATGAGTAAGAACTTAAATGTCACTTCCTGCATGTGACATTGATTTGAATAACCTTGCATTTCTGTTTTCTTTGGTGTGGTTAACGGTGGAATCTTTGTAGAGTACATTTCTATGGCATTTACAGTTGCATGTTTACGTTCGGCAACTGCTTCGCATAATTCTCAACACAAGAAAAGCAGAAAGTGATTTTTCCTCTGTAAAGAAAAAGATCTAAACGGTAGCCTGCTACTAGGGCTTTCAAAGAAAGAAAGGCTGGAGAAAAACTATCCCAACGCTCAAGGGAAAAATGCACAACTTCCTTTAACTGACAGCTGCAGTGAGGTACAATGACTTTATTTTTTCTGAGCAGTTATGGATACACACTAAAGGCAGAGCAACACTAAGTACTATAAAGGAGTTCACACAAGTCTACAAAGGGCACCACTATCAACCTGCAGTCGAGAAGTGGGAAGTTATTCACATGTCTGAATAAGTCATGGAATGATAAGAGATGCTGGCAGCACATGTTGCCAAAAATAAGGCATTGCATGCATGCATGCATTCAAACACGGAGCCATAAACCACAGGGCTATAAACCCCTTCAACACACCCTCTCATGGGCTTCCCAGGCCAGGTTTATTCCATGGAGAGCCCTACTCCATTGGACACAGGAGCTCCAGGTCTTTCCAACTGATGCTGCAGGTGCCAACATTTCCGCATGTCTCCTCATCCTTCTCATGAAGCTTTTTAAGTCAGAGCCTGGTTGGGAGACATATTGTGACTTTTATAAAGTTTTCTGTAGAATTCATACATACAAGTAAAATAAAGCAGACAGTCTGCATAAGTGCTACAGGTGCATCTTGGAACAAAAGAGCTATCGTTCATAGATCATAGAATTGTTTGGGTTGGAAGGGACCTTCAACACCATCTAGTTCCAACCGTCCTGCTATGAGCAGGTACACTTTCCACTAGAACAGGTTTCTCAGAACCCCATCCAACCTGGCCTGGGCAGATTCTCTGAGCAACCAGTTCCCAGTGCCTCACCACCCTCACAGTGAAGAATTTCTTCCTCATATCTAATCCAAATCTATCCTCTTTCAGTTTAAAGCCATTGCCCCTTGTCCTACCACTATATTCAAGCAGGCTACTCAGCTGACAGACACCACTACCATGTTTTGACAAAAAAACCCCAAAACCAAACCAAGCCAAAAGAACAAGAAATGCATCACACATCGATGCCTTTTAAGTCAGTTGACAAACACATCTCCAATTTAAGCAGCAGTTTGTGATGCCACCAGGGGTGGCTTGCATTGCCCTCCTGTGGTGGCAGGACAGCACAGGACCACTGCCCAGCCAGCCCATGCCTGGGCTCTGAGCAGGGGCACTCCAGCAGTGGGTGACCAAAAGAAAGTGGAAACAGCAAAACCCTTGCCCCGGTGCTGCTGAGACAGAGGAAGGTGTGCTCCGGTTCTGGATAACGTGCTCCATTTGGTCTGCTTAAAATGTATGTTTTAGGAAATAAACTAGGAAGATAAAACAGGAGATTGTGATTCTTGTAACACAAGAAAATAAATTTCACTCAAATAAAAACATGTTATGTGTAAAAAAATACTCTATACAACATGCAATTTACCCAAACAGCAATTCATTCCTCTTTGTACCAGGGAGGCCAAGAGTCTACCTGGATTCAAAAAGAGAATGGACATGGGTTTCCCATCTCAGCAAGATTTTGCAAAAAAAACCACAAACAACTCATGTCTCTCCAGTCTTGACCCAATAACTAAAGGGTGAAGATGCCACAGGCTGTCAGGATGTTGTACTTGCCATTCAAGGTGGGGCAGGAGTCCTGCTCCTTCCTCTGGAGCATCTTGTTTCTGGTCACCAAAACAAAGAGAGGAAATTGGGGTATATGGACAGGGATCTGAACTGGCACAGAAATGCATGCATCTCTTCCAGTATTGGAAGATTAACACACGAGAGAGTTGATGAATGGGAAGGATTAAATATAGAACCAAAAAATAAGCGAAATGATTAATTGCTAGGAAAGGGAACTGATGATTTATAAAAGAAAAAATTAGCAAGACTTAGGAAACTGAAGGGAATAAGCAGCAAGTGAGCTGCAGGGTGGGACCATCTGGTGCATACAAGCCACGGCAGCACAGGGCACATGCCCACAGCTTCGGCTGCCCCTCTCGCCTTCTCCCAGCCCCAGCGCAGGCGGAGCAGACAGAGCAGAAACAGACGGTGTTTAGAGGTTACTGGCTGAAAATAACTGACTTTAAAAACAAGCTGCAATTGGTTTCAAATAATATCCTATGGTCTGAAAAGAAACTGGTCTCTTCATTTAATTAAACACTTCCATGTGGTCTTGCAGTGGGCTGGTAGCTCTGCCACGCTCACGTCCTTGCATTCTAAGCTTTCTAGAAATTTCTAAAAATAACTGCATACTTGTTTAACACTGTTTTCATTTATTTTATGAAGGAATGGAAATGGAAGGCATTTTTAGCATATTTATTTTTCATTTCTGGATTATAACATCTCAACAGTAACCCATGCCTTTGGTCTTACACTTCTTTGCTTTGCAACTACTAGGATAATCGAACTCCTTCACAGTCGGCATGCAATCAACAGGCACCCCAAAGCACCATAAACCTCAGTAATAATCCAGCACCTTTAAGTCCATTATGAGCAGTTGTTTGCTTGATGCCTTCAATTCATTTGCTTTTGTGGGGAGCGATAATACAGAGGAAAAACCCCACAAATATGTCGTGAAACGGTAAAGGCACTTCATGTTTTAGCATGGCACCTGCTTTATTTTTTTTTTTTACTTAATGCCATTTTTAAATCACTTACAAAAATACTTTTTTCAGTTAAAAACCAAAAAGATACAACCAACTACATCCTCTTTGGGTTAGGCTCATGAATGAGCTACTGTCTGCATTAGAAACAAGCACCTGGACCAACTCATGGGCATCCAGCAAAGCCCACTGGTTTCCTTTCAAAACACTAATTTACAAGAGACACAGTCAAATCCCAGCCTTGCTATTAAACACCAAATCTCAAGGGTGGAAGCCATGGGGTGCAGGATGCAGAGGAGCTGCCCACCACAGTGGAGCACATGGCTCAGGTTCAGAGCGAGCAGGAGACCACTCCCTACTGTGAAGAGGGTATTAAGACACCAAGGCAAATACTTTTCATACTTTTCTGAAGGTCCATTATGACACACCATAGCACAACCTCATTAAGAAACAATTCTGTGCTATCTTTCAGAGATCTTGCATTTCCTCAGCCAAGTCTTTGTCATTCCCTTTACACCAAATACTTTCTGTACCAGGTAAACAGCAGGACCTGGATTCGCACAGCCAGCCAGCCAGGAAAGAAGTGATCTGAGACTGTGGGGAAGCATCAGCACCTCTCAGTCCTAGTACCGTCATCTTATTAAACAAAACACACCGACATTGCAGCAGGCACCCTTCCTGTCACCCTTCCTTTCACTTGGTCTAGCTCCCACACATCCTAGGCAGAAGTTTCCCATCCTTCACTACCCAGAGGGAAAGGACACACTCAGAAGAGCTGTCATTGTGTAACCAAAGGATCCCGGGGGCCTTCCAGCTTTAGTAAAGAGGGCTAAAATAAAACTCAACACCATCTATGCAGCTTTTTGTGCCTGTCACTCCCTTCTCACAGTGCTTTGAAACTTCTAAATTTTGCACTGTCCTCTCTCCCCCCATGCCCTTCAGGAGTTTTCTTTGGGACATAAGGACACTTGGCAGTGTTTCAGAACAACTCCAGCACCTCCCCCTGCTCCACTGAAGGAAGAGCCACATAAACTTGGGAATCAGGGACATATTTGCTTGATGCATTTTTCTTGCCGAGATCCAGTTTTACTCATTAGCCTTTTGACAGAGCACCTTTTCATTCAATATGCACAAAGACAACCCTACACCCTTTTCCCTACACAAAGGATAAGATTTAGGAGAATAGCAGACGTTATTTGCTGTGATGAAATTCTGCATGAAGAGCAGTAATAAAATTTTTTGAGAACCTGATGAACCTGATATATCTATATCTATATATATATAAAAGAATCAACACACAAACTTCAGATTGAAAAACTGCAACAGTTTAATGCTGTAGACTACAAGAGTGTGTATTTTACACTCACTAGTGCAATACAGTCTCCTTATTAACTAAATAAACTCCCATATTTGATTCAATGGGATTCTGTTGTTCTAAACAAAATAAATAAGGTAAGAAGGTTTACTTAAGCAGCCAAGTATTTGAATAAAACTCTAAAGAAAAATAAGAACAGGCACAGTAAGTTTCACAAAAGGGCAGCTATAACAATAATTTAAGTTGAAGTGGCCAAGAGATGAAGCAATAGAAAATTGGAAGCAATTAACATGTAACATTCAAGAAATATCAAATACATACTGAAGACTCAACACAGCCTTCACACAAAAAGATCCGGTGACGAAAAGCAGATACTTTGCCTAATAAGCAACAAGATATTTCAAACATGGCCATCAAAACAGAGGAGACCTGTAATGCCACACTGAGAAGAGCTGGCTGCAGAACAGCCGTGCTGGTAGGACAAGGAGGGAGGCATGGGGCTCAAGGGCCGGTGCATCACCCTCACCACCAGAAGAGGAGGTAACAGCCTTGAAGCCCTGCTCAGGCGTCAACAGCACCTGCTTGCTGCCAGCCTGGTGGGTACTTCCAGCTTTGGTAAGTACTGTTCCCCCAAAGAAACACCTTTGGGTAAAACCAGGAGATCCGCAACCTGTGCAACCAGCAGAATCACAGTGCCCAACCCATGTCCACTCTTGCTGTCCTGGGAAGCCAACTTCATCCTCTAGGTCTGTCCCGACCCCAGTAGGTACCAAAACTGGTCTCTCTCCTGACATCTTCTGTGGTCACTCTCCCCACTGGCATCCCTCGAAACAGGAGATCACGGTCCAGCTCCCCTCCCTCCACAGACCATAACCATCCTCTCAGACTCCCAGCAGGCCAGAGTTCAGACCTAACTTCAGGTCAGCAGGTTTACTTCTTTGAAGGCACAGAGGAATCACTCAGATACACAGATGGATTTTATGTAGGCTCTAGAATAGAGCTTTTTCTTCAATGGGTACCAGATATGTGTAGCCAGGCAAACCAGCAGTGCCCTAAGTGGTCTGCCCTTTCTTTCAGCTGATGCAGACGAGGATACACTAAGTACTCTTTGGGCATCACTTGCTTGTCCAGAATCACAGTGCTCATCCTCTATATCAGGAACCAACACTGTCCGCCCTTCATGACCTACTTCTTGCTGCAACAAGCCCCCAGGCCTAATTAGTGAGCCCATTTACTACAGAACCACACCTCAAAGCTCCTCTCTGCCCTTATGCAACACCTTGTGCATCCTCCCAGAGCCTCTGTGAGGTGGAGGCTCTCTGTTCATGCTGTATGGGAAAAGTAAGGAGCTTGCCAAACCCTCCTGAAACAGACAGCAAGAAGCCTGATGATAACAAAGTGCCAGAGTTTTCTGTCTCAAGTTCAGGCAGAACTTCAAGATGACAAAGAAAGCATCCACCCGTTGCAGATGCAGATACCAGGAGAGGCATTTCCTTTGTTTTTCTCCTGTGTTAATATTTCAAGAGGGTGAAATTTATTTTTTTTTTTAACTGAATTTTCATGGGCTTTGAAGTAACACCACACTTACAGTGTGGGGCCTCGCAAACTCAGATGAAAATGGCTAATGAATTTCAGATATTTTTGTGTTCATATTCTTACGTTTGATGTTCACACATTTAAACTAAAAATGTTGGAAAGCGATTGTTATTCTTGCATAATAAAGGCTGTTTCTATCACAGCCCTGAAATACTGCATGGGTTACACACAACACGCACAGCTCTATTACTTTATTGTATCAAGCCCACAAAGTTGTTACCTGCAGAAAATCAATTCCTACACGGTAGTTATTACAGACCATTAATTTGTACAAGGAAAAAGTGTGTTCTCCCTGGACTTATAAAATTGTCTTTTAATATTACAGCCTTTTGTCTTCTTGTGAGGGATGAAAAACATAAAAAAAAGGCAGCAAAACCAAAAAAACATACAAAAAAGCCCCAAAACAAAAAAACACAACGTCCCCCCCTAAAAAAAAACAAATCAAAACAAGCCACAAAAAAACAAACAAAAAACCCCCAAAAACCAAAAAAACCCAACAAAACAAACAAAAAAAATTATAAAACTGAGTTAACGTGAGAAACCAGCTGATTTTTAACAAACTGATTTGGAGTCCTCTGGAAGGCAGAGCTTCACTTGGGCAACCCTTCAGTCTGCACAGTGTGGGAGCGAACTGCACCCCAGTTTCAGACTCTGCTTTATCTGTTGGGCATTATCCAGTCCAACAACATGAAGCTAAATCCCAGCAGATGCAGAGGGGAATGCACAGGATGGAAAAATGGCAGGGCAGGGGGTAAAAGCCATCAGGACCTTTAAACAGATGATGGGGAAGCTACTGATGGGGAGGTCAAGCAGCATGGGGCTTCGTCCCCTCAAGACAGAGTTCCCTTGTGCTTGGTACTGGTGAGGTCACACCTCAAATACTCCATCCAGTTCTCGGCCCCTCAATACAGGAAGGACACTGAGGTGCTGGAGCAGGTCCAGAGATGGGTAACAAAGCTGCTGAAGGGTCTGGAGTGCATGTCGTATGAGGAGTGGCTGAGAGAACTAGGGTTGTCAAGTCTGAAAAAGAGGAGGCTCAGGAATGACCTTACTGCTCTCTACATCTACCTAAAAGGAGGCTGAAGCTCAGGGGGAGCTGGCCTCTCTTCTCCCAGCTAACCAGCAATAGGACAAGAGAACACAGTCTTAAGCTATGCCAGGGGAATCTTAGGTTAGACACTAGGAAGAAATTCTTCACAGAAAGGGTGATTAGATACTGGAATGCACTACCCAGGGGGGTGGTGGAGTCACCATCCCTGGAGGTGTTTAAGGAAAGACTGGATGTGGCACTTAGTGCCTTGCTCTAGTTGACACGGTGGTGGTCAGTCAGAGGTCTTTCCCAGTCCCAACCATTTGGTGCTTCTGTGAACACAGAGGCAACAGGGACTAACGGGAATGGCACAGAGCTCACAAGGAAAGAAACAATGCTCAGCTAAGTGGAAAGATGCAGGTGAGCATCGCAACATCAATTGTGCTACATAAGGTTAATTTGTCATGAACCAGGTTTTGACTTATTCAAGCAGAACCCGAGTACTTCCAGGTAAACACCAAATTTGTGCTGGATCATAAGTGGTGAAGCCATCCTTTCCTGGCAGGCTTTTGCGGGGAGGCTTGAGGCAGCGTGATGGAGCCCAAAGGCAGCATCCCTTAACCCAGGGAGGATGCTGGGACCTGCACACCCCTATGCCAGAACCAGAGCTTGCCCAGCAAGCCCAGCACGTGCAGGTCCCAGCTACAGTTCATTTTGCATAAGCTGATTAAAGCCAACAGGTTTGTGCTCGTAAGCACTGAAACACTGAGAGTATTTTGCCTCTGCCTGTCTCACTGTGCTTGCTTTAAGGAGCAGGCTGCACATGTCCCAGCAGGGTCAGCCAGCCCCATGCAGCTCCGGTGTCCCTGTGGCCATTGGTGGCCTTCCCTTCACCCCCCGTGCACCCACGCAGGACTCTCCTGACCCTGTCCTCACCGGATGGTGCTCCTCCCTCTCCAGAGCACCCTTGTGCCTTTTCCCTTCCCATCTCCATCACAGCAGTCATACGTCACACCACCCTGCTTAGTGCTTCTCCTCTCCAAAGCTGTCCGTAAGGAGTTACTAATCCTCCCTAAGCCCCGGGGAAGGCAGGTAGCCTCCGTTTTACACATATAGAAACGGAAGGAGGGGTGGAGAGGTCCAGCCTGTTTCTTTCAGTAGATCCCTGAAGATCAAGTACACCACTGGTAAGCGTTTTAACTTAAGCTCTTAGGCAATGCAGGGCAACCTAACAAACAAACCTAACAAGCAGGCGCTCAGTGTTTATGATCTGTTTGTTTACGTGACACACAAAAAATTTACTCTGGGCAATTTCTCTGGGCATGTTCATTGTTCTGTAAGCTTGTGCGTGCACGTTTGTGGCTGTATCCTCTCCTCTAATCTTTGAGCTAATTTCAGCCAAAGAATTGACTGGAGGCAACAGGAACAATCCATGCAGCCTTGTGAGCTTCCCTCAGCAACCTTTGCATGGACTGCACAAGCCACATTTCCCATTCTCAGCCTAACTGCTACACAAGACAGGAAGGAGGAAAAATGAAAGCTGAAGAAACCACAAGGTGGCCAGATGCAAACCTCTCTAGCACAGGAACCCTTGAGCCCACTGCCAGCATCAGCACTGGACATCCCATGGATTACCTGCTCTCTGGCTTTCTCACGTGCATGGTTATTATGTAAGGTCATATGGTCTGACACATGTGTTCCTCGAAGTGATGGGCTCTCTGGACTCCATCCAGAGGATCAATGAGGAGTCTGTGATCAACAAGGGGTTTGAGAGAACGCTGCTGTTCAGCCAGCTGTACGCTGCTTGGCCACTTAAAGGGTGTCCTTACTCTTTTAGGAGGTCTGAGACATCAGTGGAACCAATTAACACAGTGGAACTCCTCACCTACATTACCTGTTACAAGAGAATGATCTCCAGTACCACTGCTGATAGATATTATCCAGACGGAATATAAAAGTTGCCTTAAAAAGACAAAAACCTCTTAAAACCACTTTATAATAAGATTTTGAAATAGCTAAAATAAATGCTATCTGCTAACAACAACATTTAAAGTGGGTGGCAATCCTGGTTCCAGCATACTTAAGCTTTGCATCAGAACAAAACTATTATAAATTGGCTAAAAACCACAGTGATATGCAGTTCACACCCACATATGTTATACTGGTTCCCAAGAACAAATGATGTGTATAACATCTCAGTATGCTCCGTGTATTATTGCTGTTAAGAATAATGCAAAGTACTTAAAACCTAAAAAAAAAGTATAATACAGATAAAAAAAATTTGTAAGCCTTTCTTGTACACATATGTATTCCTCCACATTCTCTCTAAAATCGATATTATTTACTAAAACATTCTTTGTATAGATAACAAAAGATCAACAAGAGATCAAATAATAGTATATAAATGAAAGAACAGTTTTAACTATAAGGTCTCCAGGTTTTTTTCCCCTACATTCTTGTTGTAATACACATGCTGAAAAATGAAATCTTATTTATAAATATCATACACAGACACAAAAATACTTGAAACACAAAATATTAAGCTGACAGAAGTGTCCTCTGAATATCAGTGATTCCTTTGGATTCCAAGTAATTGCAGTAACAGGAAACCAACTGACAAAACCACCTTGGTAAGGAACAACTGTGCTTAAGGACAGTAAATACTACTGATGCGAAAGTGGTACATCATATAAATATTTGCCCTGTTTTTGCAAAGAATGAAGTTTGAGTCCTCATCTGTAGCTCCACAATACAATTATTCTGACTCACAAACTCATCTGATTTCCAATCCAAAGTTTGCTTTATCTCATTCTGAGGAACTGAACAGATGCTTCTCCCATGAAAAATGACATCCAGCCTGCTGCTGACACTTCACTAGTAATCCCACAAGCAAGAACCATGGACCCACTGCAGTTTTTAAAAAAATGGTGCTTTCCTGCTAAAACCAAAGTATCGGTTCTGACAAAGTCCTACATGAAATCATCCACCCTGGTCAAGGGAGAGAAGCTCTGCAGGCTTTAACCCAGGGCATACCCCACAGAGTAGCCAAGCAGGTCCTTACCTGTTGGTGCGGGGAATCTGCTCAGGAACGGTTCCCTGTTCTCACCTGCCTGCCAAGGGTTGGCACAACATCACTTGCTTCCTTCAGTACTGGGGAACAGCCCCTCAGCAGAAGGCGCAAATAAACTAACAGCCCTAACTCCCCTTCAGTATTTGTTTTTCTGTGGTAAAACACACTCCAGCAGGTGATGCTGCCACTAAATTTCTCAGCGTTTGAAATATCGGTAAACACATTAGCAAAATAAATGAAGGTAAACGGCGTTTCAAATATCAGGTTCCCTGGGTTTTATTCTGCCACAGAGGAAAATTTCATTAGGGAAAAAAACTCTACATCAGCGTTTGGAACTAAACACTTGGACTAAGCCTTGGAAATGAACTTGCACATGAAAAACCACATCTTTTCATTTATGAAGGGAATTGATTATTAGCTTGCATAATCCCAAATTCTCCTCTGGGTAAACAAGACATTCAAGACAGAGCACAGACAAAAACCAGATATGTACAGGGACAACAACAAAAAACCCCACATGTAAGAAAAAGAATCTTTTAGGAAGACTATACTAAATGAACACAAAACCCTTCTTCTCGAAGCCTGACACTTATTTTCCATGCATTTATTTTCCCACATTTAGCAGATAATTTCCCTAACGCCCCTGAAAATATCAACACTAATTCTAGGCATTATTAATGATCACAGGCTATGTCTCCTAGCTGCAGTTATTCTAGGCTGAACTTCATGTAGTAAACATTGCATTCCACAGACTGATGAGCCAGCTTTCAGATAAACATGCTTGCTTAAGTATCAAGTATTAACACCCTATGGCAATCCGAGTCCATGCACAGTGACTCAGTGCAATTATTCCGATGTAACAATAAGTGGGCAGTCATGCGGATTTGTAACTTATTGGTTTAAGCATGAAATTAAACAAGCAAGAAAATTAATGAAAACTATTCAATTTTAGACCAGACTGGGGACAAAATATGAGTAAGTATTATAAACATGACATAATCTCATTTAAGGAGACACTATAACACATAGGTTTTACAAATAGTTACAGACATTAATCTTGTTAAGTTTATTTCCAGAGTTTTATTCAGTAACAGGATTGATTGGCTGGAGAAACACAGGCTCAGATAAAAAACTAGCTGAAAGCTCTATTTTTGTCAGAGTGATGAATTCTTTTCTTAAGTAACTTGTTTTCTTGTCTTTTGTTCCGAGACTATAAACATTATTAACAATTCTCCAACTGGCAAGAGAGGCTGAGATATTTCATCTTCACCATTCTGGATTGCTTTTTGTTTTCTTACAGAGTCTGAGAGCCAGGGAAGAGGCAACAACTTTGATTTCCCTTCCCTGTAAGATGACCTTTCTTTTGCTCACAACTGCATCTTTCCTTTGAAGCACTGCATATACATCTGCTTCACCAGCTTATGCTTGCTCTGGGAGGAGATGGGTTGTGGATCCTGATAAGCAGAACTATTGCAACCTATGAGTTACATATCTGACACAACCAACATTAACATCCAGTTCCCTGTTGTTTATTCGCTTCCCATCATCGCTGACTTACCACAGCCAAGCCTCTGTACAGCTTTCATGTGGCTGCTGTTATTTCTATTTGCACCGAGAGGTCATTTCGTATGTTGCCAGCAGAAGGGATACTGCTTTCTTCTGTAACTTCAGGCAGCTTTTAGGAAACAAAGATTTCCTGCCCCCTTTCCAACTAGAGGCAAAGGTCAGTGAGTTTAACAATGAAGCACAGTGTTATAGCTTGATATTTTAGTGCTAAAAAATTTACCCACAAAAGCAAAGAGGACAATTACTATATAAAATTTCACACACAGTCCCCAAAATGTGTCCCCATCCAAAACACGTGCTTGTAGCCCAAGCAAGGATTTGTGCCCAGTAAAACAATGCTATTATGTGTAGGTTTTCACAGAAAGATGCTATGTTACTACGTAAAGGCCCAACACAATAAAATTGACACATCTGGGTTTTTGTTAAAAAATGAAAAGTGCAGTATGAACCAAATAGGATACCTTCCTTCCTGGACTCAACAGCTAATGGTCACACTCAGGCTTTACTTCCATGCTGTGACCTCTTCCAGACTCTCTGCCATCCCCCTGACCTACTGAAAACATTACACTGAAGGGGTACTTTCTTGACAACAAAATTGCTTTTCACTAACAAGGCTATATCTGACATACCATTCTACCTCTACGATATTCCTCATATTCAGGAGCCAAGAGGAAACATATTGCAAATAGCTTTGCCATACATTTTTCAGAGCAGGATAATACTGCCTGGAGCACCAAGGCCTCCCTAGGTATTTTTGAGCTGTAAATTTTCAAATCAACACCATTCCCAGGCAAAGGAAATAATCACAAAAAAACCCAGAGTGAAAACTGTTTCATTGTTTGGATCAGAGCTTGTAAGCATGGTCTTAGCTGTCCCATAAAGGGAATGGCAACTTTTTTGCTAATGCTCACTATAGTTCTTCTAGTCCATTTGGAGGAGATAGGACCCTAAATCAGCACAGGCCAATGTGGTGTCTCATATCAACAGCAAGCCTGTTATCTATTGCACTGGATACTGGATAGTGGTCTGCTGGATGTAATACACTGCATTCAGTTTTGCTCATTTTCATTTCTGTAGAAGCTAAGTGTTCCCCACAGAGTGGTACTTTTTGTTTACATTTTTTCACAAGACTCCCAAACGTATCCTTTAGAGGAAATACTGGCAGTGTAGTAGTTTATACTGTGCACAAGTAAATGCCTTCTCAGTTGACACTCATGATCCACCCCACCATCAGGCACCACAGCTGCAGAAGCTTCGGGACAAGGCACAAGAACACTAACACTAGTCAACCACAGGAAAAACTACTCCATCCTGTGATTTCTATTCCCCTTACCCTGCTGGAAACCAAGCTCTTGGGAGGACACTATGCCCCAAAGCACTAGGCTGCCAGCTAGTAACTTTTTTCCAACAGCTTCTATCCTAGAAGGTTCACTCTTTTGGGTTACTCACCAGGACGCAGAAAAGGCTCATGTAAACCTCTAAGGCTTCTTCCATAAAAATGAAGCTGGGCCACTTTCTCTGCCCCAGATGTTTAGGCACACTTCCTTCTGCAGCCTCTGCAATGAGTATCCAGCCTCTCACGGGGGTGACAAAACTCACCACACAAGGTGCTCACCACAGCACTTCCCAAACCAGTCAAGCGTGGGGTGGAATAAGGACGTATGCAGAACAGAAATCCAGCCCCTTTCCCTGAGTGGCTTCCACAAAATTAAAATCCTCCATCTACTTGCTGACTGCCTCCATTTAAGACAATTAGTTAAATCAACAGACATCTATCACTGTAAAAAACAGGTGTGTTATACCCAGGATTTAGAGAAAGACAAAAGGATTTACTGCATAGATAGACTGCCTGTATCTGAGGAAAGTGTTATAGACTGAACTTGCTCGTACACCAACAGCCAAGAAAGAAGAGTTAGGAATGAAGGGAAAACTCTTATGGTTGCCTCTTCAGCTGGGCAGAAGCAACAAGCAGGGCCTCTGGTAGGTTGAATAGATGACTTCTCTTTCAACTACTCTCCAAGTTAGGAGAGAGGCACGAAAGGAAGTGTAAGTCCTACTGACAGAGTAGCAAAAGCATGCTCTTTTTATGCTCCAGACCCTGGAGAGCTGTTGCCTGACCTGTAGCACATCCTTATTTTTCAGTAGTTCTCCATCTCCCTGCTCTTGTTCTACAGAGACACTGGTTCATGCTTCAGCCCTGTGTCCCCACATTTCTTGTGCATCCCCTCCACACCTTGGCTGAAGTAGCAGAGATTACAGAAATGGCTTTAGAGTGGCTGTAAAGCACCCAGGACCTTCTTCAGTGGAACCTGACAACAAGGAATCCCTTCTCCAGTCCAGGTGAGCCACCACAGAGTAGTGGCACAGGTTCCCTGAACCACTGGAGAGGCCTGCCAAACTATCTCTGCTCCAGCATGACATTCCACTGCCCAAGGGAAATCATTTCCTCTACACTGATTCACTGATTTACAGCTGGTTAGATACTCACCCCACGTCCTTGGTGAACGCACACATACACAAGCAAATGGTCTGCAGCTGCAGGGATAAACCCCAGGGGAAGCAGAGTGATTGATGTGCCATATATGGCCTGCCACCAGTTGAGAAAGCTCCCATCTGAAAGGATAAATTGCTTATCTTCAGTGTCAGAAGTTCCTCGCACTGTCTTATATGAGGGATCAGTCCCATGTCTAAGCCAAGCCCCTCCCTATTCATAAAATTCACCCAGATCCATAAGGGGAAAACCCTTTGTTGTGAGAGTGCTAGGAATCACGTGCTTTTATCTTGTGTTTCTCCTCTTCTGAGTACAGAGAAAGCCAGCTGAAGGGAGCTTCTTCCTATGGCCTTTGTTTCAGTGTGAGCCAGGTCTCCACTGCCATCATAGCAGCTGCAGTGACTGGGACCAGCAGACTGCTGTGGTGCGGGGGCCAGCCTGGGGTGCAAACCTGACTACCCCTGAATGGCAAGTATTGTGGCCAGACTCTCTGGTACCCTAATTAACCTCTTCTTGGTTAGGCTGAAAACTCCAGTATAATGCTGTTTCCCGTCTTCACCAGATCCTGTTTTCAGGGTGAGGATGATAGCTTTATGTGTTGTAGCAATTGTTTTGTACCAAAGCAGAGAACAAAAAGAGTGATGGCAGGAATGGGACAGAAACACTAACCTACATGAGTAGCAGAGTCCAAGGATAGTGCACTGGCCCACATGCTCAAAGCCAAAGAGAGATGGGCTGGTTGAGGCTAGGTTCTTGCATCTCAGGAGAGACTACTGATGAGAATGCCAACAAGACAGAAGTGAAATAAAAAGCTAGGTCATTGAGACTACTAAATGCCAAGAGGCACAAAAAAACATCTGCAGAAAAACTCATTAATCATAAAATACCCTCCTGTGCCTTGCACTGGGGAGCCAAGATAAACACTGGAGTTTTAACTTCTTTTCAAAAAATTACACCAAACGACACGAATTCTGGATGTATCCATGTTTGGGTTTCTAGGCAATAAGATTTTAGTAAAACTCTATTCCATGCCAGGTACTAGTTTTAAAATGGGAGTCAGACCTCCTTGACATCAGATGGTGGGAGGTCTGAGACACTGCACATGACTAAATAAGTCTACTTCTCTGAAGACACTGTGGGATTCCCACACACACACTTATATGAGAAGCGGCTGCTTCTTTTTGGTGGTTGTGTGTTTTTAATGTAAATGCATTTCCCCTTCTCCAGAAAATGTTCCCAGGGTATTGTGGCTCCCTGAGAGTAAGCCTTGCATGGCATCTTGCTTGAATGGAAAACAAGTTTTCTCGTACAAAGAACTGAGGAGACTCCACAGCCAGGGTCCTCCCAGAGAAGAGCAGCAACACACTCCCAGAGGAAAGAAGAGGCCAGGAACTCAGGACTGACCTCAGGATTTCCAATTTTCCTATACTTAAAACAACCACTGCACTAGCATAATATACGTCTGCAAGTCTGAGATGTGAAAACAACATCCCTCCAATTAAATGCTAAAGTAAGCTATGATAACCTAAAAAGAAGGACTCAACTGCATCAGATTTTTGGAAAACTGCTCAACAAGTGCAGTTCATTATATGAGGTCCAATTTTAAGGTCTGACCATCATAAAGGAGTGTAAGAACAGTTTTCTCTCACACTTTTGCCATTCATGGAGACTCTATGAAGAATTTAATTTTTGTTGGGGAGCAGATGACATTGCTGCAGACTAAGAAGAGTAAACAAAACTGAAGGGTGCAGGGCCCACTGTGTGTACCTGCAGCAATGCCATCTCAACTTGTGTCCATCTATCCCTATCTGCTTGATCCCATTTCTCCTCTGCCACAATTTGTCGATCCCTTACTTCTACCACTTATGAGCAACACAGATAAATGACTGACTTTGAAACATCTTTTTAAAAAGTTGCCTTTTTTTTCTATGTCCAACCTGAACATTTCACTGACAGGGGTCTTATTGGAATCACAGAATTGTTTCAGTTGAAAAATACCTCCAAGATCATAAAATCCAAACATTAACCCAGCACTGCCAAGTCTAACACTAAACCATGTCCCTAAGTGTCACATCTACACGTCTTTAAAATACCTCCAGGGATGGTGAGTCCACTACTGCCCTGGGCATCACGTTACAATGCCTCACAATGCCTTCAATAAAGAAACTTTTCCTAATATCCAATCTAAACCTCCTCTGATGCAATTTGAGGCCATTTTTCTCTTGTCCTATTTCTTGCTACTTGGGAGTGGAGACTGACCCCCACCTCTCCAGAATCTCCTTTCAGGCAGTTGTAGAAAGCAATAAGGTCACCTCTGAGCCTCCAGGCTAAACACCTCCAGCTCCTCATCAGACTTGTGCTTCAGACCCTTCAACAGCTTGGCTGCCCTCCTCTGGACACACTTCAATATCTCAGTGTCCTTCTTGTAGTGAGGGGCCCAAAACTGAACACAGTATTCAAGGCATGGCCTCACCAATGCCAAGTACAGGGAGATGATCACTTCCCTGGACCTGGCATTAATGGCTATTCTGATGCACGTGGATGCAAAGTCAATGGCTGTAGAGAGGAGAGGGTGAAACTGATGTCTGCATTCTCACAATTCTGGCTCCTGGTGCCTTGTCCAAGAGTTTTTCAGACGGGGCAAGGGGAATACCCTTATTTCAGTGATTATTTATTCAGTTATTGACAGCAAGCACATTCTCTGTTCACCATAAGCCTCCTTTGAATCTGATGAGAGCAACTGGGACGAAAGGGAGCAAAGAGAGGAGGGTATTCTGCGTTTTTGTTTCCATTAATTCAGCATGAGAAATAGATCAAATGTTCATTTATTCCACGTTCCAGGACATTTCTTCCAGACACTATATATAGTTTCTCAGATACCAGCATCTCCCTCACCTACATATTCACACTAATCCATAAAAAACTATGAGTCATTACGCAAAGTTCCATCCAGAAGAGTAAGCCATTCATCCTTTGGGGGAGGAGGAGGAGAGGGGAAATTAAGAGCTGTTTCCAATTTAATTGGCAGACTTTACATTTTTGTTCTGCTTCCATTGGAAAGTGTGGTGCTAATTTTTCTGCCACAGCTTGCAACCACAGTGAGATCTCAATCTGCTTCATTTATGTCTACCAGTAAGACTGCTAAAAAAATATATCAGAACTGTATTTTCCACATGCCTCTGGTCAGCATGCAAGTTCTATGTGCTGAACTGAATGCTTGTGTTATTTGGGGGAGTCAAATGTTTTAAAACTCTTCACAACTGCTAATTGCCTTTTTCAACTGCTCACGCCTGGTGCGGTATCTTGAGAGCACAACACCTTCAGAACTCACAATGCTCTGCAGCATACCCTCAACTTTGACTTTCGTATAGTAAAGCACATTTATGCCCCACCCTGCCTTTTTACTCCACCTTCTAGTCAAAAACATGGTTTCCTGTACGCAAGCAGCTCTTTTTTGGGGTAATTTCGAAGCAAGGTTGAATAGGAAGCAGCAACTTGGAAAAGGTACGTTTTTATTCCTACATCACCTACTTTGACACAGGAGTTTTAATTATGTGTTCCCCTTTCCAACGTGACAGAGGACTAGACTTTGTCTTCTGATTTTTCGCTGTTTGTGTAATTTCTGAGTTTTTTCTCAGCTGCTTCTTGGCTTTGCACCATCTTCTCTCTCATTTTCTAATCCAACTATTCCAGCCTGGCAGCTGCAAATAACATGACTATTTCAACTCAATCTCCCTCATCTTGTCCTTTTTTGCAAACAGTCCCTAAATCATGGTGGCCAGTGTTTGCCTCATGAACAACTCCAGGGCCATTCCCACTGTGTCATCCAAGAGTTGCCAGTGTTCCATTGATGCAGAGACAATCCATCACCCTGCCAGTGTTGAGTTGGGTTACGCCCATGGGAGCTGCTGAGCTCCCAGGATGATCAGCGAGGTAGCACTGAGCAGCAAATCCTCTGGAAAAGAACTGGCATCTTCTACTTGAACTGCTTCCAGAGCTCCCCCAGCATTCAAGGTGGGACACCTGGGAAACTTGATCTATACATGGATTTTGACAAGTGGACTGCAAGATCACAAAGGCCATCAACCTCAAGTCCAAAGCAAATAATACACAAAATACACAAACTCAGCAGTCTTTCTGCAGGAGATGAACTTAAGCCAAACTGCTACAAGACTTTCAGCACCTTTTTCCAAATTAAATCAATTTAATTCTGTATGACTTTGCTAATGATTCATATATCTCCCTACATCTTTGTGGGACATCAGATTTCCCTGCAGTTACTCCTTTTCAAAACACGTATCAAGTCTTAACCCTTTCACAAAGGTTGCATATCACCATTTTCTAAAGTGTCAAACACACAGCTGAGAAGTATTGTTGGATCCTTCGGCACCAGTCTCAATTGACAAGGAGATACAAGGTGGGACAAACATCAGAAAGACTCCTCTACACACCTCTAATATCTCACAGCTACATTTGACAGTTCAACTCACTCAAGCTCCCCCCTGGAGCAGAGCATTTGGTGTCCTGTCAACCAAACTGATGCCAAATATTCCAGGTACTTCAATGGGAGAAACACACTTTTCTTTATAAAAAAAGAGTACGTAAACTATATCCTATTCTATGGCAGCACAGGACATGAACTAAAAAAACTCAACCAAACAAAGGAATCACAGCCACTAAATCAGCACAATCTGCTAAGAAAGAAGGGTGTTACATCAATCAGATGAATGTACAAGTGTAGGTCTGCACTATTCCATTCCCAGCTCCTCCCCAAGACAGCACAAGCGCAATTTTATGCAGTGTAACTTGCTGGGCTATAGCGTTTCACCTGAAATGGAAGGGAATATGAGCCACATGCAATACATTCAACAAATATGCAAGGCTTTAAGCAGCACTTGAACAGTTAAGGAAAATTACAAGCCCTCAAGTAAAGATTTCAAAATTACAAGGAAACAAATCTGTACTTGCAAATATTAACATCAAGCTTCTTGGGATATGGCTGCAGAGGAAAGGCATCTCATCTACAAAAAGAGTTTCCTCACAAATTCCAGGAATTTAAGCTTTCTTTTTATTTCATTTTAAGGCTCACCAACAGTTTGTATTAGGCATCTAAAATTTAAAGGCTATGAAATTGTTTAATCTCAAAAAGCGACCTTTAATGGGCAAATCAGGGTACTCTTAGCTGACGAGTAACAATCGGGGAAAACTTTCTTTTTCTTTTAAAATGAAGTTATGCTTGCACTCTTAAAAACTATGGAAACTTTTAAAAGTAGAAAATGCCATGGGAAAAAAAAAAAGAGAGAAAGAAAAAAGAAAAAAGAAGAAACGCAACACTAGGTAATTTTCAACACTTCACATACCTAAAAAGGGCATATTAAACCACAACCTTAGTCATAAACCTACAGTAAGAGCAAAGACAAAGTACCACAGGCGCGACCTGCAGCCGCCTGGCTGTCGGCGAGGCAGCAGCTTCGAGCGCACAGCACCACATGCCAAAGGAAGTGGGTGTCATACCCTGCCTCAAGCATCTCCTCCTCTGCCCCCCACCCTCCCCGACCACCTGTATCAGCCTCAGAGGAAGCAGACATGCTCCCACAGACTTTCCAGCTATGCTGTGCCAGCCACAAGTATGCACGCAGCCATCAGCACATGTGTGAAAATTCATACATGGAGTACCAGCACCAGGTCTCTCTGCAGTGGTTAACCTAGTGTGCGGGCAAGCCAGACTTATTTTCTCATTTTTTAATTTAAAAACAAACCAGAAAAGCAGCCCAAGAAGCAGGACAGACCCCCCTCTCCGTGGCATTTGTGCCCTCTCTCTTTCTCCCTTGCACACACGCCTACCCACACCTACGCTGTACTGGAAAAAGGCTGTAAGCATGGCATTACCACTAGTGTGTCCTGGGTACTAGGAGCTGTGGTTTTGAGATTAAACACCCAGCAAAGAAATTTCACCCTTTTGAACAGAATTTTCCATAAGCCATTGAACACAGATTAGGAAAACAGAAATATGTTTACATTTCCTCTCCTGCTCAGATACAGCAGTATGGCTGAGATCACTTCTCTGTGATAAGCTAAAATTAGGGCAGAAAGGGCACACACCAAGTGCCTGAGAGAAGATGCCTGACCATGGGACTGTGCTGCTGGGGACACCAGGAACTGGTACCCAGTAACTGCAGGACCTGGTTTGGGGACTCTCCTTGCAGGCACCAGAAGGGCACCCTGCCTCCACCAGCTTCCAAATACACTGCTACGGGTGTCTTTTCATGAGCAGTCAGTCTTTAAGGAAAAAAACCCCCACCATGTGATTTGCCCCCCCCCAAACACCCAGTTGCCATAGAAGAAGTTTTACCTCTGTAAACCCCAAGTAAGAAAGGAGCAGAAGAAAAACATGCAGGAAAAGCAACTTGCTTTCCGAGGGTCCTCTGCAAACTCTTGGGGTTCTTTGCATATTCTGCAACAATGATTTTCTCTCTTTGAGCCATTTCAGCTTTGCCAATATGCTGGAGGAGGGAACCATGGGTGGGGAGGGAGTTAAAAATAAAAACAAACACTGAAAAGCTATTTGTAAACTGTTTCACCCCAGCGAACCCTTCAACTCGCGGTTTCTCTAACTGACTGCACAGCACACCTGCAGAGCGAGTCGGGGCAGGAGCCACCCCTCTATAAATACCCGGGAGAACCCTGCTGCACCTCCTTGGGCACCTCTCTGTTCAGGAGGATGGCACTGGGGTGCCCATCTTCCTGGGAATAATCTAAACTCTGCAGTGAGGTAACAAATGGAAGGTGGACATGGCACAAAACAAAATAAATATATATATATATATATATATGTATTTCCTCAGACAAAAATGCCCTCAATACAATTTCAGCTTTGCAACAGTCAACATTCTCCTTATCTGGGCTTCAACACCTACAAGGCACATGGTCATCTCTCCTTCACCCTATCATCTCTATCCAGCCAAAGAAAGCAGCTGTGCCAGGGTGTTAGACCAAGTACAGCTGTAAATCCTGCAGCCTACTCTGCCCGGTCCAGATGACCTGCAGCATGAAGTGCTAAACCCAGCAAATAAGAAATCCCCCAAACACTGCACAGCCCCATGAAAGTCAGGTGCCTGTCTCCTCCAACACCAGTTCAGCACTCCAGATCTGTTGCCTGGCACTGACCGATGGACATCGGGAGCAAAAGGCTGGAAGCAAAACCATTCCTCACAGTTCTGGTTTACTCACGGTCCAACAAAACAGCACCAATTCTCAGCTCTGGGTGTAATACTTCTTTCAACAAACAAACAGAAACAAAACGAAAACCAAAACACCAAAAACAAACCCCAAACCACCGTCAGGCAGTGAATGAGCCCTCACTTGAGCCACGCACGCACCGTGCACACTGAACCCAACCGACAGCTGCACCGCCAACCTCAGCCTTTGCTCTTCTTCCCCTGCCCACCCCCTCCACCCCCATCCCTCACATCCCACGACTATCAAGGAGACAGCCTTCTTTGTAATGCTCTGAAGGTTTAAATCAGAAACCTGAAAGCAATGCTGGTGTGGGCAGAGACATCCGATGTAAGGTGGGGGAGTGCATTAACTAACACTGCTGATACTGGAAAATGTGCAGGTAACCAGCATGGGCAAATCCCAAAGGCTGGTGTCCAAACAAGCATCACCAGTATGGCTCTTTGTCCAAAGCTTAACCAAATTATCCAAACTCACTGATGTGCAAAGTAAGACTAAGACTGCAAGGGAAAACCTTTCAGAGGACACGATTCTTCACAGTAGAACATGGCTACAAGGACATTTTGGGTATTTACACAGAACAGAATGGGATTCTAGGAATCCAGTCTTGAAAAATAGATGTTCCTCTACCTTTTCCTCAAGACCAAATAAGGATTTTCTTATTCTGACAAAAGCAGAGCACGACAGAACTCTGTTATGGCACTGCCATGCTGCAGCAGGAGAGGGCCAAGAGTTGCCTATGGACCCCACAACTAAAGGCTATTCCTTCCCCTCTGCCAGCTTTCACGTTGCCCGTTTACAGAACCATGGCACCGGCAACACCCCAAAACCACCTGCATCGGAGGACAATCATAGACAAAGAGGACAACTTCACTGTCAGAAATAGACTGAAGTTGCAGGCGAGGACAACAGGCACCTGTGGAAGGAACAAGGAAAAACGTGCAGCCAAGCAAACCACTTTTGGCATTCATGTTTACCACCGCCACCTTGCCCTACCCCCACACATGCACATACTCCCCACAGCACTCAAGTCTGTTCTGCACTTTGAATTCCTTTGCTGCTGAGTGCGGTAGTCAGCCCTTTCATGTTATTTTAGAGCAGACTGTAAAGACTTCGGTCCTATAAAGTTCTCCTGTGACATTACTGACCTTGTTACTCTTTACACTACTCCAGTTTCCATAAGAAAGAAAAAAGTAGTTAAAAAATTCTCAAGTGATTCAAACAAGTACTGTGTTCATCTTCAGAAATAACTGGCATCACCTTGAGATCAAAATATCTACCCCATTGCTATAGAAAGACTTTATAGCTTCAAGTTCTACATAGATAACACTTCAACAGCACAGTAAATTTTTTTTTCCACCAAAACTAATCATGAAAGGCACTAGAAACATTTGAAGCAGGCAGCTAATACCAATTACTACTTTCCTTGCAAGCTATTTTCACTAAATTAGCCTTGATAACATCACAATTTGTTGAGGTAGGAAACAATAAGAAATAGCAAGTCATGGCAGTCTGGGGAGGAAAGGAGGGAAGTAAGGAGGCAATATTTACTCCTTGAAAGTAGGAGTTGCAAAGAAAAACAAGAACCATTACACTGATTAAGTAACATGCGCGTTGCTGTACAACAGAACTTGTGCACTGCATTTGTAACCTTCTATTTTGCTTTAATAACTGAGGCTAGACAAAACAACTGGACTATAGCTGTACAACACTGCATGGCAGACCTTACTTTGATCTCATGGAATGGTAAAAATTTTTAAGAGAAAGTTTAGAGATGATGTGAATGATGCTCACAGCTTTTTAAGCTTGGAATTTGCTGGTTGGTGCATTAAGCATTACTCACTTTCTGAACAAAGTGGAAAGTTAACACAAATTGGCAGATGACTAACTGTCCAATAAAGAGATTACTGAATGAATCACTGACTCTACTTTTAGTCTAATAATAAGACAAATGAAGAGGACCAAGAAGGGGAAAAAGACAAACAAAAAATTTCTCTGCAGAGTGCTTAAATTTGCATTTCCCATGATCTTCCAGCTGTGACAAACTACGCATACATTTTATAACTTACTATGAGTTTAATACTGGGGTTAGCTTACTGATATGCCCCATGATTTCTTCTCACCATCACTTAATTTGAATTCCTGTAAGAAGAACTCTGCTCCACACTTTCCCTTGGTACACATTTAGTAAGTTACAGAAATAAATGAAGGGATTGGAAATTAAGTTAAACTGCCGAGTTGGCAAGGTACAGGTTCCACATGCAGAAGTACCTTGGGCACAGCAGATACCCGAAATTGACCTGAAGCAGAATTCAGGTGTCCCAGCTCAGGAGCAAGTAACCAAAAGCCTGCAGACACTTTCAGTTTTGCTAGTCAAGTTCTGGTAAAAAGTTTGTCTGATATACGTGACCAGCATTCAGCTTTGCATAAAATCACCCCTGGTGCTGCTCAGGAACACAGGGAAGTGGTAGCAGTACATCCCCCTCCCAAACAACAACCATCCAGCTCCAGCAGCCCTGTGGGGTGATGCTACATGCAGCAGCTCCAGGGAATTTGGGTTTGCCCCTCAGCAATCTGCACTCACACCGCTCTCCCCATCTTTCCTGCTTTAGCTTTGCTGTTCTTTGGACTAGTGGTCTTTCTCTTCAAATTGTCTAGGAAAATTAGCCAGGGTGAACAAAATGGTAACACTGGCATGTACTAGGTTAGAAAGTTGAATCAGCTCAGCAAAGCACAACAAGCACATGGCCAAGCAGAAGCTCCAAGTGGCAGAAGGTGTTACCACCTCCTAACTTCACTCACTCGTTATAAAGGATGACGTTAGATTCCCTCCCTCATCTGAGTAAATTCAAGCCACTTTGGTCATCTGCTGAACCCATTACTCAGCATCAATGGCCATCATACCCAGAGCGACAAAAGGTTGCAAGGAGATCTGAGGGTCTAGAATTGCAGCTACATCGTTCAAAAAACACTCAATGGTCATCAGGTCTGCTCATTGCCTCAGATATAACAGGTTTAAAATTCATGAGAGCTCATCACATCTGGGAGATTGGTGACACAACCAGGTCACATCAGGGCAGGAGAAGCCAGAATGAGGTAGGAAGCAGAACAGTTTGGGTTGGAAGGACTTTAAGGATCATCTAGTTCCAACTCCCCTGCCATGGGCAGGGACACCTTCCAGTAGACCCATGCGTAAACTCCCATCCAACTTGGCCTTGATCACTTCCAGGGATGAGGCATCCACAGCTTCTCTCGGCAACCTGTTCCAGTGCTTCAACACCCTCACATTAATCAACTTCTTCCTAATATCTAATCTGAACCTACCCTGTTTCAGTCATTTGAATATTTGCAGGAGATAGTACCTTTGCATTTGGTTAACATGAAAGAGGCATTTGATTAAGTTCTGCTTTCCTCTAACTTTTTATTTCAATTGGCTGTTGCAGACAGAACCTGGAATTGAACACCCCAAACCTCTCATGCCCTGGGAAGCAAGCTCCTACTGGTGAGCTACAGGTTAGGCTGGGCATGGGCTGCTAATGTTTTTCTACAGAGCTGCCACATTACCAAAGCAAGACAAGAGCGACCTTCAGAAGCTGAGGCATGATGCTGTGATGATCAGTGGGCTTTGGGGACCAGACGTCCCATGGTCAGCTCTAGGTCTTTTAACAAGTTTTGATTTAATTTGACCCACTACCTAGGTCCTTGACAGAGTCTGCAGTACACTTAACACACACAAAACTAGCCTTACATATACAGTGAATAATTTTCTGCCAATTTAGCTCTCAGTGTTGGCCCACAGTGGGATGAGAGGTGCCAGGGCAAGCAAAGGCAAAGGAGATGCTGAGCAGAATCACAGTATCAAAATTTAGTAGCAACGCTGTCAGCTTCCCTTCACAGGTCCAGCCTTCAGTGATTTTGGACACAAATCCCGCTTCTGAGTCAACAGAGCTCAAAGTATGGATGAGATTTAGAAGCATTATTCATTTGTTGTGATCCAACTCTCATGATACTTTTGTTGGCAAGATTTTCTAAAGACAAGCTGAAATCAGTGTCGAACCTACATCCTCTTGAAATCAGAATGACTACTGACACCTTATTTTGCAGTCCTTACCGACTATTCTTCTGTGAACTTCGCTAACAACTGTCCATAAATAAATCCCCCTTAAGCTGGAAGTTGGCCTTTTCTGCTACACTGATCTGAAAATAGTAAAATCTTATTGTTGCCATGTAACAAACAACTGGATTTTCACATGTTTCGAAGTTTTATTTCCACAGGCTTCTGCACCTCTATTTTTAGTGCGCCTCTCCCAGTAAGAGGCTACAAGACAAAGATTCTCCATCACAGTCTGCTTACACAAGAAACTGACAAACACACCCAAGGTATTTCAGCAAAACCCAAATTAACTACATAAATATATTTAAATATTTAGTGGTAAAAGATGCCCCCGACAATGAAAGAGCTGGGATAGGTCTAGATTTTCTGAGATCTATGCCAGAATGGCTTTTGTAAAAAGCACACTCTGCTTTTAAAATAGAATAAGAAGAAACAAAGAACCAGCCCATCCTTATAAGGAATAACTTACTAGTATAAATATCGCAACAACAGAGAAAGTAAACATGGACGTTTCATATATGTTGGAATTTTCACTCTAACAAGGAAGAGAATACTAGTTCTGCCTCATTTATACTCTTTTAAATTTTATAACACAGGCAACTTCAAAACAGATAACAATGCTAAATATTAATACAGCAAATAAGGAGACACTGATTAGACTACCATTAAAAGTACAATACCTTGAATAAAAGAATTAAAATTTGATATACTATAACACCATGAAGGGCATGCTCTGCTTACATAAAAACAAGATAACCTTGCGTTCTACAAGGCACAATTTCAAGCCAATATGCACTAGGGGTTGCTTCACTACACTGAAGACAGGACAGAATCTATACAAAAGTATTTCAGCCTCATAGAAAACAGCTAAAAGGAGTTGAAAACTATTGCTTTTTAAAGGGGAGGGAGAGAGAGAAATAGAAGAATTTAATAGATTACTTTCTGATTTGCCCTTTTTTCAGTATCACTTTCAGTACTGGAAGGTGTGTGTTTCCTTCCAGGTAGCGACAGACACATCCTACAGTTGTCATTTATTCTTCAAATCCTATTTTCTGTTTACTTTTCCTCTCTGGATCCTTTGATCCCAGCTCAAACAGCAATACAGGTCACTAGGCAGTCTCACTGTCCCTCACTTTACCAGACTGGAAAAGAGGTGGAGAACAGCAGCTCGGCAAGATGAGGCAGTGTGCCAAGTCTTCCCCCACTCGACATAAATAGACTATATTTTCCAGATGCACATCTCTGACATTGAGGCTAAGGATCGGCAATACTGTGGTGAAATGCAAAACACTGAGGAGGAGACAGGAGATGGGAAGACTTTAGCACTGTAAGCAGTGGTATGAGTATAGGTTTCCTTTGGAGCGTACAAGATCTTTCACTGTTGCACAGCAAATCACTAAATCTTCCCTAAGCTGAAAAAAACCAAAAATCCCAAGGTAATATTTTCCAACCTTTTACTAAGAGTAGGGGCCAAAACCACATGTTTTAAAGGTCTTTCACAGTTTTATTATTAGAAGTAGAAACCCTACTGATACTGATGAGTCATTTCTATTGGCGGAAACCAAGAATACCCATTTTCTTCATGTGTTACAAAGCTCTGTGTGGTTTTCTATTCATTACTGGTCAAAGTAGTTGACTAAAAACAAAACAAGTGACAAGAACTCACCTTGTTGTTACTAAACCCTGTTTTATACCAGCTGATTTTGTTTATCACACTTTCAAAGACCGCTTATTGTTCACCCTATTCCACAAGACAAATATACAAAAGGCAACTACGAATCTAAACTCCGTGACAGTAAATCCAGAACTGCAGATGGCTAATTCATTCCACTTCTGCAAAGGCTTTCGTGATCTACTAAGAACGGAGGGAAGAGAAAAAAAAAAACCAACCAATAAACAACAACCCACAACAAGATCAGTTAAAAATCATCAGTCAGCAGAAGCTGTCGGTTTAGGATCCTTATGAGTAATCAGAATACAGTCTGTAAATAAAGAAGCAGTTGTACAAGAGCGTGAACAGATGAAGGAATCCTTTCACCCATGCAGCCAGTGATACCGCCGCACAGGAGATAAAAAACAGACTGAGAAATAGTAAAATTCTGAAAATTAAGTCTAGCTAAAACGAGGTTTTCAAAGCTTAATCAGAACCCCTTGCTGGCTTTAAAAAAAGATTTCTGCCATAAAAAAGGGTGGAGGGTAGGAGACTACAGCTTGCATTTGGAAAAGGAAAATACAATTCACAGGCTAGACTCGTCATATGCAAATTTGGAACAATGCTGGGGTGGGAGGGGGGGGTGTGGTTTGATAACATCCCATTCACACACACACACACAAAAACCAAAATAAAACAAAACGCCAGAAACACGCACACACTAAAAAAAAAAAAAAAACCAAAAAAAAACCCCACCAAAAAAAACAACAACAACCACCAAACCCAAAACCAAACAAAACCGAAATAAACCCCAGAGGTTTAGCCTGCTGAACATCCGTAGCATCCAGATGCGCCTCGAGCACCACCTCTGCAGCAGCGCAATGAACTTCTGCTTTAACCCACGCACCTAGAGGAGCGGCAGCCTGGCAAAATGACAGTGCATTTACAGGGGAAGAAAACCACAGCGAAGCAGTGACCGGAGAGCTGAAAACAACCTTTGAACAGCGGCTCGGCGCTGGCGGTGCCTCCCATTGTGGATAGTTTGTAGCCAGGGCAGCTCCGAGCCGCACCAGACACGTGAGTCAGCAAGAGCGGCTCCCAGGAAAGTGCTGACACCTCCAATTGCTCGCACACACACCGAACACACCTACCCAACTAAATAAAAAAACAGCCTGCATGCAAACCGGGGTGAAGGAACACCTCCACACCTACGGTTCCTGTTTTCCTAGTCCGGGTTTAAATTTTAAAGCGGTCGCCAATAAAAAATTTGAAAACAAAAAAAACCCACCTCCCCCCCCCGCGCAAATAAAAAACACAACAAACCCTCAGTGGATGTCAGCTATAATAAGTAGCTGTGATTCAGTCTCAAGGGTCATTTTGTTTATTTAAGTCGCCTTTCCTCTTTTCAGAAAACAAAATTGCTGCTCCAAAGCACAGAAGCCCTGCACGGTGACAGGCAGCAGCGTTCCTGTTTTCCTTAGCGGGGAGACTCCTCCTGAACCTGTGCACCAAAACCCACGTACCCATCACAGCCCGACTGTTTTCAAAGCTCAGGAGAAAAAAAAAGAAAAAAAAAAGCTTCAGACTTCTATTGCAACTCCTACTACGGCGAAACTGGAAATTCCCATGTTTTGCATTCCTAACAGCTTTTCAAACATATTACTCGGTTGATACCATAGCAGAGAGAGTTATATGCAAATGATAGGTCTTAGGAATAAATCTGGCAGGATCTGACCCTCTTAGGTCACCTTTCAAAGTAAAAAGAAGAAAAGGGCGTAGCTCAGGTCCCAGTGTCTCTTGCCCTTGCAGACACCACCACCTCCTCCTTTGAGGCACTGATTCTGGAGTGCTCCAGCTGGGTCTGAGGGCAGGTCCGCATCAGCAGGTGTAAACAGCAAAGGGGGAGGGCTGAGGGGTTATACACAGAGGGGCTGCATACCTGGCAGCCCCCTCACCCACGCAGGGGCTGCAGTTAAACCCCCCCCCCCCCCCCCATCAGGAGCTTTTACAGACAACCTTTTTCAAGCCAAACAGGGACACATCTATTGATCTGCTGAGATGCCAGTGCTGTGCAGCTGGTGTTCTTTGGGTTGTTGCTGTGGCTCCTTGTGCGTGAAGATCAATACAATCAAGCAGAGGAGTCTTCTGAGCCCAATTTTTGACAGATCAAAGTTTTCTTTGTACGGTTTCTGCCGTAGATGTAAACTTTTAGTATAGGGGTTTTCCCAAACTTATTCCCTCATTCCTTTTCATTTACCTGTTCTGAACATGTGGTTGCTCTTTGATCATCAGTGCTAGTAACTCAGGAGCTGCGAGTTCATCACTGGTCATAGAGGCATTTGTATACATTCCTCTGCTTCCCTGCTTTAAAATTGTAATTCATAGTCCAAGAGTGGCATAGTAAGTAGTGCTCCTTTCAATCCACTACAAAGACGTTTCTGCCTATCTAAAAAGCAAAATGAGCACATTGCAACTCAGCTGGCTATATTCATGCATTTTACATCTTCTTGATGCAAGCTTCAAATGAATGGGTAATGTTCAGACAGCTGCCAAGGTTAGTATCTTTTGGCTGAATTTAAAGAAATGATGACCATTTTTTGTAAAAACCTGAATGAGTAGTTTGAGCACTATTCTGCAAAACCCAAGGGAGTTACTGGTAGCATAACTCCACTGCCCGTTCATCTACTACAACAAAATCACTTACGCACCCACTGAAATATCAGTAAGGAACTGCAATACCAGAACAACACTCTTACACATTCTCTTAAAGCATCTATAGTCTGAAGAAACACTAAAAGCAGGAAGACTAACTTGGAGAAAGTGTAAAGTTTAAATCTGAATTTTCTTCATCACATCAGCTAAGTGATTGGTATATTTCCCCTAACAGCTCAACTGAGAAACTACTAATACACAACCATCACATGCAAAATAAGTTGAGCTAAAAATTGAGACCCAGAGGTGACAGACTGAAGGATGGATGCCTTTAAATCTAAGTCAGATCTTCTCAACACTACAGGTATGTTCTTAGTGTAAACTAAGAAACCATTCAGACAGCATTCCTTTGAATAAAAAGGCATGTACATTATGATTTGAATTTATAAACCATGTTCATACCACCTAAATTAAAACTACAAGAGACTCTGTTCACATCACACAATAAATGCTATTCAATTTCACCAAACATTTATTACATAAAAATGTCATTACTACCAAAATGATTACTTTGCATATATTAATGTTAGACATCTCATTTTTCAGCTTAGTGCCATAAACGTTTGTTAGCTATGCTCTAAGAGGTCTCCTCCTTATCTGTGCATATGTGAAGTCTTACCCAAAAAGAATGTTACAGGCACACAATGAGAAAATATCTACTTCTAGTCTTCTTTAAAAAAACAAACAAACAAAAAAACCCACTGATTTTTTTATTACACTTTTTTTGAGAAAACCTTGAGGAAAATAACCAATTTGCAATCATACTGAAGCCTCATTAAGAAAAATAGCTATTGCACTTCAGAACAGAAAATTAAGCAATGAAAGTTTTAAAATAAGCAAAGGCAAGCAACTTGTGTCACATATTGCACACTACACATCATCTACACAGGGTTTTATTTTCAGCTCTCTTTGTCATTTATTACACACATGCAGGCAGAGATCTGTAAGGCTCTATAAAGTATAGAGATTTTATTATTTCAATGAGTATCTGAAGCCTTTTACAATGTCAAAGATTTACCAAAATGTCCTTGTATTAGGAACATCACATCAATGGGTATTTATTGTGTTTCAAATAGTTATCCTCAGCTAGCAACTGAGGTTTTATCCTCAACTTTTCTTGCTGCCTGGCACAGAAAAGTGAACAGCCAATGTTTTCTTGCTGCAAAGAAGGTAGGTGGGATGCCTTTCTCTCCTTCATCAGTAGTGCATTCTACCAGCATGCACATTACTACCAACAGATATTCCAGATGTGCCTCTGGGTCACAAAAGGACTAGGAATACCTGTCCTAGCACTGTTTCCCAGTGTGAGATACCCGGGCATAAAGAACTGCTGTTGATTATCAGCTTGGGATCTGTCAGCATGTATCAGCATTAGTCATGTATTTGCTGCACACATCTTCCCCATCCACTCTTCACAATGCTAAAAGTTTTTAAAAATTTTAGTTGTTTACCCACAAGTCACACAGCAGACTTGCTCAGCATTGCCCAGAAATGCACAGTCTGCTTCTGAAGAGCATTTCTGCAAAATATCTCTAAATATCTTGACAACCACCCTATCTCCAAAATCACTAGGGACCTTTCTTGCCCACTTGACAGCTCACTGTGCTGGCGTACATCTGTTTGAACGGCTCCTCCAGTGTTACAGGAGAAACTAACAAGAAAACTAGACCTATGATCCTGATTTTTCAGTTCTCTGCTTTTCCAATTAGTCACGGCTTCCTTCCATTCCTTGCAGAACACCTTCAGAACAGCCTTTGAAGCTGGAGGGTCAAATGTGAACAACGTTGCTGAAAGCACAGGTTCAGCACACCACGGGGAAGTACAACACCGATCCATTCTGCTGCACAAGTGCCCAGATCCCAGGGACAGGGGGCAGGCAGGTGGATACAAAAAGCAACACAGGCTTTTAAAAGAGCAAGCCCACATCTGAAGTGGAATCTTATTTCTATTTGTCAGATGTAAAGCTCCTAGACCAGTGGTTTAAAGCTGTAGTCTACAGGGCTGTTGTAGCAACAGTGTAACACACCACCTTATCGTTCCATTCTATCCATCTCATCACACGCAATTATCTCAGATTTCACTATTTACATACCTGAAAAAGTCAATTTACCCAAGCATCACCACCCTCCTCAAATTGCAGAGCATTCCACCAGCTACAGCAGAACGTCAGACAATTCCCAGCTCAAAAAAACCCCGACTTGTTTCCAGCCCGAGTCTCAGAACACGAAATTTAAATATGCACAAGTTTAGCGACAGTTCCAAAGTCTCTGAACACGGGCTTTCCTCACGAAAACACTGACACGGCTTCAACTAGACCAAACAGCAACGCTGTAATTTCCCAATCTTTCCAACATCCTAAGGAGATGTCGTCCCCGCCTCACGTTTATTATTAAAGACTGAAACCCAGGGTTTACTCCGGAGCCTCCGGGGCTTCAGCAGCAAGGGCACAATGATCTCACGGCAACTGAAGTGATTTAAGCAAGGCACCCGCTGCATGACCAAAATAGCCCGCTCCACAAAAGGAGAGGCACGATTTCACACTCAGCCTCCTCCGTGACAGCGCGGGTCTCCGCGCCGCGCCGCGCCGCCCCGCACGCTGCGCCTGCTCGATCCCCGAAACTGCTGCCGGCGGAGTTCGCATCCCCGCGGGATGCCGCGGGATGCCGCGGGGCTGCTGCGGGGGAGCGGCGCGGCGCGGCGCGGGAGAGCGCGCGGGCCGGGATGGCTCCCGCGCGCCGGGGCGCCCCGCGTTACGCAACGCGCGCATTTCCCACTTTCAGGAATACGCGCTGGCTGAGCGCGCCCGCAGCAGCGCGCGGAGCGGCGGGAGCGGGGGAGCAGCCCCCGCCTGACCCCGCGCAACAGCTGCTGCTCCTCGGAGCAGGAGGAGCAGGAGCAGGAGCAGGAGGAGGGGGGAAAAAACACGCTGCTCTCCCCCTCCCTCCAAACCCCAGCCCGGCCAGCCGCCCCCCAAACTTCGGCCCCCCCACCCCTGCCCCTGCCCCTCGCCCAGCGGGGCTGCCGAGCCGCGGAACAGGCGCACTCACCTCGCCTCCGCGCAACTTTCGGGGGTCGCCCCTGTCGCTGCAGGCTGGGGGGAGGTGGGAGGGAGGCGGTGGGGCAGGGAGGAGTGGGCCCGGGGCGGGGCGGTGGGGGCACTGTTACGGCTGAGGAGGTTTGGGGAAAGGGGGGGGGATTGCTCTTGTTGTTGCTGCTGCTGTTGTTTCGGAAATTCTTATTAGTATTTCTCTGCGGTCAGAAACCTGCACCCTCCCCCCCCCAAATGAAAAAAAAAAACCCGACCCAGACGATCATCACATGGCGATTGCTTTGAACCAGCTGTTTCCAGAGCCAAAGTCTTGCGGAGAAAAATAAAGGGGGAAGGGAGGGAAGGAGGGGAGGGCTGGCAGGGGGGCCGGAGGAGGAGAGAAAGCCGCAGCGGAGGGAGGGCGGGTGGAGGGAGGGAGGGAGGCGGGGGGAGGGGGAGCGGCACCGCGGCGGGCTGTGTCGCTGCCGGAGCGGCGCGGCACGCGGGGCCGGCGGCAGTGTGGCAGCCCCGGCCGGCGGAGGCGGAGGGAAGGAGGCGGCGCTGGTGTGTTGGTGTGCTGGTGCGCTGCTGCTGCTGCTGCTGCCGGCGCTGCCGCGGGAGCGGTGCCGCTGCCGCCCGGCCGTGCCTCCCGCTCCCGCCGCCGCCCCCCGCGCCCGGCCCGGCGCCGCCCCCGCCCTCAATCGCTACATTGTTGACATTCGCAGCCTGACGTCACCCTCCCCGCCCCGCCGCGCGCTCCATTCACAACAACTCGACGCCAGCGGCGCAGCGCCCGCCGCCG
>JAWWTY010000106.1:78516740-78652566 GCA_035222235.1 Margarornis squamiger | reverse complement strand
GTGTGGGGGGAGAGGGGGGGGCTGTGCGTGCGTGCGCGCGTGCCGGCGGACCCCGCGCGCGGCTGGCGCAGCGGCCGCGGGGGGCGCTGGGAGCTGTAGTCCGGCAGGGGGGCCGCCATGGCGGCGGGGGCGGCCCCGGGGCCGCGGGCCGGGTGCGGGCGGCGCGGGGGGCACACACCGCACGCACCACATACACACACAGAGCACACAGACCGCCGGCACCCCCGGGCATGCCGGCGGGATTTTACGCACTCCGCCTCCCCCGCCCCGGGAGGAACCTCATCGTACTTGTATCGCCAGCGTCCATGGGTCATGAGCCAGCCGTGCCGAGCATCGCCCGGGCAGGAGCGCGGCCGGGACCGCGAACAACAACAAACCCGCCAAGTGTTCCCAACGCGGGAGCGCTGGCTGTCCTTCGCTTCCCGCCGGGGTGTGTGTGTGAGAGTGTGTGTGAGAGTGTGTGTGGGTGTGAGGGTGTGGGTGTGAGAGTGTGTGTGGGTGTGAGTGAGTGAGTGTGAGGGTGTGTGAGGGTGTGTGTGTGAGAGAGTGTGTGTGTGTGAGTGAGTGTGTGTGTGTGAGTGTGACTGTGAGTGTATGTGTGACTGTGTGTGTGAGTGAGCGTGAGTGAGTGTGTGTGACTGTGTGTGTGAGAGTGTGTGTGGGTGTGAGTGAATGTGTGAGGGTGTGTGTGAGTGTGTGTGTGTGTGAGTAAGCGTGAGTGAGTGTGTGTGACTGTGTGTGTGAGTGTGTGTGAGTGTGTGTGTGACTGTGTGTGTGTAAGTGTGAGTGAGTGTGTGTGACTGTGTGTGTGAGTGTGTGTGAGTGTATGTGTGACTGTGTGTGTGTGTGTAAGCGTGAGTGAGTGTGTGTGACTGTGTGAGCGTGAGTGAGCGTGTGTGAGTGTGTGACTCTGTGTGTGTGTGTGTTTGAGTGTGTGTGTGAGTGTGTGACTCTGTGTGTGTGTGTGTGTATAAACTGCCTGGTTGGGAATCCTTCTCCCACCCCGAGGCTTGGTGCCATGGTCCCTTGTGCCAAGTGGGAAGCCGTGATTCCTGCGAATCGCGCCGGTGGTGGCAGCCAGGGCGTTCCAAGCGGGACCCCGAATGTCTCCGGGTGTGGAACACCATCTGGAGAGCCGGGACATGAACAAATTGCGGTCTGTGAGCCCGAGTTACTCAGCCAGGCCAGGACAGAGAAACATAAAGATGAAAGACGACTGATAAAAAGGAAAGTTGGAGAATAAATGAGTCACAATAGGGGCCGCGAGTGAGATTATCTCTGGAGACATCTCTAATTAAAGGGCGTTGGATAACTAGAGGGTTACATTTTCCTGGGTCAGTGGTCTTGAAAAAGCAATTGGAGTTGCAGTAAATGTCAATAAAGAATGATGGTGACCTACTGCTAACAAAAGCACGTTCAGTAATTAACATGTGCATGTTTGTTATTTTTTCTGCGTTTGTCGGTTTTCACTGTGCATTTTCATCCTCTCTTTCCCCCTTTCACTACAGACAAAGTATATACTGTGTCTCCCGTACCTTTTAAAGAGGAGCAATTCCTGTGAAGTTATCTCACTGATGCCTTCTGAAACTGCAGCAGCTTCGTCAGGCTACCTCCATTTTTGAAGTCTGTTAAACTACAGAAAACTATGTGGTCAACAAAGATTCAACTCTTTGTATGTAAGGACAAATAGATCACCACTTCTCAAAAGCATGGTTCTCCCCGGCTTGCGTTTTGCACCACTGTCTGCTTGTGTAAAGTGAAAAGCATTTAGTTCCATAGCATTTTACCACTACTTCTCCTAACTACATATGACTGCAGAATAGCACCCCACTGAAAATTTTGTCTCATAAACTTCACTTTCCCTTTCCAAGTAATGTTCATATAAAGCCTTGCTCACAAATGCCATTTAGGTTCTGGTTCTGCAGATATATATATATATATATAGTGTTAGGCATGTGAGAAGTCCCACAGTGTGTAAGGAGAGTTGTCATGTGTTTAAACACTAGCAGGGCTGAATCTTCTTGTTGTCTTGTTTTTCCCTGAGGTACAAAAATAATTTTGTATTGGCATGAGAGATAAAAATACTATAATGAAAAGGACAGAGAGAGATAAAAATAAGCCACGTAGCATTTGTAATGCTTTAGTTAGCACGCTACGTGCCCATTATGCCACGGCATCCAAAGTGCACGTATTCTGTTATTTACAGCACACTACAGGAGTTACGGATCCACGTAGTCAAAGCTGTCCAAGTCGAAAACTTGACAAAGCCTGGTATATACACCTCTGCCCGTAGCACGCATTTCTGAAGGGCACAATAATTGCCATTTATCTCAATGGCTGATGTTTTAAATGAATGTTACTATTTGCCTGAAAGGAAGAGTAAAGTGAAAATGTCCATTTTAGATTTTATTGCAGTGACTTCAGAGTGAACCAGATCATGCTTGCACAAGACAAAGATGGGCACAGAGTGAAAGAAGCTAGAGCTAATTAGGGACTGGGCATATAGGCTTTCTGAAAACTCAGCCAGCACCTCTATGCATCTTTTGGTACCCAAATTATTATTAATAATTTTGTGATCAACTCATAATAGAAGACAGGGTTCACATTCCCATATATCACTCAGATTGTGATTTTATTATGGTCATTATATCTCTCTATATTATTATATCTCTATATAACACTAGAAAACTGTGAAAAAACTGACAGAGTTGATTTCGAAATACAGAAGGAATATTAGACTAATCAAAGGAAACCTACCATTTAAAAATGCTATTTTTATATCATGTATTCTGCATTTTAATGCCTTGGCTTCCCAAGTCATTCCCAAACTGTTTATATTCCAGCAAAAAAATCCAGTCTGATCCTGTTTTCATTGCAATCAACTATCTCCATGCCTCAGTTTTTGTATATGTAACTATTTCTGGACCATTTTTCTTGAAGTGCAGCCAAATGTATTTTCCAGACAAATATGAGCTATTTGAAGAGACATCATCTATGGTCTCTCAAAAAAATCCACAACTTCTCAAGCAACAACAAGATAAGGTAAGAATATGTGAAGAAGTACAATTTAGAAATTGACCCATGAATACTTAAGGGACAATTTGCCATGAATGTGCAATGCCATCCTTGAGAAAAGGCTGCATCCACACATTTCAACAACTTGCTTTAGCTCAGCTCCATGGACAAATTTCCTGGTTGCACATCACCCTTACTAACGTCTTAATTAGGTGGTTTCTCCACACAGCCGTGACTTCATCCCTTTGGAGAGGACTGCCTGGTTGAGCGTATGGCACCTGACCTACTTTTCAGTGGTTTCTTTTTGGATAACACAAAACTTTTCAGAATAGCTGAATTGTGAATATATATTTCAATCATATTTCATATGTAAATTTAAAAGATTTTTAATGTGAATCCAATATTGTAAAACATGTCCCAACATCCCTTTCTTAGATCTCATTTGCGTATCAATCTCGTAACTTGAGTAGTCTTAATAGTGCCACTTGTTGGAGAGCTCTGTGTATTGCAAGGTATTTCAGTCACATATTTATAAAAATAAATGGCTTTTTCCTAGTGATAGGCAATTCATAGTTTAAAGTGCTATGGGAAGACAAGTACTGCAGTCTTGGCTTCAACCACTCTGAGTCAAAGGCTTTATGAAAGAGCAACACGTTAGTGGATCTTATGCAATTTGATCTTTACAGTGGTAATGAAGGAGTGAAAGGGGAACAATAGGGACAAATTTTGCAGGTTTTAATTCAGGAATTTGTCATTTCCTTCTGAAGTACATTTTTACCCTGCAGCATTTGGGTGACAAATATCAGCTTTCGTGGATAAGACCTGGTCCTGTGCACAGATCTAAGTCATTATTGGTAATTATGCACATATTCTCCTGGGTTGTGCAGGTAGAATTAATGACATTGCATCATTTTCTTCGCAGTGATTGAGAAATTCACAGTTGATTACTGGTTATACTGCAGGCACCATATGTCTTTTCGCAACCAGAGTCTGACACACCCCAGGTACGTTGCGTTTCCTGGAGCACTGATGGTATGAACAGCACGCCCTGAGTCAGTGGATGTGACAGCTACGAAGGAGACATTGTCATGGTGCGTGATATCAAAGATCCACAATGCAATGGCTCCGGAGCGTGGCTTGACATCACATCAAAAGCTCCACAAAGGAACATTTGTCATGCACCGAGCTTCAGATCCCTGGCATGATATTTTGAGGGTCTGGCGAGATATAATATTTGAAATATATTGAAGTACTAACAAAGCATTGCTGCTGGGACTAAAATTATAGTGTCAGGAAGCAAGGTAGGAAAACATGGCAGGCACTGACCTTTAAAAAAATAGGTGCAGATAACATAATAAAAAGGAAATATAAGGAACCCTTTGTATGTCAAGAAATAGGGGGTCGGGAATCATTAAGGTTATACATTATGTCCAAAAACTGTGGTCACTTAAGTCAAAAGGTGGAATCTTCTCTGTTTTTTGTCCTTTAAAGAAAGAAAGAAAGAAGGAAAGAAGGAAAGAAGGAAAGAAGGAAGGAAAGAAGGAAAGAAGGAAAGAAGGAAAGAAGGAAAGAAGGAAAGAAGGAAAGAAAGAAAGAAAGAAAGAAAGAAAGAAAGAAAGAAAGAAAGAAAGAAAGAAAGAAAGAAAGAAAGAAAGAGAGAGAAAGAAAGTAAACTGGATCACCTGCTTGCTGGGATTGCTGGACTTTGGTTTGACATATATTAATTTGGGAGAAGTAATTGCAACAGCTATGTTAGGCAGGTAGGACCTAAACATTATTCTTTTCATTGGTTCTACAGAAGGTCATAATTTGTCATCTCCAAAACAGACACAATCCTAACAGTCTGCTGGTAACTTTAAGTTCATTGTTGTGAGAAGCCCTGCAAATACAGACCATAGCAAGTCCTGGATGTGGCCATTGAGGTTAAGACTTTGCCCTTGTTCACGTTGCTTTAAATCATTTTGCTTTTGTGAGAACTTCCTCAGCTCTACTACAGCTATGGTTTTTTTAATATATAACTTATTGTGCTCATTATTATTATTTACAAATTGTGAGTAGCATTTTAGAATTTGCATTTAGAATTGTATTTTAAAATGTAATATTTAAAAAAAAATAAATTAAGAGTTCTATAGGTCAGCTCTGGTGAATTTCATGATTCTACAAGTCAGGATGATCCCAGAGCCTGTTTCTAAAAGCAAGGGCACCTGTAATGATAGATTAAAACTTTAGTTCAACTTCCCCTATCACTAAGAATTAATACAAGTGAATCAGGTCCAAAAGCCTTTAGAGGGCAGTTGTGGAGAAAACCTTGTTTTAGTTCAGATTGCTCAAAAACCTTGTAATCCATCCTTTTCAAGACACTTTATTTTTATAGTTGTCGTATTAAGGGTATAAAAATGTCAGAAAATACCCTCTCTGGCTTTCCAGCTAGTCCTGAGATTGGAAAGGCTGTGTGTGGATGAACTTAATTTTTTACTCGAATCCATTCAGCACTGTAAGTCTGGTTGTGTTCATTAAGATCCCAGATGCACAAATATTTTGGGTTACACTGTATGTCTGGTCTCATTTGTGATCACAGATTTGCAAATAGCACACTTTACTAGTTTGACACTGTAGCTCTGGTTGGGTTCAATAGCAGCTTCCACAAACACGGGTTTACAAATAATGTTTATTGGAGCAACATATTCTTAAATTACCACTGATAAATTCACTAGACCTGCAAAATATTGGCACATAACACTATGTACAAGTGTTCCTGGGTATGCTCTGACTCAGTCAGAGGTGCAAATCTTACAAAAAATGCGTCCCTGGCTTTCAGGAAGAGAGAGAAGCAAGCCCGTCAACTTGTCTGCAAGGTGGGGGATTTCAAATGCCAGTTTCTACTTTGCAGGAGAAGTGGAGGTGAGACTCTAGTCAAATATTCTGTTATTGCTCTCATAAAGGGGGTGGGGGAACAGCCACTTCCTGTGTAAATGTGGGACGAGGAGAGTTACAAAGAGAGGTTACAAAGGCTGTGGGTCTTGTCCAAGGCTGGAACAGAACAATGGCACCTTGGTACCACTCCCTCTTCCACTTGACCAATTGATAAGGGTCATCCAGCCTCTGCCTGATAACTTATCCCCCATTATGATCTCATGGAAATCCCTTCACCACATAGCTCATGGCATAGCTCATGCCTGTAGGCCTCATTCCTACAACAGTTATCCAGAAAGGTGGAAGTATCTGCAGCAACCTGTGTGACTGGAGGCAAAACATCTGCTTTGGCCAGCCTGTCCTTCTACAAATCAAGGGATGCACAAGAGGGTTAGAAAAAGAGATTCTTTCTCTTGAGCAGTGCCAAGGGAAGGAAATCATCTGGTACTGGAGAACAAGGAGGACATGTGGAGAACAATCTAGATGTGACAGAGTGGTGTTTGTGTTCTGGATACTAATTGTGAGGCTGGAGACTTTTTCCATTCAGGAGCTCAGAGATATTTCTGACCAGTCTAGGTCGCAGTTCTGACATGTTTCAGGAGAGCAGTTATCTGGCAAGACTTAATTCAAAGTCACGATTTGGGGAAGGAACAGAGGATAGGTAAGAAAAACACATTGTTATGTGAAGAGAAATTGCTGTTTCTTAAGAGTCTTCTACTCCATTTTGTCTTCAACATCAATGAGAGTTTATGCACATGTGCCAGTGGCTGACTAGACTCAAATACACTAATTAAGAGTAAGAGCCTAGAGGTAATTATTACTCACAAAGATACTTAGTTGGTAACAGTTCTGACCTTCTAGCACCCATGATTCTGCTTTCAGTGCATAACTGTAACAGGGGCTTTGTGCGAATGGATTTCTTTCCTTCCTGGCTGAATTGTGCAGCCACAGCAGAGGACATCTGGCTGTTGTCGCAGGGGAGTCACAGGAGTTTCTTCAGAACTGGCAGTTGTGGTGGAACGTCTGACTGGATGCCTGACCGTCTCTTGTGCCTCTGGCAACGTCTCTCTTGATCCTCGTCTCTGGGCTGCTGTCATGGTGGCTGTGCCCTCCCTTTGTCTCTGCAGGAGGAGGCATACTTTAAGGCAAGGAGGTATTTCTGGTGATGATTCATGCACGATGTAGAAGGTGGAGCCATGAAGACAACACAGTGCTGGTGGGACTGGGAGTGGAGCCTGGAGCACTGGGGGTGGGCAGCAGAGAGAAGGGGAGGACAAAGCAGAATGCAAAGCCACCAGCTTTGGCAGAGCCTGGCAGTGGTAGACCCTACTGTGTTATGGGGGTTGGTCAAGGTGCCCATCAGTGTACCTTCACAGGGAGGGGTGGGAAGTGACATGTAGCAACATGTGGGAACATAAAACTTAAAAGACAAGTCTGATCATCATGTACTTTAACAATAACGTGTGCTTCATGAAGCTGAAATGTGACTGAAGCATAGGCAGGCTTGCGGAGGTCAGTGATGGCTTCTGGCTGAACAGAGACTGGAGAAGGACTTGTGGGAGTGCTGGTGGAGAACACAGCGTCTGTAGATGCACTGGCACTCAGCAGGCACACACTGGCCCTATTGGCATTGTGGCTCTCCCTGCTGCTGATGGCCTTGGAGAAGGTGTGAGAGTATTTTAGACTTGTCATTGCAGCTTAAATCCCTGGCACTCTGCAGTTCTGGGGGTGGGGGGTGGTATTGGAGTGCATTCATGCTGAAGGCTTCGGCTTTTGCAGGGACAGTTTATTTTGCTTTTAGCTCTAATACTAACCAAAGACTTGGGACTTCAAAGAAGCTGTGGATTTCCACTCACATAATTATCTGTTTGATTCATTTACATCTTACATCCATTTCTTTTGCTTTTTTCAAGAAGGCACCTTAAGCAAGGACCAGGACAGAAAACATACTTCCATAAGGATGAAGATGGCTCTTTCCATGCAGAAGGATTTATAAGCTGGATTCATCTATTTTTTGATTAATAGATAGTGATGCTGAAGTGTTAACACTTAAGGCAGAGGTCAAGTCTCTGTTATTTTTATGTCTTATAGGTGAAGGTAGAGGGCATTTGCTTGCAGTGTGTGGTGTGGGGTTTTTTTGGTAGCAGCAGCAAATAATTGTGACCCCTGATTACTGGAGTGATTTAAAGCTGCTCTTGCTATGTTAACTTGAAGTTGCAAACTATAAAGGTTTGCAGTGAATAGCTTATGAATAGAAAAGGGACTCTGTTGGAACTCGCTATTATGTTTGAAGTTGGTAGAAACTAGGGATTGAAAAGACCTGCTGGTTCACTGAATGAATTCATTGCACATGCAAGACAGAAACTCCTGGTGCACTGACATCCTTCCTATGTTTCTCAGGAAAAAGAAAACATGTTGAGATGTTTCTGGACAAAATGCTTTGACACAGTTCAATCCATTAGGATGTCTAAATTTTGACCCACTCTGCCATCTAGTTAATTTTTCCATCAAATTTTCAGTGTCAGTTGCAGAATGACTAAAAAATTAAAGTTTCATGTAGAAGAAAGATGATTTATTATGTATTTCTCTTTCTTAGAGGAAAGGAAATGCTGTTCTGTAGCTGTTTCAGTTCTGGTTTTCTCTGAAGAATTGTCAGTTTAGTCTAAATGAAGATGCTGTGAAAACATACATGAAACAAGGCTGATAATAAGGCAGAAAAATGTTTTTCTGACCCACAGCATTTGAAATCCACTAACAATAGGAATAAAAGCTTGTGAGCAGTTGGTAAGGAAACAAAAATTTGGTGATGTTTGGTGATTATGCCAAGAGAAAAGAAAAAAATAAACAAAGGCTATAAAGAGTGACAAGGAAATTCCATGAGAACAAATGCCACTTGTCTAATAATTGTACTTAATTTAACTAGACATGTAGGCCAAGAAACCTTTTCCTTTTTTTTTTTTTTAATGGACTTTCATAGGAAGTTGATAGAGTTCCTCAAAGGAATAGACTTGCTAGCTGCAATTTATGTATGGTACAGCCCACTTTTGTCTTTAGCTTATGAAATTTGGTCTAGTTTGTCATGACTACTTTCTTTGTTAAAAGGTAAAATGCACATTGGGCAAATGTTCTATGGCAATTTGCATAAAAAGTGATGACAAAGAGCAATTAATTCCTCATTATTATGCAGTGAAATGCTACTTTGCTCCTAAGTGACTGTAGAGGAGGGTTTTTTCTCTGTGTGTAAATCTGTTGCGGCATTGTTCTAAAAATAGTACTTAAGAGCCCTCTGCACTCTTTATAAATCAGGGTCTTTGACACTCCATTCGTTGCTCCACAGAGAGATTTTTCTCACACATGCTGAACACTACAAGTATCGCCCCAAATATTCATCACAATAATAAGCATCAAAATTTTGTTAGATAAAGCAAGATAGAGCAATTCAGTATTTTGTAAAATTAGATCTGTATCCTTTTTATCTGGAGATCAGTATTCAAAGTACACTCAGATCACACACAAATAGAAACATATTCCTACCACACACAGCTAGTCTGTACAGAACAAAGAGTCAAGATATCGTTTTCTATGAAGGCTTGATTCTGAGTACAGATTTCATTACCAGCTCACCATAGGATAATGAAATTCCTTCGGGGCAAAAATGAGGTACATCAAAGAGGCAGCATGGAGAGGCAGACTTTGTTAGTGCATGCTCTGTCACCTGCATTACTGGTCCTTGCCTGCCTTTAATTTGTAAGGAAATGCTAGTAATTCAAACCCATTTATTGGACCAACTTATATTTATATATATATGCATAAATGTAAGTGTATACACACACGCACACAGAAATATATATTTTTTAATATACAAAACCCTCTGGAAGTTGTGTGACTTCTTTGCAGCTGAAATGGAATACAGAAAATAATTAATTTCTTGCTAGCAAAAAATTACCCACACCCGTCCTAAAAGCATCTTTGTATTTGCTAAATAAATTCTCTCTGCGCCATGTAGATAGATTGTCCTTCCTGCAACTTTGCCTTTTTATTTCTGTGGCAATTCAGACTGACTTTAGTGCCTATGGAAATGAGAGGACAGTGTTCGGCAAGACCAGGAGCTGCTGAAAACATGAATCACTAAAGCTTTCCCACAAAGCTTTGCCGATCTGGGAACAAAAGGGTTGCCCTACAGAAACACATCATGGGTCTATCTCGTCCAGCACCCCGCCTCTGGCAGCGGCCAGTAACTGATGCTTCAGAGCAAATCAAAACCACAGCAAGTACCTAGCTAATTATGAGATGCTATGTGTAGAGGAAAAAAAAAAGGTTGATCCTGACTCACAAGAGAGCAGTTTATGCCCTGAAGCATGAGGTTTGATTTCCCTTGTATCCGTTTGCTTAACTCACACAGTTGCAAATACTATTTATGCTTAAAAGAGTTTCTAATCCTCTCTTGGATTCTAATCAACAATCTGCCTCAATAACCTGAGAGTTACCAGGAAGTTCTCGGGGCTGAGCACACACTGCATGTAAGCTTTGTGCTTTGCTGGTTTAGGGGAAGTTTTCCAGCCTTGGCCTGACACCCACTGCCCGGAGGATCAGACCTAATTGTCTAGATGAAAAACACCCAAGCTACCGCTCCCTTCCCCTTGAGCCCTCCCTAACTGAAGCAGGTAATTTTCTCCCAGCCCCCACTTGCAAAACGATTGCTTTGGGTAGATTCCTTTTGCTGACACTGAGCAGTGGCTCCCACTTTCTCTCCTTCTAGGAGGTCTGGACAGATTCTTCTGTGTGCCATCTCTGTACTTGAGAGGTCTGCCAGCAGTCAGAGGATGCTGGCTGGCCAGGCTGCCTCCCTCCCACTGTTGCAAAGGGCAGTGGCAGGCAGAGGGACAGGGCAGAGGGAAGGTTCATAGAAGACAGCAGTGGTGCCAGCTTCTTTCTGCTCTTTCAGTATTTCCTCATGAAATAGCAGGAGTTCTGCTTAGGCTGCTCTATGAAAACATGCAATGTCTGTGAGACTCCCTCTCTTTCCCAGCTTAGTCCAGATTTTCTTCTCTCCTGGGGAAGAATATGAGCAATGCTTTCAAATCATCCTTTGATGACCTTACATGACCTTGAGCATCATTGCAGCACAATCCTGGCTCCATTACAGCACAGTGATAATCCTCTCTGCACTCTCTCCATTGCATGTAGTTTTCTTCTATGTACATCACAAAATGGTTATTTAAATCCGGCACATGGACCTTAACAGCAATACCAGAAAGTAAAAGAGATCCAAAAATGGCTTAACTAGTCCCCATGGGGCCTAACTGCTCAAGCCTAAAAGGTTTGACCCTGAGCTCCTGAACAGAGGGGTGCCTCCTAAACAAAGAAGTGCCCAAATTCTGTAGGTTTTTATCCCAAAATTTTGCCTTCATGACCTGAGGCTGTCATTACTGCACAGGTGCAGACAAGCCACAGTTTTGACGGTGGCAAGCGGGCTGGTGTCTAAGGGTGTGCTTCCCAGACAGCTCCAAACAGCTGTCATGGCACCACTGCCATGGTGTCCTCACCTCTGGCTCTGTTTTCCCATCCCTCTCCCACTACATGCCCCTCAGGCAGGCACTGCTGTTGCAGTAAGCTGGTTTGGGAGCCAAAGTGGCCACACATTTCTTTGCAGAATTAGTTTTCTGCCATCTTAACTTCCTGAACCAGCTGACCAGGACATCAGACAAAACCAGGATGGGTACAAAGGAGTAGTGGGAATGGGAGGCTGGGGACAGGGCAGAGCACCTTGAATTACATGGACCCACAGCCTTGACAGTCCAGCAGAGGCACCTCTGTCTCAGTCTGGCACCCCACAAGAAGGTGGTTTGCCTCCTTGATGCTCCCCAGCGTGGAGGATCACCAGCATCTGACCTAGGGCACAGCTGGTGGCACCTCTGCGTTTTAGCAGTGCAAGGAAGAGAGGCATGTTGGTGCAGCGGGGAAGGAGGGAGTGGGGTCACGTGGGGTAGTGGGCTCAGACTGTGAAGAAAAAGTTATGAGTCCAGTGGCTTACTGCAGGCTTAGAAATGGGAACTCTCGGACCTTTTAAACTCCTTCTGTGTGATACAGAGGCACTGAGCAAGCTGAGAGTGCCGTGAGGGCTGGGAGCAAGCTGCCTGTATGAGCAGTGAGGGTGGGCATATGCATCTATTTCCCTTTGTGTTTTCTCCATGCTTACTGTTAGCCATGCCTCTGTTTCCATCAGCTTTCCCAGGATTTCTTCAGCTGCCGCTTCAGCTATGGCAAACAACAGAACAAAACCCAAATCAGAGCCCTCATTTAGCAATGATCACACAGAGGATACAGCCTGCCAAACGCAGAGGTCTAAAACCACCTGTGGTGTGTTAGTCTGTTTATCTAGCATGGCTCATGCTATTTTATTTGCTTAAGCATAATTACCTGCGTCCTGGGAGAGGTGGGAGGAATGCCTTCCACAACTTCTACTGAGTTTTTCTGAAACCACCAAGTGAGGAGAATGCCATTTCACGTCAAGAAACTGTTATTTCACCTATAAGCATGTCATTTTGTATTCTTCAGACTACATTTTACATGCCTGGGGTGTATACATGCGATCTACTGAAATCACTCACTATCTTCCATGATTTATGCTGGTCTTCAGCCTTAGCAGTGTGCATAAACTTCAGTGACACGTTGTCATTTCTCTCTAAATCATTGTGAAAAATCATTTGAGGAACAGCACCAGATCCAGGGTGTTCCACGTTTCTCCTGTTCCACTTTCCAGATCAGGCTCTGAGATGGCAGGATGACACAGTAGAAGAAAAATCAGAGCCAGCAATGTGTGAAATAAAGTCCCTGATAGCAAGAAGTTAGAAGGGATAACGTATTAGCATGAACCTTGGCACAGCTGTTCAGCCTAGCAATGTCATCCCAGGGTTGGTGGAGGCAAGGACAACCCATCTTTCCTGAAGGAAAATGTTCCTCTTTTTCTTCAGGCAAGTTCTTCAGAACACCTCATGATGAGCAAATAAATGTAACGGAAAAGGGAAGACATGAGGGTTTAACCTTTAAGACACTAGGGGTTTAGCATTTACTATTGTTGTGCAGAACTGTACCGAGATTATTTGTTTCCTATTGCTTAATCCATTTATAACACAGTGTACTAATCCACAATTTGTCATTTGATCCATTGCTGTGCTATGTGGAGCTCTGTCAAAGGATTTTGAAAACCTGCTGACACTTTCCGCTTCCTTAATTCACTGGGATTCTTTTGCAGGTTTGAGGGAGAGACCTGCAGCCCAGCTGGCCTGATCCTGCACCCCAAAATTACCCACATCTGTGTTTGCACACAGTGAGCATCTTCAGTGCTGGGATTGACCTTGCCTATGTTCCTTTCTGTCTCATATTTTTGAAGAGAGAAATTCATTTTAAAAAACACCCTTGTTTCCCACGTTGCAGGCTCTTGCCAATTGCTCTGTTCTAAAGTTTAGCTTCTGAACACTCCTGAGTTCTTTTAACTTCATCAGCTTGGGTTTTCTCAACTTGCTCCAGTACCTATTTTTCAGAAATGTTTATCTTTATAATAGCACACTCATCATTTCGATAAATTTCCAAATCCACCACTACATGGAGAACAAATGTAAATAAAAAATTCAGCTTCTTGAAAATGTCTTAATCCTTGTTAATTGCATCCTTAATTCCATAATGACCTGGAGGGCCTACAGAGACACACATGCAGCTTTATTTATGTTTAGTCTATTTGAATAATTATGTATTGTTTATCTTATTATCTTTGGCTGTTTGCACCCTCTCCTCCCTCTGAATTACTATCTATTTACAGTTTACTTGTGCTGAGCTGGTTTGGGCAGAATTTCTAACACTTCTGTGTGAAAGCTTCCCCAGTGTTGTCCTGGAGGCAATGTCTCTGAAGTTCACAGCACCTCACCCTTCTACTATAGGAGCTCCCACTTTGAAAGAGCCTTTAAGGCTCTGGAATTTCTTATAAGGATTTTTTTTTTTTTGCCTCAGTTCAGTGTGATATAGAAGTACAATGTGATATTTCAGTGAGACATTTGATTTTTTGGTATTGTTATCATTAACAATGATATTAGTCAGAAGAGAAACTTTAAGTTAAAAGTTCTAAGATACTTTCCTCTTATCAGCTGCTCATAAATCCCTCATTTTAAGCAATGGAAGGGGGTTTCTTCTAGGCTCCGCATCAAGCTCATCTATTAAACTCATCTTTTTTTAAGAAGAGGAGTGGGCATTTTTGGAAAAAAGATGGGCTGGGACATGAGGGAGGAGGTGAGAGTGGAGCTGAAGGAGGAGCTGGTAGGAAATACCAAGACTACCTGACCTATGGACCAGGGCTGAAACACAGCACCTGCACCCACCAGCCTCCCTCAGCTGTCTGTGAGGGTGACTTTCAGTGTTTCCCTCTTGGAGGTTGTGATTTGTACAAATGAGGCTCAGGATGGGACCTCAAACTTGATGTGAACTAGCAGTGAGGTAAACCTGTAAAGATGCACAGCTAGTTCACTACCTTACCCAGTCTCTTATTCCAAGTACTTTCCACTTTTGCTTGTCACTGAGAAGGTCATGAGAAGGAAAAAGAAAAAAAAAAATTGACTAGGTTATCATTGCCTTCTTTTTACAGCTTTGGTACAAAACAGATTAATTAAAACGGAGAGAAAAATAATCTCTTCCTTTCTTCTGTCATGAGAACCTCATATGCTGTGTAAAGTAGAGAGTGAAAAGAAGCAAGTGCTGTAAGGAGTGCATTATTTTATGTATTTCATGGGAAAAAACTGGCCACCTCTTTTCAAAGCAAACCATGCCTACAGTACTTTAAAGAGAAATAGAAGGAAAAAATAATAATTATATCTGAGTTGGTTGAGGGCTAAATTCTCTAGATGAATATGGGTGTGACTGGGCAAAATGTTGTCTTGATGTTAAGCTGAAGGAAAAATGAACCTATCAGGCCTAGATTCAGTTGCAAAAAGTGTTATGTTGGTTATTATATAATCATGCAAGGATATTTGATTTTTTTTAATTTTCTTATCTGAATATGCAAATCATCCTACTCTTTATTATCCTTTGTAGGAGCATATTCACATGAAAAAGGATGACAATTTAATTTCAGTATTTCAGTCTTAAAGATCCCAAATGGCCAATGTAAATATTAGTGGAGAAAATAAAATTTTTAAAAAATTAATGACCACTAGAGTATTTATGGATTTTGCTCAGAAGTAGATAGAAAGCGAGTAAGTACCAAGGAAGGGAAAGAGCAGTAAGCTTATCCTGAGCTGTGAAGTTAGTGAAATCTGTAGGGCAGATGGGACTATGTTATTGATCAAAGTCAATAGCCAATAGCCATGGTCATAAAGAGTAATAAATAAGAAAATGATTAAAGGGTGCTTATGATAGGAAAACTTTGAGAAGTGGGACATTATAGACAAATGGAAGAAGCACGAAAAGATAAAGAGTCCAGTCCTGTGTAGTGGAAAAGAGAGGTTTGCTGCAGCTCTTAACTGCAGTGGTCCTGGTGTTAATGAAAAGCAATTTTTTTTCAGCATCCAGAAATATATGGGTTAAAAATTCTTTCTCAACTGACAAGGGCTCAGCTAAACAGATCAAAAGGAGAAGGAAAACCAAAACACAAGCTCAGAAGTTGCCTTTGCCTTGTACTGGGAGTCAGAAAGTGTCAAAAGATGTGTCATATCTTAAAAGGCTAAATGAAAAGTTATAGTTCCTCAGTACATGAAGAAAGAAAAGCTTTATTGAAATAGTTTCTTTGTCGCATCCTATAAAAATATTATGAGGACAGCATGTATAAAAGAGCAAGAAAAACAGAGGTTACTGGAAATTCATGTAAAGACAAGTTTCTCTGTTTTATAGCATAACGAGAGAAAGCCATCACTCCCAATGCTAGTGTTTCCAATTATATGGGCTTTTGGGGTTTTTTTAATAGTTTCTAGACTTTTCTGCTGAAAACCTCCAGCACTTCCTGAAAACTGACTGTTACAGATGTTACCAGAGTAGCTGGGTAACTCATCCATCTTTCCTAACTTTGATTAACAAAAAAGAGTATTCATATTCTCCAGAAATGTGTTTTTTGAAGTCAAGGACCAGATTTTCTCTGATAGATTTTGACATAGTATCCACAAGTAGTGACATACGAGGGGCTGTTTCTTCAGCAGCACTGTGCTAAGCCCCCTCCCCTGCCACGGGATGTGGCTGTGGCTGCAGAGCTGTGTGGATGCTCATCCACTCCGGGGCTGCCACTGCTAATTTCTGGACCAGTTTTCTGTCAAGAGAGACCTTGAAAAAGGCTAGAGAAAATGGGTTGGCTCTGGCACATGGTCCTCCCTGAGGATTCTTCTGCCAGCTGCAAAATATTGAAGTTTCAGTAGTTCCAGCAGTTCATCTTTGTGTCCCGCTCACTAAGCCGGCTCCCACTGGTTGCTAGGTCTAGATGAAAGTAGTTGACAGGGTTGGCCTGTACATAACTTCTGTAAATCTCGGAGATTTTCTTACTCCACTCCTTGTTCCACTGGGAGTACATAGGTAGGACCAAGGGAGCTGAATGAAACTACCTTTGGTGCTTTTTCTGGGGGCAAGCATTGAAATATTTCCCCCAAGACACAAGTTATAGGTGTGAGCTAGAACATCAACACAGAAATTTACCCTCAGCTGATTTGAAAATTAGTGCAACTTGGAATGTGTGCTAAACAAGGTAAGTGGGAGCCATTTAATTCTAAATACCCCAGTTTAGACCTTCCTTCAAGACAATTTTCGCTGCTACTGTTGGGGCCTAATTTGCTGAAGAACCCTGCTGTTCACCCTGAAAATTGGGATAAAATGAAAACTAACCAAAGCAAGGGAGTATTAAGGTGAATTTCTGAGCCTGCTTAGGGCTGTGCTAATGCTGGTGAGGAGAATGGCCATTGTCTTTGTGCCTAGTGTGGCAGTCTCTCCCCTGCCAGCAGCCTCCACTGCTGTGTTGCATGGTCAGGGCTGGGTGGATGAGAAGACCTGCAGTGTTTCTTAGAAAGAGTCCAAGATTGTTACTAGAAGGACATGCAGAATTTGTAAGCTGCAGCAGCCTAAGTTCATATTGAATGCAAACACAGTAAGGACTTTGGGGAGTTAGGTCCTCAAGAATCCTTGCTCAGGTACAGAATAGACCCTTTTTCTGACCTATAACCATGCTGAAAATGTCTCAGTTCAGTTAAAGAAGGGGAAATTCTGCCTTCAAATTCTTCATGGTTTTTAACATTGCTTGCTCACCGATACCAGCACAAATTGGTTGTCAGGTCACTTCTGAAATGGGAATGATTTGTAACAGCCATGCACCAGAGAAATGACTTTGCAGCCCACTGCAGACCCTGTCCCATCAACTTGACTAGGAGTTACATGACTGGAACTGGAACTGTTGCTGACTCCAGAGGCCTTTGTGAACACCATCCATTTACCCATTGACTGCTACACTTCATTGGTTTTTGCAGCGAGACTGGAAAATGAGATAGCCATCTATTAAGATGTATCAAAAATACCGTGTTTTTCCTCTTTGTCTAAGCACTGCAAGCTCTCCTTCTCTTCTTCCCAGCCAAGGAAATACTGCTACAGTGCATAACTCAAACCAGGTATTTCTGCAATTTTTATGCTACTGATACATACTCTGGAGTAATTGCTACATGCCCTTCACCCAGCTGAAAACCAAGTAAAAGCAACCCTTAACCGTAACTGGTAAATAACTAGCTATGATTTCTGTTAACAAAGCTTTTTTACACACACAGTGGAGAAGCAGCAGACTATGAGTTGTTAGCAATGTACTGTCTTCTCACTATTATTAGAATGGCATTTCATCACCTCATTTTATTTGTTCCATCTGTTTCTTGCCGGCTTTGCTATAATGCTACTTTGAGAATACTGTGATTGTTTGTTTGTATTGATATCAGAAATAAATATAAAATGTTTTTGAAAGCACCATAAGGATGGAGAGTTTTATGAGATTACAGTAAAAGCAAGCAAGCTGTGAAGAGAGACACAGACTGCTGCAAGATACAGAATTCCTGGAAGAAATGAGTTAGAGGTTATTAAGGGAGAAAGAAGAAAGATGTTCTTGTGACTAAGGCACTGGACTGATACTAAAGAGGTCTGGTCTTTGTTCCTGGATACATTATTGGATTCCTTTGCAACCTCTGACAAGTCACTTAATCTCTCATTGCCTCAGTTCTTCACCACTAAAATAGAAGTAAATATAATTTCTTTACCTCACCAATCTATTCCAGAGCCAAATCCATTCAAAAATTATGAAATGCTCAGCTGTTAAAGTGATGAGCACAGGGGAAAATGAATAAATCAATGAATTCTCACTCTGCTTGTGATGAGTTTAGTGAGATATTTCTCTGGCCAGTGAACCTGGTATAAAGACAAACACCAGCTTTGTCCTAGTCAGAGAAATATCAATGATTAGTTTTGTGTGAAGTCATAACAAAGTCTGAGATATTTTTAATTATAATATGTCAATAAGGGGAAAAAAAAGTATGTACCTCCTTTTTTTTCTCATTACATCAAGCTAGAAAAGACCCAATAGAGGGAATGATATATGTCCTAACTTCATAAAATGAAAGCTTGAATAGAGGAAATGTACAACTTTTCTATCACTGGGAAACTTTTAAAGACTGAAACATAGATGAGCCTGACTTCTCACTGCCAGCTGCCTTGGACAGTCAATTGTATCTACTAATAATGTGAATAACATGCTTCTGTAAAACTGGTTTCATTTTATATTCCCCTTGCACCATGAATGACCACAAAAGGCTCTAGGCATGGAGAATCCATTTCCCATAGATTTCCAGCATATCACAACCTGAGGATGTTGCTTTGTTCTTCAGTACCATGTTTGTCAGCAAAACTAGGAAGATAAGAGGTAAATTTGATCTGTGAATCACACCCAGAAAGCTTCCTAATCCAAGGTAACTACTACCTGATGCTGTATGTGTTTGGAACTGTTAAGGAAATCTTTTAAATTTCCTATTATCTTTGATTAGATATGGGTTTCAGTTTTGATTTAGTGTTAGGCACCCACTGTGAGGAACAAAGGAGGTGTCACAGATAACAGAGAGATAATTGTTTTTAAAAGTGAGATCCCTAAGAGAATAAAAAGCAAGCTGTTGAATTTCTTCTCATTTTATTGATTATGCTTTCACTATGATTATCCATCTACAGAAACATATGCTTTCAAATGAGATAATCTTATCTGTGAGATGACTAACATGCATCTAAATTTTCCATTGTTATGTACCAGTGACATGTCTTTAAACCAGATCCTCCTGAATGTGTTCAATGCCAATGACACTCACTAGTTTTCTTTTAGGATGAGGACAAGCAGTTTTCTGTGAATCACTGTGTTCTTCCTTTATGGCTCATGTGTTTGAAAATTATTTGCAGGCAGATGCTGACAATTTCCTGACGAAACTTCATGGTTCATTACCTCCCTTTATGATAGCAGCAAAATAAATTGCTGTAGAGCCAGTTAATGTGATAGAAAATGTTCATATTTCCAATAATAATAATAACAATAATAATAAAATCTCAATCCTGCTTTCTAAACTCTTCCAAAACGCTTTCCAAATCACCTCCCCTTCTGCTTTTGCACGGAGATACTAAGTATTACTTTGCACTAAGTAGAATAAAGGTTGTCTCTGCGATGCAAATACTGCTGGTTTATGATGCTGCTTAAAGAGATTCTTCAGAAAAACAATGTTCATAATTTAGTACAACTGCTAGATGAACAGAGGAGAAACAAGGAATGGGGCTTGTTCCTTCTGCTATGTGCTGCTTGCTAAGTCCCTAACATGAGTTGGAATTACAGCATGCAATGGAATATCAGTTAAATACATGCCCACATTTTCCCTAGAGAGGGCTGGATGCAATATAATTAGCATATAACTACTGTGTATATTCTGGTAATCATAAAATGAGTACCAGCCTTACAGTAAGCAAGAGAGAATCAAGCTTCTCCAAGTATCAGTGTCTTTGCCATACTGAGTATTAGCACTGTTTGGAAGTAGCTTATGCTGGTTTCCATTTTCCTGAATGTCCTGGTGACCAGGTTTCCAGAGAGGCTTTAACTGAGCTGACTCATGTTCAGCGGGAAATAATATCAGGTGTGCTTAGGGATTTGCTCCTGCCAGGCAGGAGGTGGATTTTCTCCAGGAATCTGGACAGTGTTGGCACAGCCTGTGTGTATTACCATTGCTCATGACTCTCAAAAGGGCAAAGTGCAAGAAGGTGGACAAAAACATTCACTGCAAGTGAAGTGTGAGAGAATTAACTAAAGTGGATTCTCTTGATCAGCACAGAAGATGTTGCCCAAACAAAAGGATGAAGGTGGTGTAGCCAAACGTGACATGACCCAATTATTATTTTGAAAAATCGGTGATAAAGTGCTTGCATGGGAATCAGACAGATTATATCCCTCTATTTTGAATGATAAAGCAACAGGTTCTGTTGCTTTATATATAAATATAAATAACAGTGGCTGCACCCAGGGTGGGCAGGTAGTTACAACCTCTGTAATGTATGTGTGTGTCAATAAAGCACACAGGTACCAAATCATAACCTCACAATGAGCAAATCATTCTAAAGAGGAGATTTGCATCCTAAAAGCATGCCCTAAGCCAGAAGATAAGTCTTATAAAGCCTCTATTTACCACATGTAGCACATGTTTAACTCTGGGTGATGTGATTTCACTTACAGTTGAAGTTAATACCACAGCTCAGATTCTAGGGGTGCACAGAGGTGAACAATGTTTCAAAGGGTGTATTGCTGGACTGGATGACCATTTCAGATTGAAAAAAGAAACTGGGTTTCTGGGGTTTGGAAGAAGACAGGGCTTGTGTCCTGTTTCTTATTTTCTTCTGTTAAGCCTGATCAGTACATAAAGGAATAGAATCGAAATGCAGACCTGTAAGTTCATCGCTGAGATGAAAGAAGACACTCAGCATGAAGGCACAAAGGCACAAGAAAGAAAGACAGGGAAGTAAAAGAGGAAGCAAAAGGCAAAACTTCAGTAGAAAAATCCAAAGCATCAGAATGGCTGATTTCAGCTTCAGAGAGTTGCCCTGAGCATACATTAAACTGGGTTCAGCTGCTCTATGTACCATCAAATATTTCATATTAATAATTAACAAGTCACCGGCTGTCAGAGCAAGATTCAAATGGATGGAAGGGGAGTTTGGGTCACCTTCTGTAGGACTGAGAGTCTTAATGAAGGGATAGCTTTACTGCACTGTTGAGGAATGATGAAATGCTCAGCAAAAGGATTAAGGGATATACCTCTCGAAGGATCCTTCCATGCTCACCCCCCCATAGGACAGTATTTCATTTTCTCTTTTTATTCTTCTCCCTGACACAATGCCAGTGTGTACACATAAAGGGCTTGTTCTTGCCTGCCAAAGTGTGAGGTACCCCAATGTACATGTCTGGAAAATTAGCTTACGTATATGCAAACTCAACAGCAAAGGCTCTGTGTATCAGGGACATGACTGTATGCAATGACTGTTATAAATCAGAGTGCTTAGTGTGTCTTTGCTGGACACATTCTCATTTATCAAGGTGATTTTTAAACCTGTGCCTAATTCCCATGCGTGAGAAATGGGAATTCACTGAAATCTCTTGCAATGCCTTGTTCTGGCTTTAGATTTCCTCCCCAACCTTCCTGTTCACCTTCAAACCTACTTGAACATGAACATAAATGATAGACTACAAGGCACTGGGTTTATTGCCTTCCCATGGATCACTGATGAGTGGTTACAACTCACGCCATCAGATGAACAGCCTAAAATGGCACAGCCAAACCCCAAGCTTTCCTTGTTGGTCTCATGCAGGGGAGAAAGAGTCCAAAGGGACACCAAAAGCCCTTTGCAGCCTCGCCTGCAGGACCAAAAGCGACCACTGCTAAAGAAAATAGCCCCACAGGAAGCAGCAAGCAGGACTTAAGAAAAAAGCTGAGGAAACAACAGTTTCTTCAAGATCAACTGGAAATGTTTAAGAAGTCAGGTTGTCATTTGCATCTCTGCTTGGGGTGAAAAATGAACATAAAAGCTGTGCAGAATTACCTTTATTCTAGTCCTACAGAAGGACAGACAGACACAATGACAAACTCTGAAAGCCCAGAAGAAAAAGTGGCACATTTCAAAGAACTAATTACAATTTCTTTCCCTTAGAGATTAATCCACTGACTGTAATTAAGCTCCCTCTATTTTTGAGATCTTGGCAAGATCTAAGAAAAGCGCGAGCAAATGAGAGAGTGCCCTTGCTAGCCAAGCAGATTTTTTTACTAAGCTCTATCAGCCCTAATTAATAGACCTTTGTGTAAGACCAACAAGAAATCAGATTTCCAATAGAGCTGAATCAAATGGCCTTGGCTACCTCTGCAGACACAGTTTGTTAGGAGCCTGGCTACAGCCGGGATTTACACATTCAGAGGATGAAAAGGAGGCGTAGAGGGGAGGCAGGATGAACAAGCTCCCCCCGCCCCAACTCCTTCTTCTCCTTCGCTGCTGCTTTGTTCTGTTTGTAATCTTACCAGATGGCTAAGGCAGCCTAGAGAAGAGATTGCCTGAAACAGGCAGGTGATGAGGCCAGCAGCAGGGACTCTGTCAGCGATTGAAGAAACTGATACAGCTCTCTAACCCTTGCTGCTAACAAAAAGCTTTGTTATTCTTTTGCTCACAGTTACATTGCGTTTTGTGCCTTTCTGATGGACAAGAAGGATGCTAGAAGCCAGATCTGCAGCTGGCACAAGCGAGGACAGCATCACTAACATCCCTAGAGCATGGCTGATCCATTCTAGCTGCAGCTTTAGCCCTTAATTGCTGCACAGCCCAGCTCTACTATTCTCCTTACAGCTTCTCCTCTAAGTATGCAGGCATGCTCCTTTCAGCGCAGGGAGGACCTAGCCCTTTCCGACAGCTGTACCTGGCAGACAACATGTTTTTCTTTCCACCCACACTAGGATAATGCTGTGGGCAAACAGCGGTGCAACAGAAACTGAACTGGGTCACAGAGAGCATTCAGAGATCCCCAGAAATCTCTAGAGACAATATTGGCTATGCCAACACCACCCTCAAGAGCAGACTTGACTCTTTTCCGTAGTGTAAGTCTGTAAGCACAGCATCTGCCTGGGCTCAAGGTTTGCTCTCTGCAGCAGCTGCAAGGATTGTGCTTGCCTGAGCTTGCTCTGTGGGATGCTCCCAGGTGCATCCAAACACTCCAAGAGCAAGCTGTTTGTGAGGCAGCTGTACAGACTGAAAGTGGGTGGGATGTGGGGCAAAATATGTTGACAGCCACTCTGGGGATGGTTTTCAAAGCCACCACCAGGTCTCTTCATTTCAGTGATCCGTTGTAATATAGATTAAAAACATGGTACTGCCAGGAAAGGTTGAAGCAGCTCATTCTTCATTCCCATGGCAGCTCCCAGCAATTCAGTGTGAAGAATTAAGCATTCAGGAAAAACAAACAAAAACAAACAAACAAACAAAAACCAAAACCTGTCAGGTATATAATTCCATGCAACATATTTTCTGACCCTACTCTCATAAAAGTTAATAGTGAAAATCCTGTTGACTTAAATAGGAGCAGAATTGGGTCCTATTATTGCACTGATTAGGCTGTAAGAGCAGAACAAGGCCCACAATGGTTTCCAGTTATTGTACAGTCAAAGACCCAGCTTTGTCAATTCTTTGGTTTGTGGAGCCTAAGGCCATAAAGTACATTTAAAGTTCTAGTATTTACTCACAATGCACTAAACCACAATAGAAAGCTTGTCTTTGTAGTTAAAAAAATACGAACGGAAAGCCACTGAACCAAAGGCTGAAATACTATAAAAATAAGGTAAGGCATATTTTTCATAGCTAAGCTCATATAAAATATAAATCTATTTTGTCCGTTTTTCTTTCTTTCTGGAAAATTCAGCAGTGACTTTAAAAAAAATGAAGGAAAAACTACTGTTTCTTAATCCTCATTATAATTATCTTTTAATCCTTTTTAAAACTTGTTTTTTTAGCAGGACCTTAATAGTACCAGTCTCTCACTCCTTATCATTGCCAAACAATGCTAAGACTTTTTGTGTATCTTTTAGAAGTGGAAGCACTTCTGCTTGAAATGTAGAAGTGTTTATTTGAACCAACAATGCTTGAAAAAAAAAAAGAAAACGTTTGAACACAGACATCTCATATTGGCAGTTTTTCTCTGGTAGTTTGAGAGCTTTCTTTTACAAATGCAGTGATCAGGATGGGAAGAGCATTACCAGTTCTTTTTATGTCTACCACATCATATTTGTTTCCTACCTGTAGTCATCTTGAAGTAGGAGCTACAAGATCTTCTACAGAGAGAAGCCAAAGACGTTAAGAAAAAGCTGAGCATCTTACAAAAGACCAGAAATAAAAATGCTCTTTGGAAATGTTTCCTCAATCTGGCCAGTATTATGGCAAATCTTTCAAGCTTTGGCAGTGGAGCTAAGTTGCCCAGGAAACATGAGAAACAAAGAGACTGGCAAGTTGTCATGCAGGAGAACTGGAATGTTATCATTACATCTGGTGCTGAATCAGACACCTGAATGAAGAACATGCTAGAAGCAACTGGAAGTGGGATATGCAGGTGGTGGAATGGGAAACTGAGAAATGCTGTTCATCTCTAGCCAGACAAACCTCGGAAGAGCCCATAAGGGCCTTCCAGCTTGTCCCAGTCAAGACAGACGATGCAGAAGATCATCAACCCAGAGTGGCTTGCAGTGCATACTCTTGGATGCACAGGTGGATCCCACAGCAGTTTTCTGCTTTCCAGAACTGAAGTGCAACATCACAATAGTAAAGGACACTTGTGTGGGCATCCCAGATTGATTTATGTAGTGGGAATCTGCAGCAGTGACATTGGCTTCATGTAAGGCACTGTCCAATGACAGAATGGTACTTTTTAGACCATTACAGATCTTAACCAGCCTCTCTGAGAGGTTATAGGCTACACTTTCAAGCTGTGAATTAAAGAGATGTTGGTGTTGGCGAGCATTTATTGAAGTGCATCTAATCTTACGTGCTCTTAATCTTTCCATTTAATGTGCAGTGAAACTGCATTATCACACTCACCTTCCTCTCGGGACACACCGACTAGACTCCCTTGGCCAGTAGCAACATTTCCTGAGTTTCCAGAAATGATGAATGATTTCTTAATGCAGAAGTGCCATGGTTTCACTGCAGTCACAGGAGCAGATTAAATTAGTATTGACCTTGGTGCTGCAGTAGCCGTACGGGTACCAGAAGAACATATGACAACTCCTCATAGTGGTTCTCATTCTGCTTGAAGAAGATGAGATCATCTCTGACCTAAAAATTGGCAGCTGTGCCTGCACCAGTGAAATCAGCCTGGTTTCACTGACCTTGTAAAGAAAGTACCAACATCTATCATGCATATTTGGAACTTCAAAAGGGAGAGTTTTCCAAAACTCAAACCTCTTGCTGACATAACCGATTTGTAATGTGGGAACCATTACCTCAAACTGAGTATTGTTTCATGCTAGCCTACCGGCATGCCTCAGCCTTGCTTCTGCAGCATGTGACATTGTGCTGCCAGAAAGATTTCCAGGATAAAAGGTGGATGGATAGTAAATAATGCACAATGATGTGGAGAGCTAAAGAATCATTCACATAGCTTGGGATTAAAAAGCTGGAGGCAATGAGAAGGTGTTTTCGTCCTATTAGGAAAAAAAATCTGTAGGTCAGGTAAGGGTCCACTGCTGCTTGCAAATGGTAGGTGTGTAAATTTGATCTCAAAAAAGCAGACATTTTCAAAGCGATTTTGGTGTTGTAGGTGGGGTAGAGCAGAAGGATATATCCAGCACAGAAGAAGTTGTAGCCAGGAGTAGAAACCTCTGAAGTACAGAAAAAAGTGCATGAAGCAGCATTTGCTAAAGATCAAAATTTTAAATCAGCCTATTCAGATTATGCATAGCCAAGAGGATGAAAGGAGTGAGTCAAGGTGCTCAGAGCTTGAAAAATCCTGGATACATAGACAGAGAACGAGCAGTGTAATTCAGAGAAGTATAAGACTCTGGTCAAAATAATAGAAGACTGAATTCAGGGCTCTACAAACTATAAACTAATCTCTAGTTACATCTAAAATGATAGCAAATGTAAGTCAGTATTGTTTCAGGTGTGGTGTGTCTCATCACAGAAACCTATTGCTTTTTTTTGACAGGATTACTGGCCCAGAGATCTGCATTGATATATGCAGATATACTTCTCAAAGCCATTTGACTTAATACCACATTATCTTCTGATTGAAAAACTTGCAGAGAATGAAGAGCCCTTTCTTGGAAAGTGGTATTGAACAGAAGGACACAGGGGTCATTGCAAGTAATTACCAAATCACAAGCACTTAACGCAATGTCGTGGGAAAAATTGGCTGATGCAACCCATAGATGTATAATAAAGGAATATGAAGTAAAAGAAGGAAAGTGATTTTGAATTAATGGCTGCTATTACTATACTTTGTCCACTTCTCATTTTCATGCTTCAAGAAAGATGTGAAATACTGCAGAGAATTCAAAGGACAGTTACAGAGATGACCTAAGGGCTGGAAAGCAAGCTCCAAAGATAAGGCTTATGCTGGCTGAGAGGTGACTTGATCTCTGTTTATAGATATTTACACAGAGAAATAAGATCTAGGATAATGTTTTAATGCCATGTATGAAAACATAACAAGATTCAGTATCTGTAAGCTGAAGCTAAATGAATTCAGCCTTGGAATGAAATCAGCTTCCTAGCAGTGGTGGTAAATAGATATTGAAATAGCTTACCACAATAGTGATGGGCTTGACACTGCTTCATGTCATTAGGATGAGATCAGCTGCCTTTCTGAATGATGCATCTTTATCCCACTACTGTCAGAATGTCTATGGTGATACAACCATTTCTGGCTTTGGGAAGGAGGCTGAGCCTCACACCTGAGATCAGTCAGAGCTGTGATTGGGGCAGGGTGAGGAGGAGTGTGCCTCTGAGGTGACGGGAAGGCTTGAGAGCCAGATTGGTAACTCAGGGCAGTGTGTCAGGGGCAGAGGTTTGCTGCTGGGCACATCTGAGCATTACCTCCTAATTACTTCCTATCTGCATTGATGGTCACTGACATTGCAGGAAATCAGTATTCTCTTGCATTGGACTCAATTTAAGTTTTTAGAGTTTGTCTTGCTTACATTACTGAGACTACATAAGTTTTATAGAGGAAAAAATTATTCTTATTGTAACTATTGAGGAGCTAAACTTCTAAGTGATGATAGACTTCATAGGTTTAAATAAATAAAAAAGAAAGATTTGACAACTATCTGTAAAGCATGGACGTGTCTGACTCAGACCAGGGAACACAGTGGGTTTCACAGGTTGACTTGAGGGCCATCCATGCAAGCAAACCAAAGCTTAGTTTTATGATACAACTAACCTGATGCTGCCAATGCCTTGGAAATGCCCTGTTGCCTCTGGCCGTTTGTGGTCCCACAGCTTCCTGCATCATGACCATGTGTGTTTTGCTGACCTGTCCCTGGCACGACCTGACCAGAGCAGAAAGCCTTGAGAAAACTAACCCCAGAAGCAAAAGTCTGTATCTGCCTGCTGATTCAGGTCCTGTACTGAAGAATCCTGACCCCACATGAATGTCAGTGCTCTGGAGGAAAGAGGACATGAGTAACTCATGGGAATGATGACGATGAGGTGAAGGATTGCTCATTTTGGTGATGTTTTGGCTAAGGTATGATGTCAGGTTATACTCAAAAGCCAATTGGGTTCACCCATGCCACCTCTTAACCTCAGAAGAAGACTTTGCCATCACAGGGAAGATTTTCAAGGCCCTCAGTTCAAGGAATCAGAATGGGTAAGGTTGGGAAGGGACCACAGTGGGTCATCTGGTCCAACTTCCCTGTTCAGACTGGGTCATCCTAGAGCACACTGCACAGGATTGTGTCCAGGGAGTTCTTGAATATCTCTACAGACTCCACAGCCTCCCTGGAAATCTATTCCCGTGCTGTGCACCTGCACAGTAAAGAAGTTCTTTCTCATATTCAGGAACTGTGCTTCACTTTCTGTCTGTTGCCTCTTGCCCTATTGCTTGACACCATTGAGAAGAGCCTGGCTGCATCTTCTTGGCACCCTTCCTTCAGATGCTTATAGATATGGATGAGGTCCTTTCTCAGTTGTCTCTTCTCAAGGTCCAGTCCCTTAACAATCTTTGTAGCCCTCCACTGGACCCACTCCAGGAGCTCCATGTCTCTCGTGTACTGAGAAGCCCATAACTGGACTCAGCACTCCAGACTAGACCTCAGCAGGGCTGAGTAGAGGGGCAGGATCACATCCCTCAACCTGCTGGAAATGCTCTTCCTAATGCACCCAGGGTTGAGAAGAATTGGAGTAGGTGATATTGTGCTGTCCTTTCCAGGCCTGCTTAGTGTGCTTCTGCAGCAATGACAGAAAAACATCAGCTGACAGAAGAACAGTGACAGTGGAGACAACAACACGTTATGTCAGTCTCACATGAAACATGGAAATGTTTAGACCCAGCTGCTGGAAAAGGTGCAAAATAGGGTTTGTCCCGAGCTCCATTGACTGGCATGTTGTAGACAGCGCTGGCTCAGCTGAGTTCCTCAAGGGTGTCTCTGAACAGCTCTGCTTTTTCTAGTAAATCTGTGTTCATATAGATCAGGTCAGGAGAGGATCTAATGGTTCTAGCAGACATACAGGCTATCAGACATAGTCACAGTTGGATATGCTCTGTTTGTTAGCAGTGCTTGTATATACATAAATGCACAAAGGCACCTTACTCTGAGATTTTTCTACAGGGATCATAAATTCATATTACAATACTTTTATTATAGTCTGTTTTTCTTTTCTTGAAAATATCAGAGTATAATTTAATCCTCCCCTCTTGCTGCCTCTCTTTTCTATTCCTCCCCTGAAGAGAAGAAGCTTGCAGTAAATAGTGGCCAGAAGATGCCCTGAGGAAAACACAGTCCCCCATAAATAGGAAATGAAACAGAAAGCTGCAATCATGAAAGAAAGGGCTAGGAAAGATTTTAATAACATTCCTCAAAAGTTGTCTTGTGAACACTCCCCACAATTTAATCCTCAAGCATTTAAGTTCTCCTGAAACATTACAGCTTCTAAACGGGAAAAGAAATACCTTTCTTCTCTAGTGTTTCTAAACCCCTTTGATTTTTAGCAGTACATTTTTTCATAAAACTAGTACATGAAAAAGAAAAAACAGTCCACACCCCTTGCAAGAGGTTATACCAACACCATCCCATGTGGTTTGCACCAACACCATCCCACGCTGCTTGCATTTGTCACTAGTGTTCCTTTCCCAGTCACTCCGAGCAGCCTTCAGGCACCGATTGCTCTTGTCCGAAGCACTGATTGGGACACTGGTACAAGGCAAATATTGCAGATTTGGTTGTTTTACAATTTGCTGGTAAAGCTGCATACAGACACACAATGCCTCCAGATATGACAGACTTGCTGAGTAAAGGCTCTCTGTCTGAAAAATTACCTTCTAACCCTGAGCTTGCCGCTCCCCAAAGGACAGCACATGCTGGACTTGAAGTGAGGGAGGCCAGTGGGCCAGAGTGCCTTTCCTATCCCTGAGGATGCCAGGGATTTGCAGCAGGAATTGCCCTGGAAGCTGGACTCCCAGCCCTGAAACGCTGGCCACTGCAGGAAAGAAAAACCCTGAACAAAAGGCACATGTTAAACTATCCTAGTGAAGAAAGACATTCTGCAGTGCAGGAAGCAAGCATGTACTGGTCAAGGAATTAGATTACTCAAGGTGATGACTCACCCAGTAACTATTCAGTGTTTGTGGTTGAAAGGAAACCTTTGCCAGAAAATGACTAAAATCCATTGGCACAGGCTCTAAAGGAATCATGACTGGGCCTAAATGACTGTGTACGTAAGTGAGTTATTTTTCCGCCCCTTTCCACTGAAGCAAGGCAGAGATAAAAAAAACCAAAAAACCAAAAAAACAAAAAACCACACCATCCCTGTTTACGTAGGTTATTACAGTGCTGGAGTTGCCTCAGGGGGCCTTTGCAGCAGCCGCTGTCACTGGGGCCAGGTTCAGGCTTACATTTCCCTGTTCAGGCTGGGCTGTGATTTTTGTGTTCATTTTAAAGGCTTCAGTTGGCAGTGCACAGCTAGCTCCAGGGCATTAATTCTTGCTTCGCTGAATGGTATATAGGAGGAGAAAGAACAAATTCCAGGATCTTGCAGTTTTGCCACAGAAATGAAAAACAGAATGACTGGCTTTTGCAGGCTTCACCGAGATAATCTGGGACTAATCTCAGCTGCAAGCTGCTGAGTGTGGCTGTGGCTTGTTGTTCAGCATCTGACAGGATCAAACCAAAGTCATCCCAAGTAACTCGGAGAAAGTACCACTCACTAATGTATGCAAAAATCAAGAAGGACATGGTGTGATCGAGAGATGAATGAGATGCCTATTTTTCTTCCCACTGATCTCCAAAGTTGTTTTCATGTTACCCTTTCCTTTGTTCAATTCTGAGATCCCTGATGCCCTGATTTTTTTCCTCCCTGCAGCCTAGCAAACCTTATTTGCTGTCTTTGTCAAAGGTCAGTGAAGTATTTCAGTGGCATGGGCTGTCAGCAAACATGCTTAGAAGAACTTGAGTGTTTTGGTTGCTTTTGTCAGGTTTTTTGTGGCTGTAAGGGAACTACGCAGTAAGGAAATAGCCTGGCATGCACAGATGTCTATCTCCCTCCAGTAAAGGTTAAAACACAGTACTGGCATCATTCAGAAAAGCCTTCCCACACCTGTTTTTCATTTCCTTTTGCTATTTCTGGTAATGAAAATTGGAATTGTTGCCATAGATTTAGGGTCTAGAAGGCATTCTACACATTTTCTTTTTTCTTAAAGGCAAGCCCGGAATTAAATCAATACTTGAGACTCAAAAAGATGAAACCAGAGAATTTCTGGAAGAACAAGAAAAGGAAAAAAAAGCCTACTTTCATTTGTTATTTTTTACTACAGCTGGGAAGATCAAGTTGCCTTTCATTCCTTTCAAACCTCCACTGCTTTTGCACCAGAAAATCCACTGTGTGCTGGAGCTGTCCCTTTCTGGAGTTTAACATGGAAACAACAGAACTGCAGTCTGTTTTGCGACAAACCACTGAGCTTCCTGTAGCAACAAATTCCTTTCCAGCACTTTCTTCCCCTGTTCACCAATCAGCCTTTTGTTCTCCGTCTTTCAAAGCTTGGCTGTGCTGCTTGAAGGAAAGGGGTTAGCCCAGCCAAATGAGCTTTTTTTCCTGCTTCCCCTCCTGCCAGCCTGACTGCTATTGAGACAGCCCCCTGCCCAGTAGACTCCGGCAGCAGCTTGGGTGCTCTAAATAATCAAGGACATCCTTGATCCTTGATCTCCCTCTCCACTATCACCACTTGGCTTTGGCAGGATCTTTGGGTGTGTTCTGTTTTTCTGAGTGGGATTTCTCAACTCCCTGAGGCAGAGCAGTACCAAATACCCACCAGGCCTGGCAAAAGAAACTTCTGCCTTAATGTCTCTGTGAACAGTGCAGACAAAACCCTCAGAGCAACACTGCGTGTAAGTTCGTATCTCACCTGAGTGTACAGAGCGTTTCCCCAACACAAACGAAGTCCAAGAAGCCCAAGCTTCACTCTTGTGCCACCTCATTTGGAGAAACCACTTTGAAAGATTGCCTCTTGTAGGATCCCACCTCCCACAACAGAGTATGTGCCATAACAACTGGAATGTCCTTAACAGAGAAGGTTAAGACTCATCCAAAGTGGTCACAGTTTGGCAGCTAGGGCAGCCTGTGTATGTGGGAAGTGTCCTGCACTATAACCCGCTCACATCGAAATGTATGGGGCAGTCAGCACAGCTGCTTTCTCAGCCAGTGCTGTGTCTGTGGACTAATGGGCATGCAAAGTTAGGACAGGGCAGGAAAGCTCTTTGCCTCCTGTAAGAAGGGCCTCTGCAAGTTTTGGCAGACAGCTCCAGGCAAGACTTTTGAGTGGAGCAAAGGCCATAGTTGTCTTTGAAGGGCTTTGCTTAGTCTGCTTTTGGCAGCAATGGCCACCCGCTTTCACAGGGCTGGTTGCTCACTCCCTGCTCACCTTGCGAGTGTTTCTAGAGCACCCTGTTCATCTTTTTGTCTTCTACATGCAGCCTGTGGGTTTCTGCCCTGGGGCTACATTCCCTATAAACCTGAACAGCTAAGTCAGGCAGAACTGAGTCTGGAGAGGATTTAGCCTCGGGTGTGCCAGCACCCTCAGGCATGTTTGCAGATCTCATCCTATGACTCCAGCCTACTCTTTTCCTGACAATGCTTTTGCTGCTTCAGGGTTTTTGGTCAGATGATAGAGATGTCATGTCTGTGTCCATTTTGAATACATGTAGATTTGAGCGCTTTTTCTCGATCATGGGTGAGATGATCTCCAGAGATTCCTGCCTACCTCAGCACCCCTGTGTTATTCAGTGTGTGGGATTTTATATATGAAGCAACGTTTCTGCTCTTCCTGCTCTCTCCACTTTTAAATCCCTTTTGGTGCCTCCCTATGCTTTTGCACTCCATTAAGGTTATTAGCAGATGCTTAGGAAGAGCATAGTTTGGCTTACCCACTCTGAGAGCATCTCATCTAAATGGGAGCTTCATACGCAGGTCTCAAACCCCGCAGGTCAGTTTAGTGTTTTCCAGACACTGCACGTTCCCTTTTAGCATTCATAAAGCAGACTGACTCCATCACATTATCTCACAGCTCAGGAAGGTATTCTCTCTGCTAGTTAATATCCTTATTTTAACATGTAGGACAGAATCCCAATTGCTGTATACAAAGAGCAAAACCAAAGATGACAGGCCTTGAAAAAATAAGCAGGATCTGGTCCCCGGTTAAGGGAAGCACTGTGCTTAGCTCCGGGGAAAGCAGGAAGGATGCAGAAAAGTGATCTCCACTGAGGCATTCCTTTACTGCATGTTTCCTAGCTCATCTTTATTCTCCACCAGGGTTTTCTCCACCTTCTTTAAACCACAGTGGATTGTGTGTGCTCCTTTGAAAGAAGCATGCAGTTGTTAATCAGTATTTGTGATGCATAAAGAACTGTAAGAATGGAAGCTTTTGAGTTTGGCAGTATCAAGTTGTCCCAATTTACTCATAGTCTCTTTTTTTTTTTTTTTTTTTTTTGGTAGTATTCAGCCTTTAACCAACAACTCCATCCTTTCTGCCTTTGGCACTATTTGCTGATTAACCATCTGCTGTCATCAACGTCCTGGTGAAGAATTGTGTGTTTTGCAGTGCTGAGTGGGTGGCATTTGGCATTACCAAGCCACAGAAATACCCAAAGCAGCGTCCATGCAAAGACCAGAGCCCCAGGCAGTGTATCTATGACAGGCTGGGCAGAAAGCTGAGGGAAGCACCAGGAACCCCAGGTGCTATGAAGGGCTCTGGTGACAGATATTGCCACTGTCTGCCTTGTCTGTGCTTCCCAGATGAAATGTTTTCCTCATGGGGTGCCCCATGTGATTAGTCTTACTTTCATTCAAACCTCTTTGAGTATTACTGGAATATGACATCATCTTCTGTGTTTGGCCTTTCAAATAAATGACATTAGCAGGAAATAATTGCTGTGAATATAAATGATGTGCTGTCTAACCTAATTTTTTAGGAGGAAAAAGTACTAAGTGCAAATGGCACTTGGTCAAGAACACTCGTTTTTGCCAATGAAGAAGGAGTGTTGTGTTTGACCTCCTGCTGCAGTGTGTTGTTGCTCCTTTACTTCAGGTGCTTGTTGATTTTCATTAGCTGTGGCTCTCTTAACTCATTATTTTCTACAAGAAAATAACTACCATTGACCTAGTGATGCTAGTCTAGGGACAATAATAATAACAACATCACATCCAGAACACCGTAATAGATTACAAAAAGACCCTGAAAAAGAACATTTACTTGTTTATTTTTCTGATATGTACCACGCACTCAAATTTGAAGAGCGGATATGAGGATGAGACTTATGGGTGTTTCCCCTGAGCCCCTGCATTGGCTCATAGAAAAGGAGGAGAGGATCCTGGTCTGTGCTGTTGTGGCAGAGGACAGCAATGCCTCCCAGCTCTGGGCAGGAAAGGACCTTTTTTCAGTCCTAAATGCGTGGCAAGAACATGGCCCACACCTGGGTAGGGCTTTATTTCATTGATCCCCTCTGATGTCAGTGGTCTCTACTACTAAGGGTTCAGGACAGCCTGTTTAAATAACTGTATTTCAAGAAAAAAGGCCCTCAGCCACTTTCTGCATGAGGCTGACTCAGGATGCGACTGGCTTTGGACTGAACCGTGGCAGCATGGTAATAACGTGCAGAAAAGAAATGTAACAAACTGGAACAGGAAGGGCACTCTTTCCCGTGTTTGAAATTACCATGAGAACTTTAGGAAAAAGAGTACGACCTTGCCCGTGGAAATCTGACTCAGGCGTGGCATTTAACTCACCTACTGAGAAGGCATCTGATGCTCCTTTTTCACTTTCTGGTTAGCTCTTAACAAGGTATCTCTTGCACTTGGGTCTCTACCTAATTGATTGAGGTCTTATCCCAAACCCAGGAAAACCGAAAGAAGCCAACAGTGCAACTCCAATAGGCGGAGAACATAAAAATTCTCCATGAAGCTGTTAGTTGGAGACAGAGCCCCAGAACACATGATGGAATGAGCAAATGCATGATGAAAACTAAACACACTCCCTGAAGCTAAAGAAACAGGCTCAACAATTTTAAACAATCCTCCAGTATCCCCAGTGCTCCTATTTAAGATCAGTGCATTATTCTGCATTCTGGTTAAAAAAATCCAGGCATGGCTGAGTGACTGTAGGGAAGCCAAGCAGCAGAGACAGCTCCTACATTACTATACAAAGTAGTTATTGCCATTAGGGGATAAAGGGACACAGCAATTGCCCTTAATTTGGAAACAAAGAGTAAAGGGATGACTAGCAGCTGGGGGAGTCTGCATGCAGGTGCACTAACACAGAATCTATAGCATGGGAGCAAAAGGATGCGTTTTCAAGATGACATGGAAAGAACCCACTTTGAAGTTCCCAGACTGAGTAAAATCAATATCTAAATGCTTCAGTGAAATGTGTTTGATGTTGTCTACATGTAGAAACCCAATAGAGGCCACTTATTATTGAATAGTACTAGACTGAGCAAAGTAGGTCATATTACAGCTTTGTTTGGGAAGCAGCATTGTACCTGCCAGAACAGCATCCTTTATGCATTGTATCTGGCACTGGAGAATAGGTAGGATACGCACCCAAGCCACCTGCGAGGATGAGTACACAGACAACAGATCTCATCTGTGATTGTTTTCTGAAATAATCATTGGTCAAATTGCCAGGTTCTGTCAAGTGGCTACTTGAACCCATCCCACATGCCAGGCATTTGCAAAGGCTATTTATAGAGTGACTGTGACTGGGGGGATGCTGAAGGTCTGTCAGCATTTCCATTACAGGCTCCTATAACTTGGCAGTTATACCAATACTCACTCCAGATTACAGCCTGACATGAAGAGTGGGATCCTGTTTTAAAACAAACAATAACTCTCCTTGCCTTTGGGTTTGTTTTCCTAAAAGCATTAACATTTATTGGTGTTTATTAGACCTTTGAGTTCCATTCCTTTTTTTTAAAAAAAGGTGTAAATATCCCTGATTTTTTTAAACTGGGTATTTTCACAGCCAAAGATCAAGGTGCATTTTCCTGAATGAAAAATAGAGATGTCTAGAGAATTGGAAATGGCAAGTAGCTGCCCCTGTGCATTTTTAGGATGTTTGCTGGCTGATGGCTGTATGTGACATAGGGATATTGTGTTCATGTGGAATGTGTGTGATACTCTCCTCTAGCCATGTGAAGGACTGTCAGGTGTTCCTCACAAGTCATAAAGAGCTGCTCCACTGTTCTGCCTGATACCCTCTGACACCATCACGTGTCTTGGGGCACGGTTGTTCAAGCACATAAGGCTCCTGTCTCTGGGCTTGGCCCCTGCCCACATGGACACATCTGTTTCCGTGTTCAGCGTAAAAGGCTCACCATTGCTCCTCTCTTTCCTCAAGGTGGATCTCACATCAGTGAGAGCCTGGGAAGAAGACAACCCAGCTCTCCCAGCCACCTTATTCTGGGGTAGCTCCACCCATGCGCTGCCTGAATTGTGAGTGGCTCCAGCAGCGGCATGAGTTCCATGCTCACAGCTGGAGGGAAGCATCCTGTGCCCACATGCTTGGCAGCCACGCTGCACGTGTGTCTGTACATCTGGTGTGGCTGAAACCACCATCTTTACAAACAGGAGGTAGAATGGTGGGACAGAGGGTGCAGGGTGCCCAGGGCACTCCCTGCCTCCAGTGCTCTCCACCGTCTGCAGGCACCACCACAGGAGATGTTTGGCTGATGTGCCTTTCCTCGCTCTTGTCGTCTGGCCCAAGAGGGATTGCAGTGCCTGGCAGCCCCAGCTCCTCGCCACTCTCATATGGAGTCTGGATGCGTATTGATTTTTCTGCTTTTCTCAGACTGCACTCATCCGTCATTTTATATTACTGGAGATACCATTAACAATAAAATAAAGGATGAAAGGTACAGGACCCATTAGAGTGCTTACTTCATGTGCATGAGAGAGTGAGTGAAACAATTAAAAGCATATCAGCTTATAAACATGCTGATACAGTTATTAGCACAGTGAATAACACTCAGAGCATGATACCAGGGGATAGAGATGAAATCTCCTCTTTCCTTTTTCCTTCCCTTCCCGGGAAGCAGAGAGAGTGATCTGATATTTCATAACCACACTGAATGTATGCAGCAATAGATATTGTACATGAGCAAGATGAAAAGCAGGCTAAATAATAAAATCAAGGGACATTACACAACAACCAGTCCACAGCTGGCTTCCATAGGAAAGAATTTCAGACCCACAGTGGTAAAACTAGAGTGACAAGAAGGTTAAATGTAAAAGGGAGAGGTAGCAATATTGTACTGGAAGTAGTTTCTAGTAAGCTGCGAAAAGCTTTAGCAAAGAAAAGAACAAGTTTGATTATTCCCATTCATGGAATGATTTGACCAAAATCCTTCTGAGAGCTTGATATCTTGGTGAGGATGATACAAATGAGAATAAAATGTGTGAAAATATTAGATAATAAGCAGGCACTCACCCACCTTCCTGAACACTCCAGTTTCATTTGCAAGAAAAAAACATCTGCTGTGTGTGTTTTGCAGCTTTTGTTTTTATTATCTGCCCTTTTCTCTCAGCAACTTTAGGTGACGTGCCTGGCATTTGGAGACCCAGGTAACATCACTTCAATCAGGAGGAGTGAGCCCACCTCACTGGTGGTGTCAGGTCTCACACTCTGGGGTTTAGACCCGAAAGGGCTGTAAGTTTGGTAGCTCTGTGGTTTCTGTGGGCTAGTGTTTCCCACTGCAGATAGCCTTTTGGCACCCCCAGATAGTGTCACAGATAGTGTCCCAGGAGGTCGGGCCAGGTTAGACCAAGCCATTTTTGAGGCTGATGATGCTTGAGAACTTGTGCAGAACAGAAAGTTTTTGAAGAGTTGCACTTCTATTTGGGACAGGAGTTTTTTGAATGGCCTTTTTGATGAGGTCAGTGTTGAAAAATCATGGACTTACTGTATTTTTATGCTTCTCTTCCTCTTTTTACTCACTGACGCTGTAGAAAAGAGCTCCTACTGTGATAATGTACAGGATAATAATGTACGGATGTGGAGTGGGTGAGTCAGACACGACAGGAGTGCAGAGTTGACATGGTTGGCCCAGCTGACTGAACCACGTGGTGGGTGAACCACTCTGCAGCTGCTGATGCACCCTCGCCTTTGCACACTTTCCCTGCCCTGGGGCACACTCTCCTCTGTCACAGCCTACAGTCCTTGGTCCTGTTGATCTCTCTTTCTACGTGCTTGTGAACTCATAAGAAGTGTCAAGTCAGATGAACTCAGTAAAGCATGAGTTTACGAGTTGTGTGGGCAGACATTGGTGTCCACACAGTATTATCTGGGGCAACCACCTTCAGTCTCCTTAGAAAATGGTGCATGTGAATACAGATCTCAACTCTGTGAAAAGATGGTTGCTAGCAATTAAGGAGTTTGTGGACACCCATACCTCCATGAGTTTAATTGCATCAGTGCAAATCTCTCTGAACTGATTTAGGATGTGTTTATACCCATCTACCTGGTTATATGTCTAAGAAGCTGAATCAAGTCCTATAAGGGATACCTGTGTACAAAAATCTACCCCAGGTTCAGTGAGCAGATGTGTACATACTGATCAAGACCTGCTTAATATCTCAACTATAAGCTAATTGAAAACAACAGTTGGTTTACATCAGGCTTAATGACTCCCTATGGAGTAAAGCCATGCTGCCCCAATGCATGAGTTCAGTTATGTTTGTACTTGACAAGGATAGGGATGGCAGAAGTTAAAGGAGAAATAAAAGAGAACAAAAAATGCCCTCAAATTTATGAGTTTGGTAAAGGTGGATCTCTGTGAAAAAAACCTCAAAACCCCAAACCTGCATAGTATTTTGATCTTGCTTCGAACAACAAGCATTGGAATCTTTCAGCTTCTGATTCAACAACATTTGGAGCAGAGGTAGGCAAGACAAGATGGATCCTGCAAGCCTGAGCATGTTTTGGGAAGACGCCCAGTGTCAGGACACTTCCATGGCCCTGGGGCAGATGGCAGGGTTGAAGCACACTAGGAGTGGTGGGAAGGCTCTTACCTTCCCTGGTGAGCAGGAGATAAGTGTGCACAGGGAAGGCAAATCTCAGCCCTGCTAAACACATACCTTGGTTCCTGTCGTGGGATCAGGAAGGAAATGCTGACTAACAGAGCAGATCTCAACTGGGTGGGTTTTGCCACTGATCCCCTAACATTAAGCAACAGTGACTTTGCAATGACTGACTCATTTCAAATATCCCAAGAATGGAAAAATAACTGAAAGATCCTAAATCTGTCACAAAGCTCATTTTGCTTCAGGTATTTACCTATTTATATAGATTGGAACAGCTGCATGCCCCCTCTTTATGCCTCTGTTTTTGTTCTCAGGGAAACTGCAAAATGCAGCTATAATTTCCCTTTCTTGTGTGAAGCAACAGTGCACAAAATTTTTATGTCATTAGGACATGTGGTTTACCATTGAGGCAGCCAAAGGTGTACTGTCCAATGCCTCCATATGAGTAAAGCTCTGGCAAGATCCTGGAGGTGCTGAGCATATGTCCCAGAGGAAGGGGCTCCCAGAGCCAGCAGTGCTTGTCCAGATAGCTCTTTCAGCAAGATCTGAACCAGCTGCTTCCCTGGGTGAGCAACTGGGTAATAGGGTGAGTCAGGTAATTTGGGATGACAAAAGCCTTCTATGTCTCCTTGGGATGTTGGGATCCCGCTCTCTGCTCCAATGCCGTGCAGTGTTACCACATGGCTGTGCCAGGGCTGTGCACTCATAGGAAAGGAGGCTAATTTTGTTGTCAGTGGATTTGGCCCTCCTTTGGATATCTGGGAAGGGAGTGACTAGGCCACGGGATGCATGATGAGGCTGTGGCCAGTCATTAGGACGCTGCTGATAAATGGGCTGTGCAGTGAGCAACACACAGGTCCTGTTAAAATGGTCAGCACAGATTCTCAGAAGGGATTTCTTTGGTGCCTAACTCCTAAGACCTTGTTTAACTGAAAAGGGCCTTTATGTAGATAATTTTATTTTTCTTCAGAACAAATAAGATTGTTGGAATAGAAAACTACCAAAGAGAAAACCTTGTGAGTGGGAAAATACAGGGTAAGAAACAATGAGAAGAAAAGTATGAGGCTAAGCCAAAGCCACTCAGCTCTTTGCTTTGCCACAATTATTTCCTGACCTGTTTATTGCAGTAAGTGCCTATTAATGGTCTGACTCCAGCTCTCAGATGTGTGTGCTCCTACCCCAATAGTTATGTTGAGGTAAAAACAAAGTGCGAACAACAACCCCAAACCCTCCACGAGTTCTTGGCATTCAAAGTGTTAGCAAGCGCTAATGTAGTAATTAAATGTACTCAATGCTTTCTGACTTCACAGATGACATTATGTGGTTTCCCTGCCCACCCAAAACGCGTGGGAGGGCAAACCCAAGTCTTAGAGCTCTAGCTGCACTAAGTGTCTCATCACTTTCCTTATCAAGATTTTCACAGTCACTGGGAAAGGGTTGCACCCATCAACAGGAGACATTCCAGCACAGGAGACCAGATGACTTTCCTACAATTCAAGTTGCACAGGATTCCTGCATAATCATACTCCCTATCTCATCTCTTTCAGCTTCGAACCTTTTCCCTCCTGTGAAGTTTTGCATCACTTCTGCATCTGAACATAAAGGAAACTCGCAGGAGAAAGCAGAAGTTTAAAGCAAAAATTAAACACTACAGCTTTATCAACTCCTTAGAGGCTTGTCCAGGATTGTTCTACAGTGGCTCTGAGAACCTGCACTTTCAGAAAGTCTTTGACAAAATCCCTGACCAAAAGTTCATAGAGGAACTAGTCACAGAACCAGGGGTGTTGTATTCGAAGGCTAAGAAGTGAAGGGCATAAGTAGGCTGGCAGCTCTCAGTGTGGCTAAGTGATAACAAGGAGAAGCTCCAAACGCCTTATCTAGAGCAAGTGTTTGAAATATGTCAGTCTGAAGAGGAGGGGAAACCACGGCAGCCACAAATGTACACAACCCCGCCGTAGGTTCATGACTCAAGAGGGGGCAGCGAAGAGCAGCAGAAAAGGCTGAGACGATAGAAGGAGATGGCAGGAGGGGAAACGTGCTGCTGACCGCAGTGGTGTAAAACTTCTGGAGGCTTGGCATTGCTGGGGTGCTCACAACCTTTCTTCTCCGTGTCCTTAGCTTTTAGCAGTCAGGTAGCTTAAACAGCATTTCTGGCCTTGGAACTGCTGGCATGCACTTTTGCCCATGTCCAGGTAAATGTATTTTGAAACAGATGCATTACAAACATCTTCCCGTCTTCTCCCTGGCTTGGTGCTGCTGACAGACGACATCTCATTCCTCTACTCCTCTTTCCTTCCTCCTCCTCTTGCTGCTGCTGAGCAGGACTCCTACCCTCTTTCTGACTTTGTCAGGCTGACTGTGGAGCTGGTCCAGCCACCTGATCCATCAGAACATGCCCTTTGCTTCTGATGTTCATTTTCCTCTCATCTCATGAGCTACTTCAGCTCAGCGAGAGTGCCAAGAAACACTGGTGCTGCAGGATGGGAATGAGTGCAGCTGCACAACCAGAATGTAGAGGTGCTGTGAGGACCCTGACCTCCTGGCAGCAGTGGTTCTGCCTGACTGTAGATCAGTCACGGTGCCCCACCAGAGCTCAACCTCCTCCGTGGTCCATCACCAGGGAGAGGCTGGGCTGAGGTTCAGGTCATGGAGTGCAGTACAGGTGTAACCTAAATCAGAACCACATAAAACCCCAAAACAACAACAACAACAACAACAAAGCCAAAAAAACCCAACAACAAAAAACCCCAAACAAACAAAAAAACCCAACACCCTAAAGGACTTGTGAGCATTTTTGTAAACAGCCACACGATATACCATAACTATTAGAAAACCAGTAATATGCTACAGGCAATTGAAAAATGAGTGAGATGATACTGTTTACATATGCAAAGGTATTATAAAGTAATCTGTCATGCAAGGTGGGCCAGTCTTTCTAGAGAGTATACAGAAACCTGATGAAAAAACAGCTAAAGTGATGGGAGACTCCTTGATGGAAAGTCAAAATAAAAAGGGCTTGCTTTTCTTAGACAGCAAGAGAATAAAAGGGGACAGAGCATCCTATGGCACACAAACAGTGCATATAATACTGCCTGAGGTGAAAATGAAGTGAAACTGAAAGGTAACCATTTCCAGTAAATGGTAAATACTTTTTCAACAACCTGCCAAGTTCATTGCCACAAGATATGAAGAAAATAAAGGTACTATTAGGCATTTAGACATTTAAATCAATATATGAATATATATTGCTATTCTGTGTAAGATAACTGGAAAAATTAAGGAGATAAATACTCACATTGCAGGTGATAAGCTACTTTATTTTTCTAGTGCAGGTAAATTGGAAACTGTTTTGAATATCACACTACTCCATAACTAGTAAATAAGGTCCTGGCACTTTTTCCACAAACATCTAGAATTTTCAAGTCTCAGACATAAAAAACTTTAACCTTCTATGGAAATTCTCCTATTCCTAGCACAATACCGAAATCCCGGGTGAACACAAGTGTGGTAGATGTTGGAACTAATTTTTCTGACACTAGGAACCAGGAATGTTTGAAGGAATGGGTAATGGTGTGACCCATTATGCCCATCTCTGTCTCCAAAAATGGTGATTATGAGGTGCGGTGACACCCTCTGAGCAGCCGTACAAAGGCATTCCAGGCAGAGTGCAAGACCCATCCACTCTTATTCCCAGCTTTAACTCAAGAAATATTGAGCAAATGGTGTAACCCAGAATTATAACAGCTTTTCTCAACAAATGGCACTGCAGGCCTATGTAATGTGAGGGTCTTCTTGCCATTGAAGCTAAGAGAAGAACAGCACCTGCTCATGAACACTGTGTGCCAGGAAACTCAAATTAAGGAGCCTGTTCCATGTTCAATTTACAGCTCTTAATGGCTTTTTGGTCTGCCAGTCCATATGAATTTATAGCAAAGAACTCACTTGTTTTGGATCCATAAATAATCATAAACAAATGTTGGACCAGATAATCTTGCTCCTCCACACAGAGAGGAGGATTTTGCAAATCTTTCAAAAACATCATGTCTTGTTGAATTTGGATAGAGAAATTAAAGTTGCCGTGAGGCAGCTTTAACTTGTGTGACCGACACTTAAAAAGTGAATCACAGTAGGTTTTGCTGACCTTGGCAAAATCAGAGGTCATATTTTCACACATATAAGCCCTTTTAGACATATTCCCCTGACGTATTCACTGTGAAAAGGTTTCTTTTTGTACCTCTACAGAATGTAATGCATGTCCTCACCTTCATTCTTCCTCTTCAAAGTATTACTGAGGCTATCGAGAGGGAAATTAAGTTCCTTTTAGAACATTTCAGTACAATTATTCAGGGCAGGATTCTCTGCCACACTCTTGGGTATTTTTATATTTATGAGTTCTCTTTAAGGCTTTAATGGGGCAGCAGCCATGGTAAGATGAACCAAATAGAACTCTTAGAGAGAGATTCGGTACATTAGGGGCAGATTCTTATTCTTATTAGCCTTATAATTTTTAATCCTCTAAGCAGTGGCAGTGATTGTGATGTGACTTGTATCTGAGTGAGGTACAACTTAGGGTGAAACCAGTTTCCAGAGTCTGAGCCTTCCTTATTCCACGAGAGAAGCTCAGAGCAAATGGTAGTATTTTCCTGCAGAAAAAAAGCTGATGGATGAGGAAGGTTATCGGATCAGCGAATCTTCATTTTCTCTATGATATTTCAGGTAATATAAGGATAAAAACAAAGCACGGAAAAAGGATGAGGTCCAGAGGGCTCACAGAAGTCTAATACAAAATATTCTGCTTCCTTTCATACTTTCTGTGAGTTTCCCCTTTTAGTTTGAAGTAAAAAGAGCACATGATGCCAAGGCAGGATTGAGTAGTACCAAAACTATTTGCATGCTCTTATAAATTTATGGTAAATCTGAAGCAGCTGATGGAAATTGGCTTTCAGTCAAAAACATTGAGTTATGCCATGCTTAGCAAAGCCTGAGATCAGTTCCTATGGCTCAGAAGATGCAGTTTGAGAGGACTTTTACTGCCCAGACCAAAGCCCCAGCTAGCTCAGTAGCGTGCCTCTAACAGTGACTGACAGTGGATAGGAAAATTGTTTTGGGATGACAGTGATGCATGTACCTTCCCAGCTTCTGACAATCTCTAACCTAGAAACTTCCTGAGCTGCAGGTGACGTCTTTACGCAGAATAGCACAGGATGGTCTTTTTCTGTAACTTTGTCCAATTGCATTTTGGAACCCATGCAAACTTTTGTGATTTACAGCGTCCTGTGGTAGTTAATTCCTCAGTGTAACCTCAGTGTTGTGAAAAAGTGCCGCCTTTATTTTGAAACTGCCATGTGGTGCCATGTACTTCTCATTGTACAGAAAGAGTGATTAATCATTCCCTATCCAACTCATCCATGCTATTCAAGGTTACCTAGATACCTTTCATCTCTCTACTCACCACTCTAGGTGAAAGACTCCTAGTTATTTACTAGCTTTTTGAATATTTTTTTCCCATACTTTTAGTCATTTGCGTTGTGTGTCTGTCCTTTTTGTATTTGTATCTTTTTTTTCTAAGATTGATGAAGGACTGGTACTCTATAGCTGCTTCAAGATACAGGGATAACAAGGATTTTGGGTTCTCTTCCTTTCCTAATAGTTCCTGAGATGTCATTTGCTCTTTTGGTACTGCTAAACTCTGAGCTAACATGTTTGTAGAAAAGGCTGTTGTAACGCCAGGATTACTTTTCCGAGGGTTAACAGGTGGCTCAAAAGCCATCACTGTATCTCTGGATTTAGGGTTGTTTTTCACTGTTTTCATAGATGTTGTGTTCATAGACACCAAATTTTGTCTGGCATCTTATTGCCCTGCTGCTTTGTACCATAGCACTGAATTGTGATTCTGCATGGTCATCACTCATTTTTACAGCTTCAGTGGCTTATATCATCAATAAACCTCAGTAGCTTATTCTCCGTAGCCTTTTCTAAGTGGTTAGTGAACATGCTTAATAACACAGAAGCAGAAGTATCTCCACAGGACCTCAAGGTTTATTCCTCCTCTTTGTTTCCTTTAATTTTAATCCATGAGAGAACTTTCCCCCTAGTTTAGCATTTTATGAATGCTTGGCAAGTGGTTTTGTGAAACCTTGTTGTAAATCTGCTCCTACTTTATCAATCAAATGATTTATATCTACATGTTCATGAACTCCTTTAAAAAACTCTGGTAAATTTGCAAGACACAGCTTTCCTGCACAATATCTGTTATTATTCCTCTCCATTATATCATATTTTTCCATGAGTCTACTTGTTTCATGCTTTTTTAAAAATTCCTATTGATTTGTTCAGTACAGCTGGTGGTGACACTGATAGGGCAGCTCCCAGTTTGCCCTGTATTTACTTCATGAAGTCACATGCCAACCAGCGATGTCTGAAACATCATGAAGAGAAGCCTGGAAGACAGTCTTTCTGAAATGTCCAAGGGATGCAAAGATTGCTACACAGACATTTTCAGGCCTCCTTCCTGGAACTGCCATCTGCTAGAAGATATGTGAACATCAGTTGCTATGGTAGCGCACAAAATACTATGTCCAAACCCTGGAAACGTGGAGTATAGGTCTAGAGCTGGGCTGTGGACCAAGAATCTCTGCAAGGTCTGGAGGATGAGAGTTTTATCCCTTTCCTGGCCTATGCAAGGAAATCTTTTCACTGTTGTATAGTCTCACAGCTGCCATGGATTCAGTGGCAGACGTTGTCATCCTGGTTGGGGATGACAATATGTAGAGCTTCTTGTAAAACAAGCCTTACTTTTGTTTTGCAAATCTCCCAGTGGAGAGGCCTATAAGGAACAGCACTGGGCTGCAGTGAGACATTTTAGTGAGTGTTTCCCAGTAAACTTATGCAACATCCATTGTGCTTGTGCAGCCTGTTGCAAAAAAAATGGATGCCATCCCCAGAATGTTGGCTGAATATTGATTTAGCAAATCGTGAGAAAAAAGGGATGAAATAAAGGGACATTGTAGCTGGTACTGCATATAAATAGCTGTGAGGTTAATTTATGTTATTTATGGAAATCTGGAATACTGGGAATACTCTAATGCTTATCCCAGCTAGACTATTAGTGTTCTTCTTATGTGCATGCATCACCATGTTATCTAAATGTTGCTAAGCCCTCTTTAAAAGCAGTCAGGCAGGGCTTTAAACAGACTAGAAAGGGGACTGTGAAAAAAAACACACTATAATTTTCTGTAACTATTTATACACCTAAAGGTATGCATGTAACATAAGTGCATATAAAGCCATGCTTTTATTTACCTAGCAGTAGAGAAGAGTTGCAATAAAAGAAGAAAAAAAGAATCTCCCTCTCCCCTAAAAACAGTTCCAGATGATTTAAAAAAAAAACAACATATATAATTGGTTTGGTTTTTTTTATTTTTCTGCTGAAAGGGTGCACATATGACTGGTGGAATGTCTCTGAACCAAAGAAAACACTTCAGATCAATTTATGTTCAACATGGATTTGCATTGTACAAAACACATACTCCTCACTCATTTGACTATGCAAATAACATATATTAAGAAAAGAAAAATGCAAATGGAATATGTATCTCATCTCTCACTGGAATGATAACCACGGCACTTTTATGAGAGGCACCATGATTTGCTTTCGAGACTTCTCTTTTAAAGGCTTGCAAGGAAGGTGTGACAAGGAGATCCAATGGTGAAATCACTGTTCTACATCAGCTAAAAATACTCCCTGGTCAAAGCAAAGAGCGGATGAGAATGTGACAGAGGTGGGGAGGGAGGCGAGCCTGCAATGTGTATAAACAAATGCCCCAGTGACAACTGGAATGTATACAAAGCCATTGTTGGAGATTTCCTACACCTTCAGGGGCTCATTCTTCTGCTGAGATGCACAAACATAGATGCTTTTCTGACAGGGTATCTCAAAGAGTGTAAAAGCAAAAGCCACCGCTAAATATAGCAGGCTGTCACATGCTGTCTTTAGTCACATTTCAATTCATTGTAAACTGCAGCATGCCTCGCACCACGGTTCTTTTAACCTTGGTGACGTGTTTGAGGGGTTTTGCATTTGTGCACATCCCTTTCTCCCCTCTAATTTAGACATGCAAATGTAGATGTGCAGTCAGTAATCAGGCATTTTGGATGGTCCTGTTGAGCTTTAAAATGTACAGGCATGTTTGAAACAACATGGAAAGTGCTGGTGAAAGGGGGAGAGAGCGGATGAGTCACTTTTAAAGCAAAGAAGGCAAACTGGGGAAAACAACAAAAAAAAAGATCTGTGTCTTGACTCAGTGCCCAGACTCTTAAGATGATGCTTCACTGCAGACTCTGAAGTTCAGCTTACTTTCCTCTCATTTGTTCTCTTATTTTTATGTCTTACATAATGGAGCTTTGATTCATAGAAATCTATTTATATAGTCTAGGATTTGGGCCAAACTCTGAAGTCCTAACTCTGTCTTTCCTCAGGCAAAATGGCCATTGTGGTTAGCGATATGAATGAGGTTTGCTAGGACTGCGTGTTCAGGGCTGGACTCCCAGGGGGCTATTCTTGTTCACCCTGTAATTTCTTATATCCTTGCTAGAGTGTGATTTCATGTAAGGAACTCTAGGCTGTGTTGCAGCTGGAGGACAAATTGCCAGAAAGTGACAAAATATCCCAGCTTTTACTGGTGAGGCCAGTATGAGCCTGTGCTCCCTCCACATGCCCAAAGGCTACCAGTCAGCAGTTTGGGTCCCAGCTTTTTGCCTTCTTCCCCTCTCTCCACATCAGTCCCGCAGGAGGACAGACGTGGAAGCCACATGTGAGCCATTTGCTGGGAAAGTACTGCCATGAGGATGGGGATGTTCTTCCCCTTCCTGTCGTTCTAGCATGGGATATTTTCTGTGGGGGAGGGATGGCTGGGTAGCAAGGCATCAGCATCACCCCTGCTGCAATATGTCTTTTTGAGGGCTGCAGTTGGATGGTGTAATTGAGGGCAGGCTTGCAACTGAATGGAATCTTGAAAGTGGAGAGCAGAAGCTAGATTCCTTCAGGGCTGCTTTGCTTGGGGCAATTGGGTGTGAGCAGAGTACCCTGTACCCTGGGTCTGTCAGAGAAGCTAGCAGAGCCAGCTGACCTTTTATCTGACAAGCTGGCAGTGAGGAGACGGCTGCCAGATAGAGAGCTCCCCGCTGACATCAGAGTTATTCTTGGGGCTAGATGGAAAACAGTGAGAGATAATGCTCTTTGCTGTAATGATGAGGCTGATTTCAAATACTTCACATGAAAATAGCAGCCCAAACCCAACTAAGTAGGTCAGAGAAGCAGAACCGAGGGAGATTGCTTCTCTGTGGCACTGTGACCAGGGACTGGAGTTTTTGCTCTCTAATAAAGTGCAAACCCCTAAAGAAGCTCCTCCAGGGGCCAGACATGCCCAGGAATATTCTTATCAGTCTGTTAGTACTTCAGCTCATCATCCAACATTTCTTGCAGTGCAAATGCTCTTATAATCCTGTTTGTTTGTTGGTTGGTTGGTTCGGGGGTTCTTTTGTGTGATTGCCTTTTTTTTTTTTTTTTTCTGTGGGTGCTGGTAAGAATGCAGTGTCTTTGATAGTACTACCTCTTGGTCATATTTGATGACACAATGTTCATATTTTTAGCTAAACTAAAAGAGATCACTGTAATGATTCAGGGAGAATCAGGGAAAATGTTTTCAGTTTATGCTAGAATACATAGACACACATATTTATATATAGTCCTCTCTATGTATAGGAGAATTTTTGTCTTTTAACTGATTTGTCAGAGTTCAGAATGCAAAAGCCATAGATAAAATATGCCAGTTTTTGACACTACCAGAGTAATAAAATAGCCAAACAAGCACTCGCCTTTCACTTCCTCAGCTATTATTCTTTGAATGTTGGAGATAAATGTCATTTGTAAATCCCACTCATTGCTAACATTAGTACTATGCATATGTACTTCCTTTGACAAGTAACCCTACCAGTGAAATCTGCAAGGAAGCAAACTTTAAAGTTTTCTTTTAAGCGTGGATAATTACTAATTGGGGGCATCTGTCTCTGCTGAACACCCACACTCACTCTTCTTTAAGGTGTTCTAGGTTGGTGACTTGTCAAGGAGTCTTGAAACATTTGACATCCTTTCTCCTAATTATGAACTCTGTTATCAACTTTCTCTCTCCTGGAGTGGCTTTTCCTTTCTTTCCCTTTATCTTTCCTTTTGCAGCACAAGCTGTGCCTATGGGCCTCGGGCTGTGCTCCTTTTCATGTACAGCCCAGCTAACTGAGCTGGCCCATGGGTTCCAGAATAACCCTGAAAGACTTAAGCCTGTTGGCTCAGCTGCTGCTTCGCTTCCTGAGAGCTCTCCAGCAGCATCACACAGTGAAGAGCAGAGTCATTCCTGTGCATTGCTGTCCCATGCCAGGAAATCTGAGGACCTCACTTGCGTGTGTGGAAGAAATCATTCCTTAATCACAAGAAAGGTGCTGTTCCTCAGGAGCATTTTTCCTCCAGGTTGAAATTTGTGTCTGGTTATCTTGCCACAGGAGGCATCATGAGTGGTACAGCCCATGGAAATAAATCATCCAGTTCAGTGGGAGAGCTACTCTGTCCCTCAACCCAGAGAGAAGAGCTGCATTTTCTCCCTTTGCTCCTCTTCTTTGCTTTACCACAGCAAGAGGGGGACTCATAACATTTACCTCAAGCCAATGTCATTTGTCTCCTGCTGTGCTGGAGTAAAGGCATCCCAGATCTGAAGCGTATTAAGGTCTCCTGAATTGTCTTCTGGAGTTGCCTGCCTTTCTCCATTGACTGCAGACAGGTCCTTTGGAAACTGGCCTCCAAAATCAGCCAGAGAGGAGGCAAAACCTGGCATTTGTGCATGCCTTGTCCTTCCCATCTCATCCAGGTATTTTGAAACCTTGAAGCCATTGATAGAAAGGATGGAACTGGAGATATTTTTGTGAAGATATGAATTAAGTTTTCTTACTCTATTTGCTCTCCTTTTTATCTTCCACTTCTGTTGCATTTTTTTTTACCCTGTTGTATTTTCTGCAAGGTCATCTGCTTTTCTAGTAGTTTTTTTCCTAGCAAGAAGTTATTGGTGGTTCTAGGAGGGGAGAAAGTGTTAAGTAGCTTTTGGGGTAGGTAGAGAAATCCCTGCTGGGTATTTAACCTACATTTGTTTTCAATTTACAGGAGTGTTCATGTCATAAGTCTGCTGTTAAAGATGAAATGAAGTAGTTCAAGTGGTTCAATAGGATTTAGCTGAATTACTAAAAGAGCTATAGTAACAAAATTTGTAGTGTCTTTTCACAGTTGTGACATAGTCTTGAAACAGGGCGAAGATTACTGGTCAAGTTAAATTTCCTTGGAGCTGGAAGCCCTACCTTTCCCTAGTTAGCAGCTCATTTTAATTGTAAATAAAGATATTCTCTGTCCGAAGCTCAGCGTTTGACTGTCATATCCAATACCACATTGGCAATATTAGTCCCTGGCATCCCTAGGCGAGTTGATGAGAGAAGCAAATTCTGCAAAACAGGGAAACAAAGGCAAGTGGCAAGCCACACAATGCATTTTTTGTCTGCACATATGTGAAGTTCATTGTCAGAAGCCATACTTTCTTCCAACTACAGGAGAAGGCTGCAATTGTGGAAATTCCCAACAACAGTCTTGAAGAAACAGAGGCTCTAACACAACTAGTCAGAAGTGCTGCATGTTCAAAGAGGCAGAAGGGAAGGCCCTCTAAAGCCCAAGAAACTGAAGCAAAGAAGGATATACACAAATTTTCTCTTTATAAAGCTGGCTACTTACTGAACAGCTCTGTTTCCCATGAAACTCCCAACACTTTAAACTCTGCTGGTAGATCTGCTGTACCTTAAATTAAATATTTGGTGCTGTGCCTCATAAAAAGGAACTGGTTAAAGACAGGTCAATATTTTAAAATTCTGCTAAAGGATTTTGCTTAGAAATTGTCTGTTTAGGAATATTTTTGCATGCTACAGTCCCATCTGTGCTTTCGATGTGAGTCTGTAGTTTCACATCTAGATTGTAAGTAGAGAACATCTGTTGGGCCACATAAACAGTTACATAAATAGCTGGCAGTGGACAAAGCAAGGGCTTTGGTGAAGCAGGTCATTGCCGCGCAAGTTACCCAAAAGAAAAGCTGTCTCCTCTTCCCTGAGAAACAGGGCATAACAGGCCTTCTGGCATAAGGACTTTCAGATATTAGAGGAAGCACATTTTTGTTCTGCCAGCCTAAGTAATTAATATTTTCTCTTTAAATAAACATGCCAAGTTTATGCCTCAAAGATTTTTTGCTCGAACTCCATCTACATATAACCTTTTCTGTCTGGCTGCATAGCTTCTTAGCATCTTAACATTTTTATTGCAGCAGGAGCTTTGCTGCAGTGGTCATTTCTTTAGTCTATTGCTTAGACTACCCCATCATCACTTTTTCTTTGCTGGCTCCTTTCTCTCTGTGGTGATCACATCCCTCTGCTGGCTCTTGTCTCTGTGATATCAGGCAGGAATTATTTTTCTTTGCTTGCAAGACCTATTAAAGCCTAACCCCACCCTGCCCATAAACCTTCATTCACTGTCAGGAGGCTGACTTCCACTTTCAGCAGCCACAATCAAGCACCTCTGCTATTTTCTCCTTGGGCTTGGGTGGAGCTCCTCATTAAAAATGTGCAATGCTCTTTCCCTCTCTTCCAGGCCCTGTTTTCAGAAAGACTCTCACTGGAACACTGCAGGCTAAAATCTTGTTCGTAGTTTGTTGGACCTGCAGGATGGCTGAAATTGTCCTATGCTCTATTTGTGTCCCTGGGTCTAGTTTTTCATGTCTGTGTTGTAAGCTAGGACTGTGTTCTTGTGTGTTGCATAGTACAGTGGGGATCCCAAGTCTGTGACAACCACCAGTGACTCATTGCATGGGAGCGTGCTTGGGCAGAAAGAGAGGAAGGGAGGGGAAGGTACACAGAGATTTTAAGAAGCTCCTTTCCCTCCCTTTAAACCCTCTCTTTGATACACCTCAGCACCATCCCTCTGGGGTAATGGTGTGTAAACCTCACAGACCTTTACTTAAACCTCGAGCTCTGGCCTGGCTTTCTCCAGGAATGCAGTGAGCTACACAGGATGCTTTCAGATATTGCATTACAGTCTGAAACCAAAGCAGTGCTTTTGAGTGGAAAGCCCAAGTCAGCCTCAAAGAATTGGGAATTTGGTTTGTAGCCAACCTCTTCTGTGTAGCTCTGCTTTTCACATCATCCTGCCCTCCCTTTTCCTGTAGGCTTGATCCTGGGGGGAGTTCGGTTCTTGCTTTCTCCAGGAGTTTTACTATTCTGAACAGTGCAGCATTTTACCATCAGGTGCATCCTCCCTCTGCAGCTATTCCTGTGAGGAAAGCCAGCACACACAGGAGAGAAAAGAGTGTTGTGAAGGACTGTTTATAAATTACTTCAGTGAGGCAGAGTGATGTGTCATTCTGGCAGAGAGCCCATTAAAGAGGAAGCACTACTCTTGAATGCATTCAGCTGGGGTTTCTGAGAACTCCTTTATACCCACTCATTATCCATTTCACATTCTGGAAGTGGATGGTTATGTTTGCCTATGTGACGCAGATCTTAATAGTTTTCTGCAGTACTACATCGTTTAGCTCTCAGCTAATACAAACCCAAGCTAGTAATTAACATTAAATGCTGAGAAATGGATCTGATGTGATGAACACTCAGCACGTAATGAGAACGCTGTGATTTCTTACTTGGAAGCCATCGCGGTCTTACAACATAACCAATTGTTACAGATGCCCAAACAGAATTGGGATTAACCACAGGATCCGGTTACACTTCCAAACCGAATTGTTGCTAGTCTGGTAGAAGTTGCACTCTCGGGCTCCACTTTGACGGATACCAGCTCTGGCATCTATTGTCATTTCATAATGGTGTAATGCTATTTATGCCACAGAAATCCCAGCTGAACCGTGAATTAGGTGTAGATCAGGCACACCACGGAAAATCCAGCTGTGTCAGGGAATGAGGCTTGCAAGCAACTACTCTGCAAGGCCATCTAGTACACTGTGGAGTGGGACAATGCAAGTCAACCATAATAATTATTAATTGAACTATTAAAGTGCCAGCAGAACTGGAAACTGAGCATGCCAGACACTGCAAAACCAGTTTCTGCTGGACAGACAGTCAGGAAAAAAAACACCTTAGCAATGGGTAGGCTGGAGACTTATTCCTTGATACCACAAACACGATGGATTTCAGGAGGAGGTAAATATGCTGCAGCCCTTCTGTCTCCTGATGCTATTAGGGAACTGGTGGTGGTAGTGACTGTGAAGGCTCCTGTGGGACTGCAGACTCCTCAGGGCTAAGGATGAGGGTACCAAATGTTCTGGGATGAGCCCTGAATACAAGGGCATGTTCCCAGCATCCTGTTTTTTCAGAATGAGCTGTACAGGGGAGAGGCTCCAGTCTCTTCACACTGAGGAGTACAGGCCCCTTAAAAGCCACCCAGAGAGGACTTGTGATAGAGAAATGTAGAGAGAAGCTGTCCCTCGCTGTGGAAGGATGACCCTCCCCTCTCCAGAGAGCCTTCATTTTCCCCAGTTTAGCTGCTGCTGCTGTACTGCATTTCTCTGTCAGAGGTGAGAAACTTGCTGGGGCAGTGGTGATGCCTGAGAGCTGTGGGGAGGAGAAGACCTGCCCCCCAGCCCGTGGAGTGCCCCATTGCCCTGTGTCTCTCTATCTTGGATTCCGAGTTCTTTTGAGAGGAGAGAAGACACAAAGCAATGTTTAAAAAAAAGGAGAGTAGGGTGGTCCCAGTTGCCAAAGTGTCTTCATCTAGCTCTGGATGCAGGCAGAAACAGAATGCTCTGTCTAAGCACACCAGTAATGTGAGGGCAGCGAATATGAGACTAACTGAATGCTTCTTGTGTTATTTGTGTCTTCAGTTTGGGTTTTGGGATGAGTGGGGTCCCTTTGTAGGGTTGCACAATCCAAGTGGAAACAAAAGACAGAGGTAAGGAATGAGAACAGGGGAGAAACTGGGTAAAAGCAGAGAGTGAACCCAAGGTGAAGAGATCACAAACTGTTTATGAAGATTTGAAACAAAGGTTTGATCAACCCATGCCAGGGAAAAGCCAGCCTGTACTGTCGAAAATTTTGAATGTGCTGTATCAGACTTCAGCCCCACCCTGACCAAAACATTCCACATCCATATCAGGCAGATAATAATGATAGTTCTTATGAAAGTTCATGCATAGTAGTGGTTTGGAAAATACAGTGGTGGGAATCCTAATAATGTAAATATAGATAAAGCACTGATGGGTATTTACTAAGTTTACCCTGGAAAAATTAGGCATTGAATTGATTCTGCTAAAATTGGAACTTGTCTCAAGCCCAAAGGCTGGATTGCAAAACTTGCCTCCCTGGCGAGTGCACAGCAATTCCTTGCAAATGGTCATTAACATGTGGCTTACCATTAAATGCCTTACTTTTTTTTTTTTTTTTTTTTTTTTTTTTAATAAAAATACATTCTTTAAACTGCCAAACACTGAGCTGAATAGAAACTTTTGTACCAGATACAGGATGATTGAACATACTACTTCAAAGCCATCTCTCTTGGGCTTATGGCTTTGCTTTGTGTATTTTTAAGATTTTGTGTATTTTTAAGATTTTTTGTTTTTGCTTAGAATAGCCTGCAGTTGAAATGACAGGCATTATAATATATCCATAGTCCCCTTCTCAACTAAATTAATCCCAAAAGACATTGAAACAGGTTCTCAAGGGAGAAATCTTCATGTACCCTATCAATCAGTCCTTCTTTTCTCTGTGCTTTTATTTTTCAGTTTTTAGTGTCACAGTCAAGATCTGTCTTGTTTGTAGGTTGGTAATTCTATTTCCCAGCTTTGTTCAGTTCCCCTTGAGCTATTGGATCCAAAATGCACAAAGGAAAAATAAAAATATTGAGTTTAGTCGGGTAGTTAGGATCAGCTTTGTGCCCACAGTATGAATTGGGAATGGGTAGTCTCTGGCAATGTGTCTTCTTGCACGTTCTGGAATGGAATATATTAATTTTTAATCTATTAATTTTCTAAATTTTTCATGTCAGAGAAATAGAATAAAGAGAGGAAAAGCAATAGTAGACTACCTAAAAACAGAGTTCCTGTGCAACTAATGATCTCTTTCCTCTCTCAGTATGCTGCAGTTCTCTTTCTCACCACCCTGGTACTCTTGCAGGCACAGCTGTTCATGGGCATATGTTACCTGGTAGTAGTGGGGGTGCCTGGACCTGATGCTCTTGAGGCTGAGCTTTGCAGATTATCCCAGAACTGGTGTCAATGCCAAGTCAGGAGTCTCCACCCCACCTTCAGCCACTTTGGCCCCTACAGGAATTTTTCCCTATAGCAGTGTTGACAGAGCTGCTCATGGGTCCCCACTGTAAATTAAATCAGGCACCCCTTCTCTGTGAAAGAAAGAAGCAAATGTATATTTTTTGACTTCCTAGGCCAAAATTAATTTTAAACTACTCCCTGAATGGATACAGTGCATGGGCAGAACTTGATGAATCAGATGTATTTTCTTTGACAACACCTTGTTTAATAGTGTCAGTAGTGCACATGCATGCACATAACGCTGAGCAGACCTGACCTCTGGCTCCTTCAACCTCTGCTTATCTGTCTAGTGAGAGTTGCTGTTACCTCAGGGTGCTATACAGATCAAAGGCAGATAGCTAAATATGCCTACAGATTTTCAGACCTGCAACTACATCTCTCTGTATTTGGGTGACACACAACACAACTGACGCTGATCTCGATTGCACCTTTTTTGCATTACCATCAAACAAACAATGAAAGAGCCATGAGTGGAATCCTCTAAGGTATAGCTGTCTGCATGCTATCTCCCCGCTTGAGTTCTTCAGGTCGCTAAGGCTGTAAGAGCAATCCTCTGCAGGAGCTTTTATTTTAAATTAAAGATGCTACAAGACTATTATGTCATGAGGCATCATGAAGAATACCCTTTCAGAAGATCAGATTGACACTTCCACTCTGTAACTGCACAGTGCAACAGCTACACATATTGCTAATGCTTGTGCAGGCACTGTGTAAGGTCCTTGAGGGCAGGCAGGGAGGCACCGCTTTGTTCTCTCACCTTTGCTGGATGAAGAAGGTTGCTGGTGTGCCCATAAATCCTGCCATAGTTTTTTGTTATGCTTGGAAGGAAAATAGTATATGTTACAAAGCCCCATAGGTGATAAGAAAAAGTTTGCTTTGCTTTGTTTTGAATAAGGGTTGCTTTCTGCATAAGCATCTACATAAGGGGACACAGCAGTGATTAAGACAGTCAGATGAGGAGATTGACCTGAATTTCAATATCTTACTGTGTGCTTTTCTCCTGAGCCATCTTCAGCATTGTTTTCAGGTTATACACTGTCTAACAAGCAATGGCCCTTCTGGAAAATTCAAGGCCATTTTCTCATTGCTCAAGTGCCCAGTTGCCAAAGGAGCGCACACTTCGGTTAGCATCTCTAGGGTTGAAACCTACAAGAAACTTGGCCTTTTGTTTCCCCCCCGCCAACATCCACTTTTGGAAAGATGGATAGTGTTTGCAATACCCTTTCTGGAATTTGCTCTGAGTCCTGCATGCAGCCTGGAAGCCATGAAAAAACTGTGTGACAAGACTGATCAGATCCTTATGCATCTTCTTGTGATTGGCCTCCACAGAATCCCTGGGGCATGAACACAAGGCCTGGTTAATGGCCTTTCTGGAATTCTGGTCCTTCTTTTCATACTGAAAGAGTAAAAGCAGGAATTTTGCTTTGGAAAAACCACTGCTGCATGGAGATTGGTTATGGGGAAATTCATACCAAAACACGTCACAGAAAAGGGAAGAACTGAGGAAAGACTACTTCCAGACTAGAGATGGAACCAGCCCCAAATGAAGTGAGAATGTGGGAAGGTGATTCAGCCACTGAGGTGAGGTGACCCACACAGCATCTAAATCTGGCCTTTGGGTAGCCCTGGGAGGGGTGAGTGGTCCAGCTGGCACATCTACAGATTGTAGCCTTTCTTCTGACATACCCACACCACTGTCACAGTGGAGACTTCAACAGCTGAAGCCAAGCCTCTGCCTTGGTTTGGTGGTCTACTTGTCACAGTCAAGATGTTTTCTGACTTTCTTGCAAAGTTCTGAGTAGACTGGGCAGAATAAATGACATCCTGGTTGTTGCTGAAAGGGTACAGAAAGAATTTCATCTTGAGATCTCTTAAAAGTCAAGTACTTAAGCAATGGAGTTTTGGACTGATAATGCACTCAGGAAGACCCTGAAGAAAAGCAATCCAGGCAATCCCGAGGATGCTTGGCAGGAAGAATGTGACTGCCAGATCTCACCTCTGTACCACCTTGTACAAGACCTTCCATGCATAAACCACTGTTATCCTTACACCTCCTCAGTGCATTAGAGAGATATTCTACCAGCTTGTCTCACCACTGTGAGCCCAAGGGCTCCTGCTAGGCAGCCCTGTCTGTGGGACTTTGGCCTCAGAGCCAGGCAAGTGAGCTGGCAGTGCTTCTGCAGATTGGTAAAGGACAGCATGAAAATTACAAATAGGACCCAGAAGCAGACCACCAGGATATTTTCTGGATTTTCTACCCTTTTCATTTATTTATTTATTTATTTATTTATTTATTGATTTATTTATTGATTTATTTATTTTAAATTAGAGTGAACTGTCCTGTCTCTGTTCCTTTATGGGTGATGGGAACAGATCCACTGTATCAAGATGGTGGATGGATAGTTCATAATCTGGATTTGACACCTGACAGAAGTTCAGAAAGGGCTAGTGGCTCTTATTCTGTATTTATTGTACTTCTTCAGACCACAAATAGGTGCTAAAAGGGCAGACTATAGTTTTTACTTATTTTTAAGATTTTGATCAGATTTTAATTTTATGCTTTCTGTTCTCCTGCAGTGGCCTATTCTAGTTATAAGACAGCAAGGGTCTGGGCACATTTAATCTGAGAGGATTCCAGATGGCTGTTGTAATAGAAAATGACCAGTCTTTCAGTGTGTGGTCTGTGCTTAATCTGAGCTGGCCCAAATAAAAGAAGTGATATGAAAATACCTCTATTATCTGTGGATTCCCCAGCGAGGAAGCCTGGCACTTTTCTAAAAGTTTTACTTTATTTTTAGTCACTAATGCTGCAAGGCTCTCAATTGTAGACAGTTTTTTGGGTTTACCCCTCGGCAGTAGCCTTTTTGGAGGAAACCATTACAATTTTCTTGCATTGAAGAGCAGAAGTTTTTACATTTGACAATTACAAAATAGTTTTGCACTCTACAGCTGCTTGTTATTTTGATTTAGGCCCTTGGGCAAACTCTTAGTTTACACACTGTCTTCCATCTCATCTGTGATGGTCAGATCCATTGAGGGTCATGATAGGTCCCCAACATGGGTAGTGGTATTATCCCCTTTCCTCAAAAGTCCCTTTCTGCCATCCATATCAGTCTATCAGAGCACCATGGTCAGTGGGAAGCTGAAGTCTGCAGGGATTTGCATACCTAATGTGTCTATAGTTCCAGGGGTTGGGATCAGAGTATGTAAGCATATCAGGTAGGGGGCTAGTGCAAAAATGAGGTGGATTGTTTGGTCAACCATATCCCTGATCTGATGGAGCTGGGGTGCCCCAAGGGCTTGCACCATGGTGGTGGCCTCTAAGAGGAACCTCACCAAACTTTGTGGGTATTGCCTCAACCTTCCGGGCCTCTGTTGTGAGTGTAGTGGGAGATAATACTTCCCTACTTCACAGAGACATTGTATTTGCATTTTTAGGGTTTCCTACAATGACAGCTAAGTAATTTTCTAAGTAAAGGAAACTAAGTACCTAACATAAGTACATGAATGTTCTCATTTGCTTTGACTCATCTCTAGCTGGACAAACTCCAATTACTAGTTGTAATTCCTCTTCTCCTTATAAAATCAATATTCCCCTAAATCATTGTCTTTTTCAGGTCCAAACGTGATCATTTTATTGCACAATGGCATCCACCTCAAATCCAGGCAATCTTTCACCCTGAATGTCTGTAAATTTTAGGAAGCAATATTCCATGATGTTGAGAATAATGAGTTACATTAAATATTTTGGTCTATGGGTTCTGAAAAACACTGATAAACTTGAAAGAAACATTCTGTCAAATGTACTGCAGAGTGTACACTAATATGGTATACACACACCATCTACTCACCCCAGAAACATGAGGTGATAATTTACTAGTCTAGCATAAGGTCTCCACACGTGACTGGTCAACCTACACCATATGGGAGTCACCTGCCTGTATCTTAATTACATCTTATAGTCTGGCATCAGAGTCCCCCTCACCATGCAGCCCATATTCTAGTGCTGTCAGATCTTATCTAAAGAGAGGAGAGAAAGCCTTGGAAAGTAGTTGTTTTACTCTGGCAGAAAGGCTAGAAAACAGTGATGGGGACCTGTCGGATTATGATGGGCACGTTTCCAGTGCTCGGGGTGGATGTACCTAGGTGCGCTCCCACCATGTCATGACATGGGGAGGGTGGGAGATGACAGCATTGCTGTGAGCACCAGAAATACATCAGAGCTTGCAAACCTGACCTGGGTTGTCATCTGGTCCTGTGTGGCCACCACAGATGCTTATGGTAGCAATCTGAGAATCACTGCAGGGCTGCCATGACTAAAGGTTTAAACTCAGCAGCGCTGATCACTGCCAGTGTTGGTGTGTTGACCCACTTAGAGGCTGAATGAAGCATCCTGCCTAAAAGCTACATGACCTGTCAGGACAATGGTTTGTTTGCATCTTTATTAATTTCTTTATGTGAAGATGACAAGTTTATCGAGTCAAACGGTGAAGCTTTTGTTCAGAGTGGTGGTGTCTCTGCTTGACTTGAGGGGAGCCTTGCCAGAACAAATTCTGAATGGAAAAGGAGGCAGGGATTCAGGTTTTGATGGAGTGTTTTAACTGACATTTTAAGCTGAAACACATTTGCAAGGGGACTCCGACTGAAATGAAGTTTTTGTGGTAAATATAGCAATTTGAGATTCAAAAGAAGTTGCAAAATTGTTGCCATGTGTGCTGAATTTTATCCCATGTAGGAATCCTTCACATAGACTTTGACTAGTGGAGTGGGTGAGATTAATAAAGATTTGAGTAATTTATATCACTGAAATGCTTTTGTGGGGGTTTTGCTCTTCCTACAGATGTCTCAGTTGGACTTTTAACCACAATGGCTAACAATTTTGAATACATGATTACAAATGCTTAAACTTATAAAAAATATGTAATGCTTTTTCATGCAATTCCCCATTACTAGACATCCAGAATAATTGAATCTGACCAGGGCATAAGGCCTCCTTTCATATGATCTCCTGTGCAAATATCTTCTGAAAACAAAGGCATAATAAAGGTTCTCTTTCACATCACTTACACATGCCACAGAGATGGAAAGCAGGAAAATTTTACCAAGTAAGGAGGAAAGGAAAGATTTTAAGTGGGTCCTGAGTGGGATCCTTTTCTAAATGGAGCTTATTTGTCACTGCCTTAACACAGAAAAGGATCGAAAAGACAGGATCTCAGGGCAGCTCTGGCCCTAGGCAAGCCTCAGTTTAGAACTTCCACGTTACAGCTGTGTGACTATGTGTAGAGTGGCAGGAGTGAAAGAGGTGACACCTGCAAGACACCCTGGAAAGGGGAGGAGAAAACCTGAGTCAGCTGCTGACACTGTGCAATGTCCACTGATAATCCCTTTGGTAGCATCACATCAGTGCTGTGGGTCCCACAATCTTTCCTCTGGACTCCCGCTCATGGAGACTGCCGATGTCATCATGCATCCTCACACGCATTCTGCATTCACATTATTTCCCATCAGATTTTGAAAGAGGGAAAGAGGGATATTTTGTTTTCTGCTACAGGAGTGCAGTGTTTCATCATGTTATACCATGGTTCTCATTGGTTCTTACAAATCCAGCTGTAGTACAAGTAAATCTTCCTGCTACAGTCAATGAGAGCACTAGCGCTGAATATGGAGCTGGAAAGGTAAAGGTGAGATGTGGGTTGTATAAATGGTGTTTCAGACATCAGAAAAGACCCAGGTGCATGAAGCCTCCTGCATCCCTGTGAGAGAGCCCTTGCTCCTTTCTCTCATGCCTATGCCTTGGAGGGGAGGGAGGGACCTGGCAAGACCACATGAAAGAGCTGAGTGAAAATGAACAGACGTCATTAAAATTATCCAGTGGACCTCGGTAAAAATGTACTGAGTGGTCCTGACTGAGAGGGACATTTTTCACACTGTAATGGCTACACAGCTCCCTAAGTGGAAGAAAGAAGGTCATTTGCTTCACAGAAGGGGAAAAAAAAAAGCCTATGAGATCATTTATAACATTACTCACAATCATTATCTATCCCAAATCATTCTTATGCCTTGTCTGTGATATTGGCTGCCTTGCAGTGCTCTGAGTTGCTCTTAACATAAAAACCTTTCTTATTCCTTAATGGCATAGCAGCTGAAATATTTAAAGCATTTGCAGACAAAGTATCTAATTGTATCCTAGATGCAGGAAGGCTCCAGGGAATGCTAACTGCTGCCACAGTCACATTTACCTGCCCTGGGGGAGGCTGTTGTTTCAGTAAAAACCCTGTCAAATACAGGTTGGTTAATAAGAAAATGCTTTTCCACAAATAGAGCATCTTTAAGCTCATATCCTGCACTGACGGACTCCTCTGAGTGACAAAATCGTCCTGACCTCTCTGGAGCCCACTGGTTCGTGGCACCCTGGTGAGACTACTTCACCAGCTGGATGGCTGGCAGCACCCACCTCACCTCCCACCAAATACTGAGGTCGCTCTTCACCTGACAGAAGGAGGGGTCTTGCACTGGGTTTTCCTCCCAGAGCCTTCTGTGTTCAAAACTGGATGTGAGTGGGGGATTAAATACAGGTGCAGAAAGAAAGACCTAAAAACTCACTCAGGAAGGTCAGGCAATGAAAGAAGAGTAGAGCCTTGTCACCCTTGAGCCATGCAGTTTCTCACTTGATTTGTATTCTAGTCATGTTTTCCATCCCCGTGTAAGAGACGCTGATGTGTGTGGCAATGGTTTTTCATGCATGACCCTAGGAGATATCTCTGAGCTCCAGCCCACCGTGTTGGCTGATCTAGTAAGAGTCTTGAATAGTTTCTTATCTGTGCACAATTTTTAGTGACTGAGCTAGCAATTACAGAGATGTCCTGTCCATTATGTGAGGGGCTGGTAAGACTCATTCACAGTCTACTGAATAAGTTTTTTCTCACTTACTGTCTTTACTTGTCTGTGAGTCCTACCATGTGTTTTCCAAAAACATTGGTTTTGACTCTACATGCTGAAGAGCAGGATTGATGCACTATGGGGCCCTGGGGGAGTATCTGAGGCCACTCTCCAAATCATCATCATATTTTCTTCAAGCTTGTGGTGCAGTTGTTTCCTCTGCCCGGGGCTAGTGAATGGGTCCTATTTACTGTTTCCAGAAATGTTAGAAATGGTGATGTGCCTGTGTGAGGCATACACATAGGTCATTCAAAAAGAAGAACTCTCTTTGGTTTGTGCCAGTGCTGAAGAAATCACAGCCATTGCTAAAGATCTCTGCAATCAACCTGTGAACTCTGCTCAATCTCTAACACAATCAAAATGACCACCACATTACTAAGACATTATTTGAATAGCAGACAACTGTGGAAATGTTTGGCAAGAAAATATGTGGAAGATAACAAAGCAATTGCAAACCCAGGGTGACATGAACTGGAGTGTTTGAAAAGCCTGCCCAGAAAGTCCTGAAGGGAAGCTGTTATGTCCACTACTCCAGATGATTTTGTATGAGACATAAGCATTTTGGCTGGTAATGACTATCACTTTTCCCACACTACTGGTAGTGCCCTAAATTAAATCAAGGGCAAAAATAAATTGTCTTGCCCAGATCTTATAACTGTGAAAAAGCGTGCCCTATTCCCCAGAGTAAAAGTGGTTGAATGATCTACTCTAAGAAACATGACTCCAGCTATTTAGTGGCAGCCATCTCAGGTCACGGCGGTGCAGTTCCATTAAAAAAAAAAAAAAAATAAAAAAAAATTGAGAGGTGGGTGGAGAACAGCTGAGAACACCGTGAATGAACATGGATTAGTCCTAAACCTGGGTTAAGACTTGCAGCCAAAGAATAAAGGAGCTGGTGAGACAGGGAACATGTTGTACTCATTATCTGCCAGTGGTTGCACATCTGCACTAAAAGTCAACAAAAGGGCATTTTTTGTACAATTGTACATTGTGTAATAAGATAAGAATAAAACTAATTCACATTTATCTAGAATTTCTCAGAATGGTTGTAGTCCCAGTAGACATAACCGACTTTATAAAATGTGAAAGTCTGAGTCACACCAGCAGATTGTACATGGCAGGGAAACTAATCTGATGTAATAGAAATGTTTACAAGCACAGTAACCCTTCTCCCTCCACCCTCCTCCGCTTTAAAAAGCCACGTAAGGCCACGGATCAAAGTGGTGCAGCGGCAGCATGCTGAACACTGAAACAATAACAGCACTGACTTCCTCAGACATCAACAGTACCAGTTACCAGTGGGTTTTTGCAGTCATTGAAGAAGGAGGTAATATAATCATATGCATCAAAGGCTGGAAGTGGAGCTATCACTTATCACTGAAATATTGCTAAACATGATTAAACACGGTTCAGTGGAAATATCAAAAGCTGAGTACCCAGTGGGATCAAAAAAGCAGCAAACAGTTCACAAATGTGTACTCAGTTAATGCTTACCAGATGCAATCAATTTAGATAGTCAGTTCCAGTACTTAATTCATATCTTTATGAAATGAGTACAGATACATCCTCTTTTGTCTAATAGTTTTCCTGCCTTTACATTTTACTTTATTTTTCAAGCAACACACCAGCTTTTGTTTCTTTTTGCCACTCCCTAAGAAAGCTGGAGCTTCCTTCCAGATAACAAGTTTACTATTGCCTCCTGAGCAGATCTCAGGTTTGGTAAGGGTAAATGTGGTGACACAAGACTTTTAGGGTTTTGCAAGACGTGATTTCACTGCACATGATGCTGTGAAAATAAATGAGAACTGCAAAGTCAAAAGAGTCCATACTGAACAGATTACATGTTGTCTGTAAATGAGAGTTTGTCACCCTGAGGGTTGTTCCTTGCAGGGTCCCACAGGTTTCCTTTCTGGTCTCCTAATCTGGAGATAACAAAAAACTGGTGAAGAAATTAGGGATAGGTCAGCTAGAAAAATTGATCTGGATTACTTGGTAAAGGCAGGTCAGTGAAACAGTACACATTTTGACAGACAAATGAAAGACCATGAAGCTAGGGATAAATAAAGGCAGCTTACCTACAGGAATAGCGGCTTTATCCTAGAAAGTGGTGGTTTAGCAAAGGATTTAGGTGAATAGGCTGGTAACCAAGCCTAGGGGAGCTCTGGGGGTAATTCATAGCATAAAGGCCGATTTGAATCTCAAAGAAGAGCAGTGATATATTTAGCTGCCCTACTAACATGCTGGAGAATGCTTAGACAAAAGCAACAAGAGTGATTAGAGGTCTAGTAAATGAACTCAGGGGAAAAATTCAAAAATGAGTCTGTGTCTAGCTTGGAAAAGAGAAGACAAGACAACAGCCTTCAGATATGTAAAATGTAGCTGCAGCAGAGACTGTAATAAAGTCTTGTCCATATCTGCTGGCAATAGCACAACATGCAACAAGCTTAATGTGGAGCAGGGACGATTTATGTTATCCATCAGAAACATTTTCTAATGAGAAGACCACTGAGCACTGGAACATAATGCAGGTTACCATAGGGTTAAGAGCTGTTTACGCTGGTGGTTTCCAATCTTTATTTTGCACCGGACTTCAACTGGGAAAACTTAAAATGTTCTGCCTCTCATTGTTAAATGGCAAAATTGTTTTGTCATAAAACAAAGAGTCTTAAAGGGTTTTGAATACTGGAAAAAATGATGGAAATGATGATAACACACACAAAAAGTTATCACACAGCGAACTCACCAGTTCTATTAAAAACAAATGAAAAGTCATTTTGGGAGTTACTCATCTGCTTATAATAGTCTTTGAAGTGGGAGGGTGCTGGAAAACTGACTGGGATGTGTCTGGGGCATGAAGGAGCTCATACAGTGATAGAAGTTGTGGGGCTGTGCAAGAGCAATCATTGCAGACAACTGCAATGAGTCCATCTGAAAGCAAGCAAGAAATAACTGGGTTTGGGGTGAATGGAGATGAAGGGAAACTAGGGCCTATTGTGGGTGTCAGTGGGTTACTGGCAGGACACAGGGCTGGGAGCAGAGAGCAATGCGAGAGACACAAGATGGTAGTAAGGCAAAAGGCACAGCTGGGGGTATTTGCTACTGGGTTGCATCAGCTTTTTTTTTCCCCTTCCTCCACAGCTGTGGTGACCCCATGGTGTGCTCCTCACTGGGGAGACTCCCAACAGAAGCAGCTGTGCATGTCTGAGACCCAGTCTTGAGGTGACTTTATTCAAGCAGACCTGTTTATGATTGCAAATACCTTCTGAGCAACCTTTGTCAGATATATTGCCCTTGCCAAGAAAAAACTGATGCAGCGCTGCTTTCAGGGGAAAGGGGGACATTTTTCTGTTTTCTGTGCATCTAGTGCTGTTCAAACTGTACCTTTCTGAAGCCTAAGGAAATGTACACTGATATAAATAGGCACATGAAAACATGGAGGTCCTGCTTTGCTGGCCATTGAGGGGCTGTGCAGATGGTGCCCTCAGTTGCCCCTTTCTTGAGAGTGCAAGGACGTGTCCTTGCATCGTGTCACTCCTACCTCCCCAGCTGAAATCCCTTATTGCTCATGTTTGGGAACTGGAGTCACGATCTCGAATGTCGTCACTATAGCTGAGTAGAGAAATGCCAAGCCTCCCACTATGTTTGTGTGGGTAGCACCTTTTCTTTGATTAGCTTAGAATACTTTCTAATAGGAGTTAACCTTCCTGAAATCCTTGAGGGACTGGCCCGCTGTGATTAATCTTAATATCTCTATCTTACAAATAGGAAAATCAGTACCAAAACTTGCCTAACATCATTCTCTAAATCATTGCTTAAACCTGGGAAAGACTATGTGCTCTCTCTTTTGTTCATTTTTCTTTTTTTTTCTCCAATGAGTTGCTCTAGCGATTAAAATGCACTGCTGGATATAGGGAAGAAGCCAATCTGAAAATGCAACAGTATCTGTCTGTTAAAGAAGGCATTCCTGGTATTGTAAACGCTACCTGGATGGATCTTTACATCCTCTCGGTTCCTGGCTTAACAAGGACTTGAAATATGACTAGCTGAAGTTGCAAGCTTCCAGTGCTGTCCCAGCACTGTATATACTATGATTCCTCTTGGAGGGGGTCCCATCCCATGCTCAGCATCCTGAGTTTAAGAAATGCCCAGAACTGCGAGAAACACAAATCACTGAACAAGCCTGGTGAAGTTTGAAGAGCAGCTTTTGAACATCCCAGAGTGGACGGTAAACCACAACAACAGTAACAGGAAAAGCAGCACCACAAACGAAAACCCAGTACTCCATTTGAAACTAAATTCATTTAATAAACTAGAAGAAATTGCTCAGCAATGAAAATCTCCAGCACCACCACCCTGACCACATAAAATACATGAAAATAAACAGACTTGTGGGCACACCTCAAGCGAGTTTAAAACAGCAGCCTTCTCCAAAACAGTCTCCACACTCACAGGGTGATTCCACTGCCTGGTACAAAAAAGGCTTGTCAGCCAACTGTAATGATTCTATTTCACCAGAGTGGTTGCTATATATAAAAATTGTGGTTAGTAACATGTACAGGACGTTTGTGCCAGGCCACTATTTTCTGACCTGAATGAACAACAAAACTGAAACTATTTCTCACGGAAACTAGTTTCAAGTTATAGATCAGGTAATAACTTGGGAACTTCAGCAAAGGACAAGTCATGGGTCAACAAAGCCTCCAGAAAACATTTGCAGTGATGTTTTAGATTTGGTACCAAAACACCACTTGAGGTCTGCTTTTGCAGAGGTATCCAGGAAGTTAGTTTTATTCTTGCACTGGCCAAAAACTTTGGAAAGTGGGCTGGAGAGACAGGTCACAAACCCCATGAAGGTCTTCTTGCTATAGTGGGTAGCGGGTAACCAGGAGATCCTTTCTGACACTTAGGCATAGGACCACATGATTGAGCAGGGGAAACATCTAACTTCTCTGATCATGAGCAAGACTGTAAATATATAGACACATACGTGTCATATCAGCAAAAGGTAAGAGACAACATTTCTTAGAACTAATTTTTCCATTTTGTTTCAAGGAGTTGGTGGGTGGAAGTGGAAAATCAATAAAATGTACACAATACCAGCATTTGCTATTAATAAACAAAACCCCAGCTGCTTCAAATGTGCTTTGTGTTTACTGGGGAAGGTTGAATAGACGAGGCATCAAAACAAGTTTTGTCCTTACCTCTAACGGACGTGTTAAATAAGGGAAGTAGTAACTGTACTTAATGAACGGACAGGCTGTTTCTGGTCACTGTGAACTAGATATTTAAAGACATGTGAGTTCTTAAAGGTACAGATGAGCTCTCTGTGACACTTCCCAAAGCATCTCACTGGAGATCAGTGACAGTTGTGTGAAGTGAGAACACTACCTGCTTGAGTTGCAGTTTGGAAAATCTCACCCACATCCTTCATGTTTCTAAAATGATCGTGTCTTGACCTTGCCCACCTGCTTCCAATCACGGGCTGGAAGAGGAAATGAGCGTTGCTGCTTCTTCCACTCCTGACTGATTTCTTAACTGTGGATGAATGAGTCCAAATGAAGAAAGTGTTCTTTTCACACCCATTGGCTAGACTGAAACCAAAAGTCACTACACAAAACATGTTTCTGCATAACAGAAAATTAAACTCTTTGCATTTAGAAAGAGCAAATACTTAACAGATAAAATATCAATAATGCGATACATGATGGTTCAGAACAGTTGCTTAAGAGTGAAGATTAGTTTCTTTTTTCCCCATGACTTTGTATTTTGACTTGAAAGCCACCCCTATCAAGCTGGGAAATCAAGGGCAACAACTGCCAGAGCTGGAGAGAATGCTTTGTCTGAAATATCTTACTTCACTGCATGACCTTTTCTTCTGTCAAGTGCAGACCACCTCTGTGAAGGAGCTGGGTCTGATGACACTAGGCCTTCTCCCAGCGTACAAGATGTAGCGGAGATTGCAGACAGAAAGGGCAAAAAGGATCAGGAACAGAGAAAAGGAAGGAGGTGGGAGGCCGGGTACATTGTCCAAAATCACACCAGAAGTTTGTGACAGTCAGGTGAGCCAGTCACTGGAGCTCGTGGAGGGGGTGTGCTGATTTCAGTGACTCTTCCCCAAGAAGCTGCCAATGAATTATCGACTGTCACCCAAGTGTCCCTTCACAGTGACATTATTATTCATCAGCTCCTGGTAGACTGTATCCACAAGTGATTTAGCAGGGAAAAACCCTATCTCTTGGGCTAAATGACATTCTGCTGTATTTTGCAGGAAATGGTAGAAAATTTAGTCTTCCCCATGGAGATTATTTGGCAGAAGATACTGTAAACTATTTTATCTCATGGCAGCCAATGAGGAAGGAGTCTCTATTTTGACAGCAGCTCTTCTACCAAGAGGCGACACTAGAAATCTCGATGCGAGCATGGACTACAACAAGTAAATAGTCCTACAAGAGTTTCACCTTGTTCAGAATGCTTGTTAGCATAACTGTTTCTTGAACACCAATTATCATTAGCTGGGGAAAGTGAGGCAGACATTTACCTGCCTTTGCTAAGGCCAAGGAAGCAGGTAGCAGTCTAACCAAATTCCTGTGCCTTGTTTGCAGAGATCCCCTAAGTCTTTTTGTTTCCTCTTCATACATACTCCACAGCATCAAGGCTGGGGACCAGATGGATCCTTCAGATGAACTTTGTAAAATGGTGAGCATCAAGGATTACTTAAATTCTACCAGGTTTGGGAAGAGGAAACAGGGAATGAGAGAAAAAGGCTATATGCTTTCCTCAAGAGGGATAGGGCAGTGCCTGCAAATGGAAAATGGTGGGTTTTCTTTTGCAACGTGCATAAATATGGACTCCCTTTGCTTACTATCCACACCCTCCTGGGAGCGTCTGCTGAGTTGTAGCTCCCTTGACATGGCCTTCAGAGCAGTGTGTGGCTATCAGCCACAGTGTTGCTAGCTCTCTTTGGGATACAAACTTTGGGCTTCATTCAAGAAAGCACTTAGGCATGTGTAATTCCTTAAATTTCAATGTGACTATTCATGAGCATAGAGTTAGCACATATTTAATTGCCTTCCTGAATATGAGCCAAAATAGAGAGTATCCCAGGAGTGCATGGAAAAGAAACTTAGTTTTCATTGCTTTAATAGAGATAGTTGCTCCACTTAGGAGCATTTACAAATGGTTTGGGAAGGTTTGGGACTTCTTGCTAACACATCTCTAGAGGGTAAAGCAGGCAACCAACCCTACTGCAAATGAGGATTGCTGGTATCTGCAGCCACCTGAAGGAGGAGGGCTCATGTGAGAATTGATACTTTTTTTCATTTTTTGTATGTCTACCCAACAACAATTGGAAAGCTCCAATGTTCTCTTTATCCATTTCTGAATTTGTCAGTTTTTATTAATGTCCTTTGGTTGGGAAAAAACTCTGGATTTAGAGTATTCAATTGTGTAGGTAAAAATAGAAAACTTTTTAAGTGTCCCATTTTTAAAACTCTGCTTTTCTTTTCAAAAATAACTGGGAGATGATAAGAAGAAAACCATGCTTTTTATGTTAACTCTAACATGGTAACAAGCCAGAGGTACAATACCAGTAAGGATGTTACATTCCTAGATCCCACAGACCTCCTCTGTGTTCAAATGAAATAGTTATTGAGTTGGAAACCCCACCAAAATCTTTAGTATTTACCATCAGTTCTTGACCAAGGTGAGTGGCAACCCTCTTCCCTTTTCAAAAACAGCTCTAAAACCTGATGTGGGTTGTCAGCGAGCAGCAGGATTTTCTGTTTGGTTTTTGAGTTGTAAATAGTGAACATCTGAAACTGCAGCACAATTCAAAAAAGAAGCATTTTTCCTGAGATCTACGTTCAGTTATCTTCTTATTATGGTGCATATCTCCATATTGATGATGAGGTTCATCTTGGCTTAAAATAGATGTCTCTGAGGTGGCTAATTGAGTCTGAGAAATCACTGCTTAATTTTTGGACCCATGTTTGCAACGCTCACAGCTAGTAAGAAAAACCTGCTTTTCTCAGGATCACTTTCAGTGGTAGCTTGGCCTGTGACAGCCATGACCCCTATATGCACGCACCAAGCTGGCTGAGCCACACTGAAGATTAGCACACTGGCTGCTGCTGCAGGGTTTTGGGTTGAGTCATCTGTGGGTGGGGGTAAGGCTTTCTCCTTCATGACCAGTGTTATTTTCACTGACACCCTGAGTGAGGTGGTGGAGGAAGGAGGTTCATCAAACAGTGTGTGTGTGTCCTGCTTGTGGCAGCATCGGATGTGACTGCTCAGCACTCTGGGGCTGAGGGTGGGCGTCTGGCCTCTGCAGTGGGTGAGTGGCTGAAGCCTGGAGAGAGAACGTGGATGGTGTCTTGGTAACACGAGGCACCTGAGGTGCAGAAAAGACCTCTTTTTGGGAGAGAGGCACAGCTGAGCCCTGGGATAGGGTTGTTCCTCTCCTACAGCACTACAGAGTACTGGGGGCAATGACACTGTGGAATGGCTAGGATGATAGGGGCTTGGCATGGTGTCTGTGTATCTCACCTCTCCTTCAGCACTCTCTGCAGATGTGCTACTCTTCATAGCATAATGTCTTCTTCACCTAAAGGATCCTGGGGCATTCCCAATTTTACAATGGGCAGAGCTGCTTTGGGTCTTAAGGGTGAAAGAAGATTAAGCCACAGTCCTTCTCTGCGGCGTAGGAAATGGGGTCAGTGTGCACAGGAGCAAGCGGCTGACGATGCTACGCAGCAACATTGCTGATATTGCAATACACTTCTCTGCCCGAGGTGATATGTGAATGTCTCCCTGTCGGAGGGCAGAGAAGTGCTTTGGAAAGACATATGAGAGAATGCCAAAGGTAATGTCTGCTTTAGCTATTCCTGAGGAGGAGGGCCCAGGAAAGGCAAAGCACAAAGGCATACTGACAGTTACACAGAGGTACATTTTTTTATGGTGTATGTGAGGGTGGTGATTGTGATGGAGACAGGTAACAGAAAGTTTGCCCCGAAAAAAGGCAATTCTAAAGCAAGGCTGGCCTGTTCAAAGGAAATGCAGTACAACTGAAAGGATTATTTTCAAATTAGCAAACCTTGAGGTTCACTTTGGGTTTTTTTAAAAAAATATCTTATTTCTATATATAAAACCATGCTTATAGTGGCATCTAGTGGCTACTGTGGTTTATTTGGTTAATTAGCGAGGTCTTGACAGCACTCTCCTCAGTCCTGAGCCATACTCCAGGAGTACTCCTAAAAGGCTGCAACAGCTGGACAGGGTTACCTGGGTGGTGTGAATGGGGGGATGTTAGACTTGGAAAGCAGTCTTAGACCCATACTTTTTACTGAGGTACCTGTAATCAGCATGATCAAAGCTGTTATGATGAATGACTCACTCATCAGCCAGAATATGACATGATTCCTCACTGAATAGCTCCCTGCCCCTTTCCTCTCAGGAAGCAAGGGATGTACTGGCATGGCTGTGCAACTCCCGTGAGACCTTCACTTCCTTGACATGCCTATTGAAAAGGTGTAACAGATTTGGGGAAGCACTGTGACAAACTCATGTCAGAAAGACCCACCAAGGAGCTTCAGACCCTTCTTTCTTTCTTCAGAGATTCCCAAGCCTCAGGTAATGTGAGGTGAGAGGAGGATCATCTTATACCTGCTCTGCTTCTGACATGGTTCCCTGAGCATCCCACACCAGCCACTCTCAGAATGTGGATGTCTCCTTGATGGCTGTTCCTCTTTGCTTGCCCTGGGTGCAGTAACCAAAGCAAGTTCAAGGACAAAAGCAGTAAAGGGGATGTTTTTGTCAGTGTGTGAACAGATAGAATTATACACAGAACTGCTGTGTTAAAACAATTCAGACAACAACATGGGGGAAGACCTAGAAAGCTCATGCGCTGCCAAAGCCCAAGGGAGTTTTTTCTTATGTGCATACCTTATATTGTAATGTATGAAATATTGTAGCTAATGAGTCCCATTTACCTGAGATGTTAATACATCCACATCCTGTACCACTTTATCTTTTGACATTTTACAGCTTCCTTTTTTTTTTTTTTTCAATGGAGGTGATAATTTTCTTGAGTATATTACCATGAATTCATTTAAACACCTAAACGCTCAGCTATAGTTTAATTGTGACACAGATATTGGCAAAATGAAAGCTGCTTTTGCAATGCAAATGTCTGTCTATTAGCAGAATTTTATAAATTTGATTTGGAGTTTGGAGCAGCAGCTGTTTATTCACTTTGCAGGTTTCTTGTGGTTTGTGGTTTCTTGTGGTTTAAACATTCACAGGGTGTAGACACTAACGAGAGCACTGAATTGTTTATGGTGATCTTTGAAGCAGAATTGCAGATTTGTTATGAATTTTTGCCAGGCCAGCAGAAACATATTAACCTCTCCTTAGGCAAAATCCCATGTGCAGAGTAACCTCACTAACCCAGCACTTTGGGACCATGACATCATGCAGGCATGCAGGTCAGTGAGAGTTTATGCTGCTACTGTACAGCAGCTGATCATTTCCTTTCTTCACATGTCTTATTTGGGGGATCATCTTTTCCCCAAAATACAACATTCAGGCATAAAGCAAAAAAACCTGACAAACCAACAGCCCTGTCCCTCCTCCCCCTTCCCTGAAAACTAATTTTAAAACCTGGTGCTCACAGAAAAAGCCCATGTAAGAGCACTGGACAAGGCAGCAGGTTAGTAGTCATTTTAGCAACTCATGAACTAATTTTGTAAAGCCAGCTGTGCACTGGGAGTGCATGGAGGGATCCTCCTCATTGGAAACCCACCTCTTACAAGAACAATCTCCTATCAGAAGCTGTGAGATAGAGATTCTCTCACTTTTTCCTTGTACTTCTGGTAATTCCACCCCAGTTCCACCACTGCTTGTTTTCCTCTTCAGTAGTTAGCAAAATGACTTACCAGGAGTCCAGTCAGCTCACACCAAGCTTCCTGCATGGGCTATAGGTAGAATGGATGAGTTGTCCCAAACTCAGAGCGCAAGGGGCCAGACTTGTCCTAAATGACTCCTAACTTGAAAAATATTGATTGCAAGGTGGTCCACTAGATTGTTGCCACCTCTATAGTGATGGAGAGGAAGCTTAGATGAAACAGATTGGGTAAGCCTCTGAGAACACACAATTGTTAAAACAGTATTGCGCTATGGAGGAATAGGGAAATTCATCACACAAGCCCTTTCTACCTAGTTCTTGTCAACATGCTGTCTTCCTTAGGTACATGGCAAAAGGGAGCCCTCTAGAGTAAGTGTCATACAGCACAAGCTCAGTTTTCAAGATGCTTTGCAGTTGGTTTCATTTCATATTTCAGCAGCTATGAAGGTTCATGAAACATGATGATTTATGTTGTAACCTCCAGCTCAAGGGAAGCATAAGCTTCTCATGCACGTCCAGGACACTTTGTCAGCAGAAAGATCTCATCAACTATGCCCTGTTTCTCCAGGCATCCATCAAAGACAGGCTGGAAAGGCTGGGAGACCTTTGTAATGGCTCAGACTGGCCATTCTTATGCTCCCTGAAATGAATGAGTGAATGAATGCTGGGGACTGGACACTTCTCTTACCTACCATGCTGTCTTTCACTTTTTTCACTTCTACTGAATGTTTCACAGTTGCTGAAGCCCCATGTAAATGCAATGCTTCTCCTTTTCCCATCCTTGTCCATCGTTATGCTTTGCTCCCACTCCCACTTACCTATGTGCTGCCAGCACTGCCAGCTATCATGCCCTATTTGTCTACTTTTTTTCTGTAATTGTCATGTTATTTGCTCCCCCTGCTCTTAGACTCCTTCAGTAAACAAGCAAATGCAAGCTGCTTGGTTTGTGTTAGCTGCAGCAGGGGCAAGGAATACAGAAGGGCAGGAAGAGGAGAGTGGTCATGGTGTCAGTGCTATGCCAAGGAGAGAGCTGACAGAGGATAAAGGGGCAGCTGGAAGGAGTGGGATTAAAAAATGCAAGTAGATCTTTGTACCTAGCAAGTGAAGTGGCTTCTGGTTTATGTAGCCTCTTCCTTGCTGCTGACTAAATGCCAGACTCAGACCTGCCCTGTTCCTGTGACAGCAGCCCCAAGGGCAGGAGAGTGCAACAAGACTCTCAGTGCCCAGTGGGATGAGTATCCTTCAAATGGGGCATGGCAGACCTCCTTCTGGGAGGCACCCCACCTACTGGGCCCCGTAGCTTCCTCATGTTTCCTCAGTACAAAGTTGCTGTTGTGACAACTCTAACAATACTCTCTTCATTCTCCCTGCCGTTTTGCTAAAGCACAGAGCAGTAGCTCAGGTAAATTACAGGCCTGCACCAAAAATTAGTGGGTGTAACTCGCTGGACAGAGTTGAAAGGATGATAGACCTGGGGATTGCAGAGCTTCCTCCTGAGCCTGGGAAACCACAAATAACCTGTGGAGCCTGCAGCTTTAGAGTCCTGCAAAGTAGTCTTCTTTTTCTGTCCCTTTTGTTTACCATCCCAGTGGCAGTGCTTTCACCATCTTGGGCAGCTGCATAGCTAAAGGGTTATATGGTACATATATGTACATAGGTACATTCTCTGGTCTTTCCTTCTAACCCAGAGAGACCATAGAGAGTAAGAAATTCTTGTTCAGAAATTACTGTCAGGGAGGCAGTGTAATGATTTTAATGGGATTTCCCATTTCTCTCACATCAAAGAAACAAGCAATTTTTCCTTGGGTGCCGGCCTGTGGTGGCTCCTCTATCACATGTGTTAGTTTGGCCACACACTTCCCTTAACATTGAGTTTTCTGCACGGTGCCTGACTTCAGGCAATGAAATATGAGAGAGTGCAGCTGTTTGGGTGAGAAAGGCACTGCAACTCATGTATTGCTGTGCTTGTTAAATTGGGCTAGAGAAAGGGTAAGAACATCAAAATTCATTTCCATTTCTTTCCTAATCAGATGCCATAGAAGAATCAGATACAGTTGTGTGAAAGCTTCCTCTCAGACTTCACTGCTCATCTGAACTGTGCTTTAGATTTCAATTTTTTTTTTTAAATTCCTCTAAAATTTTCATCCAGTTTTGAACTGGTTTACCTTGGGAGACTACCCTGTGTCAATGTGCCCCTCTGCTCTCTGCTGGGGTGCCTGGTGGGTGTTGTGGGCTAAGCCCATTGTGCTTTGCCCTCTGCAGGGATACTTTGTTCTCCCTGCCTGAACTTCATCTCCTACCGTTCCTCACTCTCCCGCCTGACTAAATTTCTCATCTGCATCCTGGTAAACACACAAACACAGAGGGACTCCAGGCATGGGAACGTGGCTCACAGGAGCTGGAAGGGCTCCTCTGGTGCAGTTTATAAGATCCATCTGGAAGAGAAGGCAAAGGGAGCACTGACAGACCGGGCAAGACATTTTCAGGAGCTATTCTCTGGCACAGTGCCCTTACCTTCCCCTGATGGGAACAGCCTGTCTTCATCAGAAAGGCATGAAGGCTTCATCTTGAGTCACCAATGGCATCAGTCTCCAAAAATACCTCTCTGCTTCTAGCACAAATCTGGTTATTAGGTCAAGCATATTCAACACCCAGTAACTAATAGAGAAGTTTGGCTGTTACAGATGCTGATTGCAAAAGACTTCACCCGATGAATTGCTCATTAGTTAGTGAGTTGTTCTAAAGGACTAAAAGACAGTGGTGGAAGACCAGATTTTGAGGTACTGGATGCCACATCTGGAGTGACAGAAATCAGAGCATGTAAAATGCAGCACACAGACAAGTTACACATTGATTCCAACCAGTGTCCTGGTCTCTGGACCAGAAAGGGGAAATCACACTATGACTGTCTTTTCTTTCAAAAAGGCTTTTTTGTCCCAGCAAGGTCAATGTTCCCAGCACTTCTGCTTCTTTTTATCAAAACACTCCTTTGGTAAAAAAAAAAAAATATAAAAAAAAATCCTTTAAAAAGGATTTGGCCAAACCCACTCAAACCCAACTAAATACAGTAAGCAGAAACTTTGGAAGGTCCCTCAGGACAACATTTCTATTACCTCTTGAACTTGGGAGACTTGTTTCCCATGGCAGTGGGGCAGCACTCTAATGCCTAGTTAGGTAGGGATGATGCTACTTGCAAATTAGTGTCATCCACTGTATTACAAACATTGGTTCATCAGATGCTCATACAGATGTTGTAGCTCCAAAGCATTTACAAAAGGCAAAGTGTAACCTAACAGCTCCAAATGAGCTTTCAGAAGAGAATACATGGTGCTTAAGGTTTGGCAAAAAAGCAGCATGCAACTCCTCTGAAAAAGCAATGCTGTTATGCCTCGTGATGCTTTAGCCTCCTGTGGTGCCAGATGTAGCTAGTGTTTTACTATTTCTTTCTTCAAATAGCAGTGCTCAGGGGGGATAAACTTTACTTAACCTAATTAATTTTAATCACAGCTTTCAAATCTCATACTGTGCAAAGAATTACAAATTGGGATACATTAATAGAAGCCATGGTTTATGCTGCAAGCTAATCGGGAAGTGTGCATTTACATTTTCTGCATGAGTTTGCAATTACCATTAAAATAAAATTCAGTTATGTCCTTTTAAATTACTAAAATGTGAAGAACAGATTGAGCTGGTCCCATTTGTTGTAGAAAATTACTCGAAAATGGCCTACATTTCAAAGAATTAAATGATTCTTACTGAATAAGAGGTTTTAGAAAATGATTTCCAGTTGTCTAGAGTTAAGGTGCTTCCAGGCACTCCGGTTTAAACAATCTTTCTTTAAAAATAATGGACTGCTTAATGTTTCCTACCTGCTTCAGTATAGGTTCATGGAAGGAACAAAGAGTGTTCTCCCACAAAGCCTCAGCTACATCTTCCTTTAGGAGTAAACCAGAGAAACAACAACATCTAAGCTAACCACATCCAAAACCTAACTCCAAAATACCACAGCACTGAGCATCAGTCCAGGAAATTTCCTTCCCAATGGGGAGGTTCCTCGTCATGTCATGAATTGCTCTTCAGCAATGCCCACTCTTGTATCTGGAAAGTTAGGCGCCAACTTTCTGTGGTCTGTGTCACTCCAAGTCCAGGGCCTTCAATTTCAGGGTGCCAGTGACCACAGAAGAAGTAAAAATAAAGTGGCCCTGGCCTTGCTGATACATATGCCAAAAGGCCTTATTTCTTTTTACAGGACTATGATGTCAGATAAAAATGCTTTGGTCAACAAGTGCTCATCTTCAAAAGCAACTCGATCTTTTAGGAAAGCAAGTGCCATTGACTTCAGTGCCAAACACTCTCCTGAGCATGAACTTCAAATCCCTGAGTCATCTGGTTCTTTGAGAAAGTGTTTTCTCACTAGAAATGATCTCATTTATAATCAAAGTTGAATCACTCTGAAAGGAGCATTGTCCTCAGGAGTGTATTGTGTTGCAGTGTGGCAGTGTGCAAAACTGTTTTTAATATAAAGCTTTATGTCATAATGACAGCGTTCAAGAGAGTACAGTGGTGTTTGTGTTTATTTTCTGGCATAAATCTGCTGCAACTTCTTTTTTTTTTTTTTTTGATTCAAGATCATGTAGAGCAAGCAGCGCAGAATCTAGAGTAAAACCACAGTGTCATCATAGTTTGTACAGACACAGAAACAGTTTAGTCTTTTGTATGGGGAAAAAGGTCAAAATGTATGGCTTTCAGGAAAACACAAGCAGATGTATCTATTATAGATGATAACCTTTAGCTAAGTTGTAAACTCCATGCTTATTAAATAATTGATAGTACATCAGAGCTTCAGGAAAGCCATGTCTTACAAGCCGAGTTTAAATAAAATGGCTTGTGATAATATTTTTTTCTAAAATATAATATAAGGTACAAATATTGACACAGAGACCAACAGGATGAAACATTCCCATGTTATTCAATAGAGTACTATATCTAAAATAGAACTTCACCTCATTAAAATCTCTGGAAGGGGAAAATTAACCACTTTTCACCATGAAATATCACTTCAAACTTGTATTTGCAAAAGAAAGCTTGTTGAGGGCTTTTTCTCTTTAAAAATGCAGCTTAAATGCTCAGTAGAGTGCTCATAACCACAGAATGATATAAGTAGCTTTAAAGGAAATGATGAGCTGACTCTTAACTGATGTAAATCACCAGAGCTCTGCTAGAGTAAGTGGAAATTTATTCAATGGACAATTTTAATTTTAAATAAGATACAGATTGGTGTTCCACCAAAGTAGTTTCCATATAGTTTCTTTAAATTGCAATGAGAAAAGGAACATTTACTTTTGCACCCTCCCATTTTCTGTAGGTGACTGTGAGACTATGTGCCTGTTTGGCAGAAGGAAATGTAAAAACATACCTCATTTCCCTCTCTGTCTCACTCAGGTAAATCACTGGTAGGTTTAGAAAGGTTGCACTGCTGTAAAAAGTCAGAGGGATCATGTAGTTGAATGCAGAAATGCCTCACCTCCTGGTGATTCATCTATGTCTTTTATGCCAGGTAGTAGGATGAGAGTGGTGCAAATGCCACACTTCTTCCTTCTAAAGCACCCTGCTCACTGCGGAAACAGAACCTGGACTCCAGCAAGCATTTCTTGAATGCTCTCAGCGTTAAAGCTTAACCTAGAGGCTTTCTCTAGGACTTACAATGGAGCAGAAGAAGCCTGCACTTGTTGTTCTGCTCTTTGATGGCTGCTGCAAATACTGCAAGCATCCTTTGGCCATTTCAAAGGCTACTCTAGAAATTAATGAGGGTGACTTAGGCACTTGTGCTACGTTTTGGTTTGGGGGATTTTTTTTTTCTTTTTTTTAGTATGGAAAAGTCTAAAACAAAAGTAACCCCCAAGGTGTTTATTACAACAAATAAAGGTTAATTTCAGGTACTTCTGAGATCGCTTCTTTTTAACTGCTATAATTCAGCTTCTTGAGTCCAAGCCTGTCCAGCTGCAATCAAGGTCAGCCTGGATTTTAAGTAGGCTCTTTGTAGTAGCTGCAAAGGCCAGTCTCTACTCAAGAGCACATTTTCTTTGCTTTTACATTAATAACAATGTCTGATTTCAGACACAAAAAAACCAAAAAACATTTTGCACCCATTAGAGAGGCATTGAATAAGCTGTTCCTTCCCAACAATTCTGGACCATAAGAGGGAAACCACTGCAATTCTCATTTCCAAGCTGTAAAGCAGCTTTTAGCACCGCCAGCTGACTACTTAGTGCATGTTAATTAGCTCATGAAGGTTCCCAGGCCACTGTGTTGAAATGAAACGTGCACATAACCAAAGACTTGCTCATTGGCAATCAAATTTTTAAGCTACCAGGCCTGCTGGGTTCTTTCTGCAGAGCAAAGCTGCTTCTTCAAAAGCAGTGATATTCCTCCAGGGGCAAAGGAGAAAAAAAGACCATATTTTTGCATAATCACAGCTTTTAGTAGTACAAAATTTGCTGCTCTGTGGGAAATTGCAAGACAAAAAGTCTTAGTAAGTATGAAGTCCTCAGTGCTCTGACATGTTAATGCAAGGGAAAATTGCCTTGCACAAAATAGGTTATGAGGGCTATTTGGCACCATTTTTCTGTTGCTGGGTCATTATTCAGGGTCTCATCCAGATACTGAGTAGAGTCATCAAGGTTTCAAGGGCTCTGAGCAATACAGCTCAAAGAAAAGGTTTTCTCCTGCCTCTCAGCCCTCCTTCAGCAGCAGTCTCTCACCTCCAGGAAACTCAGGTTATAGCATGACGTAATTTAGCCCCTTCTTGGCAGTCTCAGTATTGTTTAATTAATCTTTTCAAATTTATTGTGGTTTCTTGCAGATCCAGCATAAATGCTGTGTCTTGGCTACTGCACAGCTGACACTGAGAAATTCTGCAGAATAACTACTTGTACTTATGACCACTTACATAGTGAAAAAATATTGCTTTTGTCTCCTACTGTGCTCAATAAGAAAAGCAATAGTGCATTTTTCTTTTTCACTTTGCTTGAATTTAGAGGCTCACATCTATCATATATTTGTTTCTCTATATTGGCAAATAAGGTCAGTAATTAGGTAGTTTAAAACCCATGTGTGCAGATATCTAGTCATACAGCAGAGATTACAAGTAGAGGATGACTGCATAAGGCCTCTGTACTCAGCTAAGCTTCACCAGTGAAGAATATGGGAAAACAAAACCCGAGCTGGACATGAAGAAGACATTGATCAAAAAATTGACTGAATCATCTCAATCATAATTTAGGGTCTTGGTGGTGCACATTGTGGGCATGGTCCACTGGACAGGCATTGGCCTTGGCTGGCTAAAGCCAGCCAAGCTAAGCACGCATAGAAATTTCTGCAAGACTCAAAAAGGTGACTCTCCCAGCAAGAGATGACAAATCAGATCTTCACCAACACAGCAACGGTACACTGAGAGCAAATGCAACACAGTGTCATTCCCTAGTGTGCTGGATTCTGGCTGTACCCCTCTGAATTCAGCTGTTTTCTAGATAATTGCAATAAGCTCTGGCTTTTTTTTTTTTTTTTTTTTTAAGAGAGTTTGGCCTGGTTTCTCAAGCCAAGCAGATCACAGTTCTTTCAAAATGAAAGGCCTCCAGGGAGCCAAGAGTAACTGGGCTAAGTCAAGAGACTTGCACAATTTATTATTTTGTAGAGTCCTAAAGGTCTTCTGCAGATATAAGTGGAAGATGCATTTATTTAATTTTTTGCTTGCTCTCTCACTGGCATCAGGAAAAAGTAATGAATTTTTATTTACAGCTTTGCAGGCTAGATTCGTAAAAGGAAGATGATCTTACATTTCCTGTGTTCTAAGTACCAGAGAAGAAAGAATTTCAGCTTGGTGAGAAATTCTTTCTTCTTATGAGCACTCTTGTGGAGATAGAGCTTTAGGCACATTCCTTCCTAACTGCACAGCATTTAAATGTAATTAAGCACAGTCACTTGTACCAACCAAGGATCATGAAGTATATAACATAAATAGATCTCTGCTAACCTCTCATGTCAATAAAAAATGACACCGTAATTTTTAAATTATTTTGCAGAATTTTTAACTAGTAACAATGTGTTTGGTTTCAAATATTTTATTCTCTCCTTGAACTATAAAATTCTTTAGAGCATTACCAGAAAGCTGTCTCTTAGGTTTTTTTATGTCCTGAATAGTTATGATCCTGAACAAGATTACTCACAGTCATCTAGTTCATAGCAAGCCCAAAATTCATGGTCTTTTATTAAAGCTGTAGGATATATGTAGGATACACATTATCTCATATTAAGATGTAATTTCATTATCCTGCTATGCATAGCCAAAAGATGTACCTATTCATTGATTGCTATCCCATTTTCACAACAACAACTGACCTGGTTTGTAATTGGTTTATTTCCAATTGCATCAGTTTAATCAACTTAGCTGCAAACAGCAGTTAAAAGTAATTAAAAAAAGGACCCATTCTTGCTAACTAAAAGGATGTTTCCTGGATATGACTTGGCTAAATCCAGTGAACCTCTCCCGAATTGTGCTGCTTAACTGATAATTATTCAGCGACAGAATCACTGGAGCCTACTACATACATTAATGGAATGGCAGATCAGCTGTGCTCCCATGGGCCTCTGTAATCATGCTTTTTGGAAAGTTGTTTGAAGACTTCAGGTGAGAAACACTCTGCAGGTGTTATATATCAGTAATAAAAATAGACCTAATGACCACATCTTTTTCCCTTAAAGGCTTCCCATGGGGCCCAGCATCACCCATGCTGATGGTTCTGCAGGATTTTGCTGGTGTTTTTATCCTATGATGCAAGATGAGCTCCAGTTATGGGTTTATTGTTATAAGCCTGCGCTGGAATTTGTGCATTTAAATACTGGTGAAAATTCAATCACAGCTGTAGATTTTCTTATTACTTATGCTCTGCACATTGCCAAACAAGCTTCTGCCTCCTGGTTGCTGCAATGACATTTTTTACAAGGCGCTGCTGCCTGTGAGACCAGATGACAGTGCTAATGACCCATGTCCTTGTTCTCTGCTTCCCTTGCTTATGCTTCTTGTTTCTCCACACTCAATTAAGGAAAAGGAATTGAGGTTAATATTCCTGTCCTTGAAATTAAATCTACCCTTGTCCCACAGCGCAATTAATGAAAACAACTTGGATAGAGAGCCTTTCATCTGTAGTTCACTGGTTTATTTAGTAGGAGTTGACAATGACTCACACCATTAATTTGTCTGCTGAGTAGCAAACACAGAGCAAATTAGCAATGTTAGCCAAGATTGTAGGCATAAACCTTGCAAAATCACTGCCATGAGTTAATACCTCAGCTGCTCTTTCAGGTGAAGAGTTGTGACCATGAGACTTCTTGTGTCACAGGTCTTCTTGCAGCCCGCCTGCAGACACACCAAGAGTACACATGGCCTGTGCTGCTCTTGATACCACTAATTCAAGGGGTAATTAGATGAAACTGGCTATTATACATCAAACATTAGCCATTAGATGTCCAAATAACAGGGCAAGTTATCTATGCACTCATACTGTGAAAAGCACTGGTTAATTATATATTTGGCTATTAAATGATTTTAAGGTTCAAAATAAGTTCAGCAGCAGATACACAACAGAAGGTCAGAGTGAGTGTAGATATCATCTCTGATTTTCCTCATTGGCAGATGCTGACAAATGGGGAGTTCTTAGGTATTCACAAATGTTAAAGACATCCGAGAGTAATCTCTCTTCTATCCACTTGTGTAGTCTGACTTGCAAGGCAGAGAGATTTATGTTCTACATCATTCACTGCATGACCATGAATTGGGCTCTTGGCTTGAATTACTGTGGAGGAACACATCTCTCCCTTGCCTTTGAAGCAAGTGGGAGAATGTGTCTTTGTGAATACTTCTACAGCCCCTCCAGCTACTTGCTCCAAGGCTGAGCTCTGAGAAAATGGTTGGTACTTGAGCAGAGACAGCACTGTCCCTCTGCAACCCTGATCCTTGTTATGGAGAAGGATGTGTATCTTCAAGGGCACAGCAATAGGAATATCTTCCATTCACTGAAGCTGTGATACACTAGAGTAGGCTTTCCAACCCTAGCAAGCACACTCAGCTCTTGTAAATAAAGTGTAGTTTTTCTTTCCCACATCTCTTCAGATCAAAACAAAAAAGATCCCCAGAATCACAGCTTAAAGTCAAGTCAAGTTGAAAATTTTTGATCTCTGCTGTGCCTGAAAGAAAGGGGAGCCGGCACCAGTGCATCATCATCACTCACAGAACAACAATCAGATCTGAGCTGACACCATGGGGTCAGTACAAGTAAATACCAGCCACTGAATCATAAATGTTCAGGAGGACTCAAAGTGCTTAGTGTTCATCATCTGATTCTTAAGGTATTTGAATTTATGCCAAGTTAATAAGTGAACAGCATCGCCTGCAATTCATTGCTGTACTGTACAGCAATATTTTATGCAACTGACTGCAATAACACTGATGTTGTATTCAATTTTTGACTGGCTTGAGGAGGCAGCCACTTTTCTTCTCTTGATGTGCTCAGGCTGGAACACAGAGCAGATGATGGAGTCAATACCATTGAGATTTGAGAAATCCGTTGTGATGATCTTGCAGAAACGTCACAATGTAGCGTGCTGTTTTGGTGGCTTGAATACAGATGAATAAACGCCTTGCCTGAATGCTTCTGTATTTAAGGCGTACTTTAGAGCTACTGCACACTTGTCCATTACACAGCAGGAGGGACACTGAACCAGAACATAATCAGTCAGCACTTTTAGACTTCTTTTAAGCACTTTTAAAAACATTCAGTTCATTCATCCTGCAAGCAAACAGGGCTCTTGGGACCTAGCAACACTGGCTGACAGAGGGCTACTACAGATAATACAGTGCCAGTGTGGACAGCTCTTTTGTTTTAGCGTGTGTTCTAAACCTCTTATTTCTTAAATATTAATTTATATATTACCTTTCAATTTATTTTAATATGTTTTCTTTGGGGCAGGGGAAGTATGTAATTACGAGAAATTATGTCCTGTGGTGCAGGAAGCCAAGACAAATGAAGAAACCTTAAGCAACTTACCACTACAAAACATTTGTAGTGAAACTTGATCATTGCAGATGCTGCTGTGATTTTAGCGACAGTTTCCTGGGAAATGGGGAAGAATATACTCTCTTCCAACACCTGCATGTGCTAAAGATCAAGCATTTTACTGTCTTGGGAGCCTGATGTTTGTTAAAGAGCATAGTGCAACACTGTCTGTAGTTCTGGCAATGAAAGGGTCTCAGCCAAGCATGGTTTGCTGGGATAGTAACAATGTCTCAGACAAACTGACAAAGTAAGAAAAAAGCCTAAAAGGTCCTAAACCCATTGAATGAAAGCAGCAGAGATTGAAAATGCAATTTGACCTATAGTACTTTTTTGGGGGAGGCAGGATATAATATGCAAAATTATCAGTAAACCAGTCACATTCAGCTCCCCAGCTGTGTTGCTAAGGTTTTTCTCTCTTTTTCCTTTCTGGTCTGAGAACCCAGAACACTCAGGGGAGCAACCATGAAAGCCTTCACCACACCACTGTTTTCACCATGTGGTTCCTTTGGTAGAAGGGCTTGTGACAAGGTGTGATGTCCCACACATACTGTGTGTTTCCCTGATCCAGAGATGTGGGATACAGTGCGCTCAATGACCCTCACTCACATTTTGTTTTGCTTGCTTTTTTTTCTTCCTCAAAACAAATAAAACAAATCCCTCCTCAGCCATCTCTTGGAACCTAGGGTTTTTGACAAGAGTAAAATTATCACCCTAAATCTCACGCTCACTGCAGCTTTGGTGTCTGCCAGCACTCAAGGACACCCGGAGTGTCCTTGTTAGAGGCCCTTAATGAAAAGCAGCAGCCCGGCTCCCCAGCAGCCCTGCTCACACTCAGCCACAGCACTGTGCTCTGATGCAAAGCACACCTGCGCTGGCCAGAATGGCTCCTTGCACCACCTCTGAGGTACTATCTGAACACTTTACTGACAGAAGCAGTTTGGGCTCGGCAGTCCTGAAGACCCCAGACAGCCCTCAGAGGACAAACTAAATTAACCACCTCCTACCACATGAACAATTCCCGGCTATGCCCTACCCACATTGCTAATGATGATGATGATGATGATGATGTAAGAAACTTTAATAAGAATCTGATTTACACATACCAGGTTTAACTTTTGGAGACATCTGTTCAAGGAGTCCTTCAGTGATAAGGACAGGCAGGCTCCTCTGGGACACTGGAGAACAAAGATGCTCACAGGACAGGAATACTTCCACAGTGGTGGTTTCCCAAATATGGGTATCTCCAGATGATAGGATGATTTATTCCCTCGTATAGCCTAATCGCTGTAATTTTGCTTGTTTTTGGAAAGGAGTCTGAGAAATCTTAAACACCTACTGTACAGATACCAGCAAAGCCTCATAAAGGGCTCTCTTCCTTTCCATAAGTACATTTTTGGACACCCCTCTTTACACACTGTAGGAGCTACCAGGACAGTCACAGTGGCTCTCCGGATCAATCAAAGGTGGCCCAGCTTGTTAAGTCCACATTGCTACTCCTCATGAAAAACGAGACAAGCAGACATAGGCATATCCACGTCAACAGAATGGCTCGGGTTGGAAGGGACCTTAAAGATCATCTAGTTCTAACCACCCTCCCATGGGCAGGGACACCTTCCACTAGACCAGGTTACTCAGAGCTCAATCCAGCCTGGTCTTGAACACCTCCAAAGATGGGGCATCTACAACTTCTCTGGGCAACCTGCTCCAGTGCCTCATCACACTCTGAGCAGAGACCATATAAAGATCATATGATCTTCATGCTGCCTACAACTAGGATTTTTTTTCTAATTTTCTGCTATAAACTAAGATTTCGTCCCAGCCCATATGCTGAGCCCAGAGGCTATGGGAATGCAAGTCACTCCTTGGTCCTTTGCCTAAATATGAGAGGAGAGTGGCCTATGTGCAGTTACTCCATTGCCTCTCCTGTTCACTACCTGTGGCAGGGAAAAGCAAGACCAGGGGAAAAAAAGACCCTTGCATTTCCACACATCAGTATTAGCCGATTCACAGAATCACAGAATGGGTAAGGTTGGGAAGGGACCAACTTCCCAAGGGGTCCTAGAGCATGCTACTCATGACTGTGTCCAGACAGCTTTTAAATATCTCGAGGATGAAACCCCACAATCTCTCTGGGCAATCTGTTCCAGTGCACAATCACCTGCACAGTAAAGAAGTTTTTCCTCATATTCAGGTGGAACTTCCTGTGCACCAGGTTCTGCCCGTTGCCTCGTGTCCTATTGCTTGGCACAACTGAGAAGAGCCTGGCTCCATTCCTCTGACACCCTCCCTTCAGATACTTATTGACATTGATGAGGTCCCCTCTCAGTTGTCTCTTCTCGAGGCTGAACAGGCACAGATCCCTCAGGCTTTCCTCATAACAGAGATGCTCCAGTTCCTTCATCATCCTCATTGCCCTCCACTGGATTCACTTCATATCTTTCTTGTACTGGGGAGCCCAGACACAACACTCCAGCTGTGTCATCGTCAGGCCTGAGTACAGGGGAAGAATCACTTCCCTCAACCTGGCAGCAATGCTCTTCCTAATGCAGCCCAAGATCCCATTGGCCTTCTTGGCCACAAGGGCACACAGTTGGCTCATGCACAGCTTGCTGTTTACCAGCATCCTCAAGTCCTTCTCTGCAGAGCTGCATTCCAGCAGGTCAACCCCCAGCCTGTCCTCCTGCCTGGAGTTATTCCTCCCCAGGGACAGGACCCTGCACTTACCTTTGATGAATTTCAGTTCTTCTCTGCCCATCTCTCCAGCCTGTTGAGGTCCTTCTGAAGGGCAGCACAGCACTCTGGGGCATCATCCACTCCTCCCAGCTTTGTGTAATCATTGAATTTCCTGAGGAGGCACCTGCCCCTTCGTCCAAGTCATTGATGAGCAAGTTAATACTGGATACAGTATTGACCATTGGGGGACAGTGTTAATGCCCGGCCTCAAACTAGACCATGTGCCACTGACCACAACCCTCTGATTCATGCCAATGCAGAGACCACTCACTGCTTAAATAAAGAGGTCCAAGAGAAACCAAAACTCACACCTGCAGTCTGCACACTGCTAGGGAACCACAGATGGGGCTGCATAATCCCCTCCTTCTCCCTCAGCCTTGGCCAGGAGCTGTGGTCTCACACAAAAGAGGCAAGGGTGCTTCCACCTGCTACCTCTTGCTTCACAAGGCTGAATATGCTTTAAACATCTTATGTGATGATCTCAGAAGGAATTTCTTCACTCAGAGGGTAGTTAAGCATTGGAACAGGCTGCCCAGGGGAGTGGTGGAGTCACTATGCTTGGAAGTGTTCAAGAAACAACTGGATGTGGCACTTAGTGCTATGGTTTAGTTGACAGGGTGGTGTTCAGTCAGAGGTTGGACTAGATGATTGTGGAGATCTTTTCCAACCTTAATGATTCTATGATCTGCTCCTCTCCACCCATCCTTAAACAGCAACAGTTCCCAAGTGTAGGAGTAGCTGGGCTGCCTTTATCCAAATTAGAAGGCAGGTATTAACAAATCATGTGTAATCATGCAAACACAAGCCTGTTGTATCCTTTGGAGTATCTCAGATTTCTAGCTACTTAGAGTAAAGCACACAGCTCTGAATAAAAACTACATTTTCATGAATGCTTAAGTTAAAGCCCTAGGATTAGTAGTGCTCTGAATATTTTAAGTGCTCTGAGTATTTTATTAGAAATCAAAAATTTAAACTATTTGATCCAAATTCAGTTTTCCTCTTTCATTAAGTACTAGACTCAGGATACAGGTTCAAAGTTAAAACATTTGTAGGAAATCTCTCCAAGTTCAGTGGGAGATCTGAGTTGTCTCTGCCAGAAGCAGAAATCTGTTATATGGGCATAGCAAATAACTGATGCACTCTCACAGACACACAACTGCATTTATCTGCCTCTAGGGAACTTGGTCCTCACAGGCTTATAGCATCACCCATCTAGTGACATTACTAAAGTAAGAGTTAACTAGAGAAAGGTCTGATTTTGGAAAGAAAAAGATATCAATCAGTTCTGATCTGATCTATGTAGCTCTCTACACCTACACAGAATCACAGAATCAAGTAGGTTAGAAAAGACCTGTGAGATCATTGAGTCCAACTTATGACTGAACACCACCCTGTCAATGAGACCATGGCACTGAGTGCCATGCCCAGTCTTTCCTTAAACACCTCCAGGGACAGTGACTCTATCACCCCCCCACCCCGGGCAGCCCATTCCAATGTCTAATCACCCTTTCTGTGAAGAAATTCCCTCCTCATGTCCAACCTAAACCTCCCTGGATGCAGCCTAAGACTGTATCCTCTCACGCTGCCACTAGCTGCCTGGGAGAGGATGACTCCCACCTGGCTACAACCTCCTTTCAGGTATGTATGAACATGCAAATACTTAACTGTGTTTATGTGTGTGTACACATGTAAACAGGTTTACTTTCACAAGATCCTCCTCTTCAACCAGTTCACCAGGGATATCTGTATTCTGAGGCGTTGAGTGCCACACGTTTTTTTTTTCCCCCTTACCCTTTCAAACTTCTCCTGCAGGTTACAAGCAGGGCACCTGAAACAGTTGAGTTGTTCAAAACACCTCAGAATGGATCTGAATCACAGTTCTGTGTTCTTCACAGGCAACAAGACAAGGGAGTTGTCTCTGTCTATGGCATGGCAATACAGCACTTCTCAAGCAGTAAAATCCATTATGAATAAAATAAAGAAGTTCCAGGGAATGGAATTTGTCTGAACTGAACAACGGAAGATGAGCATTTATCTCTTTGCAGAACATCCTGTATGACATAAGGAAGATGTGGCATTCTTAAAATATCTTGATACTCAGTTATGAGTAGGACTATTCATCCTACACCCTACTTCTGCACACAGGAAGGGACAAGCTCATAGCAGAAGAATTTTTTTCAGGGGTGGGAACAACTGCACAATGATCATCTTCCACACAGTGTGGGACTCCATCAGAGATCATGGATGCCCCGGGAAGTGTTGGGGTATCATTATATGTTTGTGGAAGTCTCTCAGCTTTTATTAATTAGATTCCTGACAAAACAATAAAACCCTGTAGCAGAAAGCCACACTGCTCATTTCTGAGTCATATGAAATCATTCACCATTTTATGTACAAGTTTTGAATTACAATCTTCAACTCCTCATCAGAAAAAATAACATACCAAAAAGCCTAAAAAAGCATTTTGGAAGAACTGCATAGTGTACAGAAGCATACTTTCAATTACACAATATCTTACAGAACACATACTGCAACAAAAAGCAGAGCCTGTTACCTTTTCTGAGAAGGCAGTGCCCAGCCAAAACTAGATGTTTCACCTCTATTATTAGAGGAACAGCTTTAACTGGACAAAAGAGTACATGAAAAAAAGTTCCTGAACAATCCAGATACTTTAACAGAAAGATAAAAGTACATTTGTAAACAACTTTAAAACAGGAGTCTTATGAAAACAATAAAGGTTAAGCTGTTAAAGTCTTCTTTGTCCAAACCACTATGTTCTACCCTTATAGGTTTTTTTTGATGATACACAAATTTTGCCACATGGAAAACTTCAGTGAAAAATGTGGGCAAATATTTTTTTGAGTTTTGGTGGAATTAAGAAAGGGATAATTTGAAGGCAAAAGGTCATACTCCAAATTTCCTTTGAAAATTACAAGAGCAATACAACCTAACTATTGAATGAAAGTGCACGGTAGCACAGCACTTATTTTATAATCTGAGACTCTTTTTAAATGTAAACCCTGAAAACTCATAAGCTACTGCTAGAACAGACTTTTGAATTATGTACCATTAATTTATCACTGCATTCACCTTCATTATTCAAACCCTGCCATACAAAACCGATTTATCCTAAGCCTACCTATTTTACCACACAGAGAAATGTAAAAACTGTCCTGGTAAATGATTTTGTGTATGTAATTATGAACCAGGAATCTGAAGCTGAGCATCAGTATTTATGCTGCCCTACTTAATGCTTCAGCGTATGTTAAGTAAGGTACTGATCACCAAGTGTCTCCATTTTGGTAGATGGGCAGATGTATGCGAACAGCAATGCTTTGGATAACTTGTGCTATTCCTAATACTACAGTTATTTTCATTCCCAATTACATTTTGCTATAAATATGTGTGCCCTTAAGTTGATCCCAATATCAGTTTCAGCTAACTAATCAAATTATCTGCTACGGTTTTGGGAATGATAACCCTTCCTTTATTTAAATAAAATGAGGGAAGGGCTTCTAATTCCCAAAGGTTTGCCAGCAAGAGATTTATTTTCAAGACAGGATGACACCGTTTAGTACATTGTTCGTCATCTTTGCTGTTCACAGATAAGCACAACAGTATTAATGGTTTTTATCAAGTAGGCAGGAAGGGAAAGAAAAAATACTGTGAGGTTTTTACCGTTAAGGTTTTCTCAAGTTCTGCTCACGGGCTCTTATGAATAACTATTTAAGTCAAATTTCAAATTACTTTTCTTTTATTTGGAGGGCTCCACAGCTAAACTTCAATTTTCTAGTTTTCTTTTGCAGAGGAGTGTTATTAAAACCCTGCCCACAACTGAGTGCATCAGGAATTTAAGTATGGAATAATTTATCATTATATTTAGAAGTGCCTCATTTTTGCACCAGTTAATTCATAATCCAGATAATCAATCTGCAATGTAAACAAGTAGTTATTTTCTCCCATGTAATAATGGTGAATAACGACACTGAGCATTACATATTCCGCTTGAGTTCATTAAATGCAATTCTTCAGTCACAAAGGCAGCAGGCATTCTGTGATGGACTTCCTTTGAACTATGTTCAAATGAGTGGAATAACTGAGATTCCTGATGGAGATCTAAGCCATTTCCCTCATGTTCTTAATAGCTTCCGCTATTTGCATACTCAACTCCATTTCATAATTTGCTATTTAAAATAAATTCATTTCCCCAAACCCTTCTCTCCCTATCTAAAACAAACTTATTCACATTAATGGTAAATACTTTTCAGCAAATAAGTTGTAAGAAAAACAAAACAAAACCAATGAGGGAGCAAAAACATAAAGGGAGAAAGTATTTCAAGTTTTGTAATAATTTTCTTTCTGAATTTTCTTCCAAAGATGCTACAGGGACAAAAGCTTTAAAGGTTTAAAACATGCTTTCACACATTTTTGATTCTTCCTCTGTTATACAACTTTGCCCAGTGAACTACCTTTGTAACTTTTGCCCAGTAATCAAATGAAACTGCATGTCATTCACCCCAAGAAAGTAAACAAAATACAGCCTTTTACTTCAAATATTTTATGAATGCAAGATTACAAGAAATATAGTCAAAATGCAGGGCTATCAAGCACTGAACCAAGAATGCTGGCATCAGTTTGCCTACCATTTTGCGTGTGGAAAAAATACACTATGTCTACAGGTAAAAGGCATCACTAATGCATCATGAATTACTCTGGTCAGCCAACATCACCTCTGCAGCTTGGTGCATGTTTAAGTCCTGAAAATAATCATCATAATAATAGTTTGAGATGAGACACTGGAACAAAACCATTCTTAAACAGGAAAGTTTTTTCTTTTGCTCTTACCGAGGTAACACCAAAAACTAAAAATAAGGTCTTAAAATTTAGCAGCCTCCTTAACACTTGTTAGGCTAGCCTTCACACAAGGAGCATGCAAGCAGCCACTCTTCTTGCTTTAAATTGAGGGCTGTTAATTCAAGTCACTGTTTTCTCACCTTATTCGATTAACCTGCTGAACTGGATGTCCACCATAGGAAAAAGAAAATTAAATGATGTTAAGTGTAGCAGACAAGTACAGATCACACCAAGAAGCTAACACTCATGAGCTGTCATAATAAGGGATATTAATAACAATAAAAAAAATATCAGTCTTTTCTGTGCATATTTTTCATTTGAAAGGTCCCAGGAAATCATGATGTGCCTGGCCGTTTCTGTTGCTGATTTCTGATGACCTCTAATTGTTTTTTGCATTGCTGATAGTATGTTGAGAGACTTTTGTTTTCATCTAACAGCTTTTTATGTTCTTGTACCAGACGGGATGTGTTTTGCTGGTCTTTTTCATCCTGGTCCAGTTCTGCTATTAGTTCTTGTCTAGAATAATAATAAAAAAAAATTGTCATTTATAATCTAGCTCTATTTGTGTGTAGATGACTCCATATTGTTTCAAATCAGTAACTGATTATCAAATCTGACCTCACAGCTGGTGATATTTTGGGCAAAAAAAGTTGACAAAAAAAGACTTATTCTTTAATGTAGTCTGGGGGAAAATTCTCGTCCAAATCAAACCCACATTTAAACTTTAAAATAGCTGCAATACATAGCCTTAATCTCTAAAATTGTCCTTTAGATAATGTTTTTCAGACAGAGTTCTACAGGTCACAGTAAATAAGGAGCCACACAAAATTTCATAAATATATTCAACTCTAATTTTGCATAACTGTATGTACATTTTAAATCTCTAAGGACAACTTAAAATACAAAATTGCAGTACTTTTTTTGTAACTTTTTAGTGAAGTGCTATTTTCTATTTGGACTTGAACTTATTAAAGCAATGGAAAGGCAGAATGAAGGAAATTATTTTTGTATGGCATTTCACGTAATTTACACCATAAGTGTACACTGCTTTTTAGCAGCGATTTTAGAAGAACAAACACACTGATAAACTTGCTGTAATTTATTCTGCAAAACTGGTGTAGCAGTTTGTTTTACTATTTGTTTACAAGGCGACAAGGAGGCAAGCTGCCAGCGATATTTTTGCAACAAGATAGTAAAGGAGAAAGTTCATGTTAATTAATTGTTGCCATATGGTTTGTAATTACTGTTGAAGTAAACTTAATTTTTTGAGGCCGAACTAGTAACTACCTTAACAAGCATTAAATTCATCTATCACAACACTATTTTCTGCTTTAACATCCATGGACAATTATGTTCTGACTAAGAAAAAACAGTTTGGAAGAAATGTCAATAGGAAATTATTAGAAAAAACCCAGTAGGAATCTAAAAGTAGAGAATTACAAGTTTTGAAACAGAAACACATTTTTGTATAACTTACTGACTCTTAGGGATAACAAAAAATCAAAATTAAGATATTCACTCTAGCTTCAGTACCTCCTCATCAAGTCTAAAAATTCTCACTGCACTTGAAAAAATCAAATTGTTCTCAGGATACTAAGCCAAAAGTGAACATGTGATAGGAGTTCAAACTTACAGTAACAATTCCCCTCCCACCCCCTCAGTTCTGTTTTCTATTTCTAATGTACAAAAGGTTTAAACACACATTTTTCTCATTAACTAATCCACAAACTCCAAGGCAAGCCCCCTGTTAACAACTGCTTGCCTGCAGTGGCTCAGACACTGGTGGGTTACAAGCTGATAACTTGGTTTAGCATGATAGTATACGTGACTTCTCAGAATGGCTTCCGAGCATCGGAAAACAAAGGGTAAGTAGAGCACAACAGAACTTATTATGAACTCAAGTTCTGAATCAGCAATAATTTTTGCTCTCATACAACAATACATGCAGTTGCTTCACTCATATGTGTACACTGTGAAAGAGGAAAGAGTTTATTTCTGGTGCACAAGGAGAAGGTATATAAAAAGGTTACAGTATTAGGTGCTAAACCCTTGGCAGAAAAATGTAAGATGTGTGTTGATAATACTATTGTAAATGTGATGCTCGACAAAAGTCAGATATAAGATAAAAACTGACTGAAAATGAGTAACTTTAATATGTTATTCAAAACTCTATAATCCATTAACTAAGATTTTATTTACAAAATACAAGTGAAAGCATGTTAATGGACAACGTTGGAAATAAAATGCCAAGGTTCTTTAACAGTCCATGTCTTTCATTTGAGATGATACAAACAAACATTACTAGTTTGTTACATATACAGACGTGCCACACATTTATGTAGGGCTTGCCCAGAAGAAAAATCTTGATATTGATTAAAACTGCTCTAAATATCTCATTCATACTGAGCAGCTCAGTATGAATGAGATTAAGGTTGGAAAATAATTATGCTGTATGAAATATTATTTCATAAAGCCAGGTATAATAGTCACAGAAAACAGACTGTGTAAAAGAAACAAACAGAAGAACAGAAAAGGTTAAACACTTACTTCCTCTGCAACAGCAATGCAATTTCTGTCTGAACTTTCATATATTCTTGTGCCATTTTGCAGTGCTGTTCAAACACAGCCATAGATTCTTTGGAGTTTGGGCACGGTGCTAGAGGCTGAAAATAAATCAGACATGTTAAAGACTAATGAACTGATATCTTCATAAATAGTGTGTTAGAATGTCTCTGCAGTGTATTTATAACATCCTTTAAAAACCAGTAAGCTTTTAAAAATAAGCATTAAACCATGCCCTGGAAAACGTTACTGCACTGATGTCAAAGGTGACTGAAAGCTCAAATCTGCAGTTTTTAATCTGACACTTGTCATAAAAATCAAAGTAGTGTTTAATACCACACACAACAAATAAAGTATATACAACAATTTAATTCAGTAACCCTCAAGCAAATAATGTCTTATTTTGACAGTCAAACTCAGCTTACATTTGGTTTTAGGGATCATGTTTCCCAGGGCTTGTTTTTAATAGCTTGATCAAATCTGAGTCAACCAATCTCAGATTACATAATATATTTTTTCTTAGCCTTGGTCAAAAATTAGACAGAATATAAACCCAGGTATATATGTGGCACTATATTTTCCAGCCCACAAGTCACACATTAGAATGAAATGCAAGCTTAAGAATCTAATAAAGCGTCTATTTATTACCTGTAACTGATGATCTAATGTAAGATATGCCATTGGGATGGAGTTATCTGACCCATTGGTCTCTGTAACAATACCAAGAAAATTTTAATGTATTTTCAAGAGTTAATTCTATTCTTATAGGACAAAAACAAGAATTCTAATTTCACAAAACGCAATCTGAATGTGGACAGGCAGATGGAAATAGTAGCGTTCCAATCCCAAGGCAGATGAATCATTTTGTTTTTCTGATAGTTAAAAGCTTCGAAAGTATGGTCTATCACACCAAGAAGAAACAAAGATTATGGTTATCAACCTGCATTTCTAGAAGCCACGTAACAGCATACAGATTTTAAAAATACTATTTCTGTACTGTTTGCAATAATTTGTTTATAAAAATTGCCATTTCATTCTTGTTTATGAAGGATCAGCCAGCCAGCCCATGCATCTCTAATCACTTTAAAATTAGAAGCTGTGCAAATCGGCTCCGCCAAAATAAAATAAGCACAACCTCCTGCTCAGTTTTGAAACCTGCTCCCAGTGAGGTCTCTAAGTATCTTCCTCACAACATGCTCTAGGGCATCTTCTCTGCTCTGTAGAGATACTTTGTGGGTAACATGGAACCCAATCTGTCTCCTGGGCCTGGCTTCTCTCTTCTTAGACTGCAGTTACTCTAGATTTCTCTACTGTTTTCATTCCAGATTTCACATGTTTCTGAATTCTTACAGATCCTATCTTTTAGTAGTCCACAATCGGGATCACAAGGTTACTGTTAAGCTTTAAGAGACATAAAGACACATGGAGAAACTACTGATTTTACAGCCGCATTATTGCTACTAGAGGATTATATGGAGGAGGGTAGGTGGGAAAAAAAAGGGGCTGCTTACCCAAACCCCAAAAGCACCTGCCACAGAGTAGTCGTGGTAGAGAAACTAAGGTGTTGCCCTCAAAGACTATGCTATCTCCAAGAGCAGCTTCAAAAGGAAACAGAAATAAGAGGGTGGGAATGGAGAAAAAGTGGTTAAGTGTATGCTTGTAAGGAAACTGGAAGGTGGTAAAAACAAAAAAGAAAAAGAAAGCAACCCTAAAACCAGAGACTTAATCACTACAGTATCTTAAATGAGACCAATATAAAGTCTTTCCCTATGTTAGACTGTTGCCATACATGGATACTGCTAAAACAAAGGAATTATTTCAATGCTTCAAATACATCAATACATGCAAAATACTTCAGATGACATTCCCGAGCATTTCAGCACTGTGTCACAGAACTACAACTTTTCCTGTGACTTACCAGATTCAGCTGTATCCTTGTTTTACCATTTTGCCTCATTAAATTAAAAACGCACCCTCTTTTACAGAAACCCAAAATTATTTCTCTTCAGAAATTCAAACAAGTCTTTGTTCATGCACTGCATAAACCTAACAAGAAAAGCTATACATATGGCACATTCTGTATTTACCTGAGTATAAGGTGAGGGATTTCTGTGGGCCAGAAAAGAGACCTGACTTTTAGCTCTAGTGCTGTGCTGCATTTAAGACCAAAGATTTGGCACAAACTGTCCTAGCACTGGTCTGGGATTAGCAGCTTTCAATTCCCAATGAGCTATTGACTGGGTAAGAGCTTGCTACCATGTGAGGCAGCAATTCCTGTAAGTGCTCACTGCCCAAAGCAACTCAGGATCTATGCTGTACAAGAGGGCACAGGGTGGGTGGGCTGTAGAAATGGGCAAGGGCTTTGGGAAATGAAGAATGACAGGGCACAGGGTGTGATCAGCCAAAGGAACAGTGGACAGAAAGAAGAAAACACTGAAGCTAAATGCAAGAATGTGTTTCCCTCCTCCCACTAAAGCAGGGGGGAAAATCCAAAGCACATGTTTTACATAATCGCCTTATATTTGGTAAAATACAAGTATGCATATACACACACATACAAATATATATATATATACACACACATATATTTGTGCAAGAGTTAGTCCACATGTGAGTTTCTATTTTGTACTTGGTTAGAGGAAAAGAATAAAAGACTGACCAGCAGATGAAATGGATCACAAGAAAAAGATTTCAGAAATTGACACACTGTGGAGTACCAGCTTGAGACTAAGTTTAAGATTCAATATGTACACTTTGGTAACAAAAATGTAACTTTCATTTTTATTCTAAAAAGGAATTTGTGGGGACCCATTGTTTTCATGCAGTGCAGTACTGGTTCTTTTCATTATTGAATGCAATATGACTTTTAAAATAGAATTCAACTATTCAATTATATTCATTCTTAATCCTATTTCATAACAAAAGAACAGTGATGTTACAGTAGAAGTATTTATGTTTCTGCAGACACATATTAGTTCATTTAAAACCAGTAACTTTGTGTGCACATGTATTGTCTGCCTAAGCAAAATTACAACAGAGATGATAAACAGAATTAATCTATTCCTGATACTCACTTACATAGCATTTCACTCTAGATGTCAGAACAACAAAAGCTTCATAATACAAATGTACAAGACTAAAATGGAACAAGATGTCCATTCCCCTAATTTTCCAAAACCACACTATGGTCAAAAACTGGTGCTAACAAGATCTTCATTAAATATTTGTATCACTTTCTTAAAAGCAAAATGCTTACAAGTTTATGTAACAATATAATCTATAAAAAAGTGTTCTCAAAGCCTACATGAAAAACAAGTCAGTAATGTAATGATTTAATTTAAGCCGAACTAAAATGGACCGTGACTTTCATTGCTTACTTTTATTAATGTCTAAGCACACACCCCACACCACAACCAAATAAATATTTTATATTTTTTACAGGCAAAAAGCTAAGTTACAAACAACAGATTACCTGCATCATCAGGTGTCCATGGATTACGGGTTGGCTTTTCAGAAGTTGGTCCCGAGGTAGTGATCATTCTCACACTAGGACTAGATGATCTACTGCTGTTTCTACTCTCCTGAAAAGACAAAATAAAATAAAATGACAAGTTAACAGAAGATTTTTTTTTAAACGTTCATTAAAAAGAAAAAAAAAAGAAATCTGAATGTATAATCCTTCAAAATACCCTCTTCCCCAGGCTTTTACTCTGAAAGCTCTCCTGATAGTTTGATCAACTTTATATGCAGTGCAGGGATAATTTCATCACCATTGCTACTCCTTCTGTACTGTATAAAATAAATTGATACAATTTTGCTACTCAGCATAATAAAAAGCAATGCTGAATAATGTGTTCAAGACCTTTACAGAAAAATATGACAACATGTCTAGTAATTTTCACCATGATTTAGTGAAATCTTTCAGCTCCATAACAAACAGAAGAAATAGTTTGTTTCCAATGCTCAATCAATGAATGAAACTACAATCAACTAAAGGGATACAGCTTAGTAACTAGGCTGTAGTGTATTAATCTACGGTTTTCTTATGGTTCTTTTGTTAATTCAGGTTATGTGATTCATCTTCAGAAAACAGAAAAAAAGTGTTTCATCAAAAAGGATCAATCAGAAAAAGAGTACACTGTCCCTCCTGAAGCAAAATAAGAACTAAACCAAAATTCTGTAGGATGTTCTTTTATACACCGTTTTGACTCCTCCAATCCTTTTGTTTACCCAAGCAAAAAAACATAATACAGACTTCATTATTCTACTGACCTTTTTCAGAATACTTATTTACACTACATATGTTTCCATTTCACATACCCCCTCACTGACATAAAATTAACACGGTAATAGACTTAAGACTATAAGCTGCAGTGAGTTTTACAGAAAAATGAAGTAAAAAGAAAAGATGCAATTAAAATACAACTGTTTTCAAGATGCTGTATTTATCATGAAGTGATTAATTGTCTCTATTTTTCAAAAGAAGCATTCAAATACACATTTCCTGGAAATTATATTTCTTTATGATTTCCAAATATCTTTCCTTAATTTAAGTTTTGAAAGCCAGGATTTCAGTCAAGTGACAACCCAGAGTAACATATTGAAAGATCTGTTATTTTGATTGCATAGTGTTTCTTCTGTAATGTTTATTAAGCATTTAGTGTTTTAAGTTAATGGCCAGAGACAGGGCAATAAACTAGTGTGGAAATAATCTGGTGGATATTATCAAGACGATGACATCAGACATTTTGAAAGAACTTTTTTGTTGGTGTCTTTGTTGACATTAAGCAAGGTTTAAGTTGCTGAGCTTACTGGCAGTGTCCTCAGATATGATAAACACAGCCTGCTGATGTGAAAGATCAGAGGACAGAGCAAGCACTTTTAACAGCATGTAAGTCTTTTAAGCAAAAAGAGATTTGTTGAGTATGTACAGTATATAGCAAAGTGCACCTGAGAACTACACTAGTGACAGTAACTTCTTGAGGCTGTACCAGATTGTTTTGGTCCATCCACCAAAAGAAAAAAAAGATATTTCCTCGACAACATTATTTAGATGAATTTACTAGAGATAGAAATGAAGGATTCATATCAGAGGCACATCTAAAAAGCACTACAAAGTTAAAGGGAAGTTTCTAAAACTGAACACCAATTAGACTGCAGTGTTTGAGTGTGTGTTGAGTGAGATGCTTTGGGCCTCTTGGACATCAGCCACTACAATAGGTAAACCAGTGCCTTTAGCAATCAGTTTCTGGTACCCTTTCACCAGTATCCTTTCATCCTTGTTTCCTCCAGGTATCTCAGTATGTTTAACAGACTTGCTAGCAGGTTACTCTCAAATCTTCTTTGCCAGGTGGTCAAACCCACATGGCATTCTTAGCTTTTAGTTTCCGTTTCTCAAAGACCTGCAGTTTGGATAAGCTTGGATGCTCTGAGAAATCACACCTGCTGCCCCAGCTTAATTTAAACAGGCAACACAATTTAAAGAAATCATCATTACTAGCCTTGTCTCCTCATTGCCTCATTTGTGAATTTTATCTCACCATGAAAGGAGAGAAAAAACCTGAATGTGCATCTGTGACAAATTTCACAATCTCACAGAGAGAATGAGTCATCTGTATAATATCAGATCCCCCAAATTAATCCACTTAGCTTACATGCATGTGGGCATGTACATTCTGACCTTGCTTCTCAACTCTTCAACACAGTACATTGTTTTCTTTATTAAGTTTTTTATACTTCAAAGTAAACTGTAAGAGTCATGAAGGCCGAGCAACGTTTACAACACCCTCCATCCCCCAAAAACCAACAACCAAAACAGAACAATGTTTAAAAGAGGTAGTAGGTAGTTTTGATATTACAACAGTACTGTGAAAGATGAGGTATTAAAGCAACCAAACCAATAAAAGATACACAGGGAAGGAGATGAATACATTACTAGGCATCTGATCACAACCTGCAGTTCTCTTGCATGATTATGTCAGATATGCTTCTCACTGTCTGTATAACACATCCAATTCTGTAAAGACTCTAGGCAGTGTAAATAGCCATTCACTGTACTCCTTTAAGTCCCTAAAAGTATTAACAGCTGTAGTTCAGAGTCTGCACATGTTTCTGTGTTACAGAGGTGTGTAGGCAAGGGCAGTAGTGCTGGACAGATGACACAATACAGTGGTTTAAAATGCATGTACAGGGAAATAAAAAGGCAGAAGAAACAATCAGTGCAAAAAAAAAAAAAGTAATGTGGAAAAATGAATAAAGCATCACAATAGATGGATGGAAAGAAACAAAAATGTAGCACTTGACTTTACAGACATGGTTCTGTAAGTGCTATTCCAGTCACTTGGAGTAAGGACTAAGCACTTGAAAAACCTACAAAAATTCTGACTTAAACACATTTTCTCAACACTGAATCATTCCAACAGCTTATCCAATGATGGAAAACCTTTGACTTCACATATTTTCCTATTTAAATTGTTGACGTTGAATAGTAAAACCATCTGCAAAGCACTATTACTGTCTGCTATTGAGAATATCAGTAACTACCAGAAAGTGCCTTATATATCTCAATAACATACACATAGTAATCAGCAGCCATACAAACTACACCAAAAATTTTTCTAAGACTACACAGAAATAAAATATACATACAATCCTAAAACACACAAAGGGGTTGAATTAAAACAGACAAGCCAGTTAAAAAGGAAGACAAGAGTCTTGGTCTATCTGTTCAAGAAAGCACCCAAGCTTTGGTACATTTTTTACTATTAAGCCTGGTGTTTTCCTCCACCTTAATAAAAATTCCATTCTGAATTGGAAGAACCTTCTGGATTAAAAACCAGTACTTAAAACCTAATAATTTTCTAATGACACAGCAGCAATTTTCAGGAAAAATACGTTCAGTAAAAAGATTTCTGATCATCTTTAGTGTACCAGTCAAATAGTTAAAAGCCAGAAAAGATGCATAGTGGCAATCCTTCAATTTTTTGTGGGACAGGGGCTGACATGGCCTGGGTATGGGAGCAGAGGCACGCAGTGCCATGGCTGCTTGGTGAAGAAGGCTGTGCAGTAGGGTGGGTGTAAAGGAGAATGGAATGTGGGGAAGAAGGATGTTTGCAATGAAGGGAGGGAGGGGGAAGGGGATTTTCACATTAGAAAGGATACCCTATATATGGTATGGTGCATGTGGGGAGATAGGATGAACTGACCAGAGCTACGCTAGTCAGATGTTTTTTCTGCTTTGGCTAGTAGACTGCTTATACTGATTGTTAAGTTCAAGATTGTGAATAAAAATTCAAGGCAGTGAGGTCCAGAGCTACAGAAACCCATAGAGAATAATCTTAAGTCTTTAGCCACAATTACACTGTGCTTTCTTTTGTCATTGTTTTCCAAATTATTTTTTTTAATATACATACATACATCTAAAGCTAGCATTAGCTTCAGCAGAATTTTCAATCTCTTCTTACACCAAAAAGGGGATAAAAATTCATTATTCATTTATATGGACAGTGCAAAAATGTCTTTGAAAGGGCATTTTTCCTGCCTGTTAAAATGTTATGTTTTCCAAACTTATCATAATGTTTCCAGAAACTGCACATGATAGAAACAGACAAATGCAATTCTTCTTACATTTCCAACATGTGCACTATCTGAAGCAAGAAAGTAAAATGTGATCCTGGTACAATGAAAAATTGGTGAGGTAAACATAAAAAAAAATTTTTGTGCCCTCCTGGTCACAAGGGCAATTTACCTAGAACATCCATACAAGCAGTAGAACAGCTTCAAAGACAGACTGTTATAATAACAGATAGTTATTAAGATGTGAAGCAAATGCTGAAATTCTATATTTTTAAATATTAACAATTCACTAAAATGAACAGAATGAAAACTTTTAAATAAAAGAGCTATAATTAAATATATTCATACAATCAGCACAATTTGGTGAAACTGATGTACTGTCAATTTTTTCTCCTCCATGTCTTACATAATTGTAGTTCTACAATCAACTGAATAGGCTAATATATTTCTTTCTTCAATTTTGCAGACTAATTTGTTGCCTTTTTAACAAACCTGTCTTCTCTGAAGATATTAAAATGTATTTAAGACTCACCTGTTATTTCTTGCCAGATGCATATAGTCAGTTCTACTAATACCTACAGGATTGATGAGGTTTCTGTGGCTATCATACTCCACTGAATTATGGATCAAATGTTCACCTTCCTGATAACTACACACCCCAAGAATTACCACCTATTTTACATTATTGCCGTTGTTTTTTTAGTATTCAAGCCTGATTAACCTGATGAATATGCTAAGATCCAGCATCCCACATCCATTTAATAGTAGGGATCTCAAAATTGCCCATTCATACTAAGGACCAAATAGCCCCTGTAATTTACTGAAGCAATTAAAAACACAAAATAAACACATCTGAATGAAGAATTAGCTGTACTTTTCTCATTTAAAATTGAAATTAAACTAAGAGCATGTTATGTAGCATACCACTGTTTCTGTTACCATGGCAGTTAGAATACCAGACAAGAAGCTATGTTATTATAAAATATCTTTTGAAATAGTCTTTATTTTAAACAAAACTTAGTGACACACCCTGCTGTAAATCTTTCAGGAGAAATGGAGAAATACTACTTCACCTTACTATTCAGGATTCAGAGATTGATAATAGATAACACTTACAATAGTGATGCACATGCTTTTTATTTTCATGCAAAAAGCGAGTCCACTGTATGTGTAACTGCTTCAGACAATAAGCAGTAATTACAATTGTTTCCTACATACAGAGAGATAAAAAGGTTTTCCTGAGTAACATCTGCCCTCAGCCAAAGTAAGTGGTACACAAAAATCATGTGTATGCAAAAATGACAAATACTGCATAAGCTGTACAGAAAATGCTTCCCATCTAGAGCTCATTCATAGATTACCCTCATGGAATCTCATAAATACAAGCAACACTACACTCTGCCAAGCTTCCACATAATTTCTGAGAAGACATCAAAGGTGAAGATTTCTAGACCAGTTCCCCAATACAGATTTGGTGTTGACTTTACTGAAAGGCAAAGAAGAGGTGAGAAGGACATTACCTGACTGGACTCTGTTCCAGCAACACTAAGATCTTGAATGGATCTGCGCCTCTGCTGTCCGTTTCCTGCTAGGAAAAAAACAAAACAAAAACAAACCAGTGAAATATATTCAGAACAAAATAAGAAGGGTGCAACTGTAGCAGAGGAGCTTGGAATTTGTACAAATCCACAGAGACAAAGTGAGAGAGGGAGAGAGTGAGACAGCTGCAGAATTTTAACTCAAAACATGCTGGCCTGTCAACAAAAAGTATACCCTAATACAATAACCACTCCTACCACATGAATAGCTGCTGCACTCTACTCCACCATCTTCTGTCACATGTATTTGGTCAGGCTTAGTACTTGGGGCAGGAGCTGATGACGACATCTATTTCAAGTGCGTTACGTTATGGGGATTTCTAAAAGCTAAACCGCGAAGATAACAGGCTGCCAGCTTTAACCTGTTGCTCTTTGGCTTGCTCAAGGAACACAGCAAGGACTTCTGCCTGTGTGCTGCTCCCCTCAAGAAAATTAAGAAACGAAAGTGCTTCCTTCTGGTCTTCTGTCTCCTTCAGAGGAATGAAACTATGTCCTATTCTCACACTCTGGGAAGTGTGAAAAAGGGGACTGTTCAGCTAAATCACATCTCACCATCAACCTACGGAGCACAATGCTGTAATCTTTTCCTCTTCTCCTTCCACCTGTTCACAATTATCCACCAGTGACAGCTATATAAAACAGTTTAAATTTTAACACTGACATGCAATCAAAGGCATTTCCAGGAAACAAACTCTCCTTAAAAATAAAAGGAGATTATGCAACAGAATCTCCCTGGCTACTTTGATTTTTATTACAGTGATTGTTTATATTATCTCTTGAGAGCAGGTCAGCTGTCCAAAAGGAAACACCAAAACGTCCTGAGTAACAGCTGACAATGCTCAAAATTCTTGCTCTTAGCTCTGCATTACGTAACTTTGCTACTACAGGGGAGCATCTGAAACATGTACTGCAGCCGTGGCAGCCCCTCGCCCAGCAGCCTTGCACTCAGCAACCAACCCAGTTCACTTAAAGACCTGGAAAAAGGCATTGCATTTTTAACCTTTTAGATACTTCTCATTCAGCATCATTTCCATATGATTCCACACCCTATCCTGACACGTTTTGACTTGCAAAAGTTATTACAAAAATGTAAGACTATTTAATATTAATCAATACATTTTATAATACTTTAAATTTTTAAATACAGGTACTATTACATGTAGGAACAGACTACCACGAAACAGCAATATAAAATTTTCAGTGTCACTTTACCGATTTGTCATGACATTTTATCATGTAAAATGTAGAGAAAGTACTATGAGAAACAACCATGTAAGAAAATCAAGCAGGATTCTAGAACAGAAATATATTCTTTGCCCTGACTAAAAATGAATTTGAATTGCAACAGTTCTGTGGTGTTGATCTTTTGCTTCCGAAATTCAGGGAAAGTATATACTTACCTAAGCAACAACACCTAAGTTATTTTTAATACTTTAATACTTGGGATCATGTGAATGACTAATCTATGACAAAATGTCTGAACTCATTCATTTGTAGTGAACTTTTTGACTATATAATCATTTAACAAACAAGATTATACATTTAATAGAATTCTGTGCTGTGGATACTTCATCTGGCTGCCACAGCTCATCTCAATATTCAAGATATGTGCAAATCCACCCACGACTGACACAAAATTATGTGCACAGTTCATTCAACAACATTGTTATAAAATTAGCTCAGCTGAAATAGGCTTGCAAAAATATCTGAAATTCTCATTTCAGATTAGCAACATTTGTGAATTTAAAGAACCCAGCACATCTGTTGCTGAAATATTAGAATGTGGCTGCCAAAATGTCAAAATAATCAGGGTGGGGTGCAAGAAAGAAAAGAAAATGCCTGGGGTGTGGGGGAGGGGAGGGGCAGGGGGTGAGAAAGAGGGGCCAAAACTAGTGTGTTGTAAAAAATGAACACCTTTAAATGAAATATCTTTAAGTTAGTAGCATGAGGGAAGAGCAAGCTCTACTAGGCAATGCCATTTTAATTAGGGTAACTACTGCAGACATCTGGCAAATAGCTTAGACAAGGCAGAAACAGACTACGAATCAACAAATACTTATTGCTCCAGATTCAAGACAAATTTCAATTCAAAAATATACTATAAATCACAACACAAAATATTTATTTGAAATGATCACTGCTACTTCTTTATGCTATACTCTCAGAGTTATGATCTTGTTCTTACCTCTATGTCCACTTAAAACTAATTTGTCCTCATTATAAAAACTAAGAGATTTGTACATGCACAAAAGTGAAATCTACAGTAGCTTGATGCAAAGTGCCAGGCTTTTGGTGGTTTACAGGATTTTAAGATTAAAAACCAAATGTCACAAACATACTTCCTGGCCTCAAAAAAAACCCCATTTTGCACAATGTTGTTTATTTTCTAAAATTAAATTCTAAAGGAACAGGAAACTTCCATCATGTCCTGCCCCACATACTCCAGGCAAAAATAAATTCTACAACTTATTAATGCTTTTGATCACCACCCCCACCCCACTGTCAAACATCCAGACCAGCTATGACCTCTTCTCCCTGCCCTTTAACAGATACTTGCATCTCCTTTTACACTTTCTTATTTACTCACAGTACTCTCTCTTCCTTACACATCTACAAGACTCAAATCTCTTTCACGGTGCAGGATGATCAGTGACTGTAACAGTGCTAGAAGACATTTTGAAGAAGTTAAAACATTGATCTGAATTCCAGAAGAATGAAGTGATCTGGGAAGACAAGGGTGGGATTTCTGGTATATATTGGTTTTAAAAGTTGATAGCATAATTACAGACCTAAAGCATTCATAATTCCTATCCATTTTCTAAAGACCCTCAACAAAATGTGTCCATCTTGAGTAATCATTTATGCAGTGTCAATGCTACAAAAATCGCAACGTGGTGGCACAGTTTCAGATGACAAAATTACAAAGCCAATTGCACACATGCTAAATGCACGAGATGTCTAACATTACCAGTGAAGAAAAGGCTGTACTTGAAGGTATGTTTGCTAGATGCTGTTTGACTGCTTTGTATTGAAAAGGTATGCAAACTATAATTCAAATTTTTTTTTGTTCCTTTAAACATAAAGCTACTTAAAGCTTTTGTACTTCCTAGGGGTCCTATTTTTCATATATACATATATATAAAAATAAAAAATTAAAATGTTGGTGCTTATAACCTATACTATAAATACATTGTAAATTAAAAAGAAATTGATACATCACTTGGCTATCTGGTTGCAGGATACAACCACTGCAAACTCTTGCTAAGCTGCTACAAAAAGAAGGAATTACTTGATCCATTTTTCAGTTTCTAAGTTGGTAAGCTAGTAACACAAAATAGCATCTTAAATGAACAAAATGTTCTATTCACCCTTACTGTACTCATTTAGAAAGAAGAGTAAATATATATTAAAATCTTCCCCTTCTGCAATATTTTACCTTTAACTGATAAAAACATGTATTTTACGACCTTGGTAGCATAATCAGTTCATGGACGAAATGCGGTTGAGGCAACACATTACGAAAACCCCCAATGATAGCAGACGTAGTACTCATACTTCTAAAATAGCCCTGCCCCAAAGCAGCTGACTCACGGTAACATGCCTGCGTGGTGCCTCCCCTCTCTGGGCAGCAGCTGCTCTGCCATGTGCTCAGCACAACTCCAGGCAGCAGCACAGACCGACGCTTGTGCTGCTCCAAGGACAGAGAGGAGCTGCTCGCCCCACCGAGGGACATGCCCAGGGAAGTCCGGAGGAGCTGGGTCTGGGGCAGAAGTGCTGTGGAATGTGACGGGGTGGGATTGAGATGGAGGTGACAGTTTGGGGGAACTGAGCGCCTTGTGTTGAGAGAGCAAGGAAAGGACAGAAGTGAGAAATACATACATTGGTTTTAAACGAATAACTGAGCAAAGTACTTTTGAATAACTAACTGCTTTAAGTATACAGATGACTATAATTAGTTTACGGGACAGATAATCACATCCCTGTCATGTAACAATCTCATTTTTTCTGGCTTTAGGATTATTATGGGAAAGCTGTTCTGACAACCAGGAAACTTTCAACATACAGCCCAGATTTACTTGCAGACAATTTGCATATTTTTTTCTGTAGTGCCACTACCATCTTTTGGCTTAAGTAATTCTATTTTCCTAGTTTTTAGTTGCAGATTCATCTACAGAAAATAATTATTAATTTCTCAGCTTTCATTTTGTGGGCTAAAAAAACCCATGGTTTCATAGTTTCTTTTTATACTCTACATACCATCCTATTAGCTCTTCTTGATATTATTTCAGAGTGCAGGTATGTTTCTTTTATACGGCTGACCAGAACAGTATATTGAATTCCTCATTAAAACTCAGCACGGGTCTATAAATAGCATTAGGGCTTCTTTATTTTTCCTGGAAATGAACCTATGATTTCACAGTTTTTCACAATTGCATTAGATTAATGAGTTATCTGGGCTTAATCTGCACGTATCTGCCATGGTCCCATGTCATCTTATTAAAAGAAATTGTTTCTAGTGTGTGACTTACAGTGCATGACCCTGGATTCTACCCTATTTATATTCAGTCACAGCAAAATTCACTCTAAAATTCACTCCTCTTTATGAATAGTTGCTTCTGATAAAACCTTAACAGTGAATTTCATTATTGCTTATTTGACTTACATATCTTAGGAGTAAATTTTGAGAAAATTCATTAATATGCTTGCTCCAACCCTGTACCTTCTTTGATTTTTACAGGTTGCTATTTCTCTCATATGCATTCCAAATTCATCCTGGAATTCCCATCCTGTCAAGTACAATTAGAATAGACCAGGTGAAGAATTTCTAATGACTCCCTCTGCCTAAATAAGAAATCCATAAACCGGTACAATCTATTTTGTGAAAACAGCACAACATTGTATTTAACTGACTTCTTTATTATTCCTTAAAAGTTTAAAGGTTTCTTGGAAGCCTCGATGTTATGTGCAGACAATGTGCATAGAAAAGAGGCACTCATTTGCTTCTAGAACTTATTTAACAGGCTCTCAGAATGTGTTAATGCTGTGAAACTTGATAGCTCTCTTCACTTTTGCTTTCCTTGCTCTCTCAGGATTTCACTTATACAACTGTAGGCCAGGACCACCTGAAATTTACAGTGGAAACCTACATTAGCAAACTCTTTTGCCAATTTGTTAGCCTCAATGCCAATGGTTTTTTTTCATGGGTTGTGCTATAGCTCTTTGGCATCTACCTTTCCATACTCTGTATTTTTATATGTAACCTTCAATAAAGTCGTATGAAGAAACTTTCATAAAAAATAACCTTTTGCATTTAACTTTTAAAAAAACAAACAATATCAAGATTTACAAGGAAACTTCCTCAGATAACACCAATTTAGACTAGGAGGTCCACAGTTTTTAATGTATTTCTAGATTAGCAGTAGAAACTATCATTTGCATTTTCTGCCTGTGACAAATAATTTTGAAGTGACTTGCATACTGCTAATGGTATGCCTATCACAGTTTGGGATTGATTATACTTATTTTTAGACTTTGAGAAGTATGAAATGAAAGAAAGAAATCCACTTTGATTGCAAAAAAATGGAAAGGGAAAGGAAAACGATATGCTACTAACTAAAAATAGACCTGGGACACATGAGAATTATTCATTAAAGTCCCAACTGAAATTACCATCTATGGTGCCTGATTATACTGATTTTCTTCCTGTCAGAAGCCTCTTCTAATAATTTTAGTTTGCATTAACTTAAACACAACAGAAATATCTCATGCAGACACATTTTAGCTCTAGAACAGCATAGTCAAATATAAGAATTACACAGATTAAGTGTTAATGTTTTAATCACAAATACCACATGGATTTGAAATTCTGTACGTAATGTATCTAAGCTTCTTGTTCTACTAATACTTGATTAAAAATGGGAGCCCAAACACAAAAAGGATCAGGGCAAAACAATTACCTAGACAGGAATTTTTCAACTTAAGTCCATTTTCACCAAATGAGGTGCTGTAATAAAAGACTGCACATATAGTTTTGCTCTGTAAGAAGATTCTGAATATTAAGATCATAAAGGAAAGAATGTTTTATAAATAGAAGTAAGTTTGAACTAGAAGACTGAATCCTTTACTGATAAAACTAAGTTTGTAATAAAGTATCATGCTTCTCTTTACAGAAGCATTATGAAAAATGTAGTGGGGTAGTTTCTGGTTCTACAGCAACTGGAGCAAGAAGTATTTTAGCAGTCTGATCATTATTCCGGCATCTTAACCAACTGACCCGTTCACCTGGTCTGCGATACCTGGTATGATGATCTCAGGGACATCCAGAATGTTGCCAAATGAAGCAGTTTTACGATGGCCTCGTTTAGGCTTGGAATAGGCTGAAAAAATACACATATACAATACACATGCAAAACACTAAAATGGCAATAGCAAAATTATTAAATTCCTAATACTGCACTTTTCATATACTCGGTTAAATTAGACTTCATGCAAAACCGTGTCATGCAGAATAAACTGCATTGCCTTCCACTCATGCTTACACATAGTAAAGCAACGGTTAAAAAGCAAAAAATGCAGAACTAGCCGTCATTACAACACAGTGTAATTAGTTATAGTTAGCAACACAAAAGTCAAACACAGAAAGCAGCATGGCAACACAGAAGGGAAAACCAAATGTAATTATCCAAAGAGAGAACAAATTAAATTATTTCACTTCAGCTGTACATTCAAAATAAATTCTTGACTGCCTGAACTTACATAACCTTTTCTCTTTGGTTTCTCTTTTTCTCTTTTCTGTTTGGTACAAACTATTTTATAAACAAGTTTAATAGTTAGGTACTTCTTTAAATCACCTCCTTTTAAAGCAAATCTCATATGTCTCTGAAAAAATGGTTATTCTTACTACATTTGACAGTCATTCCTGTTGTTCACTCTTTTGTCCTATTAGTGGCAATTTTTTGTTTTGGAAGCTGGATATCACTACCAACTTTTTTCATTTTTGAATGATGTTCAAGAAATATCATACACTTTGAATTAAAATCTAATTGTACTTTTTTTAAAAAAAAATTTTGCTACTTTTGTAGTTTAAGAGAAATAGTTCCTATTTAGAGAAAAATCTCAATACATCTCACAAAAGTAGAACATTTTAGCGTATTCATCTCAGTAAGTAACGGTGATGCGTATTACATGATCTACTCTTACACTTAATATAGTGAAAGTTGGAAGAAGATTAAATAATTCTTGACTTCATGTAACAACAGCACAATTCTCACCCAGCCACACATTTTTTTTTTTTCGACTCACAGCCTATTACTTCTGTCACACAGTTAATAAGATTAAAAAACCAAAACAAAAACAGTACAGTGCTGTTTCAGCTCTTTCTGAAAAAGTTACAGTCAGGTGGGTTTGACCTGATTTCTAGTAGTCTACTACTGCCTGAAGAGATTTCTTAAAAAAGTACCCAAAGAACCCCTAACCAAAAATAGTATGTTCAATATATACTTTTGTTTCAAGAAAAAGAAACCCTACAGTCATAAAAAAAAAAATAAATCTAAGAATATTCTGAATAGTAATTATTATTTCAGAGCAATGTACTTAAGGAAGACAAACTAGGAAAATTAAAAACTCACGAAAAAAGGAGGGCCAGGTTAACTCCACTAATGTAAAGAACTTACATTAAGATTGTCAGTGACCAAAGTGAGTCCTGACATATTTTACAATAAAACCAGCATGGCATTATTAACAAGTAAGTACACAGCTGCCTTCTGTGTTAAGAAACCTTTAGAGATATTCAAGGTGAGATGTGCTACACAATCATCCAGTCAAAGACTGACGGTACAAAAGACAAATTTTGGAATAAAGCTTTAAAATAAGAACATGAAAGTAAAATGTGTTTAGGGCATGATAAATATTATGCCATGAGTAACTGCAGCATTTAGTAAAATAAGATCTTGGAGTAATCATAATACAATGAAGAACAAAAATGAAATAGTCATGGTGCACAAGAAAGCCAGAATTTTGATACGTGATTCCTTATTAATTGCAGCTCCTTGAACAGCCTAATTTTCAGATTGGTAGAAAAATACTCAAACAGCTAAATAATCCTGAACTAACCAAATTTTGTTTTATTATTTAAATGTGTGGTTATACACCATATATACTATAACAAAACAAAACTTTCACATATGAAACGTAAAGCCTGAAGTTTACATAGATTAACAAACAATATCTTTGATGAAGAAAAGAGACAAGAAAGTGTTTGCCAAGTATACACATGTTTATTAATTCACTCTTCTGGAAGGAATAAAGACTGTTTTCACCATAAAATTATGTATTTATACTTACAGAGAAATTCCAATTCTCTCGAAGATTTAATATTTAGAAATAACAGTTTATAGCTGAAGCAAACCTGGCAAAACACCTGCAACTTTTTTTTTTTTTAAATTAAAGACACCAATCCTTTGTTAATCTGCTGAATAAAATCTAACTATGTTTCTTTTTCTGAAATCTGTCAAAGTGGATTTTAAAACTTATTTGGGAGCATGCTGAACTTTAAACCTACCTCTTAATCTCAAAAATATTATAGAAATAACCTTGAAGAAAATATTGTTATATAAATAATTATGGTAGCAGAGATGAAATACCAGTATTTCAGATGCAAAGGAAAAACTTGTGTATTTAGAATAGGATTGACATTTAAATCTAATTCAACTAAGTCCCATCTACAACCTTTAAAATATTCAATTACAGTACTCAACCTTGCTGTGTGTAAAAAAAGCCATTCCCCCCCCAGTTAATAGAAGACAATAAAGACTATGTGAAAGTTAAAGTATTTTCATATGGCTACTGGTATTAATCTTTTGGAAGACTATGCACATTTTACATTTTCCTCCCTTTTTAGTTTCCTTCCAATTCCTTACTCTATGCCCCAAACATCTTTTAATTTTACCTGTGATGGAAGCTATTCTTGCTTCTATTTCAGTCATGTCAGCACTCATCCTCTTGGCTTCTCCGGAAACAAGGGCTGATGGTGGTCGCGCACGAACATCTGACAAGCTCTCCACACTGCTCCCACGAGATGGGGGCAAACTCAAACGGCCAGGATCACCCTGTTTCAAAAAGAAAATTCTCCAGAAGCCCCTCCATCATATGCACCAGCATGTAGGTTAAAATACATTTCTATCATGTGCCTTTTTAAAGTGACAAGATTTAAAATTCCTAACTTGATAAATGGAAATAATTTAGCTATTACTGGCAATACCTGCAACTTTAAAAATAGTCTAACTTTACACAGATAAAAAAATCAGTAGAATTAGGCCAATATTGTCAGAAGAGAATTTCTGTATTTTTGCATTCTACTTGAAATAAAACACAACATTTTCAAAATTCATATAAATGTTTAATCCTTTCATATCATACTAATATTTTGCTTTTAAATAAAGGAGGCAATTTTCAAACATTTTTTTTTTCAATCTAATAAATCCCTTTAAACAAAATGACCTATTTTTTACATTTCATTGGAGAGTAATAGAGACTTTCAGTTTACATTTTAGGAATCATTCAACATTTTTGCATCCCTTTTTGTGTTCTTCTCTTATAGCTAACTGGGTCCAATTTTGTACTGTTTTTGGAGGAAGACACTAATGTTTCAGAGCAGATAAAACACTTTTGTCTACCTATGTCTGTTTCATTATTATGGTTCAAAATTGCACACATTGGCTCACCGGCTGCTTGGCTGTATTTTTGATTTGCTGTGCCAATTTTGACTCTAAACGTTTAATAGTGTCATTGGTAGAAGCTCCTTGGAAGTCACTTGGTTCCATGTTAGCATCACTCTTGTTACTTGTGTTTGTAGAAGTGATGTCCATGAATGAACCTAGAAGCCATTAACACGGAAAAACATTTGAGAATGTCCACTAAAAATACTGAAGTGCATCTCTTCACTAGAGCATTCTCAGAAATCTAATTTGGCTTTAAAGCAATACTTTTGAAAACTTTTAATGAAAGGTAAGTTGCAAGACTGCAACACATCCATTAATATAAGAAGTAAGAAGAGTGAAAAACAATACACAACTAAATACTGTGATAACATTCTGAAGTCAATCTTTAGCTTTCATTGAAATTGCTAGGGTAGCTGTTATATTAACAACACAACCAGCAACTGTATTCCCAATTAATGACAAAGACCATAATTAACCATAAAAGAGCACAAATACCTGAAAAATAACAGTCAATATATGTTCACCATTTAAAGTGATAAATTATGTCTTAAAATCACATGCTGAAAGGTGGAGAACATCTAGTAAAGTCAGTGCAATGCTACAGCTGCAAAGATTTTGTTAATATACAGGCCACTAAGTTGCAAAGTAGCCAATGAAACTTTATCCAAATAACAGCAAATTCTTTGGAGATGGAAAATAAACCAACCAAGCAGATAAAGTTGAAGATACCTAAGGTTGAAAACTACTTCAGTGGAAAAAACTGTACTCTAAAAAATGAGGAGACTTAATGATCTTCATTTTTTATTATTAAAAGGATTTCTTCAAGAACAAGGCTACCTGAAAGTCTAGCCCACATTTTTCTCTATCCACCTTTCTGGTTATTTTCTTGCAGTTAACTTAAATTACTGTATTTAATGCATCTTATCATAAAACAAATGCAAGTTTAAACTGTGGAGATGATAACTGAACGCAGGTGCAGGTTTCAAGAATAGTGAAAAATTTTAAATTGACAACTCCTAAACATTACATATGAGTGAAATGGTGTCAGTTGTTAGCCACATTCATGGGGAAAAAAAAGGAGACCTTAAAACTGGACATTTGGAGACAGCTTTAATTATAAGCTTGTTCTCCACTGCAGGTACACTTCGTCAAAACAGTTTGACTGAGAACACTAAATACGATATGATATCAATTACTAACAAAAAAATAGATCCCTGCCAATGCTTAAGATTTTGGAAAGGTTATCTTTTCCATTTCGTGTTCAAAATCAATATAAGAATATGCTTTATAATCCATCTGCATCATTTCATGTTGCTGTTCTTTTTCTTTAAGTTATAGAAATGTACCTGTGCTAGTGGCAGAGTTGCTTTGGCCTTCATCTGAATACTGGCAAGGATACTGCAGAGGTTCATCAGCTCCTGGAAAGTACTGTGAAAAAACAGCAATGATTTGATTAAAAAAAGTAATTAACAATTTTTTAAAAATTATTTTAATAGTACCTCATAACTTATAAACACATATAATGTTTATAATAATTTATTTAGAAGATAAATAATGGCAATCAGTTTTAGTAATACATTAAAATACACCTATGAGCATTTTTTTTAAACTTTCTCAAATCTGTTATCAGTCAGTATACCCCTCCTATAAGGAATTAATTATTTCCCTTCTCTACTGCAATTGATACTTTTGTCAAAGAGGAGAAAGAAAACAGGCAAGTCCACCTCTAGAGTGTGAGGAAAGGCACACCTTTTGTAATTCAATTTCCTAGCTTAATAGCTTAAGAAATGATCCAGATACTAAAATAAATTTATATACCCGCATCAAGTGTGTCATTATTTTAACAATTTCCTCCATGGATGGTCGTTGCGAGGGATCTTTGGACCAACAACGGGTCATTAAACTCTCAATTGGTTTAGGTAAGTTTTTGATCAGTGGTGGCCGAGTACCTGTAATTGAAATTAGAAAAAAACACTTAATATTTTAAGCAGACTATAAAACAACTGACAGTGACTGATCTCTCTCCAATATTTTACTAAACAAATACAGGAAAACACAGAGTAGGCCAGAAGAACTGGCTTGTATTAATTTTCTCTTTTAGAAACAAAAACTGACAAGAAAAAGTTACTTTGCACTATGTAGAAATTACAATTACACCCTAGCAAGTAGAAAAAAAGTTAAACTTCTCCTTCACTACAGGCTTGAATACATTCATGGTCTGACTAAATACAGCATATTACAATGGCTAATAAAATGTTACTTCTTTCTGTAGAATAAAGCTCAAGACCAAACTAGGAAGCAAATAGTCTTTGGTTCCTAATGTACTCACAAGCAAAAAAAAAAAAAAAAAAAAGAAAAAAGAAAAAACACCTAAAACACCTGAAGTATTTTTGGAAGGTGATTTTGCCCTTAAAAACTTCCTGAAAAATTCCAGGCCCTGGAAGTAACAATTTTGTGTGACTTTTTCATGACCTACACACATTTGTAATAACATGTTACTCCAACTATTGTATAACTATTCAGCTGTTTTCTGGTTCAAATTTCTCCTCTTTTTATGATTTCAACAATGAGTACAATTAATGGACAACACTTGTGTTTGATATATGAGGCACAGTGATGGTTTGCAAAGAGAACAGAAAGTATTTAAAAATATATTAAAGAGAACAAGTAATACATCAACTAAGATTGCCACAATACTTCTAAGTGAGATGAAATGCACTAACACTTCCTTCTTAGGAAGGAAAAAGAAAATGGAAAAAGATAAAGAAAGTAAGTTTTTAAAGCAAAAACAGCTATAGATAGGGAATTTGTCCTTCCCTAGAGGATACTCCAGCACCTTATGGAGGCTTCCTGATTTATGACTATTATATTTACACTTAGTTTTACAGTTTATGCAAGGTACTCATTGCTCCTAACCTTAATGATTTGTGTCCTTGAAATCCGGAGAACCTCTTTCTTCATTCAAAAATGCCATTCGCAAGTATTATCTTTGTGCATTATGATGACTATAATATTCATTCATTCTACTGCTGTCTGCCCCTCTTTCTTCTTCAAATAGGTGAGCCTGTGCTCACCCTAAGCTTTTATCATTTACTACTGAAGCAATGACACTCTGGCAGAGTACTAGCCTTCATTGCCTGTTTGTTATTTTTTCCTTCCAAACAAGTTTGTGCTTGCTTTGATGTTGTCTCTCACAAATGGTAGAAACTCTTTGCAGACATTCACTGAACTGCTACAGTATCTTTACTGTTCGTAAAACTCTGTTTTGCCATGGTACCTAAAAAAACAGTGGTAAAAAAGTTGCACCAGTAGCATGAAGATACTACAGTCTATACTACCCTGACCAATGTTATACCACTACTTTAGTGAAAGAGGTCAATTTGAATGCAACCATTGTGCCCCGTTTATAGTCTAAGCTCCTGAAAATCTGATCTGTATAGTACCCGGCACAGCAGAGTGCTACTCCATGGGTGCAGGTACCTAGGTAAAAAGGTAAAACCATTCAAACAGCAAAACAACAACAACAAAAAAGTAACATTTTTAATACCTAATGGTCCTGCAGGAGTTTCTAGCATTTCTAAACACAGGTCATTACTTAAAGTTACACACTTATGGTAGATGTCTAACTAAAAAAATATAAAAAAAAAAAAAGGAAAGACAGCTTGGCTAATAAAATCATCATTCATCCAGACAGGGGGGTTGTGGGTTTTTCTGCAGCACCTTTCAGATCACTTTTCAAATGGAGTGTCGCAACAAAGAGGACACAGCTCTTTACCCTTCCTTATTTGTATACCAATTACACATAGCAGCCAAATAACACAAAACCTACACTGACACAAAAGTGTCAGTGTTTAACTATTTAGTCTTTGTGACAAAAATGTATATTTAATGAAGCATAAAACAGAAACACTAGTAATTTAAAGCTGCATGGTTAAAAGTGTTTAGCAAATTTATAGGTCAAATAAACAACTTCAAATGCAATAAAGTATTTTTAACTCACCATTGTGAACTGCCCACATTATTCGGAAAGCTGGACCACCAATTTCATCAAAAGGTTTCCTACGGGTGATCACCTCCCAGAGAATAATACCCCAACTGAAAACGTCACATTTTTCACTGTAATTGCTACCTGGAAGAAAGCCATCAATATAATTTGTCCCTTTTCTATGTAACATAATAAAAAGAAGTACAGTTTGAGCTGACCATAGAATCACAGAGTCACTGAGGTTGGAAAAGACCTCCAAGATCATTGAGTCCAATCCTTCACTGAACACCACAGTACTAAGCGCCATGTTGAGTTGTTTCTTGAATGCTTCCAGGAATAGTGACTCCACCACTTCCCTGGGCAGCCTGTTCCAATAAATAAACAGCTTTATATGCTTCCTTTCACTTCACATTTATTTTGTTGAGAAAAAAACCAGTTTTCTAAAGCTGGCCGATTCATGCTAACTTAAGTTTGGAATCATTTGACAGTTTGATTGTTAAGAATGCCTCTCTCCAGGAATCAATCATTTTCATTTGGAGTCATCTTGAAATGAGTAAAATTCATCAGTTTTCTTACATAATATAAACCACAATTTATTAAGTTTAAAAGATCTCTTGCATTCATAGTTTGACTGCCTATATTTGTTTCCTCTAAATATTCTTCAACTCACTTCTTCCAACCTTAGTCACAATATGCCAGCCAATAACATCTCTGTCATATCCATTGCTCTTCATTAATTACAGATTTTTAGCAGAACTACTAAGTTACCATATGAACAATTCAGCATAATTTCCTCACCATCTTCCTTCCTCACTGTTTATTATTGCTATTACTGTTGCGATGTCATTAATTACAATTCTTTGACTGTAACTTTTATATTTGTGAGACTCCTAAGGTGCAGAAGACAGGTAGGTGATATAGAATAATAAATAAAAGTGTTCAGAGGCTGAAAAGAAAAAAATGTATGCTCTGTAACCATAACTCATGCAAATACTAATAAGAAATGTGAATGGCTTGTGACATGAGAATAAATGTGTGAATATAAATGATAGGAGATTGGCTCACCTGTGTTCAAACAAGGATTAAAACTGGCATACAGCAGTCAAGAGATTTTTTTTGTTAACATGTAATCAGAAAGCATCATTCAGACAAATAATTTAATGAACAGTGGAATTAAAGAAGTCTAGTTTCATGTGAATACTCACCACATTGCAACCAGTTGCAGCAGGCTCCACTCTATCTATAAGCCATCTTCCTTTGACCCCTCTGACAAACTGTGCAAGGCAAACAGCCTGTTCTCTAACCTGTTCTTGCAGTCCAGCCAGTTTGCAAGAGACAGGCTGCAGCACAAACTACAAGTCCTCTCTTAGTGAAGGCACTAATCTGGCCTTCTTGCAGCTACTCATTTTACAAAACTGTGTAAGAACTTGGCATCTCCAAAACTATTTGCACCTGTATCAAAGTAGCTGAATGTGCTAATGAGTTCAAAAGCTACTGAAGGGGAAAAACCAAGTCAGCTTTATCAATCAGCCTATTTCCAAGGGTGCTGGAGAAAAAAATGTGTATGTAAACAATGGCAGATCACTAAGGGCAGCAAAACAGTCTCATCTATGCAGTCACAGCACTTCTGTGACACTAAGCCAATGAAAGGAAAGAAGTGCTATTCTCCTGTTTGAGCAAGGAAATTCTATTTTCTGGCTGAGAAGTCTTGGACTAATTCTGAACACAGAGTCCAAAAGAAGCGAGGAATTATTCTGTATTGTCTTATTATGTGACAGACCGAGACTGAATAGACACAATCATTCCTCGATTTATCCAATTCCCCCGAAATAATTTAAAAATGGTTTCTTCTAATGGGAGGTCTGATACTAGAATTGCTCTCTTTCACTTTATCCTGATCTAAATCATATTATTTTCATTTAGATTGTTTGATCTGTACAAGGCTTGAGGTGCCCTAATGTTTAAAATGTGGGGAAAATCTTAATATTAGGGCAATTACTTCAATAGTACCCTGTCTCCTACAACAGATACTTCACATGCCTTTGTTGTTCTCATCTAAGAAATTAGTACTAGAACAGCACCAAAATAATATTAGAATTCATTCCATTGTTGAATTCTGATGGAGTAGAATCAGCAAACAAATTTTTAACAATTTTGACATTTGGTGTGGTTATTTTAGTAGGTTAATAACCATTTCAAGAATAATTTGATATGCTGCATCATAGAAGCTACTAGATTTCTCCCTTTTCTTGATACTTGTCTTTTTATAATGCTTTGTGTCCTTATCAGTAAATGCTTTCAGTCAAAAGTACGTAAAACCAACTGTAAACTGAAGGGGTTTACTGCTGTCCAAAAATACAACTGCAATATAAGATTTCTTTGTTCTGCCTTGCTGAATTCACACACCAGAGGAACTAGGATATGCACTGGAAATACCTACTATAATAGACTTATTTATATCCATTTTCACTTAAAAAAACGACCTGTAACACTGACTGTCCAATTGATTACTTCTAAAAGAAAAAAATCTCCTATTATACAATTTATTTTAATATTAAGCAAATGTTAAGAAAAGAAGCACTCCTAGCTAGAGTTTAAGAAATAATGTGTCTCAAAATAAAGTGACACAATGGAAAGTTTTTATGCACCAGAGTGAAACAAATAACCCTTGGGCTGGTACTCTAAGCAATATGTGGAAGAAAACGGTACCTTCAGAACAAAAGCTCCAAAGGTGATGTTCAGGAGGAAACACCTCCTGAAAAAAATGTATATGGACTGTCTCTCAAATAAGGACAGAAAAAGAAAAGAGGCCACTTGGATCCAGAATCTGGGAAACCACTGCTGCACATAGGCACTTCCCAAATATTTCAAAGCCAGGACACCTGTTTCCTGATGCAGGAAGACGACTCCTCCAGAAAACTGCTAAATCTCAATGATAATTTAAGGTACTGACTGGCTAAAAAACATTTAATTTGCAATTTAATATTGACTGGATTATTTCTCTGATAATCAGGCAGCAATTATACCTATCTAATTAGCAAGTGTCATCAGTCTTTCCAAGTTACACTCCAAGAAATAGCTTGTTTTCCTACTTAACTAAATAACTGGTAATAGCAAGTTCCTCAGTATGTAGGAAAGAGGAAGTACATCAAATCTCTATATTATACAAAAAGCAAACGAAGCTGGAGTTACAAGAAAGTGGGGGATCGAAAATGAAGGCAATTATGTTTAATTTAGAGACACTAACAGGGAAATTCTAAAGTTAAAAGCTGATCAGAATAGGGAGTGAAAGTAATGACTGTATTTAAATGTCAGAAGAATATGAAATAATTTAAGAATCCTGGAAGCAGCAAAATTGTGGGGAAGAGCCCTCTGGCTGTATTTTACTTACAAAATAAGCAACAGCAGCTGTCTAAAGGTACACGTTATGTAAATCTCAGCAAAGACAAAAATAAAGGTTCCACATCTTCATGTAATTAAATGTCTAATACTAACATGAGAGAGTTGGTTCCGTGCTGCTCTTCAAACCTCAGCACAATTATTTGACATTATTCTGTTGTACAGATTTTTAAATAAACGTTAGACTTCTGCCAAGACTCTTTCAGTTGTTACCTCACACTTTAATCCACATTGAAATAAAGATTACATGATGCTCTTATTTCTTATACCACGTTAATTCACAGTTGCATCCCTAAAAACAACACATAATACTGACACTGAATTTTTATTACCTTCAAAAACTTCAGGTGCCATCCAAGCAGCACTTCCTTTATTGTTGGTCATGTGTGTTTGAATATCACAGGCTGTACCAAAGTCACAGATTTTTAGAACTGTCCCCCCAGCTACCAAGAGCAAACTGTCAAAGGAAAAAAAGATATTAAAATTGTAGGATTAAGTAGTCTTGTAATAAACTACTGATTTTTTTTTTTTAACCCCAACAACTATCATTCTAATATAGCTGAATGTCTTAGGGTTTGCTTTTTAGTACTTTAGCTTTATAATCTGGGAAATTAGTAACATCACTTGTGTTTCTTGTGAACACATTAAATGTTATAAAATAGTCCAATATATAGTGTAATTTATTAATATTCCTACATGCTAGATTTTAAATAAGTATCTTTAGCCATAGTAAACCACTAAGCATATATTGACAAAATTAGTCTTTCAGATGCCAGAGGCTGAAAAACAAATGCTCTAACAATTTTACCAAAAGAAGAATGATCAAGATGCCCACTAATGTTCCATCAATGAAGCTACTTATTTAAATGAAAGCACTCGAAGTTACATGTTAACAGCTCTTTAAATCAAAAATGGGGATACAAGAAATAATTAAAGACTCAAAGTGTGGCTTTGTGTTATAATTTTACCTGGTAATAACTGCAGGCTACCAACAAATAAGGAAGATTCTGCTGATCCTCAAATATCTGTTACTACCTAATCTGTGCAGCCAGATCTGAAGCTGTAAAATGCGTCAGATAACAAACTGACTGGGTAGAAAACCACCAAATTTTGTTTCAGTGGAAAGTGATGGGAGCTTCAGGCAGTGATAGCTGAACAGGCAGACGTGGGAGATAATGGTCATGTGGTGAAAGAGTTCCAATATAAGATGTAATATGACATTAGAACTAATCAATGAAACAACCCTGTCACAATGTTCTTTTATTGAACACCACAACCATTTCAAAATTGGAGGATTTTAAATGTCTGTGATTAGAAGCCTTATTCCTAACAAAATCCTCTTCCATGATGGGCAGGAGCATTTTTCCAGTTTGACAGAAAGTAACTGAATGCAGTTCATTTTCTCTACCATATACTGTCATTCTGTAACTGAAGTTTCAAATGCACAGCTTTCATTTGGCATACAGTATATTTGTAAGTTAGTATCAATTAATGGTATTTTTTTCAAATGCAATAAAATTATTATAAATGATCTTACATTCCAATTGTAAGAAAATATGAAATATGAACCATAAACCTACTTTGGTGGTTTCAGGTCTCTGTGAATTAGAGCCTTTGGTTTCATACTGTGGAGATATGCCACTCCCTGGGAACACTGTAAACACCAACTCATGGCATGTGCAGCAGTATAATGCGGCAGAGGTTCAGCACCATGCAGCACTGCAAAACAAAGGCACAAACTAAAAAGAACTTTATTGCATATTACAACAGATACAATGGAGTTAACAAAACACCAGTTAGAAAGCTCTGTGGAATCTAAGCAATTATCAACACTTCATTACTACAACTGAAAATATCCTTCTGCAGACTGTTAAAATAACAGAAATGTCAAAATATTTTTCATTTTTTTAGCATGCTTTCCATAATTTTTTATGTTAAAATTCAAAACAAAAGGTGTTGCTTGTTCTCAGCTATCCCTGGTAAAGCCTACGTTAAACAAATGCACAGGGAATTTACAACTGAAGCAAGAATCTTTTCAGATGTTCCACTGGAAAACTTTAAATCACTTGTATAAAATATAAGACACTGATATCAAGAACAAAGCAGTGGACTGAAAAGCAGTTTTAAAAAGCACACTCCTTTCTCCTTGAAATGATTTTAAAAATTTCAAAGAACTATAGAATCGTTGGAAGGGACTTCCAGAGGTCCACCAAGCAGGGTCAAGCAGGCCACCTCCAGCTGGTCGCCCAGGACTTTGTCAAGGTGGCTTCCTAGTGTCTCCAAGTATGGAGACATATGCATGAAACAACTTTATAGTTTGGATCATGTTTGCACCAATACTAGCACTTTAGCTCGAGGAAGACACTATGTTGAAATGATACTCACCATTGTATAGAGAGCCTCCTTCAGCATACTCCATAACAAGACACACCTTTGAGGGGGAGAGGACAAAAAAACAGGGATGTTTTAAATGTAGGGGCAGAAAACAGCTTCTGTAAACTGGAAGTTCTTTGAGAGCAACTGCAAAGCCTCCATACTCAAGCTAATGGAAAAAACATCTATAAAGTAAAAAGTCAGTCTAAAGCATACATGTAAGAAACAGAAGTCAGTTTTACACTTAGTTCCCACAGTAAGATAGGAAAGAAGAGAATGACCTCCCCTCTCCTCAGTCTTAAAAAGCAAATGTTGTCTTCAAATTGCAATTTACTTGTTTTTATTTTTTTCGTTCAGTGGCTAACCAAAAAAAAAAATCAATACCATGTCAAAATAATTTCACTAAGAAAAAAAAGGGATGCAGCATAATTTTAAGCAATTAAATAGCCCAGACAAGAATTAGCTAAGGATACAATCAGTCCAGTCACAGTACTTGCTTTTCTGCTTTGGGAATTTGTGGGACTGTTTGCAGCCATGGCAGAAAGAAAGCAAACCCTGAAAATTGCATATATGAGAATAGGAACTGAATTATAAGCTATAATCATATGTTGCTAATGCATTTACTTTTTGTACTGCTGATTTGCAATTAATAGGAATGTAAATATGAATGTAATGACATATGTAATATGCCAGATGCCATTCTGACAAACTGAAGTATAATCTGTGCTTAGAAATAGCTTTGGGGTTTTCTTGAAAGAATTTATTTTTTATAGCAGGGGAAAGGAAAACAAAAAACTTAAAACATCAACCACCCTACATATCTGTATATTTCCTTCTTATGTCTAAAACATAAAAATATATATAATATACACTTTTAATATAAAATACACGCTTTGCGCATTAATGCTTGAATATGTTAAACTAGTCACTTGCTGTCATACTGACAAAGCTATAACTTACTGGGTTTAGACAGGCTCCATATAACTTGACAATGTTGGGATGGTTCACTCGTGACAGTTGTCGAAGCTGCAATACAAATCACACAACTTCAAACCATGGGGAAAAATGGCTACTGCTTTATTTTCACAGCTATAATTAATACACAAGAGCAAGTACAGTTTTATATGTCTGCATAACCCTAGTTAGTGATTTTAGGAATTACAAGACTGATGTCCCTCTTTGCATTTTAATTTATATAATTAGGTTTGCGTCTAACTGTAATTGTATTTTATAAAATTTTAAAAAGAAATTAAATTTAAAGAAAGTATTTTCTCAGGTTGTAGTAAAATTAAAAAGTAACAAGCGCTCTGCAACTATGACTGCTATAGGTTCGGTGCTCTTCCTGGAGCCTGCAATTTTGGAATCCCAGTTGTCTGACTACATAAAAAAATCAGAATTATATTGGCTTTATTCACAATATAGAAGATTACTAAAAAACCCAAAGCCCACAACTCCATAAAATAAGCCAAACAGTTTAATATTAAAGCAACATAGTTCCAAGAACCTACTACTGCTTATACTGACAATCACACTACTTTGCACTGAGGTGTTTTTTTTTTTTTACCAGTACATAGCAGAAGGGAAGGGAAAAGGAATTTTTTCCCTTTACACAGACTTCTGAAGTAGATCAGTGTCTATGAAACAAATGCTACTTTTTCTTTACACTTCAAAAGACCTAAAAAATCAAAACAGAGTATTACAACTGATGCTTGCACAGTGTAGGGTCTCCCCGAATACCAATAATTATGGAAGCATTTTTGGGATTATCTACTCAGATCTCTTCAGAACACAAAAATGCTAAGAGAAGAATCCAATCTACTGAATATTAAATGAAACTCAGATTAATAACCTTAAAAGCCTTTGGTGGGAATGAACATATAAATATTTACACAGAAAGGCCTATAACAAATGTGCTTCTTTCAACCCTTCAGTGCATTACATTTTACTACATTTAGTTCCAAATTTAAGAGATTTATTTTTAACATATTTTGTGGATCTTGAATACACTAAATGATAACTGAATAAATACTAAGCAGCATGTCACCTTATATCTCATTTAAATTACACGGCAACTTTTGAAGAAGTAGACATTGAATGAAAACAGTGATTGCCTTTAAATGAGTTACAGGTAGTAACATACTGAAAGAAATCTAAGAAAAAAATGAAAGAAAAAATAATGCAATTATTAGAACTGCTGAAAAAAGCCAGAAACAATTTCAAGTATAGACCTGACTGCACTGAAGAACCTACATTGTAGCCCCTGCAAGTGATAATCAGCTCCAAGACTTTGGTGGGTCTTTCAGCTGCACCCTGACTGCAGAGTGGGACAGAACCTAAGAACTGGCATTTCCGCAGTTCTGTGCCCTTCTCTCTCTCTCTCCTTCTCACCTTCCAGTTTTTTATGGGAAGCAAACTAAAGGAGCTGAAATGTTCTCTGACAGGTCTCTTGTTCTGCAAGAGAAAGGGTCCGAGCCTGAACTGGCTACCACAGGCTGCATTTATCTTTTAATAAAGACATAGCTTTTAGGTACACTGAATGCACCAAGAATTTAAAAAAACAAGCTCTACTAAACCAAATATTTCCCAGCAAACTTACGGTACCTCTACAATGAAGGCTTTTCTTTCAGATTCACTTTCTATTTGTTTAATGGCTACATCTTTAGCTCGCCATTTTGCCTTGCAGACTACACCAAAGGCTCCTCTTCCAACAACCTAGAAGAAAATATGAACACTTGAGTTAAAACTTGAAATGGTTTCATTTGCTGTACAAGACTTCATAAACAGAAAATTAACTTTGAAAACTGAAGGCACACAGGCTCAAGTTTTCCAGCAGTAATTGAATACTATGCTGTCAAAGCATAACTGATGCCTAGCTAAGCTTCCTCCAAAGATCATTTACAGAAGAATTGGAAAACACACATATAAAACATTTTATTATTAACATGCAGTGACAATATTTCAGAAAATATGATCTCAATTATTACAAACAAGATTTGCTCAGAAGAAAATTAGAGGAATGACAGCAAATTTATTTATTTAAATTTGACCAGTGAAATCATACCTATTTGCTGTATTCCTTTATTCTTGCTAGGAATAGGAATTTAAAGTCCTGAATTTCAAATGCATACCCAAACAATTGCACAGGACCATGATGAAGTCGAGATGAGGTGTTCAACGTGCTCAGAGTTATCTTTTCATTTTCTCAGAGATCACTTAATAGTGTGAGAGCAGTAAATTCTCCAATATAGCAACAATTCAGACTGTATATTGAGTGCTGATACAGAGAAGGTAACTTGGTAGCCAGGAATGTACAAGCACCAGACTTTACCTGTTAAGGCTCCATATGAGAGCAAACTGACTACCATTTATGTAAACCATGCTTGGGTTAGGTTCTTACCACATGCTTTCCAAATAAATAAATAATGAAATTGATTTCCCCTGAGAATGGGGTGGAAAAGCCTGCAGGTGCATAACTCAAGACCTGCTAAGCTGTCATGATGAATATGAGGAAGTCTGCAATCAAGACCCCAATTTGAAGAGAGGAAAAATATAAACTAAAAAAAAATAAAATAATCAAGATCTTACATTAAGAAAGATGAGAAAAGGGAAATTATGCTCAATCTTATTGGAAGGTTACGGAAGGTTATGGATATGAAAGACAGCTGCCCAGAAATGGTGATCAGTGGCATTTTCCTCTTCTGGTTTCCTTATTACCCAACTAAGTATTTCTCTTATACATTACAGCACACACTTAGACTTCCAGGAGTTCCTGCCTTTTCACCTTTACCTTCTACAATAGTGGTTCAGAGACTGAGTCTGCCACAAGATATCCACAGGAGATATGCAGACCATGCCTTGTTCTGCCCCATGTAAAAAAGGGACCTGTTGATTGTAACCTCCTCTCCTAGCTACAGGGCCTCCACTCTTCCCCTGACTCTTCTTTTAGCTATTTTCTTGCACTCCCCAACCGAGGTTGGAAACACCAAACCATACGAATGATAGTTGAGCAGCCTACAAAAATAGTACATACAAACAAATTGGAAATAATGAGTCACTGGAAGACACACAAGTCCCAGATAGTCTCCCTTGGTATTTTCTTTTCCCCTTTCAGAACACTTTTTAAATAACATTGCCTGAATAAAAGAAAAATTGAGGCAGTGGCAGGCTTCCCACTTTCTACGGAGACAAGAAAGTTGCCCACTGCAACCCCTTTACCAACTTTGCACAGAGCATGACCAGACTTATGGTAAAAGAAGAGCTGATTTAGTGAGCACACAAAAATCCACTGTGCAAACATGTCTAACTCGGCAGCCTGCTCACACCTGGGAAGTACTAAGGACAGGTAAGGAAGGAGGGAAGGATGCCACAGAGCAGCTTGGGCAGAATGGAGTGCACTGGCAGCAGCCATACTGTACACTATGAAGGAACCCAAACTGGGTTAACCCAAGTAAACTGGGAAGAAACCTCCCCTCCATATAATGCGTACAATGCACATATAATGAATTCTCCTAGGAGGATATAACTGGTCATACGGTGCAAGACTTTGTGAGACTCCTTTTAGAAGGCTTCTTTTCTTAACGTGCCCTTTCTCATACTCTTTGATGGTTTTTGACTACAGCTCTGTTATATTTAATCCAGTAACAGAGACAAAAAAAAAAAAAAAAGGCTATTTGAAAATAGTAGATACATGTCAGTTAAAAGACTGGTCTCAGATACATCTGATAAAATGTAATGAAGCAATTTAACTTTTCTCCCTTAGCCTGAATCATTTACAACAGTTCATGATTCATCAGGCTTACTTTTTTTTGCTAGTCATATCTTTCCTTCTTGAAAATACTTTTATATGTTCATACGTACAAATAGACTATATGTATTATGCTATAATTTTAATTATAAAAATCATCAAAATTATGATTATGCAATATATGCTACATACATTTTAATAAATTATATTTATTTTTCACATGTATAATAAAAAAGAAAAGCCCAAGTATCTTTTGTGTTTCATTCTACATGGTCAGATTCAGTCCATAAGTCAATATAAATGTATATTGTTCCCCTGCAGATAAATCCATAACTATTTTGAAGTTTAATCCTGAGAATTGCTACAAATATTTCCTGTTCATATATTAAAGAAATCATTATTTTTCAACGTAGATGTATTTTTAATAACATTTCTACTAAATGAAGAAATTAACAAAACCAAATACACTGCGCAATTTGATGTTTTATGCTGTACCATGAATGCCACAATATTTGGGCTTTAGTTGAAAAGTGGAATAAATTCTAAGAATCAGACGCATTTTAAGAAGTCCAACTGAGGACTGGAAAAAAATAATAATAACAAAAATGAGTGTCAAGCACCAAGACAAAGAGTTTACCAGGCAGTTTAAATCTTATTTACATAATAGAAAGCTGTGAGAGAGCATCAGGTATGTGAATTTTATGGTTGGTGAAAACAGTTTGATAAATGACAATGCAGTGAAGGTTTCATAACAATTTATCAGTGACCTGGTGCCTGCTTAGGCAGAGGGTTGAACTTGAGAAGAGGACACAAATGCACTGAATATTTACCTAGGATACAGGGAAAACAGAAGAGCCAATCCTCCATTAAAGCAGCTCAGACTCTTGGATAGCATATGAAAGGAGCAACCATCAGAAGCAATGACAGATCCCATACACACTGAAGTTGACCATATGTGAAAGCCCAGTACGTTTTTCCTACTTAATCTGGAAAAAATACCTTACTCATAGTAAAAAACCCCTTTATAATCGACAGAATGCAGGCAGCATTTTCTTCCCTTAAGTTTTCACTGAACTTACCCTTTAAAGGAGTAAGTCTTGGATTTGGTCAGAACTGTTTAAACACTACACAGTTTCATTCAACACCATGTGCTGAAACTAAGTAATTTAATAGCACAAAAGGGAGGCGCTGCCTGAACTTTAGGTTCTTCATGCTCATTCCTTCTTGTCCCCTGCTGTTGGTGCCACACCAAATGTTTGGGCAGTAGTGCATATTCAGAATTATATTAAGCACAGTCAATGGAATTATTGACACAACAAATCAATAAACAGCAGTTGATCTGTAGCACTGTGTGTTTGGAAAATGATCTAAAAATAAACACATTCTTTTGGTAAAAGATTTTGTCCCTCTAAATATCTTCTAGGAGAAAAAAGGAAAATATAGGGCAGATGACACATTTAGAAATAGAACAAGAGTGCTTCTACTTTGCCCATAGAAGAGAATTAAGCTTGTTGAGAACCATTCAGCACATGACACAAACATTTTAAACTGGAAGAAATGCTTAAAGAGCTTTAAAGACTGAAAAGTATATACAAATTTATTCTTTTCCCTATAAAGTTTATACCAGTAAAAAGTTATGTTTTACTGTGCGGCAAAGTGTCATGGCAAAGGACAGTGCCACTTGCATGTTTTCCAGATAATGTATTTAGAGTCTTATTTAAAGAATATGAACCACACAAGAGCCCTGGAACAAGCATTACCTCTGTCTCTGTGTACAAATAGTATCAAATGCTGTACATAAACAAAGACACATGATACTGACTTGTAAGTATGTAGACTATACTGACTGGTAAGTTATGTAGACTAGAAATCATGCAGGAAATGGAGACTGCAGATATGTTAAGACCTTAAGGATGTATTTCGTCCTAAGGGATGTGACCAATAATTTCCCCTCCCCCAGTAAAACAAGAAAAATGCATCTGTTTATTCAGATGCACTATAATCCCCTATCAAATGTCAAAACTTTGGAATAATTAATTGCAACTTTGCATTAATTTCACCGGTGTTTGAAAAACATAAAGATGCAAAGTTTTATCTCTGTCCATGAAGTTTCCGTGTAAGGTAGCTATGCATGCTGGATACCTAGTGCTTTTCTTTCTAAAAAAAGCTTGGTGGATATATAAGACAGCAATAAAATATAATAGCTCCCTGGTTAGCAAATGTAGTATTCTTTAGAGAATTGACTTCATAATTTGCAGTATCTACTGCGTGACATGTTTGTTTACGATTCTGAGAAGCAAGACAAGCAGTTACAAAAATGCAACAAGAACCTAGTGTCCTTCCAAACAGACAGCAGGCTCTAAATTATCTTTAATATCTATGTCCCTTTGCTTACTGGTATATTTGCAAATTAAGGGTTTATGCAAACTGAGCTTTCGGATCCCTCAAGCTTTAGACACTACGCAAGACAGAGTGGAAGAAAAAGAAATGTTCTACAATGCTTTGGAAAAACAGAATCACATTTTTAAATTCAATTGCTTCCATTCTTTCTACCTAAGAGAGCTCCAGCAGTACCAACACAGCATACTTTCAATTTTTCACGCATCTGCCCATACAACACAGGGAACATAGACTTAAAAAAAAAAAAAAAAAAAAAAAGTGACAAAAGAAGCCATGAACAATAGTTTACAGCTCCTAAAATATATATGCCTACACTTTCTATCATTCATTCAACCAGCCTCAAATTCTGACTTTGGTTCCTCTGAGTGTGCTATGCTTTATTAAGTAGGCTGGAGTAAATCGGCCCCGTGCCACAAATGACTGTGGCCAATATCCTGGCAGTACTTTTAGGAAGGAGTTTGGATCTGCCAATTCTTACTGCTATGTTCTTTGACTTATTAAGTACAAACCCAATTCTAAATGTTGCTTTTCCCTTTCTTGGATTCATACAGCAATGAAAAAAACCCCAAATCCCGTTCACTCCCCCATTCCCCAAGCCCCTGTAAGCAATCCTAATTTTAAGTAAACTAAGTCATTTAGTTTAGATTTAGTTTCCAAGTTTCAACTCTTAAGTTACGCAAAATGCCAGAGGAAAAATATATCCCTTAATGAAGTTCTAGCATGAATCAATTTGCTCTGTTACAGCAGCCCAGACAGTAGATTCTAGTTTTAGAATCCCATACATACCCACAAAATGTTGAGTACTGAGGCACTCAGAGTGAAGGCCTCCAAAAGGACTTGGGCTTGCTGAGCTGGCACCATCTAAAATTGCCGGTCTTTGAAAAATAAATAATCATTCTACAGTCAGTCAAATACTGCGAGAATCCACTGGGTGGGATAAACAAGGGACATGTGAAACCTGTTCTGTTTCATTTTTTTTCTTTGGGAAAGGCATCAGACAGGAAACTATTATCTCACAAATATGCATCTTGCTTTCATCACTGGAATAGAAAAGCCTGTGAAGTTTCTTTCCCATGTGTTCCTTACAAAACAGACACAAACTGATTCATTGAATGTATCTGCTATATATCTGCACGTGTAGAAATAAATGTAAAGTCTCACATTAACAGTTTCACTAGTTTTTCAGCCATCTTCTAACTCACTGCACACTGAATTTCATCTGCATGGAATTGGTGTTGAATAACTTCCGCTATAAATTCACACCTCAGCTGACACTTAAGTTATTTTTCTATGTAGATGAATGAAGAGAATCTTCCACTGGTGTAACAAAACTAAATTTAAATAGTGATTTGAAATAAATGAGGAGTTTAATTACAGTAAAATTAGAGAAAATATTGCCATATGTTTTCACCATGTACTAATTTTTTGACTTTGCTTTTGGATACCCAACTTTCTACCTTGAAGTCTTACTTACTGAAAAAGGCTCAGAAACACGACTGACTTCAAATGGATTCCTAACTACCACCCTTGGCTCTTGAGTATCGCTCCTTTCGTACTCATGAAGATATCCAAGAACACTGTTCAGATCTCAAATCACATGTGCAGTTCTTATCCAAACTTCTTCCAATTTTGCAGATTAGTAGGCTACAACTGAACATGATCTCCCAGGACACCAAAACAATGGAGGCAAAAACAACTCCATGTTCAACAGCAGCTTTTGCATATTGGCTTTACCTTGCAGTGTAATGGACATAATTGGTCACTGAACCTCATGAACTTTTAAAAGTTCACTGCTATAAAAGGGAGGAAAACCCAGTTGTCTCACTGTATTGCTCATTCTCTTGTCTCTGAACTGCTCTTCTCCATAATTGCAAGGAACACATGTGGTTCTCAGCACACTACTCAGTTAATGAAATTATTCAACTGTGCGAATGTGCCATAAATTGCATCTCCTTAGTTGCTTGGACCCTATAAGTAGGTTTTCTAAAATAAATACTTACAAAGTATTTATTACTTACTTAAATACTTATATTTTCATCTTAAAGAAAACATTACCCTAAGTTCCCTCAGAATTAACTACTGTTACCGTAATAGATTGTTGAAAATAAACATCAGTGTAAAATTCAATACACTAGCAGAGCATTAAACCACAGTTTTCTAGTAACTTACACTTCTAGACTGTTCAAAAAGTAAATTGCAACTACAAAAATATGGCAATGGTTTTCAACCTGGCTACATCAGGCAGTGACTGGGCAGGCCCACAGCATACATGACCAGACATGTACCTTTGGCTGTGTGATCCAAGGCATACACACATCATGTGATGAAAAAGTCTAGGTTTTGATCATGTGTGGGACTGTTACCCAGTTAACATGGTGGAGAAAAGGCTGTGGAATTTTCAGGAAAGACTAGCAGGGAGCAAATTGTCAGAACAATTCAAAACCAAAGTCTGTTCATTGCTTAGATGTGGAAGCTCCTCTGGGAAGAGACAGGAGTATTTAGGCTAGATTTAAATATGAGATTTTAAAATAAGGCTATTAGGCTTTTTATTGTTGCCTTGATTTCAGTTATGTGTCATTTGTTCAGTTTCTAATGATTTGTCTATCTAATACCTAAAACTTGGGAGGACATTCCCACAGTCAAAAACTTGCATGGTAAAATAGGGAACGTTTCTGCTGAACACAAGTTTTACGTTGTTTTTACCCTTCTAGTTTTGAAGATGCTTTAATTGGGTCACATCAATTTTGACTTGACTGTAACTCATTCATAATAATTGTCTCTACATTTCACTGCATCTTAAGCACTTGAAATAACAAAAAGGCAGCCTGAAGCTGGAGACGTGTTTGACAGGTGGGAAGTAACACTGAGTGCATGTGCATGGTAGCTAAAGTAAAATATGGTATATTTTTTATATTATCCAATAGAGTTCAGACAAACCTAAATGAAAGTGCACTTATAGATCTCACATTTATTAGCAAGGACGCAGGGCCTGCAAGTATTCCAGAACTTCAATATCTATTAATAAACCAGTGGCAGAGTGGGAGTGCTATCTGCTGACAAGACAGCCTTGATAATACAACAGCAAAGCTATGATTATAAAAGCATTTGAGTTTCCAGCGTAGATCTCTTGACACTCCATTTTGAAACACCTGAAGTTTGCCAAGCATAAATGCGACCATTTGGAGTTGCTCCAGCCATTTAAAAATCCTCGAAAACTTCTGAGCTTGAGGTGAGAGCACAGAAAATCCTCAGAAAGGACGTATGTTTTGTTACGACTGCAGAGTTGACTATTTGTACTGAAACTGCATCATGAATAAGAGCTGAACACCCACAGCTGAGAAAAGCAAGGTCTAAGTATGGTCTCCAATTCATCCGTTTTACTGTAAAGTAGGCCTTGTTTCTTCCTCTGTGCAATGACATATGACATTTAGACTGTTCAGCATATGGGTATCTCTACTGCCTGTAAGAACTTCTGGTAGGACAGGTACACTGAATGTAACTCAAAATGCTATGCCAGCTGTCATCAGATTTTTCACGGAGATAACACAATTATCAGAGTTCTTCTGCTTATACCATGTAAGTTTTGTCATCTCCAACAGATACTGCTTTGAGAATAATGCCAACAATTGCATTAAACAAATTCTTACTTAGGCATCATCTCTCCATACATTTTTGTGCATATAATCCCATCTCTGAAGGTGCTAGACGTGTGTGGGATACAGATTAGCTTCCAACACTAAACCTTAGAATGACAAACTCGAGCTACACACTATGCAGGGTCCACATTTCCTTCATGTAAAATAGCAGTATAATCCATGTTAACAACCTTCCCAAGGGTGTTGTGAGGAGTAAAGATTTGTACAGCACTTTATTAATTCAAAGTGCTAGGTCTAATATAGCAGATGTACTAGTCTCTTCTTTGAGCCATCACTGGGCACAGTTTTATGGTGGATAAATTCTCACCAACTTAAATTTTCTTCTTTGGGTGAGAAAAGCCATTTCTCCCTAAACATGTGATTTGATCCCTGTTTCTCAGTAAGTGTTGCAAAACCAGCAAAAATACTTTCACTTCAGAACAGTTAAAAGCAGAATAATTAGACTTACAGAGACAAAAATCTTTATGATTGCCATATTCATAGAAAGGGATAAAGGCAACCTTTTGGAAGATCTGAGAATTTCCAGTGCCTGCTATGGTGAAAGGCAAAGTTACCACAAAATGCTACTTGAATACAGTTGAAAATGCCCTGGTGTTATGTGGAAACATTGTAGATTTTATGTTCTGGGAACTCTCCCCAGGCTGCACAAGTCCAGTATGATAATTATGAACAAACCAGTATCTAGCAAACTACTCTAAAAATGTGAGACAGGGGTTGTCATACCTACAAAAGCAACTACACAGACCGAAATTCACTTCCACACAAACTTACTAAGAAAAAGAGGGTAATTATTACTAAAAGAGAAAGATGTTAATTTACAAATAAAAACACAGAGACTGTTTCAGCAGTCGTGGATGCCTGTTAGGTCTAGACTCTACAAGCTGGCCTCATCACATTCATCATGCACGTACATGAAGCAACTTCATTCCTATAGAGAATTTATCAGGAAGGGAAAAAAAAAAAATCAACAGCAACACTATTTTTGTGTGATTCTGAGAGTTAAACAACATTGTAGCATACATACAAACTGCTGAGCCCTTTAGCAAAGCATGCAAACTATCCCAGATCACACACATCCTAATTTCACAGGAAACCCAGACAGATGAAAGGTACATCTGAAAATTCAGTACTGTATCTATCCCATTTCAGCCTCAAAGAATATAAGGCAGTAATTTTGCTGTGAAACTTTCTACAGAACAAAAACTTGCTTCCAACTATGTTACACAATAACAGAATGTCACTTCCCGGGTTACATGCACATGTTACATATCCATGAGTGCAACATCATTAGCCTATGTTAAGAAAAAACTGTTCATCCTCACAACTCATAGAGCTGTAAATTTAGCAAATCATTAATAGTGGCATGATTATATATGCAATGGCTCAGTCTGGTGGCAGAAGGTGAAAGCAGGGGCATACAGAAATAGAGACCCTAAAGAAACATCAGAATTAACAGTTCCCTCTTGTGACAACGTTTGAAAACAGCGTTTGCTACCCATACTGAAGTGGGTGGCAAAACGAGCTGCGAAACTTTAAAGTCCTGAATAAATCTTTCCCGGTTAACTAAAGCTGCGCAGTAAAACACCCAGCACCAGCGCTGGCAGAAGTAAGCTGGCACCTCCGCTCGCCGCCTTTGTCCGCCGGAGCCCCCGCCGCAGCATCCGCGGGAGCGCAGACCCCCGCCCAGGCCCGCCGGGGGGTCGCGGCGGCCCGGGGAGATCCGGCGGGCCCCGGGGCAGCGCCGGGCAGGGCAGCCCGGCTGGCCGCGCCCGGCGAGCGGGGGGCTGTGCGAGGGGCGCGGGGCCCTCACTCACCTCTTCCACCTCGATCTCTTTGTAGTCGATTTCTTCGAAGTTGAGGACCGGGGGGGTTTCAATCATTTCAGCGGAGGCGGCAGCGGACATGCCTCCTCTTTCAGCGCGGGGAGGAGAGGCCCGGGCCGGCGGAACGCGAGGCTCCGGCGCCGTGCAGCCGAGGGCCGGGGCTACGCGGGGCAAGGCGGCGGCTCCCGGCGCGGGTGGGGGCGGGCCTGGCGGAGGCGGCGCCGGGCCCGCATCGGCGGCGGCCGCGGGGCGGGGGGGCTCAGTGGCCGCGGGGCTGGGGGGCTCAGTGGCCGCGGGG
>JAWWTY010000106.1:78487358-78511998 GCA_035222235.1 Margarornis squamiger | reverse complement strand
TGCTAGCTACTCTATATGTGAGAAACTACCTAGAAGTATAAAAATCTTCAAATTCATGAAAACCCTAAGGCATCAATACTACCAAATTTAGCACACAGAAGAAGGAGACAGATGGCAGTAGACTGGCCAATCTTTAACTATGAGGCTTGAAAAATATGGTGCATGAAATTGTTGATAAAAGATGTGTTAGAGAAAGGTGTAAATGTTACAAGGTAAATATAAAGTAGCAAAGGTATTTAGAAAGGTGTGAAAAATGATCCACATATCTAAGTGTCCATTGGTCTGCTCTCAGTAGGCTCTAAAATAAAATGTGAAGGAGAGAATAATAAAGAGTATGGAGGTAAATGGAATGAAATGTCACATCTTTTTAATCAAAGGTAGATTATCTCAGATTAACAAAAGATCTTTTGTGATAAATTCAGTGATATTTTAAGCAAGGGGAATGGGTAGAGCTATTCTGTCTTGAATGTATTTGATATATTGCCTTGTGGGAAATCGTTAATTAAGCTGGACATGATAAGAATCATTAAAAGAACTGAAAGTGGGTAGGGAGAGAAGGGGAGTAGTCACTAGACAGTGGGGATATCAAAAAGGAAGTATTGTAATAAAGTAACTAATAGATTTTTTTTTTTAAAGATTGAATTTTGAGAGGAACCTTCTTAATAATTTCATTAACAATGTTGATGAGAGAATTAGGAAAGTGACAGTGATTCTGAAGACAGTAGTTTAGACAGCATAGTTAATGGAGAGACGGATAAGGATATCAAATGGGAAAAATCAGATGACTCCAAGGATGAGAGAAATAAAGCAGCTAATATTTAAAATATTAAGAGTGCACGTTCATGAATTAATTTTAGAACTCATAGCGTCTTGTTATCCTATAAAAGACTCATGAGGAAGAGTGAAGAAGATTACAACTTGCATGTTTTAACTGGTTTTAGGTGGATTGAGTCTTGTAGATAATGCACCTAGAACATGTGCATGCTTATATATCCTGTGTGATACATCCAATGAAGCTATACAAGTTTACATAGACCTCATCTGAAAGACTCTACAATGTTGGTTATCTGCTTTCCAAAAAAAAAATGAATCAAGACCTAACGCTGCAGAGAAAAGCTGCAAAGATGAGCAAGATAAGAGAGGGCTTACCACAGAAGGGCATATAAAACAACTTGGCATGTTTAATCTTGTGAAACAAAGACAGAGAGGATATATATTGCCTCTGCTTAAAGCGATTGGAAAGAGAAAGATATTGTGGAGGTAAGAAGTACTGATAGAAAGTGATGTTCAAGTGAAAGGAAACTTCTTTTTGCGTAAGAATTCTGTTAATGCATGCAGATTGGAGACTCCTTGAAATTGGGGCAAGTTGCTTCACTGGATGGTACCTGATTAATGAAATCCTTTGTCTGTCATAACTATCTGTGAGAGCAGAGTACTGTATTCATTGGCTAAGGAGGTCTCTTCCAATCATATGTTGACTAAATATGCTATTAGAAGTGTAAATAATGTAATGACTTCTTATGATGGTATTTCTTTATCTGAGTATACGTTGAAACGAACTGGTATGTTCTTAAGAGTAAGTAAAAATTGCATAGAATTTGGGCCTTGTGTGAGCAAGGTCCTGTTCTGAAGTAGGAAGTGAAATTTGGAGGTAGGAGAGATTTTAATTTTTTTTTTTTTTTTTATTTCTTGGAGAAGGAATATAATTCTCTTTCAAATTTTAAAGCTTCTAACTCATGGATCAGAGCAACTGAAGGGAATTCTTGCAGGCATGATTTTTAAATAATATTAGGAAAGAGGCATGGCAGCCTTGAATATTTTTTGCAAGACACACAAGTGGGTGGAATATCACAAAGCATGAAAGCAGTGAACTAGAAGTAGGAAGGTAAACTGTTCATGACCATCACATTAATGAGGATAAAGGTTAACGTGGCTTGAGTGCACATCACATAGTAAGAATAAAGACTAATGTAGATTGACTGCACATAAAATGAGGCTTCTGTGTGTGAGGAACTTGTCTTCAAATTTTTTCTTATAGAAGATCTATTCTGCCGTTTAAATGAGAAACAAGAAGAGATGCTCTGTGTGCTAATGTTCTGGTTTCATACCAGCTAGAAGTTATAGAAACAGGGAACATAAAATGCTCTAAGTGAAATGGAGAACTTGCCCTATGAAAAAAGTCTGAAGCAATTTTTTCTGTTCTCCCTGGAGAAGACTCAAGAGAATCTCATCACAAGTATTCTAGTACTTAAAGGTTGTCTACAGAGAGGATGAATTCTCTCTTTCATGTGGAAGAAAAGGTACAATGGGTACTAATTGCTCCAGGAGAGGTTTATCATGATACAAGAAAGAAATTTTTTACAGTGAGAATAACCACTGACTAGAACAACCTACCCGGTGTCATGATGAAGTCCCTGTCACTGGAGGTTTTCAAGGCACGACTGGACAGGGTGCTACATAGTATCATTTAGCCACCCTTCCACACACAAGGTTGGATCAGATAACCTTTCAAGGACTCTTCCAACCTGGGCTGTTCTGTGTTCCTAGAAAATGTGCTAGCAGGCTAGAAACACCTGCACAGAAGGCACCCTGATTGCTGCGTGCCTGATAATAGCCAACAGCAGGAGTGTGAAACACGGAGCTGCATCTCCAGCCTGGCTGGGTGCACAGGAGCGCCCTGTGTGTGGCTCTGCCTTCTGGTTGCTTGTGGATGTGTGTTTGACAAACAGCCTATAAATGCACATGAAGGACCCAAAGATTCCACCAGATAATCATATTTCTAATTGATCTGTGATTCACGTTACGTGTACTGAAAGTCAGTGTTCCATAATGTAAAATAAAAATCACAAAGATCTGGTTCTTTAAAAGAAGTACTTGTTAACATACTCTTCCATGAGTCATTAGAATGGTATTTCTTTCTAGAAGGTATCTTAAAAAATGATCATTCAAAATCATCTGTAATCAAGATAACACATTCCTATCAGTGAAAGAACAAAGCAAATACAATCACAGAAGAAGGAAGTAAGTGGTTTATATAATTCTATCACTTGTTTGGTAATGAAATACAGACATTGTCATCTGTTTTACTGGGAGCCTGAGACACATGATGCTCCCAATTAAATGAGATCACATAGAAGCAAAAGTCACAGGAAAATTGGAAGTGATAAATCACCAGAAATTTTCCTGTTTTCTCTAGAAATTTCCATTTAGGTTACTGACCACTGTCAGTAACCTAGTGTTTCATAAAGGCAGTTTTCTTCAGGCTATTACTGTAGCCATTGCTTCAACAGATCAATGTAAAAAAAGTGCTGAGCCAGTTAACTTGCTAAGGCATAAGTTAACTTCTGGCATAACCCCACCAAGTTCTGGTATTTAAGTGTGTAATTCTTCAGTGAGCATAGATATCACTATCTTTTGGTATCAGACCAGTAGGCTAGATGTTAATGACACTTGTGAGAATTTCTTCTCAGTGAAGGTCAAGTTGCCCAATGCAAAATCATTATTCTCTTTTATACCTAGTAATTAATACATTTACTCCCTGCAACAAGGCTCAATTTCTTTAAAATTTGAGAGAATTTGACCCACAAGTGTTGCCTTATAGTGGAGAATCCAGCCATGGACACTGAGTGTTTTACATGAGATGCTTTCTCAGTCATTCCCTTTGGTACTTCTGCCCCATATGATCCACCATTTATTGAAGCAAGAGAAGGAGTCCAATGAATGCATTGTTTCTTCCTGACTTCATTGAATTTTCAGTGTTTCATGCAAAGTGGAACAAATGAGGATAGAGAACGCTCAATTTATATTGTTCTGAAAATGGTATTTTATGACATCTTTGGAAGATGAATATATGATGAATGTTTGAATCCCCTCAGGCAGAAACTTTTGAAAGGTGGTCTGTTGCACAGTGACTAAACTATTAGATAAGAAGGGCTTGTAACAGTGACACTTACTTCATTTCCATCTCCTGTTTGTCAGACCAGCACAGAATTTGCTTTTCTTGCAAAAAACCCTAAAACAGAGCATTAAACATGAGCAATTAAAAAGCTGAAAATAACACACAGTGCAAATATTTTAGATCAGGGGCTAATTTTCAATCTGAGAAGCTTGTTATGCCCCTTGTTGTGTGATGGAGGAATCTAGGGGCAACTGCAATGCCCCTTCACCACTGGTTACATGGTGTGCTTCAGGCTACACCTTGGAGAAGTCTGCACTGGAATGCAAAGAGAGGCCACTGCCCATATAGCTTCTTTCTGTGGTCAGGTAGATCGAGTTTTTAAAGACATTTCATTTGTCTTATTCATTTACCTTGGAGGCCTCTGATCTCTTGGGAGTCTAAATCTGTGTCTACTGGTACCTACTCATGAAGAGGAAGGAATACGAACAATTTTCTAAAAAAAAACATACATAGATCTCACGACTGTGGGAGAGAACTCCATATGTAGCTTCAAAGCCAGCCTGAAATGGTAATTTGGAGACTTCCACATTTTTTACCTGAGAAAGTCCAAGACTGAGGGGCATAAATGGCCAGTGCCACAGCAGGTGCTCAAAAGTCAGTGTGCTGGGTGGTGGCAGCAACCATAGCTCTCCATCTTCTAGAAAGATATCTACTCTTGGGATGTGTGACACCTCCACCCTGATGGAGACTGGGGATGTGGAGATTGAACTTGGGTAATTTGAGGGATACCATGACTTCAGGGTGTTAGTTTGTGAAGGTGGAGAACATGCTGAGAGATTTTGATATCTTTCTGGCAAAGGAAATACATGCTTGGAGAAGAGAGGTATTTTCTCCATTGGGTAGAGAGCAGGGGATCCTAAAAAAGCAGCTGGGTGCAGAGGCACTGTTTGTGAACAGTCCCTTGGCAATCAGACCTCAGTTGCTGCTGCTGCTGCTGCTGATTAAGGCAGGACTCACTGCCACTGCTAATGATGGCTTCTGAGCTGTTTGGTATCCTGGAATAATGTATACATTATAGTTCCTGTTATGTAAATCATATGTAAAATGTGCAGTCCAGAGTGTATTGTCAGAGAAAGTGTATAATCTGTTATACATTAGCTTTCAGTTTAATCTCAGCAGAAGGTGATCACCTGAAAATTAGCTGGTTTCAAAGTGCCTTTTTTGATCAGTAAAGAGAGACAGGCATCTTCAGAGGGTATTTCTTCCCAACTAACATAGACATATATGTTAGGACATGATGAATTACTGTTTGGAGATATCTCTTTTTCTACCAAGTGGCAGATGGAGCCTCTATGACAAACTTCAATTAGACACTTAGGGCTTGATTCAGCTTCCCACTCATAGCCATCTAGTGACTTTGGAGACACCCAAGGATCCTGTGACCGCTGTATGGGGCTGGTAAATGTTTTGCAGGTCATGAACTGAAGGCCCAGGAAGCATATCCCGGGAAATCTGAGATGATGCTAGATCAGTATGTATGGGCAACTGGACTTCTTGCTTAATTTCTGGTTACTTAAAGTGAGATGACTGGCACCCCACTTGGCATCTGACCCCAACCTAGCCAAAGCCAGTGTCAGTCTCACTGGGATAGCTGCAGGTGGATGAATCCCCAACCTCTAAATGTCTAAATTCACAGCCTAGCTTTGTGTGAAGAGTACACCTGGATACAATTTTTTTTCATTTCTTGTGAGTTTGATCCCGCACTGTTTCCATTAACAGAAGGTTTACAACATCAAGAGGGCAAGCAGGTTTAAACTTTGTTTTTTTATTGGAAAAAAATGAAAAATAACCCAATAAAATCCCTAAACAAATAGTCCCCCTGCCATTTGTTGGTCAACATTCAAACAACCTGGGAAAGAAATAACTAATTGCTCTGCTTTGTTAGAGACATTAAATTCAAAGATGCCTATAAGAAGACACTTGAAAGTGTGAAAATTGCACTTAACAGAGCTCTCAAAATGTGGTGGCTGGGCAACTATTTCTTCTGACAACCAACAATTACTTAATAATAGAAAGAAATGGAGAAAACCACGTGATAATTCCTTTTGGGCATCTGAGGATTTGATAACCTTATTTCTTCAGATGGGCTCAGGAATATTTCTGTCTCTAATATCTACATCAGTTACAGAAAAACAATAAAAAAAGTAATCCTGGCATTAGGTTGTTTGTGTCATACCCTTTAACTTTATTGAAACATTTTGTGGGGGTGGAATTTGACATGCCTTATGCAATTGTTCTCCTCATTCAATGTGACTAGAGAAATAAATTTTGCAGCAAATGAAAATGAAGTAAGGAATACAAGCAAATGCAAAATGAGACATTTTTCTTCCAGGAATTTTTTACAGTAGACTTCTGAAAGATTTTATCTGGAACATGGATTCTTTAAAAAAAGTAATTTGACACTGAGAGAAATCATGTGTCACATACCTTGCTGATGTCTGAGTCTGTTTCATTTGTCTTAGTAACAATTTGATGTTTATTTGATGGGTATTTCCTGAAACTGCAGCGGAAGAAGTGAATACTGAGACCATTTTATTTCTCCACAAGGTGGTACTGTGGTACTGACTATAGGATTCTTATTTTGGCTATAGTTGATTTATATCTGTACCCCCTTCTGCACATGTTTTAAAGACAGATTTTTGTCTGCAGAGAAGAAACTTTCAGTGTTAGAATCAAATTCCTTAGGAGAATGTTCTTAAGACTCTTTTTTTTTTTATGTTTTTTTTCCCTAACTTTTTGTCTCATTAAAAGTAGGTTTTACTGAAAGTTCTAATTGCCAGAAAATCTCCATTATTGTTGTCTTGACTTTTTCACCTTTTATTGCATTTTTTGAAATCTAATCAGTCTATTTCAGACTCCCTTGTTTTTCAAACTAAAATAATAGCTCCTGTAAGTTTATTCAGAAATTCATCTCTTTTTCTCCCCCTGTAGTTACATGTAAGTAAAGAGGCACCTACGATTAATTACAGAAGAGAAAATGAATTAAAAACATTAAATATTTAGGAGCATTCAGGTTTTGCCCCCCCTCTGAAAACAGCCCTAACCACTATCAAGTACAGAAGCAAAACATAATTAATTGTTTTAATCAATCTTTGTCATGGTGCATAGGGTTCTTCCAGCTGCTTGCAGAGGTCTGTAAGATCTATTGTGAGCAGGTCTATGTGTTTGCACACCCACAATCACATTTGACAACTTGCATAATTTCTGTGGTCATGTCTACAGTACTCTAGTTTATAACTTATATTAGAAAATGGAACAAGGCTAGGAGAAAAGCCTGAGCCCTAGTCTGGGGATCTGCATGCTGTTAAATGGTCAGCATAATCTTCGGCAGGGCTAAGCACTCCCCTAGACAGACTTTATCAGGGTTTGGCCATTGCCTGTACTTAAAATGGAAGAGAGTTAAGCTATACTGATACGTGCTCTGCAAGGATTATTGCTCTCAAGACCAGAGCACAGGCCCTGCTCCATTTAATTCATCAGTATCAATGTAGCCACTGGGACCCACTGAGTCATCCTTATTCTCAGAGTTAAGGATGGACTCAAGTTTGCTCAATTTTTGAAACATGAACTGCTGTTTTTATGACCTAGCCTTTTCATCCATTATGTTTCTCTGTGTGGCTGTTTCTATTCACCCCATGGACATGGATGTACCACAGACAGCTTGATAAAGCAGCTACCCCACAGAATCTGGTCGTACAAGCTATCAAATGTTATGCACAATCTATAATTAAAAGCAGTAGGAAATGTCAAAATGGTATCTGGTATATAAAAGTTTTTTAATGCATATGAAGACTCACATTTAACTGTTATTAAAAAAAAAAGATATTCAAACCCAGTGGTCTATGCCTTATTTAGTGATATCTAATAGTTTTATGAGTTTTCTGTTTATTCTTCATGAATGGAAGAAACACATTGAAGAGCTGAGTGTGATTATTACCTTTCAAACCTTCCTTTCAAATTCGAGGTTCTTGTGCTTTATGGCAGGCAAGGACTACAATGTGCATCAGACAAGTGATAAGAGACCCCAAGTGAGTTTCAAACTAAGGGGTTGAAACCATGTGGCACCATACAATCCTGCATGGAGGCTGAGTGAGTGGCTTGAATACGCAGAATGGCCTGCCAATGTCCACAGCTTGCCCTTCATGGCTCTTAAATCAGATGATAGATCCTATGGAGGTGAGAATGGGACAGAAGGTACTCCTCTTTTTAGGAATATGTGACTTTCCAACACTGAGGTGCGGATGTGGGAGGCACAGGAACAGCAGATAGGGGCTAAAAGAAGAACTGAAGGGGCATTAGTCTCCTGGCAAGTAGTGCTGGCAAAGCAGATCTGTGGAATCTGTTGTCAGTATTATGGTCATATTATTGTGCCAGAAGTAACATGAGAGCAGGGTAGGAAGAGCTACATAAGACACTTCTGCTCAGACATTCTGTACACTCTACAAAGGGGAACCCTTTTTTCAGGCATCCAATCCCAAGTAAAGAACTTATCTATGATTATATCTTCTCAAAGCATAAAGTTGTGGTCTATTAAATGTCTGTACACCTGGAAAATTATTTATCAGCATCTTCAGGTTTTGGCTTTGCTTTTAAACAGTATCCATCTATAATTGTTGATAAAGTCTTCTTTCTTCCTACTATTTTCCATCATCACAAAGAAGTCCCCTGAATCCTGTGACTTTCTTTCAGATGTGCATGCTTAAAACAACATTTTCTGTAGCCTTTTTTTTAGATTTCCATTTTTTTATTGATGGAGATAAGAATATTAATTCTACGTGAGAGAAAAATACATCCAGTGCCCTGGGAAAAGTGTTCTGGACCTGGGAGCAGTGTCTCAAATGTGCTTGAATGAGATCTAACAAGAGTAAGCATGTGTCTTAGGCAAGCTCTTGAGATTGCAGGATGGGAGAAATATGCTCAAAGGAATCACACTGAAGTGGTTTACCAGTAGTACATAGATAGGATTGCTGGTAGGGATATTTAATAACATGGATATGGTTCTTGTTTCCAGGACTTAGAGTTCATAAAGAACTGGTGAAAAGAGATTAAATGCTTCTCCAACATAATTTTTCTATGTCAGAATTTGCTATCGGTGCCACAAGTCATCTTTGCAGGGGGAAAAGTGAGCTATGTAGTTACAAGCAGGAAAGGGAGGTGTGCCTGTGCCCTATAAACTGAGAATCTTGTTTCCCACAACGCTAGATCCCTGTAACAGTATTTCTTTGTTACAAAAATGCACTTCAGAGATTGAATGAAAGCCATACAAGACAATTTTAAGAATCTTACTTCTGAAAGCAGAGGAATATCACACAAAGAGTAGCAGACGTTGAAAATATTTGCCCTGTGGCTTCCAGCTTTGCTTTCTGTTCCTAAATACTCCTTTTCTGAAGCCTAATAAAACTATTAAGCTGGACTCACACCTGCACAGGCCAGACTCAGCTCACATGCACTCTGAAACTTCTGCAGACTCTGATGTAAAGCAACCAGAAACCCCAGTGTTTTATGAGCCATTTTGTGCTTTAGGGAACCTTTACTAAAGCACAGCTTTGGTAATACAGAAAGAAAATGAAGGGTCACCAATTTGAGATGGCCACCAACAGGGACAGCAGGGTCGAGATTAAAAGAAATCTTTTAAGAATGTATTTAAGAGGGAATAGATCCAATAAAATGACTTTTGGAAAGTCTCTTATTCTTCTGTAATTTCTCTGTCAGTTGCTTTTGCCAGGTCTACATGATGCTCCAGGGTGAAGTAGCTGACCTTCAAAGCTTGGGAGTCCTTGTACTTTCCTCTTCTACTGCTTTTATCATTTTTTTGGAAGACTTCACACATATATTCTAGTCACCCACTGAAGAATGGATTCTGGTTTATCTAACAAATGATAGAAATTGCTGGTCTGTTCTATCTGGAAATGGAAAAGACCTCAGATAAAAGCCTCTCTTTATTAAGGAGCCAGAGACATTTTAGGTCTCATTTGGCCTTCATGCCCTACTCATTCCTGGTTGTTTTATCTAGTGGTGCTTTGTTGATACAGCTATTATCATTCTCAGTTACTCTAAACACATAATATTAATTCTTTAACTGTCTTTCTACCTCCTGCCCTTTCAATAGTAAGCTCACTAAAGTCCTGTAAGGCTAATTACCCTATTATCACCCTCCATGTTTCTCACCTGAGTGGGCGTACTGATTCCCTCTAACTGGCCCATTTGGGCCATCCACTTTTTGCTCTGTTTACTCCTTTGCCTTCTTCTTGTTTCTCTTTACAATTTGCATCTCTTCTTCTCACATATCAGGAAAACCTCTTTTTCCTCATTTTCTGATTTTTTCCCCCTATTCTTCAGGAAGTAAAACAAACAGAGAAAGAGGTGAATAGACTTGGAACTAAATTCCACCTGGGAGGTGGATTCAAGACTTAGGTTCAAATATTTCATTGAATGTCCATTTTGACATTACAGCCTGCTTTTGACATCATATAAAATGGTTGTCCTAGACTATTGCAATGGTCATAATCACTGGTTTTAAAATCCATGGATTCTTCTTTAAAGACTCAACTAACTCACCACTTCAAACAATTACTTCTCTCTTTCTCCCTTCATTAGTAATCCCCTCACACTCTCTTTGCTACAGTGTTGTTTCATCTTGTGTTTGTTTGTCCTAACTAATTTAGATATTAAGTCCTTGGTGACTGACAATGTGTCTATCTATGCAAAGCACACTTAAATAAATAAATTTAATAATAATTAATAAAAAATATGCCAGCTGAAAGCTGTGCATCTGAGCTAGCAAGGACAACACTGACATTGATGAATTTGGTTTCAGGAGCAATGCTTGCTGTTCCATTGCCTTGGGTCTTTGGGAAGTGCTGTTGATGACTGTTGTTCTCTGAGGGCTGTCAGGTCTCCCTCTCACAGTCCTCCCCACTGGGGAGTCACTCTGCCTTTACCCTCATCACTTGATAATTTGAAATCCAGCCTTTGGAGCTAACACTCTCCCAAAGTTGGTCAAAAACCAAGAAGAAAGCATAGAATCTGCTTTGGGGGAGATGATCCTGTGGATTCTTGACATCTCCCAAAAATCCCTGTGCACAAGTAGTGCCAGTCACTTAAAGACAGTAAAATTTTTACATCTTTATTTGTTCTTCTGTGTGGGAAAAATTATTTATCTCTTTCTCTTTTCCTCCTTCCCCAGTTTCTTATATGCAAAAGCTTTGCAGAGCAACTTAGCAGTTTTGTGAAAACAGTTGGACAGACTCATTAAACCTGACAGGAAAGAATTCTTGTGGTGTATGTTAACTGTTGTCTAAGCTTGAACACTATTTAATTGGTTATTCCTGGTGGGCACTACCTTGTAGGAAAATATATATTACAGATATAATATTTCAGTTAGGAATAAACCTTGGGAGTGGTCTGGTGGTGAAAAGAGAGAAGTGAGTCCTTCCTAAGCAGAGGTAAACTGGGGAAAATCTGTCTGTGTGTCTTCCTGAGGAATTATGGCTTCCGATAGAAGCAAGTTAGTCACAGTATATATTACCTTTTTATTTCATTGTGGATAAAAGAGATTATTTGCCTACACTTTCTCTGATCCATTCCATAGCTCTAACAGCAATAAAAGTCAGGAAAAGAATAGCTGAATAATATGTAGCAAAAGAAGAATTATTGTCATTCCTATGATTGTTGATCCATCTGAAGATGACAACTTTTATCAGAGATGTCAATGTCTAGAATGTGTTCATTGTAGTAGTAGTTTTACTGCCATAAAAGTCCTAAAGGATTTACTGCCACAAATAACATTTGTTCTCCCAGTTCACCCCTGGGGAAAAGGGGTGAATTTTCATGAGCTTTATGTAGAATCTTTATTTTTTTTTACAAAGTATAAAGTACACTTTGTAGGAAGTGGTGGGATGCTTGGTGGGATTCAGGGACTGCAAACTAGACCATGAAGCAGTCATTTCTCAGGCAAAGATCTTTTCTTCTTACCCCATAACACTTCATTGTGACAGAACTTTGTGAGGTCCCAGGAGTACTTTGAATATAAACACTGCAATCTTGAGCTTAATTCAATATTTTGCAGAGTCAGTGGAGAAAGTAATATAATTTGTTCACTGTAATCAGCTAGTAGGTGTCTCTGAAGGTCTGATTACTTAATGTTCAAATAAAATGCACTGGTACAATCCAGATGGGAGTTGTTGGTGGCATATATAACTAAGATGGACTTGCTTAGCATGGAGTCTCTTAACCAATCAGAGATAAAAGAAAGCATTATCGATGGATACAGCTCCTTGGGAGCTCAGTGTGAATGAGAAATCCAAACCTAAACTAAATACTGTGGGCACACAGTGTCAAAGAAAGGTTATTGCACAGTGACTAAAAACTTTTTGAAGTCTGCTGCAGAGCCTCCAACATAATCCTCTGTGTCTCACAGGTTCCAGGTTGCCCAGTCATTTTTCAAATACAAGCTATTTCTGGCTTGTTGGGGTGAGAGGCCAGTATATCTCCTCTCACTTATTCTCCATTTTTTTCCTTATCAATAGCAGAGGTATGGCCACTCATGGCATCTTTTCTACTTTATAGTGGTGTGTGGCTCATTAGCAGTTTGGGGATACTGTCAGTGGGCTCAGCCGTCACTGAGGTGCAGCTGAGATTAGAGCAAGAATGGGGGATAATGAAGGCTGCATTGCTCTGTGTGGCGTTGCTGGATTATTGGGTTTTGAGTCCATATAGCCTGACCCCACCATTTCATAGCTGCAAATAGATGCTGACAAAGTCTTGAGAGAGATTTATTTTCTGCAGAACTCTGTTTTTTGAGAATTCAGTTGAAGGACAAACATTTTTTTCTCATTAGTACTTATTAGGTGCTTCTAATCCTGAAATAAGAAACTATTTTTACCTGTTCCTCATGATGACTTTCTCTTCTAGGCAGGACAGCAATACCTGTTGGACCCTTAACAGGTTATGTTTACAGCTTATCCCAGGATCTCATACTTACTATATTGAAAATCCCCTGAGCTTTATGTGAAACAGAGAAATGCTACATAATGGTCTTCTAATTTTTGTTCCTTTTGACAGCTAAATACCAAGTGATTGTGAATAAGACTCATCTGCCCAAACACAGCTGTCTGCAGCTGAACTAATCACCTTTCTTCATTAATTAATGAAGAAAACCAGACACTTCTGGGATGTAATTTGCTTCATACCAAAGTAGATACCTCAAACATACAAGAGGTCTTGAGACCTGGTAGTTTCAAAAACTGTGACCTAATTAGGTCACTATAATTAATTCAGGCAATGGGACAGCCTGTTAAGGCTTAGGGGACAACAGATGACAATTTACAGCTTTACTTATTAAGAGGAATCTTGGTAATCAATATTTCCATGTTTTGCAGTGCCTTAAAAGAATTGTATTTCTGATCTTTTTTTTTTTTTTTTCTTTGGGATAGCAGTGCCAGGATTCCTTTCTTTCCAATTCAAATGTGAGTTCCATCCATATTTTTGAAAGGCAATTCTACCCAGGGATCCCTCAGAATGAATGAGCTGAAACTGAAAAACATGTGTGACTCAAACAAATGCAACAGGCTCAAGGCAGGACTAACTGGATGCTATTTTATGAACAATGCAGGAGGTCAGATTAAATGATTCAGTAGTCCCTTCTAGGTATAAAATCTATCAAAAAACCTGAACAAGTTCAATAAACATGTAATAGCATTTTACAGAAATTACTGTAAAACCTTTAAGAATTAATAGTCATTAATAGACTTTTTATGAGATTTTCACTATATATTTCTAGAGCAACAAATTCTACAGGGAGGGATTTATTTCTCTTTAAATTGATGATGTGATGGGAAACAAAAGTCCTTATTTGAATGGTCACCCCTGGTATAGCAAAAACCCTTGTTTTCTAGTGTTGATGCCTCATATGCAATAGCAAGTAGGAAGAACAGTAATTTAGAAATGAGAGGGGGATCTCATTTTAACATGAATTTTCAAAGCATCACTGTGTGTATCATTTAGGCAACCCTTGGCTCTGACTGCTGCGTACAAATGCATCAGCCAGTGTGTGTGGGCAGTGTGAGTCATTCAATTTTCCTACTATATAATAATAAAAAAAAACAAATAATGGTGAAGCCAGCATTTAGGTCTAGAGAAAGAAGCTGTGATAATGCCACGAATCCTTGCACTCAAGGATCAACAGTGATGGCATACAAAGCAGACACAATGACAGGCAGATTTTTGCTTAACGGATGTTGATCTGAGCCGCAGGCACATTTATCCAATCTTAGTTTCATCTCGCAGCTCCTGTACCCTGACTAATACCTTTAAGAGAAAAAGTATTGCTTTAAAAGATGGTAACTCAAGCCTATAGGAATTCAACACATTTGAGAACAAGTTAATTCTTTTGGGTGAAATCACAGGCTTCTGGTCTTTCTTCCTTCCTCTTATTCCCCTCAGTTATATCTGTTTTACATTTTAATGTAATATATTGTACTGTAGAGGCTGTAGTTTCAATTCATGCTAGTGAAAAAGAATAGAAACCCAGAGCTGCTGCAATACTGTATGCCTTCTGGGGATCCCTGCAGCCAAATGTGTCTGGAGAACTTCCCTTCGTAGAATATAACTTCATCATCCCTAGTAAGAGACAGGCATAAACATCCCATAATATAGTTAAATACCTATTCTGCACACATAGACAAGTTTTTCATGACACAAAACCCCACGTTTTTAATTGCTTTTATTAACATTACTGCACAAAGATAGGACAAAGAATTGTTCTTACAAATCTTATTTTTGGTGAGATATGGGTATTTTAAGCAGATCAAGCATGGAAAGGGAAGGTGATTTCAACAATTTTTAATAATCAGACCATCACACTCAGGTTTACAGATGGATTGCAGATAATGTGATGGTCCAAATTAAGAAAATTAAGAATGAGAACTGTCAGAAGGAGTTAAATTAAATAGGGAAAGAGTCAAGCTTCTAATCCCATTACAGTATTCACATATAAAAGACAGTCAATTCAGTGGCATCATAAAACATGGACATGTTGACTCTAGAAAAACTCAGTGAGGCCAGTCACATGAGTAGAATAATCATTGTAATGGCATAAAAACTCTATATGTAAAATTGGCTCAAGAAATATTTTCTGGAGTGTTCAAGACTCAGAAAACATTTTCTGTCTGAAGTGCTTTAAGGGTGAAGCATTATTTTTAGGTCTATATAATATACTTGAACTATGGAGACTCTAAATGCTAGCAAAATTTAAAGTATCATTTAGGAATGTGCTGCTGATGATGCTTAGTGACACAAAGAGAAATGTGATAGTGCTGATAATGATACTCTCGCATGATTTTTTCCTCCATGTGAAAGGGACCAGGGTTTGAATCAGAAGTGTGAGTATGCTATAGAATTGCCCACAGTACCTTCCCAGCTCTGCGAGTGTTGGAATACTATCAATATTCCTGTGAGATTTTGATCCAAAATGGAGTGAAAATTATAGGACTGTTTATTGGTGTTGTAGAAGTAAGATACAAATTAATAAAGAAAGCAGCAGCAACAAAATGCTGCCGGTCACAATTTGTGATATGAAATTAAAGTAGACAGCCCAAAGGAGCTAGTGACAATAAGTAAATAACATTTACAAATATGCTGGAGGAAAAAAAAAGGAAAAGTAAGAGAAGCAGTCAGTCTCTTGATAGATGACAAGGGTAATAAAAAGCAGAAGGATGAGGCTTTGCACAATTCTCTTATCTTTCTGTCCTTGTTCTCACTCATGCATCCTAAGCTGGAAATGGGATCCTCTCATGTCTAATGAGAAGGGACATATAGTATAAAGGAAATAAGAAAAGCAGACATATTCCAGTGCCTTCACTGCTGCTTGTGTGAGCTTATCACCATATAGGAAACACAAAATCTGCAAGCCTGTAGCAAAGCTCAGCCCAAATGCCTGGCAAGGCTCACAACACTGCAAGAATATCCTGCCTTTCCTGCTAGGTCTTCACACCTGGCCCCACCATCCTCCCACAGCACCCGAATCCTGGTATAAATGAGCATGTCACAGCCCTGCATGGGTGTTCCAGGACTGAACAGGTTAGGAGGCAGCAGCTCTCGTGCTTATTTCTGCCTCTGCTCTGCTTTCTCACCAGAGTTCATCTGCCTTTCTCTTATAATGTGCCCCTGCATTACTAGCTGTCTAAAACTCTTCCACATCTGCTAGAGATGTGCATCACATGAAAAGGACATGATACACTTGAGTGACTTTTTTTGACTTCCCAGATTCCCTCCTAGTGTAGGTGAGATTTCTTCAGGGGAATAAACTACCAGTACAATGCTTCAGTCCTTGTGTTTCCCTACTGAGATCTCTCTGGGTGCCTTGGCATCAGACACCTACTCCACCGGGCTCTTCTAGGATTCCCATCACAGCATTGCCACGAAGCTTCCTTGAGCACTCTGCCTTCACCCCTCACTTTCCCAGTATCTCTCCCTTACTGCTTTTCCAGGACTCAGTGCCACTCCTCTCTCCTTCCTCCCCCTTCCCGTCTCACCATCATTTCCCTCCCCATTTTCCCAGCAGCAGAAGTCCCTGTCTCTGTGTCAGCTTTGTGCCTCTGCCTGAGTTCTGTTGTTAATGCAAGTCACTGTCGTAACATACAATTACACGGTTACGGATTGTGGAGCTCTATTTAGTAATCAAATCTTTGGTTTTCTCAAGTGGCAGAACATAAGTGAACTCGAAGTTTTGCCTTCTGTGGAAGTTTAACAGTGGAGGCAGGGAGCCACATGTGTGGAAAGGAAACTGGAAAGATTTATGGAAGGAAGGTAATGAGAGCTTGACAAATAGGGGAATTATCCCATGGAGTATCCCTGCGCTCCTCAGACTGCCTTCCTTTGAGCTGGAACAGTGTTGGCCTCCGGGGCTGTTCAAAAGGGGTCTGTCTGCAGACTCACAGCACTGCAGGAATGTGACAAATGCAGCCAGAAATCTACTGGCAGCTGGGACCTCCCTGAGTCTCTGTGAGCTGCTTCTAGCCAGGGAAGAGTGGGATGGAAGGGGAAAGGAAATAATTTGGGAGGAACTTCAGATGAAGAAGGTGTCTGGGCTGTCTGGACACTGAATGCTGAGTACTGATGGAGCACAAGGAGGCTGTCCCACCTCCAGGAAAGGAGCCAGCCAGTGGCTAGAATTGGGCTGACTGGGTCTGGGTCTGGGTGCCCTGGCAGAGCCAGGACAAATCAGATTTAATGTCATACTGCCTGCAGGGACAGCCTTCAGGAGCCTTTGGAAGGGCAGGTGTGTGGAGCTGTCTGCAGCTCAGTCAGTCCCAGCAGACACGTCCACGCACACTGTATGATGTTGGTCCTTCATTTCACTGCTGTTCTTGCTAATGTAGCAAATTTATTCAGCGCAGATTGCCATTGTGGTCTTGGTTAGCCCTAGGAATTTGCTCAGGTGGTGAAATTTAGGAGAGCAGTGAGTGACCCTGGCAGCTGAATGTTCATGTCTTCATGGGCTGGTGCTCTGTAGGCTCTGTCACCTTCATTGGGTGCAAATCCTGGAATAATCACCGAGTAAAACCTGTAACATACTGAAGTAGATTAACTAATGCAAAGTGCTGTTCCATCCCTGGTGCAATTTTGAGGTATTGCTCATTCTTCATTTAAATAAATACATAAAATTTTGTCCCACTAACTTGCAATACCTACAACTGAGTGTATGAAAGCTCCAGACTGATCATGCAATCATGTTCCTTGATCATGTGTTTGGAACATGTATCACATATTTATTGCTTCGGTCTATAGAAAAACATTTAAGGCAGAGAAAGAATTGCAGTAAAATGAAGTGAAGAATTTCCTGAAGTGAAATTCCCACAGCAATGTTGCTCTGCAGGACTGAGAACATACACTTAACATAGAAACTATTCCAAAAGAAAAACATGTCATTTGTGTAATGAAACATGATAAAGCTAGTACTCTCTTGGAATCTTAAATTTTGGATCTCATGATTTCTGTGTGTGTAACATTTTCAGAATTTGTACTGTGATATCAGTCCTTTCCATTAATTTGCCAGCTAGTTGCAAAAACAAAGCACTGCTTTTGTTTTATTAGTTTACCTTTTATTTACAGCATTCCTGCTTTACCAGGGGTGTGTTAAATTATTAACAGGTTATGTCCATGTTCACAGAAAACCTAAATTGAATCCAGTACAATGTGGGCTTATTAAAAGACTGGCTAACAGATTTGCTTTGCCCACAAAACTGTGCACTGTGGTTTCAAATATTCTTTTTCCAATTAAGACTATTTATTTATTTTTATTTCTAGCAGTCATGGTGAATTCTTGTCAGTGGTATTTTTTTCCACAGAAATGCTCTGTATTTTTGCAGGAGTAAAACTGCATGTTTAATTGGTTATTTTAACACCTTTAGTGTAATATCTCTGTGCTTTAATAGGGCTATAATTTTTAAATGTAGGTCCATTATTTTCTATGGCATGAATATTGGCAGACTTCTCAAGTGTCTTGCTTCTCACTGGTGTGTCTGATTTCACATTAAAATCCCTCTTTGTCCCTCTTTAGTCCCTGCTGATGACCCTTATTAACCAGAAGGATTGCTAGAGCTGAAAAGCTTATCAGGTTAGAAAGGGGCATGTTACAAAAGTATGTTTTTGTTAGAACTTAAAGTAACTCTCAGGATAAAAAAAAGAAAACCTGTCGTGTTGCACTGGGTTGCATGAAGATAAAGATAAGTATGCCATAAGGTAGATGACTTTTTCTCTAGGTATTTTTTCTGCATGATGGGATGAAGCGCTAAACAGAATCATTTAAGTTTTGCTCCACTAAAGGACATAAATCTGCAGTATTCTTTCGTAACAATTGACTGAGCCTGCATGTCAGCAGGACAGGTCTCCTAGATGGTGACAAGCAGGTCATCTACTTACTTTCTGGATGTGTTTGGAGGAAACTTCATCGAACTTTTGCCCTCTTTAGGACCTGGCCCTTTGAGTTGAGTCTCTTTAGGTAGCAGAGTTTCATTAAAATGAAGCAAAATTTGTCCATTTGTGGTAAGAAAAATCGTGTGTTATATCCTCAAATGCAGTGTGGCTGAAAAAGGCTAGGGTTCCTGATATATTTAGCCACTGAATGTGGAACTCGGTGGGAAGTGCTAAGGACAGAGGTTGAATGTGATGTTTAGTGTGTAAGAAAGGAATACCAAGTATGAATCAGAAAACTACTGTTCCACATTCTTCAGTGTTGGGGAGATATTTATCAGAATAATAATAAATCAGGACAGAGTACCTTCAAGAGCAATACTGGAAACCAGGGAAACATTAGGGACCTCATCACAAATCTTTCACCAAAATTTAACAAAAAATGTTTCAAGTCTATAATATAACATAAATTCAGACATGTAAGAAGCTTCGTGTATTTTGATGCTCCAAAGAGGATATGAAGAGGTGAACTGATTATGATTTACACTTATGTAAGAAAGATATTTGTGGAATAGACCTTTAATACAGTGGAAAGACATAATGAGATCCAATAGCCAGAATATAAGATGGACAAATATGTGTGGTTTTAGTATTGAGGGTGATCAATTCACAAAACTGCTTAACCTGGAATATGATATCTTTTCAATTGCTTGATGGCTTTGAATCAATAGTGAATATTTTTCTCAGACGTAGGCTATAGCTCACTGAGATCATAAACTTGATATAGGAGTCTGTTGTTAAAATTCTGTGGGGAAAGGTCAGACTAACTGATCATCTTATATAACCTATGATTTATGAATAATCTTGTGATTTATGAATCAATTATGTGATCTTGTCCAGTTCTACATTTTGATTCCTGTTTTTATATGACCTGTGTTTGAGTATAGAATCTTCATGCACAGTAGTCTATAGAATCAGGCAGAAGATCAGCAACATTTCTTGGGGAAATTTGTGAATTACTAATTTTTCTGCTTTTCCAAAGGAGTCAAGCAAATGGAAGAAATGTAAAGCAAATGGACATTGAAACCCTTAGCAATCCTTTCCTGCTGACTTGACCAAGAGGTCAGTTGACATATGATAACTTGTGGCTGGGTTCAGACTACACAGATATGCAAAGAAGATATTTTTGCTCAGCCTGGACCCCGATGAGAGTAGTTCAGGCTGAGCAGAGTGTACAAGAGGATTTGCATTTCTTCTCTGTTTAAAGTTCATTCCTTTTAAAGTATGTCCTCTTTCAAAAAATACTATAAGGGAGGAGTGGAAACAGAAAAAAAAACCAGCCGTAGAAGGGTTTTTCCTTTGTATCCACTTAAACTAAGAACATAAGTGAGGATTAAGCTATCTGAACAAATAGAAAGCTGATTCTCCATAAGTTGAAACATGACTCAAAGCAAAATGAAAATTTCTTCTTTGCAAAAGTATGTCATTATGTTGCTGTTGCTATTGAAAACACTTGTTTTATTCAAAAGCCTTGTTATAAAACCTTCATAAGAGCAAAGAGATGGCTGAGAAGCAGTCCCCATAAGCCATAATTGGAGAATCATAAATGTAACCATTATTTCTGTGCTCCTGGAGTCTGTACAATTTCTTTCTCTCATCAAGGATTAAAATAATGAAAAAATCACACTAATGTTGTCAGAGCATGGTTCATACTTTAATTCAAAGTTTGTGGGCTAATCCTGGCAGTGGCATAACTACAGTGAAGTTTATTGAAGTTACTCCACAGAGGGATTAGATGCTGTTTGTTTCCTCATGCCTCTACTTTCCAGTCTGATAATATGCCTTTATGTAATCAGTTAGGTTTTTCAACCATGGCTGAAATATTTACTATATTGTTTTTATAATTTGAAGCTGCAACTTAATTTTTATTTCATTTCAATAATATCTTTGTCAATTGGCAACATACAGTGCTGAGTATGTTAAGTTTCTATTTAGGTTGCACATGGGTGATGAATGTATACTCCCAGAGTAACCAGAAGCTGAACTCTAATAATTATGATTAATACTGTTTGGAAATAAATTGTGTTCATTTTAAGCTTAATGAAATTTAAATAGTCGATTTTACACTAAAAATTATGCTTACAGGATCTTGAACCAACCCTCTCTGTGATGAATGCATTCACATCACAGTGCTCTTATCTGTGAGGAAATGTAAGCTTCATTTTGCTATGGAATACAATTTATGGCATGAAAATGCCATGTCCCAGAACTATGCACTCCTTCTTTCCAAATGACCAATACATAACTTTTGTTTTGCAAGTAATCCATTGGCTAAAATAAGAAGGAAAAATGAAAAAAACCAAAACCCAAAAAACAAACGAACAAAAAAACGCCAAACCCAAAAAGCCCTGAGGGTATTTACAATTCTAAAGATTTTGATGTATTACCCGTGAAGAGAAGCAGTATATTCTTAGACCCTGAGCACAATAATATCTTCTGGGTCATCATGTTACAGAGGGATTGCGCTTATTTAGATATCCTTAAGGAATTTAAGAAGAAATGCTAGGCTTATGTCACATTGCTCTTAACCCTAAAATGCAGAGGCATCTGAAGAAGTTAAACTGGTACCTGTGTACATTTATATAAGTCTTCTGAAGCTTGGTCAGCTATGCAGAACCACAGCACAGAGAGAGTTTCCTGGAAAACATAACTCCCCTCGACTGTTCCAGTAGCAGCATCCTCTGGGGATTGTCTGTAGGAAGTGAAATGGCCTTTTCTGAGTCAGGTCTGCAAGTGTTTGCTTACTCTTGGTTCAAGTGCACAGTAACCCACCAGAGTGGGAACAGGGTGAAAAGTGAACTCTGTGCAGCCACCACACTGGCCATTTTAATTTTACCTTCTTCTACTGGACAAGCTGAAGGGTGTCACAACCCATGTTCTTCTAGCAGCTCTAAAAGCCCAACCATTAAGCAGGAAGGGGAGTGTTGCCTGACTGTGGAGGGATACCAAAGGATGATCCTTCCATCTTTTGCGGAAAAATAGAATTTTTCTCAAGACTTTGGAAATCCAGTCATTAGTGGGTAGAAAGTGAGATTTCCAGATGTTTGAGACTGCATATTTTCTTGACTATATAAATCTTTTAATTTTGAACTAGACAGGATCTATTTCCATGTTTGTAACACTTTTCCTGTGGCAATTAAAGAAGTTATTCTGTATTTGATAGTATAAAGCTCACCTCAATGAACAGCAAAACTCCCATGGGCATCTGTCAGATCAGGTTATTGCCTCCTATTCTTTGAGTACTCTCAGTTGATTGTGGCTCTTCCTTGCCTGTGAGGAAGCTTCTAGGCTCTGGTGCTTATTCTGATGTCTATTGAGCATCCTTTTGCCTGGTAACATTATTTACCTTTCCTGCCCCTATGTCCCTTTTGTCTCAGGCTCTTGACAATGCTGTCAGTTGGTGTGGTGGTTATGTTTACTCTATTCTATATTTCACTTCAAAAAGAAGAGAAAGAGTTGGATTTTAAGTCATCAAAATGATGATTTTGACAATATGAAAACATTAATCTACTAAACTATATGTAGAAAAAAATAAATTCAATGCAGTAAGCAAATGAGTGAAGTCTTGTGTCACTGGGGAAGCTGTAACAGGGATGAGCAATATTTATTTTATTCTCATGTTTCATAGTTTCTCAGACTGCAATGCCAAAAAGGCCTATTAGGATCATCTAATTTGGACCCCTTGCATAAATAGAATTTCACCCAGTAATTTCTGTGTCAAGCCTGATAATTTCTTTCTCCAAAGATATATTCTTTTAGCAGCTTTGTGCTTCTTAATGGTTATTGATTTAAGTGTCCTCCATCCTGCTCTTAAAAATGCTTTGTTTAGTGGATGGAAAAGTACATTTTGTTTCTTGTCTTAACAAAATAAGATTCTTTACTCAGCTTGGCATTTTTCTTCTTTTTCTATAGCAAGAAACTCCTGCATAGCAGCTCAGGGCATTTCAGGGAATATTCTCAATTGTTAGTGGAAAAACCCTATTGATTTCAAGTAACAACTGGGGGGAAAAAACCCACAAAAACAAGAGAAGAGAAAATGTGAATACTTGGCATACAATTAGCAGATTCAGCAGCTTCATTCACTACTCTAATTGTTTATAGACCGAAGGACAGGTTGATAGTAATAACTTACTTCTTCCAAAATGATTATACTGTTCATGTCAGCTTTGCTTATCCTCCCAAAACAGTTTGAAGAGGTGACTCCCTAAAATACTTATTCTTCAGCCAAAAAGATGGGAAAAAGCAGTAATACTGGCATGGCATGAATTTTCAGAAGTGGGTTTGAGGAACAAGCAGGATGATCTGGAATCATTTGTCAGCTCCCGGAGCTGTGATATCACTGGAGTTAGTGAGACTTGGTGGAATGAGTCCTACTGTTGGAACGCTGAGATGGAGGGTTACAGGCTATGCAGGAGCAATAAGCAGGGCAAGCTAGGAGTTGCAGTATATGTAAGGAAGAGGTTTGTTTGCACAGTCCTTACAGTTAGTGATGATGCAGTGGAGAGGATCTGTGTGAGGATTAGGGTGACAGAAAACAAAGGAAATGTTGTAGTGAGTGTCTACTACTGATTGCCCTCCAGAATGAAAGCAGCAATGAATTATTCTATAGGCAATTAGGAGAAACCAAACCTTTGAATTGGTAGCCCTTGTCCTTATGGGAAATTTCAACTTCCCTGACAGCAATTGAAAAATCATACTACTGTGATGAACCAGCACTGGAAATTCTTGAAGTTAATATGAGATAACTTCTTGTCATAGATATTCAGTGAGCCAACTAGGAAAGATGTGCTCTTAGACTTGCTATTTATGAATAGAGAAGGATTTATTGAGGATGTGATGGTGGGTGGATGTCTTGGCCACAGTGATCATGAAGTGGTTCAGTTTAAAATTTTCAGTGCGATGAGAAAGAAGGAGAGCAGACTGAGGAGAGCAACTCAGGCAGTTGGACTAGATGATTGTTCTTCCAACCTGAACAGGCTATCATATTCTATTTGAATAAGTGTGGTTGGGAGGAGGGCATACAGGACCTCCTGTCAGAGAAAGGAGGGTACAAGGGCTCCCACACACATACCATGGGCTTGGCGTAAGGAGCCACAAGGTGTGTTATGCTACACTTAGAATAAACCTGTCTTTAGAAGATTTTATAGATGCTACAGTCACACTGTTCCTGTGAAGCACCTTATGTGCCTGCAAGGCATTAAACTCTTTGCATATACTGATAGTGGCAGTGGAGTGGAAGTTAGAAAACATGCTCCTAACAAAGGCCCAGGACTGGTAGGACCAAGATAATATGCTTCAGCAATCTAAATTTTTCAGGTCTGAGTTTTGCAATGATGGTTATTTGTGCTGCTGGTTCCTATTCTCTTCTAGACTAGCATCCCTCTTGCGACAAAGTGGAAGAAGTGAGGAGGTCCACAGCTCTGCCTAATTAGTCTGAAAAGAATATAGGGCTTAGAAAAGAAATGGCAAATGTCCATTGTGAATACTAGAGGCATTTATAGTTATATATTTTCTTACATTTCTTCGTATTTCAACTCTAAAGTGACATAATGTTCCAACATAACCCTCTCTAGAGTTAGGGCTCCTGCCCCACCCCCCAAAAAAACCCCCAAAGGAACAGCAAAATAAACAGTGCATGTGGACAGCTGTACTGCTTATGTTGACATTTGGTTTTACTCATTCAGTTGCAAATGGGAAAAGAACATAAGG
>JAWWTY010000106.1:78336504-78478695 GCA_035222235.1 Margarornis squamiger | reverse complement strand
TTTCTGGTGTTGTTCACTTGCTTGAAACTGTTCACCCTGGTTGTTTTGGCAGCCTTTGAGACAGTGTTCTCCAACAACTACCCAATGAATAAATAACAGGAAAACGTAGGAACTGATGGCAAGTTTTAATGATGGATATAGAAGGAACATGAATGACTTAGAAAAGTTGTTGACAAACTGCTGATAAATTTATTCACAGAATCAAGGATGGTAGCATTTGCAATGAATTGCAGAAGGACCTCATTACCCAGTGCAATTTATCAGCAAAGAAGTAAGGGGAGAAAACACTAGTGAGTCAATATAAATATGTGGTGCATCCACATAGAGGAAACTACAACTAAGTTTGGGGTGTCGATTTCAAAAGCATAGAACTGAAGGAGTTAAAGAGATGAATGACAAAGTTGTTGAAAAGAATAAAATGGATTCCACTCTAGGAATAATTAAGAAGATGACTTTTCAACCAGAAAAGAGATGAGAGATTTACTTTAAAGTTCATGAAGTTATGACATGACATGAAAAAAGAAAAAACGGAGAATGAATATTCATAGTTTCTCATAAGGGGGAAAAAAAAAAGACACAAACAGAATATCTTAGGTTCAAAGAATACTGAATAGTGTTTTGGCTAAAAGCAACACACATATGTAAAGAAAATCTAGGCTATGGTAATCATTAATAAAATGTTTTGGAAAACAAAAGCTTATATGGATTTAAAAAGCAAGTACAAAATGTGGTGTTGAGGGCAAAGCATTAAACACAATTAAAAAAATAATAAATCACCTTTGTCTTTGAGCTGCTGATCACTAGGAGGAAAACCAGGGACATTTATAACTCTTTCTGGCACTTTTTTCATAGGAACATGTAACTATTCCATAACAGAGAATAGTGGAGGAAGTGAACCTCTGGTATGACTATTCTCATGGTAGAGTTTCTCAGCAATACTACTTTTAGACTATTATTCTTCTGCTTTACTAAATTGCATGGATTAAATTATTTTTGTTGGCAAAATTCTGTTATGCTTTACTATTGCTTTGCTTACACTGCATACTGCAGTCAGGAAACATAATAAGGTATTTGGAAGTATTACAAAAATTCATCTGCATTGTTGAGATCTGTCAATCTGACATTGAGCATTCACATTTAGTAAGGCAAGGACAGCTTGCAATGAATAATTAAATTATTTCTATTAAGATATTACATTGTAATGAGAGTCTGCAGTCTGTAATGTGTAAGCTGCAGTCTGTGTCACTCTGTTCTGCTCCTGAGGACCAGAACTCCACATTCTAAAGTAAAGAATGTTTTTTTCTCTGCAGTTACTTGCTATCATCTTGCAAAGGGATGTTTTCCATGCCCTTGATGATACTGATGAGACCTGTTGGATTTTGGTTTTCTTTTAAGTTGGTGTGTATAAGTTTAAAAAATTAGGATGTAGGAAAGAAAGATATGATGATATACAATAAAAATATGATATACGTTGTTGTAATGGGGTGAATCACAGAAGTGCTATTGAGAGACCTCTTACTGTATGCTATGGATCAAATGCCTGTCTAACATTGTGTGCTTCAATATGCTTTGGATACTGGTGCATATGCAAGCACAGTACCACAGTTCTTGGAACTCTCACCAGCCTTTTAGCCATCAGGGTGCTTGCAGCAGGCATGGGTAGAACCCTTCCCAAATCTTTGTTCGTGAAGCCAAGCCATGATGACCACAGACCTTGTAGACTGATTTGCTCTTTGTTTAAAAGGAAGTTAATCAGTTAAAAATTTCTGAAGAAGGCTATATTAATTCTACATATATTTCATGAATAAGGGATGTAATTACTAACAGATGAGGGGGAAGGGCCAAGAGTGAATGTGAAAAGGAACATTAACTTTCCTTGTCTCCATTGCAGTTATATGATAGTCCATATCTACTATACTTCTTCACAGTGTTCATACTCCTTCCTAATTAGTACTGCACTCAAGATGAACCCTGTAGTGAACAACCTTTAAGTAAAAATCTTCAATATTCAGAAAGTTATAAACCAGAACATTTGTTCCAGTAAATATTTCAATATTTTATGGCTTGGTGGTTTGTTTGGTGTTTTTTTTTTCTTTTGTTTGTTTTTTTTTTTTATTATTTTTTATTTTTTATTCTGTTATGGAATGTGAATTTATTCTAATGATGAACTAAAAAAAAACAGCTGTTGTCTTTAGATACTTCTTGGATACATGTACCTATATATTTGAAAACCTATTAAAATAGCATTTTTCACTGAATGAACTTAATGAACTTAATTCCAGTGAAAGATTTTAGTCTGATAAAACCAAAATTATGATATTGAAATCACAATAGCAAAAGCAAACAGATTTTTTAATTAAAAAAAAGGAAATATTTTTATGATTTTTTTTATTAGTAGTATTATTATAAGATAGTCCTCTTGCTAATAGGAAAATTTGCCAAGCATATTTATTGAAAGAGCACTAGTTCTTTATACATAGCCAGTAATCAGACTCAAGACACAAGAGGTTATAGACCAAGCAGTCAATCAGCAGTAAATTTGAAGCAGTATGTTAATATGCTCTAGCTCCATCTAGCTTTACTTTCAGGATAACTCATATCAGACAAAAGTTCTTCTTTGCAAACAATATGGGAGTTGTTTTGTCTGAACTGATCATAGAACAGTTCCAGGAGTAAATCTTGGGGTCACAATGAAATTTGAGAGGAAAGGTCCAACTTTCCTTTGGTTCTGTAAAAGTTTGGATCAGGGTCTCTAAACTGCATACCAGTAGCAGAAAAATTGAAAAACATAGATTCTTTTCATCTTATTTTACTATTATTTCTTATCTAATTATTTTATTTCACATTTCTTAAAAGCATTATGATAGTGACACAAAGACTTTAGAAATATTGTGCTGAAACTGAGATACGAATAGCTAAAAGTTTTTTGCTCTTTTGGGCATTTTATAATCTCAAGACCAAGGAGCTTTTTATTCTGCAATCACTATAACCAATTTCAATGGGGCTAGTCATAAGACTATGCTAATAGTTATCAAGAATGCATTTTTTCTAAAGGAAAAGTATTATGGCACCCTAAATGGCCAAGAAGGGTAAGGAAGCAATATAATTGAGATCATGTGAATAAGATTTGTTATACTCCTCATCATTCACAGCAACCCAGTCTCCTTCTGTAAAATGGGACCATAATGCCATTATGTTGATACAATGGAAGTTGGGACAGTGTTCAAACAGTGGTGCCATTAAAGAGAAATAGTGACCTTGTCAGATTAAATCTTTCTAATAGCAGTTCATTGTCTATATCTCTTCTCTCTTTCTTAATTATTTAGGAGTACCATTGTTGCCTAAAATGGAGGGAAAAAAAAAATATTTTCAAACAATATTATAGATAAAGTAGGTCGATATTCTTTAACAAAAGTGCTTTCAGGTGCCACAACACGTAAGTACACACCCCAGCATAGAATTCTCACAATTTAATAGCTTTAACTAATTATCATATCTAGTGGGTACATCCAACCAGAAAACCATTTGCCCTCAGAATACCACCCTCAGAACTGCCCTGTTGGAGCTCCTCCAAGGGTTCTGGGTCCTCTCTTTTGTTTTGACTATAATATATCTTATTATTCCAGTCTAGGTGCATGTGTCCCAAACAAGATATCCTTGTTAAAATTTCTTTCCTCGAAAAGACCGTTAAACAGAATTTCAAGAATGTGGCACAAACTGTGAGAAAGGAGTTTAAAAACTAAGTGCTGTCTTAAGAGGAGAAACTATACAGCTATACAAAAATCTATAAATATATAAAAGTCTTAAGGCATCACCATGATATTTTAATCTAACAAACCATAGTTTGTCAATAATCAAGTATCAGAATTTACAGACTTCTGTAGAAAACTGTGATTCAGGTAGTGAAAATCCTTGCATCTGTATGTTTAAGTTTTCTGGATCAATCATTCTTAACACTGTTTACAGTAATCTATTTCACAGAAATAAATTTTGATCTCTTATTCCCAAAGGAAGTAAAGTGTCTGCTCTTCTGTTTGATGCAGAGTCTTTGGTTATAAGAATCGAAGTCACTGAGATCAACCTTCCCTTTCATGACTTTTCTTTTTTTCATTATGTTTGGAGATTCTGAATTGACCTTTGCTTTTGCTTGAATTTAATTTTATACTGTTGAAGGCTAAAAGTGGCATCAGTAGAATTCAAAACATTTTGAAGCTGAAGGAGGGTGCCTAGCAAGTTGCTTTTCTTATTTTTCAGGATGCTCTGAGATTGAAACAAAACACACTGAAATTAGAACAAGTCTATTTTTGGAATCCTTCAGCTAACTTGATACTGAGAGCAGTGAACCTGTTAATGAGTTTACAGTTGCATTTTAGGAAGCCTTAAAGCCCTCAGCTCTTTGATGGAAAGATTTAGGATTAGCATAGATATGCTGTCATTCCTCTGAAATTTCAAGGAAAATAAAAGTCAGATATCACTAATGTATGCCACAGGGCTAAGTTAGAAGTATTTTCTCAGTTTCTACTCTAAGATCAAGATGTTTCTATATTTATCTCAATTTTGTTTAACATATTTTTAATAATAAAATAAAATATAAATTTACTTATTTACCTGTAGGTTCTTCTCAGAAATAAAATTAAATTATACCATTAAATTTATTCCTTTATGTCATCAAAATATAAATATAGTTTGTAACAAAACTGTAAATTAAATAACAAGTGTAAGTCTATATGATATTTTTCTAAAGGCTCTGAATTCCAGAGTCATATTAAGAAAACACGTTTCTGAGACATACATGCTAAGACTCAGTAAAACTAGAAAACCAGACAGATGATAAGGTGGGCAAAGGTTGTTCTGGGGTAGTGAGGTCTCCTAAAACAATACCACCTGCATCCCACATCAAGAACTTCTCTGCTGAGAGGAAAAGAAGGAGACTCCCTTCTAAGGGGAGCAGAGAGCCTGACGTGCAGACTGAACCCACCTCACAGGGAAGTCTCCTATCTCCCAGAGGCTCAGATAGGAACCATTACTGGAAAACTCTCCAGTCTAGTAAGGCCCTCTGATTACTCTCTGCTATTGGTTGTTCAAACTGGAAGTGATGAAATAACAAAGAGAAGCCTGAAGGCAATCAAAAGAGACTTCAGGGCCCTGGGATGATTGATAGAAGGATCAGAAGCACAGACAGTGATTTGCTTGATCCTTCCAATAACAAGGAATAATATTGATAAGAATAAGCACATCCATCAGGTCAATGAGTGGCTTCTCTGTTGGTGTGACCAGAAAAAATTTTGGATTTTCAACCATGGGATGATCTACTCAACACCTGGTCTACTGACACCTGATGGGATGCACCTGTCTCAGAAGGTAAAAAGAGTTCTAGCACAGAGGCTAATGGGCTTTGTTGACAGAGCTTTAAACTAGCTTGGATGGAGGAAAAGATCAAAACCAGGCTTGCGAGTGATAAGCCATGAGATGGTGTGCCAAAACTTGACGAAAAAAGCACTAATGGAATCTGTCTATCTGCCTCAGAAGGCATTGGCTACAATGTACCACACCTGAAATGTTTCTGCATTGATTGTCCTCAGCATGAGGGAGGAGCTTGAAGCTTTGCCCCAGTCCAGAGATTTTATATCATGGGCATGAGTAAAACCTGTAACTGGAGTGCCATGTTGGATGGCCACAGGCTCTTCAGGAGGGACAGGCAGGGCAGAAGAGGCAGAGATAGCAGTGTATGTAATAGAAGCGTTAGAATGTTTGAAGCTCACAGTTGGCAATGGTACAGCTGAGAGCCTCTGGGTGAGAATCAGGGGGCAAACAAATAATGTGGATGTCATTGTGGTAGTTTGCTATAGACCTCTCAGCCAGTACAAAGATGCCTATGAATTATTCTTTGAGGAACTAAGGGGCACTTCTACGTCAACTGCCCTTGACCTCATGGGGGACTTTAACTTTCCAGAAATTAACTGGGACTATCACACAGTTGGTACAACCTGTGCCAGAAGATTCCTAGAAAACTTGGATGACAGCTTTAAGGAAGAGGTTCTAAGGGAGCCAACTCAGAAAGATGCTCTCCTTGATCTGCTGCTTGTCAACGCAGCAGATCTCATGAGCAAAGTAGGGATTGGTGGCCATCTTGGCCACAAAGAACACATAGGTATTGAGATTAAAATCTCGATTGGCAGAAAGAAAAGTGCCAACAAAACCTCAACTCTGGACTTGAGGAGAGCAGACCTCAGGCTCCTCGGGGATTTAGCATGTAAGGTCCCCTGAGAAAAGATTTTTGAAGGTGCTGAGGTCCATCAGTACTGGTCATTTTTCAAACCTCAACTCCTTAGGGCAGATGAGCAGGCAATTCCCTGCTCTGTCAGAGGTCAAGCAGGTGAGGCAGAAGGCTCGCTTGGCTGAGCAGGGCTCTTTTCTTTGAAATAAGACAAAGAAAAGAAAGTATCTGCCCAGTGGAAGCAAGGTCAAGTGACATAGGAAGAATTCAGGGATGCTGTTTGCCACTGTAGGGAGAAAATTCATGCAGCCAAAGCTCAGAACTGGAGTTGAAGCTGCCAGAAATATGGGGGACAAGAAAAGAACATTTTTTTCAAATATATTAATTGGCAATAAGCAAAGTAGAAATATAATTAGCCCATTACAGGATGAGAATCATCCCCTCACAAACAGGGACAGAGGCAAGGCAGACATATTTAATCCAGTCTTTGCCTCTTCCTCAACACAGATGATGGACCAAGGGGGTTGTCAGAGCTGGAGGACCATGACTGCAAGAATACTCAACTTCCAGTCGACTCTGAAATTGTGTGGGATCTCCTCCTCCAGCTGGATCCTTATGGATCTATGTGGCTTAATGGGATACATCCCAGAATCCTTAAAGACCTATCTGATGTTGTTGCAAAACCTCTCTCAATGATTTTTTAGCAGTCTTGGGATGTGAAAAGGTCCCAGCTGGCTGGAAGTTCATGAGTGTTTTCCCAATTTTCAAAAAGGGCAAGAAGCAGCTCAGAAACAACAGGCCTGTCATTCTCACTTCAGTTCCTGGTAAAGTTATGGAGACGATTATTCTGGAAAGTACTGAGAAACACCTGAAAGACAACACAGTCTTTCGTCACAGCCAGCAGGGCTCCATGAGAGGAAAATTTTGATTATCCAACCTGACTTCCTCTTATGAGAAGGTAACCCACCTGTCTGATCAAGGGAAGTCAGTTGATGTAGTCTTTTTTGATTTTGGTTTTGATACTGTCTCTCACAGGGTCCTTCTGGACAAAATGTCCAGCACAGCTGGATAAACACATCATGTGGTGGGTGAGCAATTGGCTCACAGATTGGACACAGCAGGCAATAGTGAATGGAGTAATATTAGACTGGAAACCTCTCACTAATGTGGTTCTGCAGTGCTCCATCTTAGGCCCTGTGCTCTTCAACAGCTCCATAAATTACTTGGATGCAGGACTGGAAGGGATACTAAACAAGTTTGCAGATGACACAAAACCGGGAGGAGCTGTTGTCCCTCTTGAAGGCAGGGAGGCCCTGCAGAGAGACCTTGACAAATCAGAGGACTGGGCAATCACCAAACATATGAAGTTCAACAAGGGAAAGTGCTCGATTCCGCACCTGGAATGGGGCAACCCTGGATGCGTGTACAGACTGGGGAATGAGATGCTGGAAAGCAGAGCCATGGAAAGGAACCTGGGAGTCCTGGTCAATGGCAAGTTGGATATAAGTCAGCACTGCCCTGGCTGCCAGGAGGGCCAACCGTGTCCTGGGGGACATCATGCAAAGCATCACCAGCCGGTCGAGGAAGGGGATTGTCCCGCTCTGCTCTGCACTGGTGTGATCTAACCTTGAATATTGTGTGCAGTTTTAGGCACCACAATACAAGATATTAAGCAATTAGTGTCCAAAGGAGGGCAATAGCAATGGTGAAGTGCCTTGAGGGGAAGCCATATGAGAAGCGGCTGAGGGCACTTGGTGTGTTCAGCCTGGAGAAGAGGAGACTGAGGGGAGACTTCATTGCAGTTACAACTTCCTCATGGGAAGAGGAGAAGGGGCAGGCACTGATGTCTTGTCTGTGGTGACCGGTGACAGGACTCAAGGGAATGGCCTGAAGTTGTGTCAGGTGAGGCTTAGGTTGGATATTAGAAAAAGGCTCTTCACCCAGAGGGTTGTTGCGCACTGCAATGGGCTCCCCAGGGAAGGGATTACAGCACCAAACCTGACAGAGTTCAAAAAGCGTTTGAACAGTACTCTCAGGCACATGGTGTGACTCTTGGGGATGGTTCTATGCAGGGCTAAGGGTATGATCACTATGGGCCCTTTCCAATTCAAGACGTTCTGTAATTCTGTGCAATTCTGTGCTTCTGTATAATACCAATATAATGGTCTCTGACCAAGGAAAGAAACAAACACACACACATATGTGTATGCAGATATATATATATGTATTTATAGTTTAAATTCCCAGTGTTGTAAGTGATCCTGTGACTCCAGATTTTTTCCTGTAACTTCTGAAAATTAAAAGTTGGCAATATGGTATTTTCTATATGCAAAAGCGCTTCTTCCTGAAAGAATTCACAATATGTTTAAAAAGACCCAGCCTACGTGCTAACATATTCATGCACATTTTCTGCAGTCAAAAAGAAGGGATCAAAATTTGCAGCAGTATTCAGAAATAGTTCTTTTGTCTGTGTAATCCAGATGTAAATTCCATAGTCTTAGTTTTTAAAAGGAATAAAAATTTAGCATCAAATTATGGTTTTTAAAAAAATAATAATAACTATGAGAGCTAGTGTATTCAAAACTAGTTCAGTTAGGACACACATCAAAGTAATTTGCATCAGATGCTGTCTCAGTATTGCTGATCTATTTCTTATAGAAAGAAAGCTCAAACTGAAACTCTAATTCAAATTAATCTGAAAAATTTTTGTATGAAGCAATTTAAATTTTGTGGAACATAATAGACCATTTTCTTTCTGTAGTTTTGTATTCCAAATAAGTACCTCACTATGATCTAGTATAAAAGATCCATTTGCAACTACTTTTTTTTTTTTCCCCTTGACTGATGACTTTTAAATTTTTTTAATTGATGTATGTCTTCTATAACTATGCCTATACAATCAGTTCTTTCACATAAGTGGACTACTGCACTTCTGCCTTCTGAACACCAGCTGTGCTTCACTGGTAGTCATTGTTGTAAGTCCAAAGCAGAACAACTCAAAAACCATTCTGCTGACAAAACTCTGCTGTGCTGAAGCAGTAGGCCACCATCTGCATTTCTCTCCTGAACTCATTTTTAACTAATATATTGTATAACTGAACGATTTTCTCCTATACTTGGGGAGCTTATTCTCTTTTCCTTCATCATTTCCAAACAGCTCATTGTTTCCCTTGCTATTATCTCTGCAAGACTGCAAATTCTACAGAGCTGCAGGTGACTTTTAACAGAAGTGAGGAATCGATACAATGGATAATTTAAAGCAAGATAGACCTCAGCAGAAAGGAAAAGTTACCTGCAGAGTGAATGTGTCCAAATTCTAATGATTCTTTATCAATTGGAGTTTCTGTCCTGCTCTGTTTTGAAAGATGTAGCTATCTTCCTCTACGTAATTTAATTTACCATTTTTGAACTCACTGCCAGATTTCCAGATCACCAAAATTATCACCTTAACATCTGTGTTTTTCTTCCTTTATATCATTGTAGATAGGATTATTTTTTTTTAATTTTTATTTTTTATCTGGTACAAATCTTTGTTTTTCTGCTGCCTCTAACAGCTTGGTAAGCAGCTTCACAGCATTCTGTTTCACATTTACATTTGATGCCAAGTCCCTTTCTACTGATTATCTCAGCTGGAATGCCAGAGGAACAGGGAGGAGGGGAAGGGCTTAGCAGTTATGTCCTGCAAACGAAATCATCCGTTATTCAAAAGCAGTATGTGGTGTTCAGTTCTCAGAACCACAGTGCTTTTTCTTTTGCCCTCTGACCTGGAAAATACCAAAGAAAATGAATAGCTGAGAAGTCAGTGTATATGAAAGACTACTCTTCAGGTATGGAGATTTAAATGCAACTGATTTGAGGATGAGGCTTATTTTAGGATTCTAAAATATAAACTCTCTTCAACCAGTCGCGATCCCTCAGTTGAAGTATGAAAATTACAAGAAAAAGAAAGTAAGTACTGATAATCCATAAAATGTCGTGAATAATGTTTATATGGTACCCTTTAGTCACCATAAACTTTAATACAAAATATCATCCCTATAACTAATATAATATATTTATGTATATTTTATATTTATATAACTAATATAAATGGAATGGTTAAGAAAGGGTTTGTATCTTTCATTATTTTTCAGATACTGCTAAAGAAGAGCTCTTTTTTTGGTCATGCTAAACAGGTTTCCAAATAAAGACAGTTTAACATCCAATATTGCTCTGGGAGTGAAAGATGCTAACACTAAATACTCCAGGAAACAGGCTTGAGATAATTTTGACACCCATGTGTATGATGGCAGCCTTGTTCTCTTTCACAATACAGAGTAATCTTTATACATTTCATGCAGGAAGATCTCATATACCATCAACTGTCCATCCAGTGTCTTCTATATATTCTGGATATGCTGTACGAAGCTGTTAAATAAAAGACCAATTGAAATGCTGATGTCATTTTATTATTGTCACAGTGTGCATGGAACAGATTTCAGAGGCACAGCTTGGGTCAGAGTTGATTTTGAAATAATTTCCAAGACAGGAAACTTAAAGTAATGAATTAATCTCTTCATCATTAAAGATTAAAACAATGGTCTGTACTCTGAAGGAAAAAATGGGCCACAGTGCCTCCAGAAGCCCTTCTGTGAAAGTCCAAACTGATGGATTTGTTCTAGCATAGTAACCCTTCTTCTCTGATAACGTGGATAAGTTTCTGTATGAGAAAGAGGGGAAAGAAGAAGCTTTTGGAAGGCAGTAGGGAATAGTGTGTGCTTAGGTCATAACATGTATAAATTATGCTAGAGAAGACCCAAACTGAGAGATTCGCAAACTGTTTCTGAACGTTGGTATTTACTTACACTGTTACAGAGGTTTAAATGCTAAATTCAGAAGTGACTGGCTAAAAAAAAAAAAAAAAAGTGTAGTAAAAGAACTGTGAAATATTTTGATGAACATTTATGCTCTAGAGAAGATGTATGGTTGAAATTAATATGCATTTAAATATTTAAAGGTTTAAATGCAGGATAACCACATTGGATAAAGAAACATGTTTCACTGGGGCCTCTGTGGATTTGTATATGCAAGTCCATTCTTTTAGATATTGAACTGCGTGTTTTACATGAGGCTAACGGAACTAGAGAAAAGTGTGGTTAATCAGCCAGCTAGGCAGATACGTGAAGGCGTTGAAGCATAATCCATAAACAACATTTTATGTAATTATCTTTTCTATCTACTTTCTTGTTATAAAAAAACCAAAAATAATCAACACTGCTCTGAGCATTCAGAACTCAGAATTAATTGCAGTTTGAGGAATGGTTTTCCTCACTAATATATAAAGCTGGTATCTTCAAGTGGATGGAAGTATTTTGATTTTCAGAGAGCAATTCATTTTCCTGCTCATACAGCAGAATGTTCAATTTGCTATGTCTTAGGAGCCCTAGTCATTTACCTTGTAGAGAAACAATGGAGAATTCATATCCAGGTAGTGTGGCAGTTAGAGAGCAATGAGGATACTCGTGGGTGCCTAAAATGTCTCTGGACACCAGTGTTCAGACACCTGCATTCCACTCTCAGGTTCAGAGAGAGACAAAGAACTGTTAGATTAAACAACACAGACTAAACTTATTTGGGAAGTCTATAACAAGCAATAAATTGCCTCAATAGTAGTTCAAAGAAATACACAACAGCATGTAAAAAGGCTGTCATTTTTTTATTTTTTTTTTTTTCTGCCTTTCCATGACTATGCAGGCTGTACAAATATATATATTTTAGGCCACACAATAAGACACAGCCTCCAGCAATAAGACACACAAATAATGTTCTAGATGTGGAAAGAAATGGACTTCCAGGCTGCACCTGTATCTCAGACTACAAATTCAGCATCAATTGTTTATCTAAGAGTATGTTGTTTTTTAATGAAATTACATTTGGTTTTTCTGCTGGTTAGCTGTACAGATATTCCTGTCATATAATTTGAGCTTGGTCAACTGTCAATAGTAGCAGTGTTGTTGATAATTACCATAAAGCATAAACTGTAATCTTCGTATACATTGAAATTGTGTACATGCATCATATTAAATTTTAGTGAGGGGTCTTGTTTCATTAGCTATGTTTCTACTGCACTGAAAGAAATAATGCAAAATCATTACATCCATAGAAACTAAACAATCTTTTAAGAGTAATGTGATATGAAATAAGCTGAAAGAATTATTTTTTTTCTACAGATTTTTAATGGAGGTGAAATATATTTTAAAAATCTATCTAATTCTTTTGTAACTTGTGTTCTTAACTTTTAAGCAGTTTACTATTTTCTTAGTTTTATTTGTAAAATAATAGCCATAGACCTGTAGACATAAAGGATTATTTGTTGAATTATTTGTTAAGAAAGATATTTTTAGGTTTTGAAAAACTTTTATTGCATTCTAATTCTATAATACTGACTTTTAATATAAATTATCATTATAACAAGACATCTGCTGTCTGCAGCTAACATGTAGCCATTCAGGGCCATGTTTCTGACTTTTCAGTCACTTTTGTTCCCTTATGACTATTTTGAGAAACAAAATTCTGTTTACCCTTATGACAACATTATTACTGAAATTAAAATGATAAACATGACTTGTGTCAGAGTGCAGTGTTTAAAATTTGGAAAATACTATTAAAAGGATTTACATAAATTTTTTTTAAAAGTAAAATAAACCCTATATAAAGGTTTTATTCTTAACATTCATTTCCTAGAACATTTCAGATAGCTAAAATGTTACTATAATGTACACTACAAATGGAAATGGAGCCATAGTTATCTGTGCAAACGTGTTCTGTCATAGATATTCATAATGAAAAAGCACATCACTATTTCTGAAGAGGTCATGATTCAGCAGTCAGTAAATGCAACACTAACTGACAACACTCAGCATTTGAGCGTTACACTGAAAAATGAAATTCAATTAATTATTTCTGCAACTGATAATTACTAAACAACTAAGATATGGCAAAGTACATAATATCAGGTTCAAGCGTAAAAAGTTGTTCTGAGGTCTAAATTTCCTTTGTTAATCAGTTTTAGCTTGATAAATCCAAATTCCAGGGAGACAGCCACAGAAATCTAATTAAAACTGGCTAGGTGTTCATGCACACATTTGCTTTAAGCTCCAAAAGAATAGTGGACATCCAGTCATATTTCTGATTAGTGCATTTATACTTACTCCCTTTCATGTATTTTTTATTCTTGTTGAATCCACATTTCTTGTGTTACTCAAATTCACCTTTTATTTCAGCAATTATCCAAAGGCACTTTATATCTCACTAAAAAATCTCTACAGATCTTCCTTTTATACAGGGAGACCAATGTGTATAAATATACACATATATAATGAAACAATACATTCTATACTGTCTATAGGAGACAAAATACAAGTTTGTAATATTATCAAAAAGAGAGGTGAGAAGTAAATTTTGAAATTTTTGGTAGTGAGGTCACTTCCCTGCAACAGCAAGAAGTTTGTATACTTTATACTGAGACAGTAATTGTTTTTTTTTGTTTTGTTTAGGTTTTTTTTTCCCCCTCCTCCTTCTTGCCTTTACTGAAAGACTTTTCCAAAATTTTACTTCCCTAAAAATCTTAATTTCAAATATTAATTTATGAATTTTATACCAGTTTCTTCCTTGACTATTTCCTATTATTTCCTTGACTACTAAAATAAATAGCTTTTCCCCCAGTTCATTTCACCCCATGAATGTTTATAAATGATAATCACACTCATCTCAGTCCTTTTTCTGTTCCAAAGGCTTGTTATCTTCTCTCATAAAGTAGGCTCACTTACTAGCCCTCTTCACTTCAAGTTTCAGTTTATTTTCATTTTAAACAGATGGACAAACAGTGTAACTTATTCTGACTTAACTTGCTCAGTAAACTGTGAAATGGCTTGAGTAGTCTCAATTGTTACTGGAAGTATCTCTGTAATTTATCTTAGAGCTTTCTTTTTTAATCATTGCATCATGTATAGTGCTCCCCATCATCCTATGATCCCTTAAGGTGACTGCCTTCATTTACTTTCCAGTTGTCTCCAGTTGACATTTTTTCTGCATTACAGCAGAGGTTCCTGGGACCTTGAATTTTGTACTATTTTCATCTAATTTCTATTATTCGAGTGTTTAAGGTCATAAAGTTCTTTCTGTATGAAATCACAGATGTCACTTCACAAATTTTAGAAGCAAATATATAAATGCAAGGAGCCTGATCACATGAAATTTAGGTGAGAGAATACACTTTATATTAAAATCTTAGAATTCAACATTAGTCTAAGTAAAGCCTTAGCAGTTCTACTCAAAGAATTATTAATTTTTTTATGAGGATGATAATGCTTTTGCTTCGAGTTATCACGTTGTTTAGTTATGTCTAATTTCCAGTAATGCCATACAGAGACTTCCTAGAATTTTTACTTTTCTTTGCTCTTATTCTGACCTTTACACTGCCCTTGGGTGTTCTAGTTCTTTGAAGAGAAATGGCGGAGATATCAGTGTCTTCAGCATTCCTTGTTCCTTTCTGAGTGTTTTTAACATTGATGGCTTATCCCTCCTTATAGAAGTCTGCTTGTTTTTTTTTTCCTATGTTTGTTAACGTGGTCTGCTTACTTTTTCTTTCTGCCTGGTTTTAAACTTCCCTGTTTTATCCAAACTTACTGTATTTTGTATATGTCAAAGACTTGTTCTATGTTTTCTTTGTTGTTACTAAAATCAGTTTTACCCAGCTCCGAAGGTTGTGTTCCTTCATTGTCCATTAATTAACTAAGTGTTTGTACACTTGGTGCCTCTGTTCTTTTCTCATGTTTATACTTTTGGGGGATCTGTCTGTCTCCTGTGTGTTACACTGTCATTTACTATCTACCATAGTCTTAGAAGACATCCAATGTATTTGGTTGAACAGAATGTGTTTTGGATTGTTTTTTGGGTATTTTTGTTTGTTTGTTTTGGGGGGAGAGGGGACTAGGGTGAGGTTTTTTGTTTGCTTGTTTTGGGGATTTTCTGGTTGTATTTTACCATGAAGCAAGCTGCCCGCTGGACCGTGTTAAAGAATGAGGCAGCAGATCAGGAAAAAACCCAAAAACCAAAAAAAACCAAAACAAAACCAACAAACACAAAAAAACCCTCAAACCAAACAAACAAAAACAACTCATTGGGAAAAATCATTGTGTCACTCACAAAGTCTGTTCTTCTTAAGAAAGGAAAAAGGGTAATAACATTGTGGGTCTAATCTCAGCTGTTTAATTTTTAAACATTTTTATTTTTGTTCATCTACATCTTTATTGACCTGTTGTCTAAAATTGTATGCCATCACTGACTGTTGACTCCTTTTTTGCACTATCTGACTCTTATGTATGGTCACAGAAAAATCAAAGGAAATTAATGTTGTGCTGAAGAAAAACTGTTTCCTCTTAGTGATTTGGGGAATTAAAAATGTATACATCACATTACTCCTACTTCCATCTTTTCGGTTCCTATCATTTGTATCACAGGTTTTCATGTTCTTTGAATTCTTTGCACTGACAGCATTCTGTATCTTGACCTTATTGCTTGCTCACCACTATTCTGAAGTCACGCATAGGAAATGAAGTCAGTAAATGACCATAAAATAATCTTTCTCAGAAGTACTGGATTACATTAAAGCAGATTAGATTAAAATAGACATTTAATACATTTCTTGTCACTATGAGATTCTTTATCAGGATTAGATGAGTCTGTTGATTACATGGAAAAATCTTATAACAATCTTAGTCAGTACTTCAGTCAATAGTTTTCAAAAATTACCTGGATTGATTATAAGAATGACAAATTTCATTGACACAACTGGAAAACAGCGCAGAAAAAAACCAACCACCACTTAGAACTTCTATAAGACACAAAGATCAGCCAGGCACTCAATTCCTATTGAAAGTAAATGGGCATTGATAGCACAAAATTGTTTATTCCTTTGAAAATCTCTGTCACAAAGAAGTTTACCTCCAGTGATCAATCTTCAGAAGTTTTTAGTGTAAAGGAACTATTTTTATCTTAGTGAAATATGGATATAAAACCTTGCCTTGGTTCCTCAAGCCTTCTCATCCAATATTACAAGATCTAATACAAATTCTTGGGAGATAGTACAGAATCAGATTGAGGGAACATAATCTTCTGTTTGTCTCCTGTAGTTTTTCATTCCTGAACAAAGTAAGTGTACACACTAGCATATGAAGGTAGTACAGTCTTTCTTTCACTGTACACTAACTTTCTGCAGATGCAAATAATCACAGTATGTTAGACACTGAAGAATTAGGAACATTAGGTTACAAGATGATATTTAATGTATGAAAAAGCATTTAAAAGATTTGATGCCATGTAGAATTAGTAAAATATTGAAACTTTTCCTTGTTTCTCTTTAAAAAAGCCAGGTTGTATAATTATCACCTTTTCATTCAATAGACTCATAATGATAGGTATCATGAAGGACATGGCAGACGTAAGCTCACTTTGTTCTTGAATTCAAGGACCTGAGAATAAATTTCCATTGAGAATAACTGTTAGTCTGAAGGCTATTCAGGAGAGAGCTGTTCTCTCAATTCCTTCTGTCAAAGCTGCTCCACTGTACATAAAGTGATTAAACATTAACTAGGCATTTGTAAGCCTGATTTTATAACTTGGTGGTTAGAGTACTCTTCTAAAATAGAAGACATGTATAACCTCTTCTAATTCAATGATCTTAGTATTGGAATTCAGTATTTGGGCAGGGCGAGAGAAGGAAGAAACACAAAACTGAACCCAGAGGAGAAATATATCTCTTCTAGTTTTAAGGCACCTACAGTATTCAGATCCTCCAGGACTAGCCTCCACTCCTGCTTATCAAAGATTACAGTGCTGTGCATCCTCTGTTATATCACTAGTTTGTGGCATCTTGCAGAGTATTTAAAATGGCACTAGCTTCCAAAGTTAAGGCAAGTGCACAAATCTTCTAACCAACACAGCCAACTGATCTTCCTGAGTTATTTATCTCACCATAAAATGTGCTTGGTCAGCTGAAGAGTTTTCATATTGCTTATATTCATATTTTTAGATTCTTTTTCATATTTTCTCATTATCCTACTCTATTACTAATTGGCAATAAACTTATTTTTCCCCTAGTCATGCCTATTTTGCCTGTAACACTAGTTGCTGAGTGATGCCTCTGTCCTTATCTTGACCCATGAGTTTTTTGTTCTATTTTCTCCCTTGTCCTGTTAAAGATGGGGAGTACTTGGTGGGCATCTGATTGGCAGCCAAAGTCAGCTTATCACACTGCTTTACATTGTCAGGTAGATAACAAGATTCATAGTCCAGGGTATTTCTAATGATACTAAATCCCTATTTAAGACAGTTGACCTAAGCACTACCTAACTACTACAGAACATATTAGAAACTGCTCAGTTACTTAAGTAATGAAGAGATAATTAATTAAGTGTAATCAGGTATTCCCCTGTGCATGGGTATGTTAGACACCACTAGATACTGAGAAGCCACTGATCACCCCGGACAAGCCCTGAATGCAGGGGACTTAATTCAAAGTTGTGGAGTCATGTAGACAAAAAATACAATCTACACTGCTAGTAACAGGCTACAATCTTTGTATGGCTTTTGCAAGCTCTCAGGAATGAGACTTGTCAGACTTTCTTTGGCTGAACTTTTTTTAAACACCAAGAACCTAATTTTTACATGGTTCAAGTTCTTTTGTTTGATTGGTCTGTTTGGTTTGAGTTTTTTGCTTATGCTTGTATGACAGAACCATAGCTTTACATTTAACAAGAGAAACAGGCAACTACTTTGTTGAGAACAATAAATTTATAGCTCTAATGTCGTTATGTAGTATAGAGGAATACAGGTCTTATTATGACAGCAGAAGCCTTGAAAAACAGGAACAGAGTAAATATTTAAAGATGAGTAGATGCAAAATATGATAATGCCAAAGGGATAGACTAGCACTGGAGATAATATGCCTTTTAACAGCTCTCAAATAGTCATTTAAATGATCTTATATGCAAAATTGGATGAAACACGTTTCAGGGACAATCAAGAGAATAAAGAACTGTTGCTTACTATACTTTTTTCCTGTAAAACCATGCTAATTTTATCTTTTCTGTTCTTTTTTTTTTTTTTTTTTTTTTTGTGACATGGATGCGAAGTGTGTGTCTTTCAAAGTCTGCAACTGTGACAAACAGCAATGTTTATCCCTTTACAAGAGCCGCCAGTCCTGCAATACTGAATTATTTCATTAGTTTATTTCTACTGCAATCACTAGGTTACTCCCATGAAACAAAGCTAAAGAGCTGTATCCAGAGTTATTTGAGCAGTTTCTCATGTATTATGAAAGCTATTTAAATAGGTTTTATTAACAGCTGTAATAATGTGCTCCAGGTGAAAAACCTTGGCACATTTTGTTTACCACAAACTGTTCTTTTCTTTCAATTACTCACGAGTTTGCCAGTTTCAGGTGTTTTTTACTGTTTGTACAGCTCAAGCAGAAAATCAGTTACAACAATGTTGTTGGCTCAGAAATGGTGATATAATTTGCTATAATTAGATAAAAATTAAGTGACTGAACAGAGGAAAGCTGCCCTCATGCTGCAACACTACTCTGCTGCCTGTAGAGCATATATATAATCTCTTATTTTGGTACTCTACATATCTATGTTAGAGATTAAAACAGTTATGTGTAGTTGAAAATGTAACTACAATATATGCATGTTGATGCAACAGTTTGTGATGGCCCTGCAGATGTCATGGCTGAATATTGAAGTTGCAAGATATTTACTGAGTCACGCCAGCACAGGCTTCTGCTCTGCTGGTACAGCTCCAAAACAATTAAGGAATACCACAGGAAAATAAATAGGGTGGCAGTCCTTATTCTCTTCTCACTGCAGCCATTCCTGGGTCTAAAGCTACCTGAGTTTCTATAGAGAAGTCCACATATTTTTATGAACTTTGTATACATGTGTGGATGAGAACTTGGAATAAAACTGTAATCAAAATTAATTATCTGGGAATCTTCCTCTTATGCCGTTACTTGGATACATAAACCAAAGAAGTATAAGTTGTTGTATCATTTCTTAGTGCATATCAGTTTGGACAAAGATTGGTTGCCAGAAAACTGTACTGCCAAAATCAAAAACGCAAAGAGTTCCATTCTCCAAAATTTACTCATACAGTTTCTTTCAAATATATGTACATATATACACACACTGACTAAACTGGAGAAGCTCCCTTGAAGTCAATTGAATTTACATTTAAATAGATGCTAAAACTTCCATTGACTCCCAATGAAAGCAGGATTTCATACAGTACAATTAAACCAGACTATAAGAGGAGTCAAGGTCAAAATTCTCAGACCTGAATAACTTGCTTTTCTTACATTTCTTTACTTGCTTTGCCTATATAAAACAAATGCCCAGCTGTGCTCTTTATCATAGGGTGCAGTTTCTGTCGACTTTGTTGGGTCCTTCAGGCTTCCTTGAGTATGGCAACAATGTCTCTGGAGGCAGAACTGTGTTTTAAATTCTTTGGAGCAAGGAATAAACCATAACATTAATCTTTTTGTAGAGCATTCTATGCATTTTTAACACTGCGATTTTTAATAGATAGTAATAATAGCGATTTTGAAGTACCCTGCAGATTCTAGTAAAGGACTTTTCTTCAGAAACACTATCCCCTGCTGCTAGTTTGCAAATCTTCTAATTCATTACCACATGGAGTGTCCTATGTGTGCAACATTTTTTTACTTCAAAACAGATAAATCCGTATATTTTACCAACAAAGGTTCTCCAACAGCATGTTACTATTTCTTCTGTGTGGGACTACAGCTACTTTAAATAATTTCCAAACAATGGTAGTGGATAATTTAAAGATCATGAATAAGTCATTTATTTAAATTAAGCATTTAGATTAACCATCTTTATTTCAAAGCTTATGGATCCATACTAAACCAGTATATTTTTCCTGAATAGTATATGTTATTCAGTGAGTCACAGTATTCCTCAGAAAGTCACATCATCCTTAAGTTACATATATCTGTGAGAAGTGTCTTCCCATGCCCAGCATGACATGGCTGTGGATCTTTGTGCAGTAGAGACCTCAGGTGCCCAGCAGGGAGTGGCTGGGCTGGCAGTTCATGGCTCCTATGGCAGGGCAAACAATGGGGAAGCTGTTGCTGAAGCTCTCAGAACAAAAAGTATGAAGTTAGATCCAAGCACTGAGTGATGACGAGAGTGAGTGTCTGCCCACCATAGACCAGGGCTCTTTCTGAAACCTCACTCACTTCAAAAGTAGTGGCAAAACTCCAGGAAAGAGGACAGATGGTCTGTTAGTTTCAAACAGACATATAAAAACCTGGGTAGCCAAATAGACTTTAACAACAGTTTTATATCAAAATTCGGAAAAGAGCAAGTAGTTAAGGCTTTGTCATCATGGCTTCAGAGTGCATCTGGTTTATGCAGCCCAATTTACATTGCACATGTCACTTCGGCTTTGATCTGTTTTATAAAGTAAGGCTTAGAACTCAAAGCCTTATGTGGGAGAGCTGCCATGAACTTTTAAAGTCTCACAAATAAGAAAGGTTGGAAGAGAGTTTGTCTCTCCAGAAGTGCCAGAAAACCTGGGTTATGGAAACACTGAATCCTAAAATATTAGCACAACAAATACCCTGTCACCACAGATCTGTTCCTTAAAAACTTGGCATCTTTGTGCAGGATTGTACTCGGAAGAGAAAGCTACTGGGGACAGAATGTGTAAGCACTGCTTTCTGCTCAGTGTTCAGTCACTCTTGTGGTTGTGTTTGGCCCACTTTTATAAACTATGTGTTTTAATAGGCATTATGAACATTTGACTAACAAAGGTATTCACTTTTATTAAATAGAATTTCAGTGAAATATGTGTTGAGAGGATATATGACCCTTTTAAGGCAGAAACAACTATCAGTTACTATAGAAGCCTAGAAAATATTTGTTCAGTGCTCTCTTAAGCATGTAGCCTGAATGCCTTGCAAACACAGTGTCACCATTATAAATTAAGCACAGACAAAGTGCCTGACTGTCTTCTATTGTTCTGGTTTGATACACAAAGTCCTGAGAATCTCAGGGCTTTTTAGCAGCATCAAGTGAGCACAACACAGTGGAAAATCAGAGTGGAGAGGTATTCCTCGTGGGTTTATTAGCCCTTTTGGGAAGAGGTCATGCTTCTACCCCTTTTGAGGATTGTGCTTACTAGATGAAGTTTTAAAAGGACTAATATTTTAATGGTGTGTTTTAGCATGTATAGCATATACTGAAAATATTCTAAAATGCCAAAGGTAAAAAACCTGGGATCAGCTTTTAAAAGACATTTTTGAAGGCTATTGCACCATTCAAACTATGAAAAGACTAAAGGAGCATCTGACTCTCTGAGGTACTCAGCACTTGCAGTGCAGTGCTACCAGAACTGCAGATTTGCACTGCGTTTTAAAGGAGCTGAAGAGCTCTGTATCTCCTCTGTGTTGATATTTGATGAATGATCTAAAATGACCATAAGCACTAAATAATATCAAGTGTATCTAAAGGATTTTAGGCATCTTGTCTGCACAGATTTTGGTCATTTCATTGCAATTTTCAGATAGAAATAAAATTAAAGAATGTGGAAGGAAATGAGGAAAACATTAATTTTTTTACTGTGTTTTTCAGTTGTGGTGCTACTTACTGTGAAAAACCCACAAATTTCTGAACAACTGAACCACAGGAACAAAATTTAAAACAAGCAAAAAAGTATCAAAATTTGAGCAAAATTAAAATCCCTCCAAAAAAAGTCCAAGTCCAAAACAAGGCAAAGTCATTCCAATTAATGTAAAGTCTAGCCACAATATGGAGAATTTGTCTTCTACAAAACTTGTGCTCAAATTCATTAATTTCTTCACAGAGTTATAAACTGCACTAACTCTCCTGTGAAAAAATCAGCACTGTTAAGGAGCTCATGAGCAGATGTGGTACAAGAAAGCCTTCTGATTTTTTCTTTTTTAAACTCAAAGAGTAATGACACCGCAATATCATGTGGTGAAGGAGCAATAATTTGATAAACATTGTCTTTCCATTAGATTAGAGCAATTAATCTGATTCTAATTTAGCTGAAACATTACCATACTGGAATCCCTAGAGCCCGATGAATAATCTCTAAACACATTGACAGACTCAGCAGACAAACGTTATCTCCACTCATACTGTTGTTCCATATGGTCTCCTCCCATTCTGATGGAGGGCACCCTGCTGTTTCAATCAAATAAATGTCAATTATCTGAGATAGATTTTTTACTTCACAAGCACAGGCTTACAATTCCGCAACAGTGGCTATGGAACAATTGTCTGCAGTTCTTCCCTGATTGCTGCTGCCTCCTTTTTCAGCTGCAGACCTTGCTGGATTGCTGTCAAACTTTGCTGCATCACACACAGTTTCAGAGGCTTTCTCTTGAAAATTGTAGGCACAGAAAATCATTTGTGCCTGGGGAGAAAGCAGCAAAACATAGAAGAAATGGCAGAAGGGTTTGCCATGTAGACTTCTTTACCCTATTAATTGGGATGGTCTTCATTGCCTTTTCTATTTGTTGATCTAGCAGGGTGCCAAAACTCTGTGTTGCTAAAAGCTGCTTAGAAAATTTGATAGAATCTTACTATTCTAAGGCAATGTCTCATGAGCTTTTTGCTTCAGGGGGTTATGGGCAGGCTCACCACATGTTATAGACTGTCTTGCACTTTTATTTGAAAACACTGTAAAATAAGAGAGGGTGGAAACTTCAGTTCCTTGCAAGACACAGTTTTGACCACTGCTACAAGGTTCAAGGCTCATCCAAAAGATGTCTTTGGCATGGTAGGGTAGATTTATAATAGATATTAGGAAGAAATTCTTTACTGTGACATCAGTGAGGCACTGAAACAGATTGGCCAGAGAAGTTGTGGATGCCCATTCCCTGGAAGTGTTCAAGGCCAGGTTGGATAGGCCTCTGAGCAAGCTGATCTAATGAGAGGTGTCCCTGCCCATGACAGGAGTGTTGGAGTGTTGGACCTAGGTGAACTTTAAGGTCCCTTCCAACCCAAGCCATTCTATGATTCTGTAATTATATGGTAATCAGTCTGATTAGTATATTTGCCTATTGTAAGCCTTGTGGCTACTATGGTGTCTAACAATGAGGGAGTGATGTGCAATTCAGGTTTCTATCAGTAGAAATAAACTATTGTCATCAGCAGAGAAAAAAATTCAGAGCACCAGAGGTGAAACCCTTTCAGTGGTGGTCTGACACAGCACTTTGCAGGCTGAATTCATTATTATACTATGCCATACGTGACCCTGGTTTTCTTCTCTAGATGTATCATCTTGGGCAAATACACCCAATGGGAAGGACAGAAGGACATGGAAGATTTTGTTAAACTGTACTCTCTTCAACTTTCAATTATTTGGATGCTCAAAGTAATGTAGCAGAAGATACTTTCTCTTTATCAATACACCTTAAACTGTGTCAGATAATCCTATTGCACCTGCTCCAAGTTATGCGGCATTAGTTGATTACTATTGTTTATATAGACATGCAGCTTTAGAGAGTGTCTGTATGTATGTGTTGGAAACATAAGTTGGATCACTTGGCAATCTGAAAGGAGAAAGTTTTACAGTTGAAAATGTTGCCATTTTTCAATGATATTTGGCATTCAGCTTGACCTAAATGACATGACCATTGTAAGAAGGAAGGTTTTTGAATTTGATCTGTGTGAAAAACTGCTCCTTTGTTCATGTGCATGAGGGCTAGTACAGCATTCCTCTAGCTGAGAAAATCTTTGGCTTGAATAAGTCCTTTTAGGCCCAGTAGACTGAGATATTAAGGACAGTGTGAATAGTTTCTTAACATCTTTAAATCATGACTGTGAAACTGAACTATTTTGACTCACTCAGGTATATTACACCTGCTTTTCTCAGCTCCCTTCCCTCTTGCCTTTCTTCCCAGGTTCTCTCTAGCACCAGTCACACAGACTTGAAATGCTGTAGTATCTTACTGCTTAGAAAAAGTCTTATTTTTCAAGGTGCTGGCTATCTTCCTCTCTTCCCAGTATCAAATGGCTCTTAGATACTCCAGTCCCTCAGAAGCAAATTAATTCATCCCATTTCCACCAGATTCTTCTTCTCTGGCACAGGCAGCAGGAAACACAGTGAATTTGTCAATAAAGTGATGTGATTTGCATGCAGCAGTTATCCATACATTCTCACAGAAGACAGGGCTTTCAAGCAGAGCGGTATGGTAATGTAGAATTTTAGGCCATCTGTAATTGCATTTTATAGCAATAAAAAGTGTCTCTTACTATGGATTTGGAGATTCTGCCACCATTAATGTGCCAATAAAGGCTTTGCTTGAGGACATTGTGGGACAACACGCTTCTGTTAATGTTGCTCAATAAAATTATTAATACGATCAATTTGATTTGAAATGTCTCTTGTAAAGTACCAGATCATTAACTTTAACAATGTAAGAGCATTGTGGCTATCATATTCAACTACATTAAAGTCCAAGTAATAGCTAAGATGTCATATTTCATAGTGGAAAATACTAATGTACTAGTGGATGTAAATAAACTGAACAATGTTCAGATTCTTAAGGAAGGATGTAGACTTGCACTAGTGCATGCCATAAAAAAAAGGCAGTGAGAGACATGAGACAGAGAAGAAAAGAATAATGGTTCTTGTACTGCAGTAATGAGATAAAGAAAATTGTGTTGGACATCTGAAATTTGCTTGTAATCACAGTGATATGTTGATTCTCAGGGTCTCAGAGTAAGGCATATTATATAACGATGTTTAACATTCTTATCTGTTTTATACATTTGAATGATGTGTAATGAGTAATAGAGCACAAAAAAAGCTAAAATTGGGGAAAGTAAAATGAAGCACACATTGATGGAATTATCTTCAATCAGAAGACCAATGTTCTATCAGAAGTACTTTTCATGCAATACCTGCCTTTCTCCTTTCCCTGAACAGACTGCCCTGTGGTGGAGTTACCATCCCTGGAGGTACTTAAAAACTGTGTAGATATGGCACTTAGGAAAAGAGTTTAGTGGTGGACTTGGCAGTGCTAAGTTAATGGTTGAACTCAATGATCTTAAGGTATTTTTCAGCCTAAATTATTCTATTGTTCTTGCTATTGAGAGACAAGGTATAGAGTTAGGAATTGCACAAAGAAGAAAGTCTACAGGTATCTCTGCATTAGCATTTTAGTTCAGATCAGGAGAACACTCCTGGAGCACAAATCTTAATCTTTACAATACTTTCTTTTAGGAGTACATGAAAATAAACCAAAAGTTGTGGTCCGTTTGCACCTAATTCACTCTGTTCATGGTTGATCAAATCCATAGAAATAAACTGGAGCTAGTCAGAAATAAAATGCCCTGAAATTCTCATAAAGTGTAAAGTGAGTCCTCAGCACTAACTGTTTCACTCAATAAATCGCCCTGTTTTGGGCTGCACTACTTGCTTGTGTGAACATAGCAGTGAAATATACTGGAGACTTCTTTCCCTGTCCTGCATGTATGTTTTCACCCTAATATACTCTGGTTATATGAACATTTATAAATATTGGCCAAGCCAATAGTAGTTGTCCTAATTACATTTGGGAAGGTCATGATTTTAAACCTGTTTTTAAAAAAACATCTCTGGATGCTCTGGTACTGGCAGTTCCAACAGCTGAATTTAATAATAACATGGTGCAAAACATAGTGTAGATGTGAGTACAGAAGGGGAAACAAGGGGAATAATGGGAACTGAAGGTGTTATTTTTGAACTCCTATGGATGTGGAGTGTTTTGGGTGGTTTTTTATGCTTGCTCTGGTCCTCTGCCTGAAATAAACTCACACACCAATAATACTGGGAGCTGACTGTCCAAGTGGCAACTCTGCTGAAAAGATCCAGCTGGATGCAGAAATGAATAGGAGGCAGCAGTGCACCCTCATTGAAAAGGAAGCATATCATGCAGGGTACATTAGGAGGAATACGGCAGGTAGACTAAGGAAAATTACTTTTCCCCAGTCTACTCTGATGAGGTTGAGCCTAGAACAAGGTAGACTGGTTGAAGGCCAATCACAAAGATGATACAACTGCAGTGCTTCACAGTGGTGGCAGGTCATACAACCAGGGGCAACAGCCAGACCCTGCACTGAAATTTGTCATTAGGAAAGAGCTTTTGTTTGCTCTTTGTAAGCGCTGCACTGGAGAGGGTTACTTAGAAGGACTGGGTAATCTCTAATGTTGGATGTTTGCCCATGGCTAGGCAAAACTGATCCAGTGCTTGTGGCAGCCCTACTTCAAGTGGGATGTTGGGCAAGGTGACCTCTGGAGGCCCCTTCCAATCAGCACTGTTCTGACTGTAGAACACTGTGAACCAGACTTCAGTGCATATTAGAGGACTGACATGACAAGTAGATTTGTTAACCAGAACATTTGGCCTGGCCTGGCTTTGCAGAAGGTCACAGCTGTATCACTCACTGAGACAACAAAATCTGTAGCAGTTACCTGGGGAGAGTATTTCCTTGCATCTAAGATTTCTTAGCAAGGAGGGGGGTAAAACTAAGGCAGAGAAAATAGAGGGAGTGCCTTGGGGAGCCTGATTTATCATTGGTGAGAGGAAGAGAGGAATGGTAGTTGCTTCAGGAATGAGGGCCATCATTTTCCCTCCTGGAGGTAGCTGCTGCCCTTCATGTTTCCAGCTGTAGTGACAGCAAAGGCTGAATTCCACCCTGGCAGCCTTCTGCCTGAGGCAGCTGCCTACATCACCTCACCTTGATGACTAGCTCTATTCCAGGACTTGCAAACTTGCTCCAGGGAACAGAGCAGCTGTACTCAAAATACTGAGCAGACGACTTCACCTCCACCTCAATACTGAAGGTTTGCCTCTTTCTCCCCCTGGGCTAACTCAGTGGTACACGATAGCAGAGACAGGTGTCAACATGGCCTTAGTCAGAATCCAAATTTTCACAGCTTTACTGAGAGATAAAGCCACAATCTGGTCTCAGAAATGTCACACATATGGAATGGCAACTAGATGTGACCCGCAGAGGCATAGCTGAGCAGGTGTCTGCTTAAAAAGCATCTGCCTTGGTGATGGCTTTTCTTCACTGCCTATGTCAGTTTTCTTGTCCAAAGTCAATTGGATCAGTGGCATTGGAATTACTCAGTACAATGTTTCAGCTCTGATTTTAAAATTTAAAAAATAGGTATTAAAACCTTTTTCTTTCAAAATATTTTTTTCCAAAGTTTGCCTTTTATTGAAGATATTTTTGTTAACATCTGAATTTAGATTATTTTTCTTAGAAATCAGTGACTTTTTTTGTTATTGAGTTTCTTTCTGAGAGTTTTAGGAAGGCAAAAGAAACCTGTGTTGTGAGACTGGAGAAGCAGGCTCCATTCACGACACAACAGTCTAATAGAAAATGGTAAATATGACCTATGGCCGTAAGAGTCTAAATGGATTTTTTTGCTGTGCTCTACTTTCAAGATGTGACAAAATTACTAGGTAGCCTATGTATCTAAAGTTAGAAATAAACTCGGAGCTGAATATTGTCAGCAATACCAGAGAAGTCTTATTTTAGCTACATTGCAACACAGGAGAGTTCTGCTTTCATGGTGCATTAATTCAACACCTGCAGGCGGTCTCTTCACTTTCTGAAATTACAGGCTGTCTAATAAGTAGTTAAGGCTTGGGACTGAAGTGTAGAGTAAAGTCGTGAGGTCTTTATTGATCAACACAGTGACAGATCCTAATAGCTTGACGCAAGTTACAGATGCTCCCTCTTGTTGCCTAAAATGGGGACAAAGGATGAAACATAGCTGAGATGTTTTACTGATGTGTCCGGTTTTTAAAGTTCTTCACTTTTAAAATAGAAGTTTCTTTAAATTCAAAATTACAGTGCTGGAAAATGATCAGAATTCAAATCTGCTAACTTATCCATTGAAATTGTACTTTAAAAGCTGCCTTGGCCTCTCAAAAAAGATTTTGAAGCCCAGTACTACATGAATCAGACAAAAGCCAAACCAAAATCTTTGCTTTTGTTGTGTGTATTAATGCATTAAATTAGAAGTATTAGAGAAGCTTAATTTAATTTGAAAGTAGGGAGTTGACAGCATTGTTTGGCTGTTGGGCTACTGAATCACTCTAGTTCCTGTAGGAGGAACTGGAAGTAACAGAGTGTAAAGAGGAGACCATAAATAAAAGAGACATTTATTTCAGTGTCTTGGGTAAATGTTTAACAGTCATAATGAGACTGCTGTGGGGCATGTTAATATGCTCCAATAAGCAATGTGTTGTTGTTGTTGTTTCTTTGGTTTCCCTAATATGGCAGCTGAATTATAAGGTTTCTGCCCGGCAGGGTAGAAAATGGGGCTATTTCTGAGATCACTGAAGAGCAAGAGCTGCTGCCTCATTCCAAAAGGGAGATCCCACTCCTCTCCTGTGTCTGCAGCAGTGGTGCTACAGGGTTCCTGAAGTGCCTTGTACTGCACTGACTTATGTCTCTTGGCTGGTTTTCCACCTTCAGGCAGACAGTAGCTCTCAAGGCTCTGTGCCTCATCAGAACTTTGAAAAGGGAGCTGCTACACTGCTGGCAGCAGGTGCTTGGTGGTATCTGGTCTCTGTGGTGGAAGATCATGCTGAATTCCTGCCAGTGTTTGCAGTGAGGCAGTTACCTAAGAGTCTTCATGGTGTTCAGTTGTTCAGTGGAGGTATGGGAACTAGTTATACATTGTCAATTTAGGACATAAAAAAACAAGCTATAAGAGCCCTGGATGGGGTCATACCATAATAGCTCTGTAGCATTCTGACCTGTCCCTGATGGCCGTCAAAAGGAGGTGTCTAGGAAAAAAGTATAAAAACAGGGTGCACAATATGTGGTACTTCCCTAAGCACTCTCCCTGCTTCCAATCATTTGCGGCTCAGAGACTTCCTGTCCTGGAGATGTTTCTTTGAATTTATAGCCTGAAAATATTTCTGATCTGCGAACTTGCCCTGCTTCATCTTGAATCCAAGTAAGCTTTTAGCATCTGCAACATCCTGTGGCATGGTGTTCATCAAATGCACATGCTTTTTTAAGGTCGCAGCCTCAGAGGTCGGGCTGACTTCTTGTGCCAAAGAGATTCAGTCCCCCATTGTCATCACAGCAGGATTGGATTCCAGAAACAGCTCTTCCTCAGTACCCTCTCTCTGTACCTGTTAATAGATGTTAATATTGATTAATGCACTTGCCACATATGGTGTAGGCACTTGTCTTACTTGCCATCCACCTGGGATACACATTAATCAACAGTACAGCACGGTATAGTATGTCATGTCTCATTGCTTAAACGTTTTCCTACTCCCTTATGTTGTTTTTAAATTGAAGAAAACTGAGTGCTTAGGCAGAAGTAATAGATCAGTATAACTAGATTTGTCTTAATACACCCTAGATGAATTTACTCAGAAGAGTTTAACGGAAAATCTTTTTCAGCATACAAAAACTTTTTGACGAGTTATATCACTAAGGACTGCTTTCCGCAGCGAAAACAAAGAAGGCCTTTTGTTCTGTTCCCATGACTTCCCTAAGATTAGGATATTTTTTCTCTCTCACATATTAAAAAAAAAATAAAAAATTACTGGCTTCAGAAAGCCTGCATTTAATCTTCCAAAACTTTTAGTTTGCAAAACAGTGTCTTATAATTAATTAAGGACTAAATACATCTCTGCTGTAGCTTAGTTCAGCTGAGCACAATGATGGTGGTGGTAACACAGCAGAAGTCAGGTGACTGGTCTGAGCAGCCAGCTCTGTAGTGGGTATAGAGGAATAGGTGCCTCCTGAGACAGATTTATTTCACCCCCTGTAAGTGTTTAAAATCAACCTCTAGAGATGTCTTTCCTGCTCTATTGATTAGAGGTTATTGATTAACTAAAAACTAGCTTGGACTGCACATTTCCTATTGGAAAAGTTATACCCTAGGACCTGGAGCTTAGAGAACAAAGCAGCATGATGGAGAATGATTTCAGTTTGGTGTAACAGACCTGAAATATATTAAAATTCATGTTCAGTAAACATAAAAAAATTGAATAAGCCAAATTTTCATAGAAGCCTAATGCACAGAGCACAAGATAAAAGAGCTCAGGGGGCAAATAGCAGGTCCTTCCAGTGTGAGTGGTTACTGGTGAGAATTGTTCCGTTACAGGTCATATGATTAGTTCATACATCTAACTGATCACTAAATCCCTGTTGCTGGTGGTCTGAATGTAAAGTGAGGAGCTACTCACTGAGAGCGGGAGGTTGTGGAAACTATCCTGTGACCAATATATTTGCTTGGTGTACCAGTGACAAAGTGAAAGAGCAAAAGAGTTGAAGATGATAACCAGAGGTTTTGCGCTGTGTTCTGTGCTGTCTGACCTTCCTCTTGGGTGCAGAAAGTTTCTTTTTACATTGTTTTGGAAATTATAGACACAAGTGTGTCTTTTATTACTTAGGGTATTTCTGAGGTCATACACAACCTAGCAATTACGTGGTATATTTTAATGTGTTTACCCAAAATGGTGAGGTTTTTGTTGCTTTACACTATTTTATCCTTTCTGAATCCAAGTTAAATGGACCATTAATGTAGTTTTTGAAATTTTTTTTTTAAAAGTCTGTCAAACAAGCCTGCAGCTTCCTTGTTTTTTTTTTTTTTTTTTTTTTTTGTTTTTTTTTTTTTTTTTTTTTTTTTTTTTTTTTTTTTTTTTTTTTAAATCTTCTAGATGTCAATATGTCTTGCAGAATATTGGTATGATATGAATACCAGATTGAAACTATGATTTCCTCGCACTGGCTACATATCAGCTACTGTGAGATAAAGGATACAGTCAGACCTTCTGAGCATTGCAAATGTAGCTTGTGATGCAAAGAGTCCAGAATAACTTTGATGCAGGAAGTATTTTGATGCATTATCAAGAGCTTTTTCATGGAATTATGCTTTCCAGAATATTTATGCAGTGCCTTCATCTGTAAGCAACTGTATGAACAATAAATAATCCTTCTCATCAATGTCACTACATCTTACGGAATGAGTCCCCAGGGCACTATAAATAAAGGTTATTTTGTAACCATTAATAACAAACAGAAGAAAGATTTCCTCACTGACTTTTATTAAGTTTTCAATAGTGTTTTGATTTGGCATTTCTTATAGTGGCGTAGTGTTTGCCTCTCTGACTGCCTGAGATGCTCAAAGGCAAGAAAGTTTGTTAGGTTGACAAATCCCACGAGTGTCTGAAGGACTTCACAACTTTCTGGCTTGTTTACTAATATCACTGCAATCTACTGCTCTCCGGGGTACATTTGAAACTGTAATTGCTTTGAAACATGTCAGGACTGTTCCTAGACATGTCTACAGGATGAAAAAAGGTGTCCTGGCTCTTGCTCTGGCCAAAGACTGCTTATTCAGGTTCAGGTCAGCTTGGGTGGCTTTTAGCCAGCCCAGAGTAATATAAAATCACAGAAGAGTTTGAGGTGAAAGGGACCTTAAGGATCATCTACTTCCAGCCATACTGCCATAGGCAGGGACACCTCCTGCTAGACCATGTTGCTCAGGGCCTTATCCAACCTGGCCTGGAACACTTCCAAGGATGGGGCATCTGCATCTTCTCTAGGCAACCTGTTCCAGTGTCTCACCTCTCTCACAGTAATAAATTTCTTCCTAATACCTAGCCTAAATATACCTTCTTTCAGTTTATAGCCATTCTCCCTTGTTCTATCACTACATACCCTTCTAAAAAGTCCTTTTTGATATACACAGTATGGGTGAAACTCTTAGCATAAGAAATGGACTTAATTTCACCTGAAGGAGCCTTTTGGACAATCTCAGGGAATGAACCCTCCTTACTATATATCCTAGATCAGCTTTATTACCACTTTCTTGCCTTAAGTTTAAATCACTTGAAAGGAATGGACAGAAACTTGTTTAGTAAGAAAATAAAATTTTAATTATAAATCCATTAGTGTTATTCCTCTTACCCTTTTAATTTGGTCTGCAGATGCTTTCTTGCACTTACCAGTGAAAGAGCTGAGAACCAACCATGAGAGCACCTTTTGGCTTCAGGGAAGGGAGGGATAGAAGAGGTGAGTGCATTTTTCAAGAATGAATAAGGAGCTCTGGGCCCAAGTCACATGGACCCCCAGATGCTTAAATTGCTTTGGAAATAGGAGTTGGGGTATGATAGTCAACGGAAATGGGTGAGGCTCTGCTGCCTCAGGCCTCTTTCAGAGTTTGCCACATCTCTAACAGTGATTAGTGAATTGCATGTTAAACAACTCTGAACTAGCTTAGTTTTGAGATCCATATATTTAGAGAAGCTAAAGTTAGTTGTTTGCTTTGATAAGCCACAGGATCTTTTCAGCAGTGATCCTGGCAATGGCCATAGGTGCTGTTGCAAGAAGGGTTATAATCTACCACTGGCTCCTAAACTGGCTTCCAGTTACTTTGCATATCAATCCTTCTGAAACAGCCTGAGTCTTGTGCAATTTTTTAAATGTTGAAAATTGACATTTAATAGTACAAGGGCAGATAGGCAGTGCCTCCTCCATTCACCATGAATGGAAGTTCAGAGTGTATGGTGCAGAGACCCATGACAGCAGGATAAGACTCAAATCAAAGGTGACCCAGTAGGAAAAATTATTTTGGTGTGGACTAATGGACAATGATAACATTTTGAGATCATCAGTTTGCATACAACAGGCAGCTGCATAAAATGCAGTCAAGGCAGATTAATTTGGGCAAATGTTCTCTGTGTTCTGAGCACAGTGGGTATGGCAGAGTAACACTCAGCAAATCAAACTGCATAAGAGATCCTCTGTATATCCATGGGAACTCTTTTCCCCTTCAGTGTAAGTCCTCTTGTGCAGTTTATGTGACAGGACAGGGCTTTGGTGCCACACACACAGGTGGTGGGATGGCTCTTCCTGGTGACTACCCTCTCTATTCCTCTCTGTACTCCAGCTGAGCTGCAGCCAGTCAGCAGGAACTCTTCACCTTTTTTTCCTTTTTTCCACTCCTCTTTCCAAGAAAAGCGAGTCTTCCTTACCCCTGGTGCTGTATAGGAAAGAGGCCATACCTCTTCAACAATAAATACAGAGGAGCTAAATTCAATATTTCTAGAAGATCAAGTAATTTATGACACCTATTTGCAAATATTTTTTACCTGTCCTGATTTCCTTACTTATTCATCTGTATGGTTCACTCACTCACTCACTGATGATGAAGGCCCTCACTACTGTGGATGTAAATGCTTGTTTGTCTTTTTAGGATCATGCATGCTGGTGGTTTCTGCAAAAGGCTGTGCCTGGTCCTACCTCAGCAGTGACTTTGAGGTGCCATCAATGAATCTCCAGCCCCTGCCCAGCATCATGTTTTGATCAATGGTTTGCCATTGCTGTCAGTGGGGTATTGTACTTGTTCTGTTTCCTATTTCTTTGTGTGTTTCTCATGATAGAGTATTTTTTTCCTAGCAGTGGTACATGCAAGACAAACTCAAGGCTCAACTAAAGGAGAAAATTGAAAAAAACACTCAGGGATATTAATCAGACAAGAGATGAATAACCTGAAGGAGAGGTGAGTTGTAGATTTCCACGTTCAGATGACATTGCTTGCCTTGTACCTTTCAAACTTGTTAGTGCCACTGCTGATCCAAGCAGTAACTCTGGCAATTCTCATTAGGATTCTCCTGCTCAAAGTCAACGGACTACCTATATCATAGAGCACAAGGACTAAACTTACCTTTGCACTGCATATACTAAAAATGTGACTGAAATGCTACCTATTCATTACAGTGCAAAGAACTCAACAAAATAGCCTGTGCAGGACATAGTCTGATATTAACTTCTTCTATGGCCCTTATATCATGAAAATCTGATACCTCTGAGAGAAATAACCTAAAATGTTTCACAAATATTTTTAGGCATTAATATGAGGCATAACTTTCCAAGGTATCCAAATATCAGTTGATCCCACTGCATTTTATTAGCTCTAAAGAAAAATTTTATAGTAGACTTTTACTTCTAAATTGATTATATTTTTTTTTAAACAGAAAACAGAGCAAAACATGAACAGAAACACCAGGTCTAGAAATGTTCTGATCTGTTTGTACAGTGGAAAATTCTTGTGCTTTAGCAGAGAACCATGTTGGGCTGTTATGCCCTGTGCTTTTGTCATGCTTTGTCTCTTTGTTTAAAATAAATCCAAAAGTTACTGTTGGATCGATTTTGGGTAAAGCAGAAGTAGCACAAAGCCAATTTTTCTTGGTTGATTAAATACTTTTCCTCTGTGATAATGTCTTTTAAAAAAAAGACACTACCCATAAAGTAAGCAGTAAAGTAAGAAACCCCAAATTAGATCCCGTAGTCACACTAGAGAGTTTACTAATGTGTAAGAAACCTACCTGCTTCTCATAAGATCACCATAATCAACTTGATGTTTTTTTGGTTTTAATTTTATTGTTTTAATATATTATATCTCTCTTTGTATTGAGAAAGTGGAAATGACATCTATCCAAATACACTGACTCAATGAGTCTTGATTTTTAGTACCTTATGCCTTTTTGATCTTCTGGTTTAACTGCTATATCTATTGTTGGCTTTGAAGCAGTTAAATGTAGTCTGAAAGCCTTTTCTTATTTCCTGCTAATTTTTTTTTTTTTTTTAATTTTTTCTTCCCTCTTTTTCCCTTCTTATTGAAGAAAAAAAACTACTATGTTAAGGAAAAACACTTAGCTTATGGATTTTTTTCTCTTCTCTTACTGTTTTTATTACAAAGCAACCCTGAAGACCTTTTAATTCTCTTGATTGTTTAAAGAGGGTTCATGAAAACATGACATCTCAGATGTGAAGATAAGTATAATTGAGTGCAAGATTCTGTTTGCCAGGACTCTACTATGGTAAGATCCTAAGGAATTCAACAAAATGGAAAAAGTCAGTAAGGGTTTAGTGGAATTTGATAGGAGGCCCCATACAAATATCCAGATGAAACTATAGACAATTATTCTGTGCTGAATATTATGCCCTGATGAAAATAAAATACCTGCGTTTAATCTTTCATTCAGAGTAAAGATTTGTAGTATAATAACCTGATTTAGCTGAAAAAAGGAAAAAATAAGTAAGTCTGACAGCTGAGAACAGAAGGGGATTAATCTCAAAAGTTGCTAGTCTTTGTTTCCCATCCTTTCATTACTGTTCAATCAGAGCAAAGAAAGGACTAGCTGCCCTGACACAGCTCCAATTTCATTGCTCAGAGAAAGGGGGAGGTATGGTGGAAGAGATATTGCATTATTTACAGGCAGGGGAACAGAGCAGAAAACAGAAACGGAGCCAGATGGTCCACCTTTGGGTCTGCCTGGGGATTTGGGCAGAAGCAGGCTAATGGTGCCCACACTCATCAGTAGGTGCAGCAAGGGCAGCTGAAGGTAGGTACAGCAAGGTGGGATGGCACACAAGGTGCAATAAGCCCACTGAATGCATCATTATCCCACTTTTCAGTGTTACATTTGACCTCCAGTGTGCATGGCAAGAAAAGAAGGGAGATGATGCTGTAACATACATTACAGTGCTGTGGGGTCTTACTGTCCTCTTTGACACTGCCTCTTCTTGGCATGTGACATGATCCCAAATCTCATTCCACTTGTGAACATTTACAACCATGAGCTCCACCATGCACCCTAAATGCCAGTCGTCGCTTCAAGTCAGACTGCTTGCAACTGCTTCCTCCATCTAACCAGAACTGCACTTGAAATTACCACAATGTACCATGAACTTCTTATGTCAGCTATTTGAATTAATGCTTGAATTACCACATTCTCTACAATCACCATGTTAAAGTAGCAAGGGATAGAACAACTAGCAAGAAAATTTTCTACAAGTATGTTGGAAGTGAAAAAAGACCAAGGAGTAAAGTGGATTTACTATTGAAATAATAATAAAATAAGACATCAAAAGTCGAGGTTGAGATGGTTGAGAAGTTTAGTGTTTTGGGTTTTTTTTGGTGTGTGTGTCAGTCTTCAGTAAAGTGGTCAGCTGTGCTCTTAAATTTAACACAGGTAACCCCAGAAGAAAATAATAAGATAGCAGATAGGCCATTTAGAGAATATTTAGCTCTTAGGTATTTTCAGGAATAAAACAGATTTCTGGTCTCAGGAAATTCACCGCGATGTGAAGCCTCACAGAAACAACCCTAGAGCTATTAGTGATTATCTTTGATAATTCTTGAAATATACATAGGCTTCCAGAAGACTGGAAAAGAGAAACCATGGTGTCTGCCTTTGAAAAAGAGTGACATGAGAAATTAAAAAACCATAGGGTGATCTGCTTAGCTTTGGTTTCTGAAATAATATTTGAACAAATATTCAAAGTATTTTTAAAGACCTGGGAGATGATGAGGATATGAGTTAACAGCCATTATGGATCTGCCAACAACAAATTATGTCAGCCGTCTAATTTCTTTCTGGAACTAAATAATAACTGACCTTACAGACAGAAAAGAAACAGGCTAGGACATGTGTTCTCCTGATAAGTTCTGATATTATTTCTCATGGCATTTTATAAACTAGCTAAGAAAGAACTCTATAGATTTAATTATCATAAGGCTAGTGGTACACTGTTTGGAAAACTGCATTTAGAAAGTCATCAAAAGCTCACTATCACTTTTCAGTATTTTTGTGAGCTTTCATATGATATCAACATTTAAAGAGCATACTGTAGGACAGGATTAGTCTTCAGAAAGAATTTGAGAAGTTAAAGATGCAGTCTTAGGGCAGCAGTTCAACAAGAAGAACTTCAGGATATTAGGCTTGGACAGGAATAATCTTACATCCACACAGAAAGAGAATAAGAGGCTTGATAATTGGGTATCCTCCTCGCTGGAGAATGAGAAGTTAGGCTGAATCTCCAGTCACAGTGAATTGCCCAGTAAACAGGATAAAAAAATGTAATTTTGTTGTGAGTGAATAGGATAGTTACAGAGGAGTATTACCTGTAGGGTATGTGAAATTATCTCTTGTTCTATTAAGTTTGGTAAAGGCTCCTTTGGAATATTATGCCCAGGTTTGGGTACTAACTTTTTGAAATACCTGGCTTAACTGGAGACATTGCTGAACACAGTAGTTGTAGGAATAGAAAATGTGATTTACAAAGAAAAGGTTAAGAAAGTGGGATGGTTAAGTAAAGAAAGAATATTAGTTGGAACCAGAACAGTCTTTTCTCAACTTAAAGGAGTGGGGAAACTGTTCCCTTCACGTTCTATGGATAGAACCAGAAATAACAGGTGTTATTGGTGTAATGAGGATTCACATTGAAATTTAGGAATAACATAATGAGAACAAAGACAGGAAAACTTTATCACAAGCTGTGAAAGGCTGTGAGATCTCCACCTGAGGAACTTCTCTGTTAGATATGGCCTCAGTATAGTTGGGTGGGGAGAAGGATTAGATGTACTCTTGAAGTAATTCCAGTCTGATTTTCTGTAACTTTTTGCTGAGTCTGTTTTTGTTTTCCATTCAAGATGAGATTCATTCTCAAGAGCAACTGTGAAGTGAAAGACATATTATTTAGCAGAAAAAAAAAATTAATTGGATTTGATTTCCACTTAGGTGCTCAAATACCTTCTCATGATCACTTCTCACAAGCTCAAAAAGGGTTTTTTTCCTGTATGATCCTGTGGTGCTGGATGAGCCTAGTAGTCAGATTCCAAAATACTCTTGCTCTAGTTACAAAAGGGTTTAGCAGTTTGATGAATTTTATTGTATACATGAGACAGTTTTCAATGAGTTTGAAATCAGATGTGTTCTTTTAAAGAATGTTCTCTTCTTTAGAAAACCTCTGGCTTTTGTTCATCTGGAAACACTGAGTTGCCTTAAATTAGGTTCTACAGCAAAACAGTGCATGAAATTGGTAGCCACTTTGGTAAGTGCTGCCTTTGCTCAGTGTAGTTTGGCCTCCTAAAGAAAACTTCAGCTGTCCTCACTGTAACCTTCTTACTCTCATGGTTCTAGGCTATGAATACATTGGCAACACAACATATAGTCCAAAAAGTTTTCTTGTTAACAAGATTTCCTGTTAAATTTCAGGGTTGTAATGTCTGTTTCCAAAGACTTGGGAGTTCAACTGTTTCATCAGAAGGCTCTGAGCTCTGTTATTAGGATTGTTGATTTTGGCCAGTAATCGCAATCAAAGCTGAATAATTTAAAAAAGCAGCAATGGTTCAAAATGCTAGCCAATTGTAACTGCAAACTAAAATCAACAATCCTACAAGTTACTGGCACCATCTGCTTTTTTCTGCTCACTGTGGCTATAGTTCACCCATTTCCTCTTCTCACTCAGCACTGGACACCTGCCACTTGCTGCTTGACCCCTTTGCAGGGCATCAGAGCCAAGACCTTCCAGGGGGCTGTTGCTAGTAGGATGCCTCCTGTTTACAGGCATTCTGCCCATGTGTATGGGCTTTGTCATCTCTTCTCTGAAGAATCTGTCATGTGAAGAATGCCTCCTGTTGAAGGAAACATGAGGTAGCCAACAGAATTGATTAAAAAACTTCCATTATTGTTTGTTAAACTGATTCTCAGCTAACAGTTCTAATTTCTATTACTGTGTATCTAATTTCTTGAAAATAATTCAGGTTTCTCATTTAATAACTTGAATATGTTCTTTTTGCCTATGTGTCATGTACTGGATTTGCATAATGAGCAAAGCATGTCCAGAGGTAAAGAACCCCTAAAATAACCTAGATTATGTTGAAGAAGACAAGGAGACATTAACATGTAGAAGACAGAAGCGGGTGAAAAATAGCTTTTTCATAGATATTAAATATTCTGCAAGTTCACAGTAACATCTAATTTGACATTCATCATGCGCTATAGAGGCAAAACACTTATAATATAGAACATTGCCAACAAATGAAGCCCAAGCATAAATACAGAAGAAGTAAAAGGAAAATATTTTTGAATATAATTATTCACACTGGTTAGGGGCCATAGTGTTACCTCCTTCAGCTGCCCAAGTATCTCATTCCTAGACTTGTACCTAGATTTAGGTCAAGTCCTCTGCTTTCTGGAAAAAAACCCAGCTATATTGGTGCCCTAGTTTCGGCCAGGACTGGGTTAATTTTTTACAGTATCCAGGAAGGGGAAGTGGCCAGACCCTCATGTTATTCAATACCATCTCATGTCACTTACAAGGGGCGGGAGTAAGGGACTTGCTTCCAGGTTGAGGAGAAGCATGGTGTGGTGGTCGATATTTTGCCTATTTTGTCATGTTTTTTTCCTTGCAAATAATTTCTTTGTCTTATACCTTTTAGTATTAATATTTTTGCTGTTACTCTTTGTTATCTTATTGCTGTTTCCATTTCTTATCTCAAACCATAATTTTCACCTTCTTGTGCCTCCAATTCTCAACTCCAATTCCAAAACTGGAAGGGGGAGAAAAAGGCAGGGGTGGGGGCAAGGGGGAGTTGAGGAGCCAGCAAGTGGCTTTGGTTTGGAAGAGTCTTGGTTGGGGTGGGCACTAAATTGAGAATTGCCATTCCTAAACCATGCCAACTGGTTTGCAGTGATTTTTCACTAAGTAGTGATTTAAGAGAAAGGATACACTTCTTATCATATTTGAATTCTCTCATATATATTCAGGAGAATGAAGTAGCTGAAAACCACTTGGATTTTCTGACATTCAGACACTTGAATCTCAGTACTGCTTATGAAGAAGGTGCTCACTAGTCAAGACTTCCCTCTCAGGGAAAAACTTGTTGTTCATTACAATATGTGGAGATACAAAACCTGACCTGTAACCTCTTCAGTTTGAGAGTGAAAAGCAGATTAGCAGACCCAAACTGCAAGTCTGCAGGTGGTACTGAAAATCACTTTTTTCAAGGTGAAGATGAGCTACAGAACTGAGATGCTGTTTGAGAGAAAAGAACATCTTCTCCTGTGTTAAATAGAATTTGTGTGGCATCTTTTCTAATTTTTCATGAAATGTCTAACATTACAATATGATGTCAAGAGGTGGCTGAACAGCGGGGCATGAATATGTCTGTAAACAAACAAACAAGCAAGTTATGTGTATTTCACCTGTGCCATCTTCATATTGTAAAAAAAAAAATAAATCCCAACAAACAATATTTTATTAGGATTAAACATTCTTATTTGCTTTTCCTTCTCTTTTATGTTAGAAATTGGAGCTTTATTCTTAAAATACAAATAAAGTGAAGAAATAATGGTAATGAGGTTTGATAATTTCATATAAATGATGAACAGGGTCCCACATGCTTTTAAAATAAAACTGATTGAAATTCACTCTAGTTGGCTCCCATTAATCTTAATTGTAATCCTGTATTTCACTTTAATAGGTTACTAAATTTTAGGTAGCTGTGTTATTGTTCTTATATACTTGGTTGTTTTTTAACTCACAAAGTTTTTCTGACTTCTGGACAGAAATGTGAACACTGCCATTTTCTATATGGGTGTTTGTATGCCTAGCAGTATTGCTCTGATTCAAAGCAACCAGAGGAAACGCAGAAAGTTCTGTTTAAGCACAGACTTCTGTATCTGGGATAAATTTGGGTGAAGGCTTTTTTTTTTTTGTCATATAACTTTTAAAATAAAAATAAATCATTCTGTCCACAAGGAACAAGGTACTGGTAAAACAAACTGATATGACACATGCATTTGCTTCAGAAACTGTGCTCACTTTTTTATTGTCCAGTAGGAGACTTGGCATTTGTAATGCAGTACCTGGGAGGAAAAAAATCTCATCCTTTCTGCTTTCACTGACTTCAAGGAGAATCAAGTGTTCTCCACACCTTGCAGGATGGAATCCTTTGTAAACTTGCTCATGATTAATATATGTTATGAATATCTATTAAATGTTACTGTAGGTTGATAACACCCAGCCATATCACTCATTTATTAAAAGAAACTGTTCAGTCAAAGTCTGAACAGGGGGGTGAGAGAGCAACTCAACTGCAGTTAGATTGATGATGCTTCTAAAAATTGTCCAAGCATGTGTGCAAGAACCTGTCAAAATAAGGGTTTAATAAATGAGAAAGTGAAGGACAGGTAACTTTCCCAATATACAAAAGTTGTGCACATGCATGTGCATGCTTCATTTATTCCATGCTTTCTAGCAGGTAAACAATACAGAAAGAGAGTCTGTTTGCCATTTTTGAGCTATATTGTGTGGACAAGAAATTTGCCAAGTCAGTTATTACTGGAGTTACAGTGGCATGCTGCGTGGTATCACTGAAGACTGCTTTTGCATCAGCAAATTTCCACCAAACTCAGAGTAGCAGTTCTTGCTCACCACTCCAAGAACCTGCTCTGGTATTCTGGGCAGCATCAACAATAGTAGTGTTTGACCTCTGGGAGGACAGGCAGCTTCTGAAGGGAGGATAAGTAAGGGAGGGTGAGGAAGCAGGGCTAGATGCAGACCAGGAACTGGGGAGCAATTGATGCTGTGGAGATGTCTACTCCAGGAAGCCTTATCCCTCCTCCACAGTGACAGCATCAGTGCCCAGTTTTGTTGGAAATTTGTCCTTTTCAGATGTCTGTTGCCCAAGTTAATTTCTGATTTTGCCTTTATTAGAAGCTGGACCTGTTACAGCAGAATTGGTGAGGTACCGTGGTGCTGTAGAACTCTCAAACACAACAGGGCATGTGATATATCAAAGCATTTTCCACCCTACTCATAACTTGGAGGTGTTTGTGGTGAAAACTTGGTAAACTAGATGAGGAATATATTTTGAAAAAGAATGTGCCTAATACAGGAATTGAAAGCTACCTTCAGTTTCTTGCCTGATGTGGAATCATCATCTTAACTCCAGGCTTTGATTGTATAAGTCTCTGAGAGCAAAGTAAAAAGCACTTGGAAATAGCACTCAAGCAGAAAAGGACTGTTGACTGAGCAGTTCTTAGTGTGTGAGCACTCCACAAAGAGAGCCTTTTCTGTGCAGTCATCTGCTCTGATTTCTCCCTCATAGGTGCAGAAGTTATTCAATTTGTGATTGCAATAAAGGGATTGACACTCCACAATTCTAATAAACTGCTACAGTACTTATCAGCTAGGTTTTTTATTATTATAATTTGCGTGTAACACTCCTGATAGGTTACGGAGTAAATGTCTGGGGATGTTACCTCCTTTGTATTTCACCTTGTCATTTTGACATTATTAGTACTTCTATGATCACAGATAGGGCATCATTGATTAGTAAGTGGGCTGTGGGTTGTCTATGGTAAAATGTTGTATTGCTAGATTTTGGGGATCCAGGATTTTGTTGGAATAAAATTGCAAAGTCTGAGTGAACTTTCTTTGCTTAAATGTCTGTTTTTGACACTGTAGTTTGATATCTGATATCTGATTTACTATGATGGTGTGGTTGACTGAAGTTGCTAACTTCCAGATGTTTGTTTTCCTGTGTTCTGATGTTTATACAATAGGACAGTATTGTGAAAGCTGGCTGGCTAACCTTGGTATTTACTGCACTTTGAAAGGGGAAGGACGCTGCCGGGGCCATAAGGACATCCAAATGCCTATGTTGCCATTACCACCCATGCATCCCCTGCCTACAGACAAGGAGTTCCATTTCAGTACAGGTCCTCAGTCCTGGCTGAAAAATATTGCGGGTGGCTTGGTTTTTTTTCTGTCTTGGCTTCCTGATGGAACATTCTGGAGGGACCCACATGTGTGCTCCAGTCAGGTCCTCATCCCTTCCTTCCCCTGTTCCCAGATAGATCTTCCTGGACAGCCCTCAGGTCTCACTTATTCACCTTGTCTGATGATCATCAGCTGGCTGATGGCTGTCATAGTTGCTGGGCTTCCTCTTCGCAGATGTGGCAGATCAGCACTGGTAGGAGAGGACACTGGCTGCTCTGTGTCCCCTCAGCTCCCATGGGCTCCTCTTCCCTCAGAAACAGCCCTGATCCCCTGGAGGCAGTATTTCCTGCCTCAGTTGGCTCAGGCAGCTGGTCATTATATAATGACCTCTTTGAATTGCCAGTCCCAAGTCTTACTGGCAGGAGCAGGAGCCTTTGATGATTTGATAAATCCAAAATAGATGGGGGTCACTTTGCGGTCATGGTCAGGTTGCCTAGAAACATCTGCTTCATCTAATGGCATTTGGTGCCTTCTATGGGAAGGTGGATTTGTCTGGGCATGTTACGTATTTAAAGAGTGTGAGTCATCAATGTCTGAAAGGACTTTAGTGCCCTCATATTGTGTGCTTGGCATTGGCAGTAAATGTAAGTGAAGACAGTATGCTGAGCCACACTGGAAACACTCACACCATTGTGCCCACAGAAGCACTGGAATATCTCAGCAATCACTTCTCATGGCTCTGTTTGCCCCTTTGAGAGTGAGGAGTAATAACTTATTATCAGGTTTTGTGAGTGTGCAGTTCTTGCCTGCTAATTCCTCCTGAAATTGCTCTGTGATTTCTGCTGCGCACTGTAATGCAAGGTAAATTAAATGTATTTCTGGGAAAGGGAAAACAACCTCAAACCAGACCAACAGCTTTCAAGCAAACTAAATGAATTGTTTAATAATTTACTTTGATGAAAGAGGCACGTGGATGGGAAAAGTTAATCAGTCAGGGAAAGTAATATCAGCAGTAAAGAACAGTAATTGGTGTGAAATAACCACCATAGTATCTGGGTTCTTGTTCAAAGTCCAAAAGTCCACATCAAGTCCCAGTCTCCTCCTGGCAGGATAGTGGTCACAGCCTGTCACTTTCTGTCATTTTGCCACAAACTGCTTAATGTGATGTGATGAGAAAAAAAAAGTTCAGGCTTGTGGTGTGTGCCATTTGTAAAGAAAGTCTGCTATTCAGAAAAATTACTTCTATTTTTGAACGATTTAAGACAATACTAGATAGATTTTTAGGGTAGGTTACATAGAAGGCTGTACAATATGGTTTGCTCTACTAAACTGAACAAACCTTGCATTCATCAATATGGGTTTCTTGGCATGCAAGTGTTATTCAGGAGCACACAAGGGAGGGGAAAGGTGGGCCAGAATAGAGGTGAAGAATGAGAGGTGTTGGCACTGACACAAATGATACTGAAAATGCTGATTTAGAAAGGAAAAATGTAAATCATTTTTAGTATCTTTTACAGAAATATGCCCAAGTTAAAGTTGTCTTGAAGGCATATGACCCAGCCTGACATTTCTTTGGCAGCAGAAGAGTGTGTATGCAGGGATGAAATGTCCTTTGATGGAGTGCTCACAAACAACCTTTCTGGCAGTGACAGCAATGCCAGTGCCTCTGAAGATCCAGTTACTTTTTCTGTCTCTGGACAAAGAGAATCAGGTACAATTTGTTAACAATGAAGCAAAATGGATCTCATTTTCCATATACGAGTGTATTTTATCCTCCCATATCTTCAAAATCAGGGACGTAGCCTAGCACTAACTCTGAGCATGTGACTGGTCCAAAGCTTTATTTTTTCCTGAAACAGAGACAGATACCAAACTGTAAGTTTGAAATCATTGTGGTGAGTTTGGGACTTAACCAGTAAGTAGTTACTGCTTCAAATGTTGAGCTGACCATAAAGTGACGTCTCTGTTGGGGGAGCTATTGAGAACTGGACTGTCTATACCTTCTAGGATATACAAGGCTGTATATATACAAGGATGTATATATACAATATACATCACACAGAGCCTCCCCTGCTCCTAATTCTTCTCTGACTCTTCCCAGCCCTGAATTTTCCCAGTGTGAGTAGGAAAAATCCTCATTTCTGCATTTTGATACAAGGCCATGATGCTTGGCAGATGGGTACTTATTAATTCAGGTACTTTTTGTGCTCACTTAGCTCTATTCTTTTGGTGTCCTTTATTTTACAACAGGGAGCAATACATTTTTTTACAGCAGAGCCCTTTATACGTCTTTTGAACCTTGGCAGTCCTGTGTGGCACATCACTGTATAAATGTGCATGTGTTTCTGTACATCTGGGATGTAAGCAGATAGCAGAGAGGTTATTTTTTTCCTCTCTCTTCTGCCTGATTTCTACAGCACAGCAGCACCCACATAGCTCCAGTGTTTCTCCATCTTCTCAAGCCAGATGTGAGAGGTATGAGGACACTGTGGCACTGTGCTATCAGTGTGAAGGGTACCTGTGCTGCTGTGGAATCAGGGACCGTCCCTCTGGCTGAGCTGCACCTGGAAGTTTTGCCTTTGTCACATGCTCATCCGTATTTTTAAATGCAACATTTTTCAGTGTCAAATGCTCCAAGGAATTGCTGGACCTGATCATGATAATTATGGGCCTGAACTGGGACCCAAACTAGAGGGATTTTAGTCCCAGTTTAAACTGAACTAAGATTGGATTGAAAATGTGCTGGTTCAGGTCCCACCTGCAGGCTGCTTCAATTTCTGAAATCCCTGTCCACTACACATGCTCAAATCTCCAGTGTCTGGAAAGCAGCTGCCAGTGTTGGATGGGTTAGTTATATTCTGCAATAGCAGTTGCAGCCTGAAGACCTTTAATTTCTCCTGGAGCTCTTTTGTGCAACTTGATATCTTGATGGACTATCATCAGCACTCACAGCCATGGGAGCAGGAGAACTAGAAACAGGCTCTTTACAGAGGCTACCTGGGTCCTGCTGGGAGAATGGGTAAATTAAAGGGGGAAGAGATTGCCTTGCTTTGTGTGTGTGGGAACTGCTTTGCGTCTCTGCAGGTTGCTGAGGAGGTGAAGTGTGGGACTTGCAGCTGACATCCTGAACTACAGGGCTTTGGTTTGATTTCATATTACAAGAATTAGAGGTGTTCTCTTCACTAGTTAGAAAAATCAACACTGCTAAGTTTACCTGTGAGCAAAGAGCTCCCAAGAGAGGCTTAAGCCTGCTGCTTGCTGGTGCACTGTTTCAACTTTGGAACTACCCTTTACAGTTGCTTCATGTTCTCCATTCTCGGTAAAACTGACCCTTATGGAAGGAGCCTGAAGTCCATACATAACTTGCCTCTTTATTTAACCTTGTACTGACCAGTTACTCAGAAATAAATGGAATCCCTCCTGATTTCTGCTTTCCAATATGTATATTTAAAAAACCCAAATGAACTGAGACCACTTCTGTTTTGGAGAAACCTTAATAACATTTCATAGCCTCTAAATTCTTGGCTCAGAAATCTTTTTTCTTTCTGAAGACTTCTCTGACTTTTAATAAGGAAGAAAGTGCCTGCCCCAAGCAGAGAAATAGAAAGAGCACTTTCTCTTTTGATTATTCTTTAAAAAAGAGTTTCTTAAAAGGAAGGTTAATAGCTTGTGACCTGGGTATATCAACAAGAAAACTTACTAGTATCATTTACTTAGTCCTAGATGAAATAAATTTCTTTATTTATCTTCATTCTTCAAAATAGAAATTTGTAGAACCTGCTTAGAGATTTAGGGAGATGTTCATTGCTTCATTGCCAATTTAACATTACCATTTAATGTACACAGTATGTGGGCTTCTCTTCCATATTTTGCAATGGATTCAGCATAAGAGTCATAATATATCACTTTCACAAGCAATTTAGCACAGCACAAGGAAGGAAATGTAGCTGTACTGTCTTGCTACTTATTTTCTAATAAAATTCTAATAGATTTTGGGTTAATGACACAGAAGATGACATTTATATCCTTTTTTTTTTTTTTTTTTTTTTAAAGTCTGCAGCAGCACAGTGAAGACCAGATGATAAGATAATGCGCTCCTTGCTTCTGTACAATAAAGTACCCTTATAAAATGCTGGATTGACTTTGACACTCAACTGAAGTCTCTCTGTGAGACAGTACATGTCAGGCCAGAGTCAGTAAGGCTAGTTAAGCTTTCCTTCATGAGAAATTGATTTGTTCTTTACTTGAAAGATGATCTGCTTTAACACCCACAACAAGTATTATCAGACTATTTTTTTTTTTTTAAAAAAAACAGAGAAGTAGGAAAAACAACAATAATTTTTTTCTATGGTTAATAAAGGAAGAAGATTAGAAAGACGCCTCCATTGATAAGATCTAACCATTTATGTTTTTGTGTGATAAAAGGTGAATACCTATTTAAGATTTGTTTAGTATTTTGTTATTTATAATGAGTCGCAAGGGCACAACCATTTGTCTTAACATTCCATAGCACAATGAAGCTCATTTTAGCAAATAAGTATATAAATGACACATTTACTAAGCCCCCTGGTTGACTGATCTTGTGCTTGAGCTGTAAAACATTTTTAATTGATATCAGACTGAATCTGAAACAGCAGAATGGATTCTTTCTGTATAGAAAAATAAAATAAAAAAAGAGTGTAAGGCACTTGTAGCTATGTGCACATGTACCTGTAAATCTTGATTGTGTAAATCAAATCTATACAGGGTCTCATCTCTCATTTCTAGCTCCTCAGAGTAACTCTGAATATTAGCACTGACTACTTTGGACATGGCACTGGACAATATCTACTTTGAAGTGGATTCTCTTCAAGTTTTTCAGAAATTAAATGAAGCAAACATCACAATATTTCTCTGAAATGTCATAATGTTCTTTGATTTCCAGAGGAAGAAAGAAGAATCTTTGTTTTCTGATCATTTTTTTACTACTAGCCAGTCCTGGTACTTGATACAAAAGATGAGCATCTCTGTACAAAAGAAGTAAAATAATATTGTGGATGGATTTGATGTTTATAGAATTGTGCAACCAGTCAAAAAGTTGTGAGACCTTAGTGCTCTCACCCACGACTTTCTTTTCAGTCCTCAATATCTGTGTTTCAGTTCAACGTATATGATTAAGGTGGCTTTTCCCAGGTATTGTGTATTGCTTGGCTCATTTTTGGACAACTGAGAAGCAGCAAATCAATAAGAAAATGACCATACAGTGTAGGAATATGCCCAGTGGAAGGACTAGTCAAGCTTCCCATATAAGCGTATCAAATCATCTCTGTTGCGAGCTATGCCTATCCGTGAGATAAGTGTGAGAGTAGAAGATCTGAATTTTAGTTTCTGCTGTGGAGGATATACTTTCTTCAGCAGTTCAGTCTGACTTCGCTGCAGTCTAGAAGGATGGAGCACAGGCACCAGGCTATCATATGTACCTTTTCCCTTCTAAGGCAAGCCCTGAACAACTGAAAAAGGCACCTTTCATATGGCAGTGAGTTTACTCAAGTAAAACAGAGTGTTTGTTGTGGGCAGAGTGAGAGCTTCAGACAAAGTTTATTAGAGAAGTCCTTATGCTGAGCCATGAGGTGCAGGGAGGACACCCTTGCTTTTGTAACTCCTCTGGGAGATGAGCCTGGGTGTGACTGGATCCAATCCTAGTCCCAGACTCAGTCAACTGTTTATGTCTAAGGGATTGTACAGGTGCAATTGAGCCTTTATACAACTTTGTCCTGCAGGATTAAGCATGGCAACCCAAATATATTTATATAAATAAAATTAATTATTTATTTAAATTCTTTACAATAATGATAATGATTAGACAAAAAAAAAGAGCTTAATCAGAATTATTCATTACACAGTATGGATTGCTATAACTAGCATAGTGCTATTTTTAAAGGAATACTGAAGCAACTATACTGAAGCTATTATATTAAAGCTAGCAAAACCAATTATTAATAATATCTTTCACTCAGTCTTGAGTAGTAACCTTGAGGGGTGTCCTCGCTCAAGAGATGGATCATCATACACCTTAGGGAGGTATGCTAGTGGTTGTCACCAGACAAGACTTGAGTATTTTAATGATGCAACACTGAAATAATTTAGCAACATTCATGTGGGCCCCTGAGGATGGTACTTTTGCAGTATTATCTGATTTCTTTTATTTCTTCTTTCTGAAAATTAAAGGAATTATTTCCATGGCTATTTCTCTCAACAGACTATAAGAAGTCCAGATGAGTAGCTCAGACATAGACCTCTAGTTGCTGAGACCTAATAGGTACTTATATTACAGAATCTACCTAGTTAGTCCAACTTACTGTGCCTCTGAATTTGAACTCAGTTAGCATTTTGTTTCCAATGAAGCATTCTCAGAAGTAAGATACATGGGGAGGAGCTGGAGCTAAGGTGCTGGAGGACTAAGAGTCTTCTATGGTGGGACTCCAGGGGGCCCTTAGGAATCTTCTGCTCTGTGTCTCTATATGCTCTCTTAGATTATGTACATGCATTAGTTAGAAACAACAGATTGAATGCATTAACCAGGACCTTTTAACTCACCTTATCTAAAATTCTTTGTTCCACAATGCCAGTCACAGTTCTTTGGCTGCATTTGAGAAGTAATTTTTTAAAAGGTAAAGAATACAATCAATGTCCAGCTGAATAAGTACTAAGATTTTGTCATAAGATATGTTGAAAGCTCTTCAGATGTTTTAAGAAAATAATCAGAATTCAGAGTGTATATTAAATTATCAACTATCTAATAAGCATTCTACTTCCCAGCTGGGATCCTTCTGGTACATTCATTCATCTTCAACCAGTGTAATTAAAGATGAAAGGTGTAACACTGATGATCCCTCTCTAGAGATCTCATCAGTTTAATTCTAGAACTATCAATGGAGAGGGACTATCATATAAATTGCTCAGACCTAATTGGACACCTGCTGGAGGTCAAACAAAACAACAAGGATCTACTGAAATAGGGATTGCCTTCAGTAATTTAGTAATTTGGTAGGAGGGAATTTGGCAAGGCAATGCAATCTTTGCTTCATATCTGTTAAAACCAAGCTAGATTTGTCCAGTAAAGTAAGCACTAGGAAAGAAGTGGAAAACAAGAAGAGCAAACAGGAATGTGGTTAAAATCTCACCATGAGAAACTGGTAACCTCAGGCATGAAGAAAGTGAAGCGAAGAATGCAGCGTCAAGGTCTCATTCAATAGCTTCCTACTGGTGCAACAAGGGTGTGCAGAAGATTTTTCTGTGTAACACAACTTCTTTATAACTTTCTACCGAAAAGTGTACTGTAATGGATGAATGAAAGAACAGTTTGTTTCTCTCAACAGTGATTTTAAATCACATCTGTGTGTTTTGATTTAGTGAAAAAAAAAAAAAGAGAATAACTCCCTTTAAAAAAATTTTTCATACGGTGGTGTCAAAAATAATTTTTCATTATGGTGATGTCACCAGATCCACTTGATCCGTTTACATCTGTTATTTAAATTGCTGTTTCCATAAATGTATATTACTACCTTGAGGGTGTCTATATTTGTTACAGAGCTTGTCTCAGGAATCTTGGAGCAATCTCCCAATCTAATTAAGAGTGCTGTAATTACAGCATAGAGGGCTGTGCTGCTAATACTAAAGATTCAAAATCATGAGACAGGCCCCATAATTTGGGACTGGCCCCAAATGTGAATATTTGCTTTTAAAAAGGCTGTATTATGTTTTGGGCTCATGGTTAAGTTTTGAACTCCCTTTGCCCTTTTGCCATGGTTTGTGTGTGTGCGTGTGTATATGTGCATGCATGTATGCTGCTGTAATTCTAAATAATGTTACCTCTTCACCATATGTTTAGCATAAAGCAGTGCTGGTCCCTAGTCTCACTCCTATCTACCTGCTTACCTTTAAACCTGTGCAAGAATTGTTACTCTGCAGGTCCTCCTGTGGAACCTCATGTCACTTACTTCTTGAGAAGGGGACAAATTGCAGTGTCTTGTGTTCTTCTTCCCAAGCCTGGAAGGGAAAGAGATGGAAAAAAGGAACAGAGGGAGACTTCCCACATGAGAGGAAGAGATAGATATCGTGAGCTTTCAGTCTCTTTTTGTCTCTTTGTCTCTTTGCTACTCAGATGAGAAGTTTATCTCCCTGGCTTTCATTTTCCCCAGGGGTGCAGAAGTACATGGGGAATGCAACAAGATCTGAAACAAGACCAAAGTCTCTTGATTTATCTATAGCATAAGACAGGACCTTTCTTGTGCTGGCTACAGGACAAAACTAAGAGTTGATGATAACAGTTTGAGTCCCTGTGTTGCAGGAAACAGGACTTATTATGCAGTGTTTTTCTTCTGTCAACTTTGTATTCAAGTTCTCTACGTACAAAAGGTGCTCAGCTATGGCACTGGTGGTTACAGTATGTGTCGGTCTTCCATAGGAAACAGAATGGAGGAATCTCTGCTTGGGTAGACTAATACAAGAGTTAATCTCTGTTTTTCTTGTGTCTCCTATAGCTTAATGAATCCCTGGAATATTTTATTCAGGTTATCCCTGGAATTTCAGTTAGCAGATTGCCATAGAACATCACCATGTCTTGCAAGACAATTTGAATGTTTTGCCTTAGAAATGGTTTGTGTTACAACTTATTGTAGGAAGCGTTGACTGTGGACAGAAATAATTTTGATTTCCCTCCTCATGGCCATGACAAAAGTAACAAAATCACCCAAAATTCCCCCCACAGAGCAGCAGGGAGCTGCCTTACCACAAAACATTCCTTGGCATGACACTTCAAAGGGTTATTGTACTAATTGAGAAGGATTTTGTAAAGATAAGAAGCTTTCAGACATTCTTTTAGATCCCTATAAACATTTCCTCATACCTCAGCCTTTCCCTCATCCTCTGAATTGCTTGGCATCATTGGATGCTCTCTTCTATTTGAAACTCGCCTTCAATAATTTATTCTTTTTGAATCAGTTGACTCAGGGTCCCTGGTACTTTTCTCCTTTCATGATGTTTGCAACTTTCGAAGAGACAACATTATCTAGGAATGACTAATGGGAGATACAAAGTTTGACAAGACATTTTCTTATACTAATAAGCATGTCTGTCACTTGATTTCTTTCCTCAGTTTTGACTCAACTGTATGTTGACTGGACCAACTACAAAGACTACATATCCCCCTTCATAGTTCTTGTTTGCACATTGTCTGCTTGAGCAGGGGGGTTCTCAAGCAACCTTCTCTAATTATTAAGGACTATATTTTTCAGTTGGAGAGTTTGGGTCTTGTTGCACAGTCTCTTGGAAAAATGCAAAACTAATATCAGAATGAGGGCTCCTTCAGTAGTATCTGAATATAGGCAATTCATCTTTCCTCATCATCTAAGCTTCACCTCTAGTCAACAGACAGAGAAACAGGTACCACAGAGAGGTACACATTTTTTCCTAAAAGAGAAGACTAAGCAGGAGAAATTGTTGTCTGCAGGTACCCATCATCCTTCCCTTGCATCCAGGTGAACTGCGATATTCTAATTTTAAAGATACATCAGGCCTAAGCTTTCACTGTCTCCTTTTCATACACTGAGCAAATCTTCATCCACTGGACGTAATGGAGCACCCAATACTGGGTTCTCTGCTCCAGGGCCAACTCCTCCTCTCTCACCAGGGGCATGCACCAGGTACCAAGTTTCTGAGAGAAGTAAAGGGTGCTTTATTGCATATCTAGACAGTTCTCTGAAGCCTGGACCTTCACCTTATTGAGAGAAAAATACCTTTTACCTGGAAATGTTGCTGCTTATGTTTTGTACTTTGTTCAGGACGGCGGTGTCAAGTGTTAGCAGTATGACTTCATTTTATGTGCCAAACACCATTCCTGTTTTATCAGCCTCCTGTAGAATGGCACAGGGATACTACACAATTCTCCCAGGTTCAGCCAACCATAATACCTCAAAACACAAACCATGTTCTGCTACAAATTCTTTTTTTCTGAATAAAAGCAGCCAAACCACAAGAATTACGTATTAAAACAAGTGGGACAATTGTATTGCTAAGCCTTAACACTGCATAAGTTATGATTAAAATATTTTTGTTAAAATGTCTCAGTCCCAGAAATTTCCCTTTTACTGACAGTTTAAGAAGGTGAATTTGTCCTTGGCAGGTTGCAATTCTTCCCTTCAGAACTCACACATTTTCCTAGAACTCCCTTACATTATACTTGGCTATTTCAGAGTTGCAATGTATAGCATTAGCTCAGTACAGCAAAGTTATTGAGCTATTGTACTGGTTAATATAGTGAAATTTATACAAGTTTAATCACATTTATTATCTCTGACAACAATGCAGATGTTCTGAATGTTAAGTGAATTTTTTATGAAGAATATAATTAATTTTTCTGGCCCTGTCCAAAAATGCTTAGTGGTCAGTTCTGCCATTGAAATGTATTTGATAATATGTAATTCTGGCATTTTGGGAAGTAATTAAAAATAAAGTTGCTTTAATTTTAAATTCAGCTAATATCTGTCTTGCTACATTCTAAAGTGGTACTAGGCTAAGTGCTTGAACTAATCGATTTTTAAAAGGGTTTGGTTAGTGATCTCAGGGGAAATAAGGTAGGTTGTATGAAAACATATTAATTATAAAGCCTTCTTTTTTAATGATGCATGCCCTTTTTCGAGTACAATATATTGATGTAGCAACTTCTTCAGCTTAAATCATCCAACAAACCTTTCTAGTTTTGTCTCATCTATCTTGATTGTTAGCTATATTTATTACAGAATGAAAATAAGATTTTAGATTTTTAATTATTAGCTATAAAAGATTCCAGAGTAACTCAGTGATTTAATTTCTTTGTAAAAAGTATACAACTTCAACAAATTTTTGCTGACTAGGAAATTTGTCTTTCTCAAAGATTAATATTACTTTCCTGTTCAGGATGTCATGTTTTGCTCTCAAGTATGCAGAAAACTTATTCATGAAAAAGTTTTCACTCTTTGAATAATATTTTAAATTAATTTTAGAATAGCTATTGCAGTTTTGCTTGAAGTGAATCAATATTTTAGAATTTTTTATTTAAAAAGAATAAAGGCATGGTGTTTAATGCAGAGATAAATGCTATGCCTAGTTCCTGGATTGGAGTGGAATATCAGATTGTCTGGTGCAGAGAGGCTGGGATTTTACCCTTAGAGTGCTGGGCAAGACTGGAAATGCTTCTAGGCCATGTGGACAAAGCATTTTCTGATAGGCAGGTCCTTTGCTGGAGGAAGCTGACTGTTTGCAGCCATGGTGAGACATGGCAGAAACTGCTCTGCAGAAGGAAGGCTGGCATGTCAGGATTTAGTGTGGAAATAGCATGGGTAGTTAGCAATGGTCACAACATGCTCATCTAAATGAGACAGAATGCACAATAAGCTGAAGCATTAAGGTGGAGCTGCCTGCATCTTTCTCCTTCAGTGAGTGCAAAAGGGCATTGAGTATCAAAATATTCAGTTTACTGGAACACAGCTTTGAACACATTAGTTTTGAAACTGAAATAATTTATGTGTTACACAAGAACAAAAATGAAAAGCTTTGGAAAGAACTATTTCTCTTAGCCATTGCTCCTTGAATGACAGGTCCTTTCCTCCAGCTCTGCTCTCAGTTTTAGTGGTTTCCCAGGCTATAGCAAACACTATATAAAAAGTCTGGTGTTTGGTTTGAACCCTGGCTGTGTGTCGGCTCCTGCTTCTCAAAGTTTCTGTTTTTGTTACCCTGAAATCTAGGCCAGTGTGCTTGGGCGCAGATCCCCACTCCCTACAGAGAGGTTTCTTTGACCCAAGGAGCACCTCCTCTCATAAATCAAAAGGACAGCTTTCCCCTCTAGCTTCTTAATAGACAAAGTGTGAAATACAACAGTCAGTGAGCCATGGATCAACAGATAAAGTGGGATCATAGGATTATTTATGCTGGAAAAGATCTCTAAGATCATGGAATCTCACTGTAAACCCAGCACTGCCAAGTCCACTGCTAAATCATGCTCTTAAGTGCCACATCCACACCTTTTAAAATACATTCAGAGATGGTGATCCAGTACTTCCCCAGACAGAGTGTTCCAATGCTTGACAACACTTGCCATGAATCATTGTTCCCTAATATCCAAACTAAATATCCCCTGGTGCAATTTGAAGCCATTTCCTCGTGTCCTGTTGCTGGTTGCCTGGGAGAAGAGACTGACCCCTACCTGGCTACAGCCTCCTTTCAGGTTGCAGAGAACAATAAGGTCCCCTCTGAGCCTTCTTTTCTCCAGGCTAAATGACCCCATCTGCCTCAGCCACTCCTTGTTAGACTTGTGCTCCAGAGCCTTCCCCAGCTTTGTTGACCTTCTCTGAACACACTCCAGAACCTCTGTGTCCTTCTGGAAGGGAGAGGCCCAAAACTGAACATGCTGACTTGAGGTGCAGCTTCCCAATATAGGGACCAGCTTTTCTGCTTTGTATCATAGATGCTGCAATAAGAATCAAGAAGTGTGTTTTCTTGTTACTGTTTCTTTAATTCACTAAAGTGAGATTCTCTGACTTCTTTGTTTCATGGTTTTATTTGTTTGTTTATTTTTGTGTGGGGCATATGTTTCAAAGAGGATGTTTTTGTGTGGGGCATATGTTTCAAGAGGATGTTAATTTATCCTCTGTTAGGTATGATCCTGTACTGTCTTTGTGACAAATGAAACCACTACTTACACAGGTACGACACTACTAGACAGACATTTCAAGTTTTTTTAATGACCTTTGCAGCTAAGAAACAGAATCTTATGTCACAGGTTTGGTCAAAATCTTCACATGCCATCAGAGACTATAACTTTCAGGTAAAGGAAAATTAAGTGAATACTTATATCTGAGTGTCCTGTCTGAAAGAGAGATGTGAGCATTATGAGTATTTCAGTTACTGATTAGACAATACTGTTTTGTTTGCGTTCAGATAATGAAACTTCTGAGGTGTTTGCCTGAGCTTAATAAGGCAGTGTATGGAGAGCGGAGTGCCTGGAACAAGTCTGATGATACTCATCAGTCTCATTTTCAATGCTGGGATGTGGATGACAAGAAATGTGTATTTCACAAGATGGTTGTGCTAATTTTCCAGCACAGGAGATCCTGTGCCTTCTTTTCCCATTGCACTCTGGCTGTGTGATGCTGTACATTTTCTTTTGCTGTCTCTGAAGCCAGTCTGACCCCTTGATGAGACATGTCATCTTATTCAACAGGCAGAAAATTACCTCCCTTTTTTTGCTTGCTGAGTGAGCTGAATTGAGTCATCAAACTGTTGGAGCTAGCACAAAGGAAGTGGTAAGTACACACAGCTGGGAGGGAGAAAAAGGGGAAAGCTGAACCATATTTTTAGTGGTAGGAAGCTGTTAGACCAGCTCAGCACTCTTGTGAAAACTCATTCTCACTGAAGTACTCCTGTGTCATATTCTCTCTGCCTCTGGACTGGTGAAACCTGAATATGTTGGCTGCTAAGGCTGGTGGTTCTGCAGAAGTGTGTGTCAGAAGAAAGGTCATTTGATTTAAGTGGGTCGCTTGGTGGAGATGTCATTGGCAATGGATATTGATGGATTGGAGAAAATTACTAAGTCTTAGTGCATAACCTTTTAGTTCTTATATATATTTTTGTAAATGTAAAGCTGACTATAATTTGTTTACTCTTGCAAAAGATTTTGTCATTTACACTTCAAAAATATTAGTGTAACCTCAGAAGTTTTTTTTTAAAACTACAGATGTATCCACTTAGTATATGTTAGTCACATGAACAGGATGGGAATGCCTCTGAATCTGCAATGCTAAATAATGTGAGACTTACTGAAGAGATGCTTGCTGGAAAAATATAAAGCCACACAGAAGTGAGCATATTGGAGAGGTTTATTTTTGTCACTAGACGAATGCTAGTAATTATGTCAAGATTTGAAATTTTTGCAGTGTTCAGCAACAACCATAAATAAACCCCCACAAGCAATGCAAAACCCAACAACAAAGAAACCCCAGCTCTGTCCAGGCTTTAAAGAAAGGGACAAATGTTTTAAACTGTATTTAGTCCCCTCATAAATATATACCTTCACTAAGTATTTAGCCATGTGATAAACTCAACACTCCTCCCAACCAAACCAAACAACAAATACATTAGATAAAACTATCTTGGAGTCAAAATTACTTTTAAAAAGGTGAAAAAAGCTGTAATATTGGCAATGGACCATCATACCTTGATTTGGCGATACCTGTGGGCCTGATATTGATTTCAGAAGGATAAATACCACTGGAAATGTATATTTATTTAATTAAATCTTAACTTCCCCAGGACAAATTAGAAAACAAATGATGTGAAGAAGTCCATCACCACCTTCTTTCTTAATAGTGGTCTTTCTATTTTTTCCCCAATAGTCACTGAACTAGCAAATGCTGATGCCTTTTAAGCTTGATTTTGCATGAAAATGGTTGAGAAAAGAGTATAATACAAAACGACTTTGAATTGGAGGGCCCTGCTGCCTTTCAGTCTAAATGAAAGAACAGACAAAGGAAAGTCCACAGAGTTCTCAGTCTGAACAGGAGAGAAGTGCTTTCAAAGAAGTGGATTTGGCCAGGGAGAGCAGCCGGTTGAGGTATTCATAGACTTGTTGATGGAGGAAACTCGTAAATAGGTCAAACATGGAAAATGAGTTTAGAATTTCAGTCCCAGGAAAGCAGGGAAAACATGTTGGAAATGCAGCTGTATAAGGGTTCACTGTAAGGGGTACCCTAGGAATGTCCAAAGTAAAAGAAATGAATAATTTCAAGGCAACAGATAATTGTTATTGAAGAACTGGGAAAAATCAGCCCTTGGAAAAGCAGAGAAACCTGTATCTATCAGGTGTGTATATATATATATATTTAGTGCTCCATATATCACTGTAAAGCTGAATACTTTATAAAATTCAGAACATCTTTTGAGAGAAATAATAATTAAAGACATCAAAACAAATCAGAAGTTGGATAGAATGTAAAAAAAAATTAATGGAATAGAAATCTGCAAGCCTATCCTCTAACCTTCTTTAGTGTAATCAATTATTTTCAAGGCAAAGGAAATACAGCATACTTAACTAATCAGAATTGCAATGAAATGGTATATGAATTGTCTATTAGATAAACTTGATAATGAGGTTGGTAAAAAAACCCCAACCTGTCAAGAGAGGAACCATCTAAAAAAGGAGATACCCATATAGGGTAGAGGGAATTTATTGTTAGACTTCCTCTGGAGAAACTACTGGAATATATCTCCTGCAATCTTTTCATTACTGTCTGCATAAAATCTCAATGTTTAGAGCCCAAATTAATTTTGCTGATGGTTGAGATTGGGAAGGCTTCATTAATGCAGAAGAGGATCATAATCTGACAGTGGCAAGATTGGATAATCTTGAGAACTGGGTCACAGAAATGGCATGGAATTTAAATTTGAAATACAAGGGTCACATTGAAGATTTCTGATGTGGCTTGGGATGTCACCATTAGAACAGACAGAAGAAAAAGCTTGATCAAAGAATGATGCAAGTAGCAAAAATGACGCAGTGCTAAAGAAAGAAAAGTTGATTCTAGGATGTGTCTGCTGAGGAACCACTACAGCTGGAGGGAAGGGAGGATATGACTGGATGAGGAACATCTTCATATTAGTCTACAACTCTGGTGTCCTATGTTTGTTAAATATAGCTGAAGCCAGAAAAACTGCAGAGAAAGGCTAGGAAGATGATGAGAGGAGTTGAGAGAAAACAAAAAGGCCTTGTATTTTTCAGTCAAACAAAAGACTGAAAAAGTATTTAGCATAAACCTGTATCGCTTGAACAAGTTCTTGTCTAAAACTCCTAGGAATTAGGTTCTTCCAGTCAGATATTCCTGCATCTGCTGATTTTAGTTCCTCTGCTACTCACCATGGAATTTCTCTTAAAATACAACAGCTCTTCAGAGACTAGGCCTAGGGAATTAAAAGAATTTAAGTAAAATAACATATGCTTAGACGCTTTCATCCTGTCTTGAACTGCCATTAGATGCATTTAAGGGGAAAAAGCCGTGGAAAATGTGCAGAATGAAATTCTGGCTCCAGCAAAGACACTGGTGAAAAGGAGTGGTTATGATTTCCCACCAGCAGTATATTTTGTTTGAAATAAAGTAGCTTGAAATAGTTCATTTTTATGGTCATACCATCTTTCCATTGTTCACATTCTTTTTTCAAATTTAGAAGTGTTAACGCAACGGGTTTTTAAAGAATAAAAACCTGGGATTATGAAGAGCTAGTATTCCTGGAATGAGGAAAGCAGGACAAGTCCTGTTTTGTTAATCTGAACAAATAATTATCAGGAATTTTTTTAAAAAAAACCCTCGCAAGTCCTTAGACATACTTTCTTTGGAATGAAATGTTCTTAGATTATGGGAGAGAGGAGGGTTGTAATTTTGCTATGTCTTTCACTGTCACTCAATAAATTTCAAAGATTATTAGAAGCAGGTTCACACAAGACGCTGTTATTTGTCTTTCGAAATACTCACGAACTCTTAGGACAGTTCATCTAAATCACTTTGAAACACCCAGCAGCCTGGTACTGTAATGCAAACAGAACTATTTTATAAATCAGTCAGGAGAGCTCATTCTTTAAAAGATATGCTACATTACTGGAGGCAAAAAGCTCTCTGTTTTGTTATATAACAATGACAATAACTCAATTTAAGTGTATAATGATCCAAGTCAGCAGTCCACAGTAACAAAAATTTAATAGGAACCTTATCTAGTTTGCTGACATGTTTTTCTCTAGAAGCCATTATAGGCTCTTCAGTATACAAAACAATTGGCTCTAATCTTTAATATTGCTAAGCAGTAGGGGGCAAATAGGCATTTTAGCACAGCTTAGCTTTTTATAAACAGCATTTAATATATTCACGTGCTCTTAGGCACAGAGCTGTATGTCAAATGTTTCTGAAGTTTGGTCATTAGATCAGACGCTCTCAAAGCAGAGAAACGTTTCTGCGCTCCCGTGATGCCCTTTAAAATGGATTGAATGTCACCTTGTTGCAAAGGCGGAAGATTCCAGTGAGGGCCTTCTTCAGGAACAGCGTGGTTTCTGATTATCTCCTGATGTAAATTAAAGCCATGGTAAAATGAATGTGCTCCGGAGAACCATTATAAAGAAAACCACACTATTAAAAAAAAGATCAAACGTAATTTCCTCCTTATTTCTTTCACTAGTTTTCTATATACTGCATGTAAGGAGTACATGCTAATGCCTACACTGAGTAGGTTGTAATGGCCACTTAGCTTCTGATATGGAATACTTATTGGGGTAGTAGTGCTGGGACAAGGACAGCAACAGAAGAATAAGCTGTCGGAAAAAAAGCACCTGTATTTACATCTCAGTCATGGGTGTTCAAAATTCATCCATTGTATTCATTTAAATGTAATTTTTTAACTTTTACAGTTTACAAGGCAGTCAGAGGACATTAGATATAAATACAATTTTAATGGTTTTGGTAATGCTGCAGTGCTTTAGCAGTACATATTGGCCCTTCATAACAGAAAGGTGAAAATTAGCATACAAAAAAATCTACTCTTTGTCTGAAACAGAAGATTTTATACAGAAGGCACTGTCTGAGTCACTGAGTCCAGTCACATGTCATCACAGATTAATGATTTTTGGTTAAGAAAGCCTTGCACCAGCTGTGTCTCACACACCTCCTTGCACACAGGCCCACAAAAATAACACAAATACACTTTAATACAGTGAAAGCCAACATAAAGGGGCTAGAAGAGAAATGGGAAAGAAGAGTATATGGGGTAAAAGGAGCTGTGATGAATGAGGCATTTGAGGGAGGTGAATGAGAAAGGAAAATCTAAAGCTAAGAAATGGAGAGAAGGTGTTTAGTGCACATAGAGGTCCAACCTTGACCAAGTCACACCATGTTTGCCATGGGATTATGTCACACACAATCATTGCACCTTGTCTGCCACATGGGGTGAGGTTTATTTCCCTTCAAATTTTTGTGATATAAACCACTACATCTGAGCTAGCCAGGTTGATCCCTCTTTATCCTAATAGAGAAAACCAGGCAATTTTAGGACAAGACCAGTTTACAACATGTACTTTAGATTGGATGCACTGAGTCATAGGAGTACCTAATTCTCTCCATTGAGTCCTATGGGGTTTTTTGGTTTAGATTTTGTTTTCATTCTGTGCATGAGAAATAGATCCTGCTGGTATGGACAATTTCTGCCAGAAATGTTATTACAGGACACATCCTCTGTGTCCAACTAGTTTAGGCATGGATCCATCTTCCCATGCATAATGATATGGTTGTGTGTGATAAGTGCTGTCTGTGCTCTGTTGTGATGGCTCTCTTTGCCTTCTCCCTTTCTCTTTATGGCACAGCTAGCAGAACGAGTTCAAAAGGTTAGTGTTTATGCAGCCAGTGGTGTAGGAAACAGAAAACCAGAAACTGTGAAAAATCATCCTGTGGAAGGAGGATTTTTGGAGTTTCATTCCATTATATTCTTTTCAGTGCCTGCTGACAATTTGCTGCTTAGTATGGTCAATCTCTTCTAATGTTTCTTTTCTACAGAACTTGTGGCGCCTTCTTTTTATTTTAATTTTTAACTACCAAATAGTTATCTGACACCTTATAAATGGGACCTGAGGAATAATGGAATTGAAAGATTGTGTCATGCGAGGATGTTATTTGACAAGATAACTGTGCTGCTCCAGCAGCTTCCAGCTGCCAAAGAAGGTAGTTTTGCTCTTGTGTTTTCTGCTTTATCCCTACTATAAGTTTTCAGTTGCTTCAGCAGTGAATGGCCAAAGCTGGCTTGGCAAAAGAACAAAAAAAAAAAAAAAAAAAGAAAGCAAAAAAAAAGGAAAGAAAAAAGGGAGAGGGAAGGAGACCATAGGGCACCTGTGCTGCTGAAATTTAGAAGACAGGACTGTGTGTGTTGAGGGAAAGTAGGGAATGTTTCTGAAGAGAGGAGGAAGAAAGTTTCCTTTTGCCAATAGCATGTTTCTCCCTGTCTTACCTGAGAACAAACATGATGACTATAGCCAAGCATCTGAAGAAATGAAAAAAAAGTTGCAATGACCTAGGAATGGTGACATTTACTCAGAAGACAACCAATAGGAACAAATGAACATACAAATGGAATAACTGTCTAACTAATACAACTGTAAAACTATCTAACTAAAACAAAACTGTATGGGAGCTGCAACCCTCGCTGTTCAAAGCGTGTGGCACTGTATCCATTCATGGAAGCCCTCTTCTTTTACTCCTTCGTCGGTTGGGCCTCCTCCCACATCTAGGCAGGCATTTTTCACTGCTTAGATTCCTGAGACAGGGCTTGCACCATTCTGCTGATGCTGGTGATGCTGAGGGCTTCCAGGACTTGAAGTGCTTCTCAAGAGGCTTTGTGGTTTTAGATGTGTGAGCAGGAGGAGACTTAGAGGCTCAGCTAAATGTTTTCCATCAGGTTTAACAATAAGAGGTAAATGTGGAAAAGAAAGAAAAGGCTTTGGAGGTTATGTTCATGTTTTTATTAAAGCACTCACAGAGTTTCCTTTGGCTATTTTTCTGATTCCTCAAGCTGGGACCCTTAGAGATTAGGTAACATGCTGGTAAAGCATTTCCACTTCTAAAATACAGTGTTGGGCTGTCATTAGACCCTTGAGATAGCCTCATGTTCTCCTGTCTGTGGTTAAGAAGGAAACTTGTTTTACATGCACTAAAATGCCTAAGGAGAAGTTGTTACTCTTCCTCCACTGCCCACCATGAAGCTGTTTTTATTCCAATTAAAATGTCTTTGGGTTTTTGGAAACATTTAACACTTTTTACTTGCTTTCCTTTTTCCTCATGAAAAGTAGTGGGGTCCAACACCTCTGGAGAGAAGGTGAGCCCATGTTTGATGGAGAGCTATTAGCTATTGGGTGGTGAAGTGTGAACTTACCTTGTCTCACTAAGGAAACTGACAGAGGCAACACCTTTATTTTCCTCCCTTTAGTGACTGCTATAAGGCAAAATGATTATTGAAGCCTTAGGAAAGAAAAATTCACCATTAGAAAAGTCTTACTGATTTTATAATTGCCGACCTCATAAGTGGCTGCTGACTGACTTCTTACCAGCCAAAAGGAACATTCCTAGTTCTTTTAAGAGGAAGTGGACTTAAGGCAATGTCTGTCATGGAGCAAAACCATAGGCTCAGATAATTTGACATTGTTTATTTCTCTTAGAACTCATTCATTATGTTTCTCATTCTTTTTGGATTTCAGAGGCTTATTTCAGAAAATGAACAGTTCAATACCGATCTGTGCTAAAGCAAACACATGGTACATCTGGTAGATTGTACATCTGTCCTCAGACAATAGAGGACGATTGGACATTCTCCAAGATGGTATTATGCCATAGGCTGTGCTTTGTCTTGTGTCTTACTAGAGATTTCAGACTCTCTCATTTTTGTAGCAGTGTCTTCATATAAAGATGTTTCATTTTTGAACTTTTCCCTTAGCAACCTTCAGGAAGTTTCATCTGCGTTATCATACGAGCACAGACTGTAAAATGAAAATATGGTATAAAGCCAGAATCTTGCAGTTGACTCAAATAGCTGATTAAGGGGGTACCTCCTGCACAGAACCATTTGAAGATTCAGGGCCCAAGTTGACAATATCTATAAAGACAGAGATTGGAGAAGACTAAATGATTATATAATGATGATTAAACACCAAAGCCTTTCTCTAATAAAGAAATGAGGTATGACCTAATTACTACTGTTTGCTAGTAAAGATTGATCCATTTATCATTTCACTCTCTGTAATGGTTAAAGTATTTCCCCTCAATTTTTAATAAAGTGGAACTTCTGAAATGTTTTCAAACTTTTAAGTTTAACGAAAAGTCAACATCACTTCCTGAGCCTCAAGTAGTCACAATTAAATTATGATGACCTGAGAAATTATTCTGCCTTAACTACTTTGTGCTTTTAGCTCACCTCAGTACAATGAAAAATGATGAAATTTTAAGGCTAAACCTTCAGCTTGTCAAAGTTCAATCTATTTTTTGCTGAGAAGTGAGTCAGCAACTGTAACTGAAATGCACCAAAAGCATTCACATCATGGACTAGGTTGGCTTGGTTGACAGAATAACCTATGCAGCCATTGAAATTTGGTCAAGCTTCCTCAGGAGCCAGAGTTCCAGCATTTTTGTCTGTTGTCCTGGGAAGAGCAATGGAAATCTGCATTTAACTCCATGGGAAGTCCCATGCAAAGTAATTCAAATGTAGGGATATATCTGCCTTCTCCTCCTGGCTTTGAAGGTGTTATTCAGCAACAGGAAAACAATACCATTGTGATGATAGTGGTTAAATTAGATAGCACACTCTTGTTTTTGTTTAAGAGAGGACATTTGTTTTAAAATATGGTACAGAAGAGATAGCCATGCCATAATCCAGAATTTCCTTTCTTGGGCAAATGGTCTCATGATGCTAGTGTTTGTGATTCAGATAGAATCACAGTTTAGGTAGAGTTTGTTTGTGATTCTGGGGCCAGTCCCATATCTGACTGGACAGAGAACCTTTCCCTTGGTACTTCGGGATTTGCACAATAGTGTTTTACCCGCATCGGGTTCCTGTGCTGCCAATTAAGTGTTGCCCAGAAGAGAAAAGTGAATATCAGCTGGCAGGCTGACAGTGAGCTTTTTGCCATAAACCTTGCTCAGCCTCAGACTGTGTTGATGAACACAGAGTGAGGCATCTTTACTATAAAACCCAAGTGAAGCCCTATGTGAGACAAGGTGAAAGCTTCAGGTGTTTTAAACTTGTAAAGCCCAGTGCTGTCCAGAAGAAGGACCAACCATTAATGACAGTTCCTACTTGAAGTTCAGACACTTTCAAACAATCTGTTTTCATTTATCCAGGCTGTTATGGGGAAAGAGGATTGTAAATGACTAGATCAGATGATTTAGCTGTAGAGTTTGCTTTCAAGATGGCAAGCAGTACACATGAAATATGCTTATTGCAATTCCACCAGCACACTCAGAACTTCATCAATGAGACAAACATTGAAGCTAATTTCCACTGTTCCCATGGATCTGTAGTGTCTGATTGCATCTGTTAAACTTTGGAAAAACATTAATAAAATAACAAACTGATCAAAACTTTATTCGAACACTTTTGCCTCTTTTCATAGTTTTTGAAACCTTCAGTAAAAATGTTTACTGCTGTCATTGATAGTTAAGGAATATATATAAAAGAATTTTTTCAGCTTTTCCTCAGTATTTCCCCTTTTTTTATTTTGAATTTAATTGAATTAAAACAAGGATCAGTGTATGGATTTGTCCATACTAAAAGTGTATTGCTCTGTGTAGCTACTGTTTCTAGATGACCCGAGTTTTTGCAATAATTGTAGTGAATATGGTAGCTTCATTTTTCTGAAATGAGAAATGCATGGACTGATAAAACATTACAGCTCATGTAGGACAAGTTTAGAAGTTATTCAATTTGTTGCAGAGTTGTTTTCCTTGCTATGTTTGGTATTGCTAGAGCAAAAAAATGAAGGCCATAGGCTCGTGGTCTGCTTCTCTGCTGGTAGCCTGGTAAGTATGTGTCTTAGCTTCACAGGCAAGCCAGGAGGTTTCTCTCTCTTGCCTCTTCTTTTGTCTTCTATCATTTCTACTCCCTTGACCTTTACCTCTGCTGGTGCTGGAGTAGATCAAATGGTGCTTTTGACACTTAGAATTTTAGAAAATGTTTAGTTTAACTTTAGACTTAAATCTTTCGACTTTAAATAAAAAAATGTTCACTATTAGGTCTTTGGTCCTCTGGAGAGCTGAAAGTCATTGCTCCATAAACCTGTACAATTGCAGCCACAATACTGTGCTTCCTACTCTTCTCATGCTGTAGATTTTATGATTTTGCAATACGCTCTTTGTACTGCAGCTATAGAAACCCCTTTTCATTTTCCTTGATTTTGCCAAGAGATCTTTGCAACACATCCTCTGTATCCTCAGAGAAGACCTCTAGTTCCAGTGGCTTGCCTGTGTTGTTCTTCCTTACCTTGGCGTTGTATCACATGGGGTCCCAGAGAGTTCCATAATTCCCAGGTCCTCTTGCGCCCCACACTGTCAGGGACATCACTGTCCCTTCTGTGTCTCTCTATTTAAAGGAAACCCAAGAAGGAAGATGTGAGCCATGCTCTATCAAGTCTCCTGAGGTGATTGATCAGAATGCTGGGTCTGCAAGCCACATTGTGCCTTTTATCTTCAATGTAGAAATAGCCTCTGGATTTGGTCTAAATTTGTGTGTTATCGAAGTGGGTGAACTGTTCCTGTGTTCGCCAAAGAGGATGAGAGAAAGAATAAGGAAATTAGCAGCGAGTTCCAGCATTACGACAGATCAGATGGGCTACTGCAGGAAAGATGTTTCATTCATCACCTGTGAGATAATTATGTGAAAAACCTCTATTTCTGTTAAATTACAGGATCTATGTCTTTAAGCAATTATTTATGGAGTTTCTCCAACTGTAGCTACAATTCCTCACCTCTGATGTGAGAGCAGATTTTCAGAGGCCTCCCACAGACTATTTCTCCGTGCAAACATATTCTTCTTACCATTTTTCCATTAGGCTAAACACAACGGAAAAGGCCAAATTTTTGTTGGTCTCTGTGTCTGTCAGACACATGCACAAGGCGACAGTGAGGCTATATACTTTGGAATATAAAATGAAAAAAAAAGCGTCTGTTTTCAAGGTACTTTATTTTCATACATTTAAAATGTATAGTCTGTAGAGGGCTGATGTAGCATTTTATAGGATATTAACCATTTTTCTCCAATTGTGTCCTCCAGTTATGATTATATTTTGTGTGTAGAATTGAATATTCAGTTAGGCGCAAAGCTATGGAAGCAAATTTTCCTGTCTGTAATTGCACTGTTTGCTTCAGTTCCCCTTTTAATAGTATTTAGATTCAGTTGAACATGGAGTTTATCCTCCATGCTTAACTTAAAGTACCTGAAAATTTAGCTCCATATACATATATGTATATATATGTATGTATGTATGCACACACACAAATATTTGCTGAGTTTTGCAATGATCATATCCTTGATTTTAAAACGCTGGAAATTATGAAAGAATTAAAGTTCGTATTTGCTAGCATCTTTGTATTTATTTTATTTTGTAAAAAATCCAAGGCAGCAAGCAATTCCAGGGAAAAAAGCATTGCAATAATAGAGAACAGGAGGTCACTGATGAAACCTTAGAATCAAATTTCAGATATAGTAGAGAATAATATATTTCAGATCATTTTCAAAAGCTATCAAGCTAAAGAAGCCTGGCACTCACAAAAAGTCAAAAAGCATTAATCTATTTTAGCACCTCCTACATGGGATCTAGAAGGAGCCATTGCTTATCAAACACAGTTTTCAGGCTGTATAAAAAACAATCACAAATAAAAAAAAAAAATAGTGCTATTAAATAGTGCTATTATTTCATTGTTATGACCTTCTGTTTCAGGATAAACCCTGATGGCTACTGTAAAACTGCCTGAAAGGAATCATACTTACTCCCAGTACATGTGTAAATTTTCTTGTAATTACTGAGGGATGCTGTTTTTTGTGCTTTCTTCCTGAGCAGGGCTGTGGGGAAAGCAGACATAGCTTCTGGCAGTGGCTTGGAGCTTCAGGATGCTGCCACATCCATGGCTTCTGGCTCCCTGTTCTCCTCCCCAGGGAGATGTGGCTGCTGCAGCAGAGACATGAGTTTACAGCTGCTTGTTGTGACCAGGGTGATGCGGGGCAGCCACAGCATTCCTGTGAAACTGGCCAATACCCTTTTTATAGGGTGAAATCCTATCCTTGTGAAATCAATGGGATATTTGCCATCACAGAGCCAGGGTTTCTCCCAGAAGTTCCTCATTGTAATCCGAGATAGACAGGCAGGCATCTCTGGGAGTGTTGAAAAAAGCCTCAACTTGCTCTAGTTTGCTCCTGCTAGGTCCAGTTTTCCACTACCTTCTATATGAAGTTTAATTTCTTGCTGTGCCTGAGGCCTGGCAGCCTGGGAATTAGTTAGGACTACCTGCTCTATTTATCCCCACCCAGGGCAGGAGGGAGCTTTTGACTCACGCTGCAGTAGAAGGCTGTGCAACAGAGCAGATGAACAGTATCCCACACTTCACCTCCTGTTTTTTCTTTTCCAAATTCCTTCCTCCCTGCTTGGCTATTCATTTGCAGGGTGATGGTGATACAGGAGGTCTCTTCTCTCCCTCCTCTCTTTTCCTTGGTGCAAGCAAGGTGGCTACAGGGGAGGCGGGTGACAAACGAAAAGGACACGGTTTTCAAGCACAGAGAAGCACATCTGTTGTTTCTCAGATTAGAATTGAACCTATAGTAGTTGTCTGACAATTTGCAAGCTGGATTTATAAATCTGCCCTTGTAAGAGGCTGAGTTATAAAAGCACTGTGCAGTTTATAGAACCTACCAGCAAATCTTAACTGCAAGCCCTTGATTTATACACCATCTTTTAAAACAGTAATTTTTAGTTCATTTTTTACTGAAGTATGTCAGTACGTGGTAAGTCAGAGAAAAAATTTCCATATCTTAAATGAGATTAACAAATCTGCAATCAGATCTGTAAGTCCTACAACAGATTTTCAAATCATACCAATAAATCCAAAATAAAACAATGTTTTTGGTTTTTTGTTTTTTTTTTTCCCCTTTGGCTTACAGATTCTTATTTTGCAGATGCTTGGTAAGGAAGTGATTTATAAAGTAAGAATTCGAAGCTCAGCTACCAGCATGAACAGCTCTGAGAGGTCTGGCTCTCACATCTTATCTGAGCGGTTTGATTTACAAGCTGTAGTCAGGCTCTCTCTATCAGAGACTTTCTCCTGAAACTTGGAATTGTTTATTATGAGATCTACAAAAGGTTAAACTCTCTGTATACCGCAGTTTGACTGGCCTGGCAGTGTTATGGAAAAGGTGATACCTAATCAGATTGCAGCTGGCTAAAGTGCTCTGCATAACATTTGGTTGTCAGAGAAAACAAACAGCAGCTGAGCAACAAATTCTTGAAATGTTAATAAGCTGACTCTTTCTTCTTGCATATACGGGTAAGGCACAGTGCACACCTTCAATAGCTACAAAACCAGGTGTAGGTCCCCATGCTGCTTTGCACTTACTTAAGTCCTGTTAGAGGTAAATTGAAACATAGGTCACAGACTTTATGTATGGACATAAGCAACATGCTTCACCTTGTATTTTAGTACACTGCTGAACAGGATTGTAGCTGATTCTTTTTCAGGTTTGAGATTGGATTTTCTTTCTAACTCGTGTCAATACCTTTGAAATTCATACAAATAAAAATGCCAGACAATTAAAACTACATAATTACAGAATGCATTCTGGAGGCTGAAATCAATGTAATAATCTGTCTCCTTTCGATGAAAAAAAATCTCCACCAACAATCGAAAACAGCTTCAATAAGACAGTATTTAATTTATGGAATATTTATGTGAATTTGCTTCTGCTTGACAGATGAGTCCCTACTAATCAGATAAGTAATTTAAAAATCACTTTCTATACTCTAGAATGATCTCTTTTAAGTGCCCATTTTTTCTTTATTGATAGTTAAGCTTTTCTTTATCTCATCTAACATGTTTTCCTTCTACCTACTCTTCACCTCCTATTTATAGATTTAATATTAAGAGTCCTTTCATATTAAAGAACTCAGCAAATGGACTGTGTCCCATCTACTATTCAGTTTCACTCACTGACCTGTGCATACAACACCTTGTAGTTCAGAGGTTGCTTTCATTATTGTTTAAGCTCCTCCAGAGGTTCTGTCTATTTGCAGACAGAAGACACAGTGGCAACCAAGTTATAACACAATCTACAGACTCATGTTAATATTGCCAAGTTCTTAAAGTTAATTAGCATTTGCCTAAACTCAGATGCAAATGCTTGGTTGTGCTTTCAGGGTTCAAACTCATAAGTGTTAAAGATAATACATTAGGTGGTAGAAAATAAGTGAGCTTATACAAATAAAATTGGAAGCTCATTTCATATAAAAAAAGATTATTTTAGATTTCTGAATTATCTGCCTAATATAACTGTGTTGCCTAGTTTTGGAGCAGTTATTGCTCCTGTCAAAATTTAATTAGGACCAGCATTTTTAGATGCAGATGTCTTTGTATCACGTACCTGAAAAGCTAAATGATACCAACTGCAGCTGTCGGAAACATGTTTTATTGGGGCTGAATTTCACTGGTTTATTACTTGATTGGTCTAATATTCCCTCCAAGTACATAACTGGCTGGGGGACAGCCAGTCAGTACTGGTCAGTACTCTGGCCTCATTATTCCTGGTGCTGCTTAGGAATTTCATGCTAAGTTCAAGGTTGCCATGTTGCAGCAGAATCCATTCAAAACCAGAAAGTCCACTACTCTTTTGTAGTAAATTCCTTAAAAAGTGAGTGGGATGATTCTGAGTGTGATAAATGTCATGATTTGACAGACAGCTACCTGGATTTGAAGAAGTGAGATCCGATGTGCTGGTGCCTACTGATTACACAGTGATTATTTAAATCCTTGTTTGTTGTTGGGAGCTGTTTACTGAACACAGCAGCTCATCAAGAAGAGTCTTCCCAATCTGAACAAATAAATCACGTAATCCTAATAGCAAACAAAGTGCTACAGAAATAATGAAAGGCTTCAAGGAGGGTGTGGGGCTGAAACATGGGTGAGTAACTTTGTCAGTGCAAAGTTTACTCACTAGTGCCTGTCGGTAAATTTTCTGGGACCAAGCAAGTAAATGTCAGGGCAGCAGTTGTACTGAGAACAAGATATTACATAAAGATAAACATAATTACAACCACGGATCGGTGCATTTTTTTCTTTTTTAAAGAACCCAAACCCCTAATTATGATAGTAGTATGGTTTTAATAATGCATGGAGCTGTTCCAGAATAAGCAAGTATCTATTACTACTCAGGAAAACTGTGTTTTACTTTACTTGTGCTTGGTTTTATCCAAGCATACTAAAACTACCTCAGAAAGAGCTATGGGATTTGAAGAGCCATTTGACTTATGATGAAAAGGAAAGCAGGAATCCAAAAATTTGCTTTGTGGCTTCCGTGGCTTTAACAAATCAAAAGAAATCTCACATATAAAATGTCATAAATATATTTACTCTACTACCTTGGAGAAATGGATACATAAAACTATGCAGACAAAGCTTATGCAGATCTGGGAAATTGTGAAGTAGAAGTCGTCTTTGTTTTTGTTATTGCAGTTGGCATACATACATACCTACAGGGGTGTTTGGATTTTCTCAACTACATACCAAAATTTCTTCCTTGAAAATCCTCCTCTGAATAAACTGAAACTCCTCAAGCAAGGATATAGTAAAGAATTTGAAGTAAAAGGTCTTCTCTGCAATGCTCTGCACTGAGCTGGAGGAAGACTAGAACATCTCAGGGACCTTATGTGCCTTGCCAGTGTATGACATCCGGTACTGGCAGTTTAGGCCACAATACTAAACTCAAGAATGAACTTTTTTTGATCTGAGTATAAAGTGTGACTTCAATTCCTCAGAATTTTGTTTCACAGTTGTATGCTATGTTTACTAACAATTTGTACCAGAATAAATGAGTACAAATTTCAGCCCATGGTATAAATAGTAGGACTTATCAAAATGTCTCTCTACTCTTCTTGGAAAACTCTATTTTTCCTTTAAAAATATGAGAAGTCTTTATTGAAAACAGAAAGCAAAATATTTATTTCAAGTTGTTCCGATATGGTTTACAATGTCTCAGTTTATTTAACCAAACCAAGAGGTTTCATCTGGGGACAACTTGATGTTAAAAACTGTAGTTTTAAATTTTTGGTTTTTTTTTCTAAACTGTATCTTTCTAGGGCCCAACTGCGATTTCCCCATCATTTGAAGTGCAAATAGCTCATACCTTATTCACCTCAATGGGTCAGACTTTCCTGTTTGTACTGCAGCACAGATTACTACAGGGACTTCTTGCAGTACAAAATGGAACTGTTGCTGGAAAGCAGTTCAGAGGAAGCATGTTGCTTTATGAAAATGGGAGTGTTTGGCTTCTAAAATACAGTTCTTATGAAGTTTTGTTACAGCTTACAAGGATCATATTGAATAGTGAAGTCAAGCATTTGCTTATGGGACTGCTGAGATGTTTTGCTTCAGTTAAAAGACATGTGTTCATATTTCTCAGAAAAATTATTCAGCCTTTGGCTAAATATTTTTTTAATTGTCTTTTTTTATTTTTTTTTTACCCAAAGAAGTCAAAATTATACATGGAAATAAGACATTCCTATTTGAAAACTATATTTTGAAAACATTCCCACTCATACAACTATTTCTGAAGAAAAAAAAATTGTTTTGGTCTTTTCTTTCCACTATTATGATGGACAGTTTTGCAGTAGTATTCACACACAAGCATGTGCAAACATGCACAGCCCTCGTTGGCTGATATACTCAAAGAGAGTCCAAGCATTAAAGATAAGCCATTACATTTTACTGTGCGTTGTAAAAGGCTACAGCCATTTCTCATCACAATGAAAAGAGAGGTGGGAAAATGTGTTTTGTATTTAACTTTTGAAGTTTTCAGCTTGTTCTGGACAGAACACACTTGAACAGTTGTTACTGTTCTCAGCTCTACTCAATCCTATCTCCCACTAAGAAGGTCATGAGGGGAAAGAAGAAAGTTCTTTCTGGGGAGCTGGGAGATGGAAAGGCTCCATAGGGAGACAAGAATAGCAACCCTCCATACTATCTTCTCTCTGTGAGAAGAACGAAGACTGTTTTCCTGGCCCTTTGCCTTGCATCCCCCTCTTCTCCCTTGGTGGTGGAAATCATCCAGCTCTCATGTCCCAACAGCCCCTGGCAATGGAGAGGAACTGCTCTGGCTTCTTTCTGTATTAACTCCCTTGTGAATTAGACTCAGATTTGATAGGGATTCTCTGTTTCTTGGAAAAAAAATGCACATTGTTGGAGCAAGTTTGCAAATATGCTGGTTTACAGAGTTTAAAATTATTGTTAACCTTTCACAGGAAGTCATGAAGAAGAAAAGGTAACCTTTTGTGAAATGATACAGCTCTTAACAGCTCTTTCAATGAGTCCTCATATCAGAGGAGATTTAAAGTAAAGGAGAGACTCCTGATGGGATAAACTTTTTCTTATGTCTTTGAATTACAGGTCAGGCTTTGCTTATAACAATGAAAAAGAAGTCAGAGCAGGTATTGACTTCGCAATGATGCAGATCAGGTTTGTGTACTCACGCAGACATAAATGAGAATTCAAAGCCAGACACCATCTCACAGTGGGAAGAAATGGAAAATTAAACCTCTCATTATTGCATTGGAAATTATAGGATTATATCTATCACCCAGAGCATATACCAAATGTTGTAGCCAGCTTTGCAGAGTGGATTTGCAAGAAAATGTCTAGAAACTAGACATTTAGAAATAGTAGTTAAAGAAGGAATAGTAATTGCAAGCTGTTTTTTATATTTGTGACATATATATAACTTACAGTTTTCCTAAAAAAAGAAGAATTACCTCTTCAGCCTCATCTGCTTTATAAGTTAGATTGCCCTGCCGACTAAAGAAGCAGCTTAATGAAGATCATATCCTTAAACAACTGCATCAATTTGACCAATAGATCAAATCACTTCTTCCCTTAGATGTATTTGACCTGACCCTATTCTTACTGGCTTCACTTGCAGCAGGGGTTTAATTTTCAGTGTCTAACTTTCAGTTCTTAATATTCATCTATGCGGTCAGTTTATTTGATAAACATTTAATATTAATCTAATTCAACAGGGTGATGTTTAAAACTGAAAAACTTTGTGCCTTTTTTTTTTCCCACTGCTATTGTAAGTTGTCCTCAAAAAAGCAAATTATATAGGAAAGAAAAAGCCCCGACAGTAACATTTAGAGTTTAGTAGTGAGCAGAATACAGGCTGTCGAGCATTTTTCTTTGAATTCTTGACAAAAAAACCAAACAACAACAACAACAACAACAAAACAAACAAAACCGTAAAAAACCTGGCACTTAGAAATATTCTGGAGTTAACGTGTGTGTCTGAGGAAGAGAAGAACTTGACCTAACTGTTTAGTTTTATCATTTTGGATTCTTATCTATTACAAATTTGCTTCCAAACACGATGCGCTGAGAACTATAGCCATGCCCAGACATAGTGGGTATTTCAGGTTTCTCAGGCATACATGTTCGGTGAATGGAAGGAATTGTTAAACTGTACTAAATAAGAACAAAAGCCCCAGTGAAGTATTCCCTTACTTAGAAGCAGCCTTGTGTTTCAATCTCCTTATTCAATTACATCATGGGACAATATGCAGGAGACACTGGGCTGGAATCACATTAATCAAATAAAGAAACTGAAAAGGACTTCTCTCAGTATCATTTTATTGAGACTAATATTGTTAATGTCTACAGTGTCCATATCAAAGAATCTGGATTGATTTAATCATTTCAGGCAAGCTTATAGAGAGTATCCTCAGTACATGTCCATCAGCATATGTTTATGGAGATCATTGCCCTCATACTGTAGCATACATCAGCCCAGGGTTTACATGGTAACTTCAGATCCCAGTCCTCTTAGTGAGTTTCTGGATGAACTCTGGCTGATTCACTATGCAATTATCATGAAAGGGAGAATCCTTATTTGAAAATATGTAGTATATACTGTTTGCCATGTGAGAACTGGCTGCTTTTTACCAGGTGAGAGGTGGCAAGAGACTCCGTCATTGCCCTTACCCTCCACGGTGGTGCTGGTGCCTCTGCTGCCAGGACAAGACTGGACCTGTTTCTGTGCTCAGGGAACACAGAAGGCTGCCAAGAGCCGATGACTGCCAAGGGTAAGTGATGACTAGGAATGCAATGAGGTAAGGAAAAGCTTCTTGGTCTTCCTCCTCCTCGAGTACACCCATATGTGGTCAACCACGATCTGGACTGAGTACAATGTTTGAATCAAGACAGATGCAATAACACTTAAATCTGCCTGTGACAAGCTGAGAGAGAAAGAACTGTGGTTGCTCCAGTTTGGCAGTGCTGACTTAGTGTTTCCACAAAAAGTACTGCATTTTTATAAATATGAATGGATTGATTTAAGTCATTGCTGTAATTAGGCCTTCGGTGATCCTAATTAGGGGTTTGTCAGCTAATGCAGAATGGCATTTGAGAACATGTGTGTAGGATGTGAATGACAAAGCATAGGGGCTTTATTTGCAAATCTGTGTGAACAAGCTGTGTGAGGGGATTTTTGTCTGCAACTTGCCTTCTTGGTAAGTCATGTGCTCAGTGACAGAGGTAAGGAAGATGGCATGGACGGGGGGAGGTCTCAGTCTTTTTGCTCAGTTTTCCTTTGTTCAAAAGATTTCTGTTGCCGCACCAGGGGAGAAATGATAACGCACACTCATCAAGACTGTGACATATCAACAGCAAAGGTGAGATTGAATCTGATCATTATCTGACCAGAACATCATCAGAAGAGATAGCCAAGGACCTCCACATGTCAATTGCCTGTCAAAGTGTCTGGCTCATGGCTGTAAATGGCAAATACATCCTCTGAAATACACATCAGTTCTGGAAAATTTGCTAAGGGGAACAGGTCTTGAATGACTTAACTATCACTAATAGTGATCTGTAATTATTACCTTGTTAGGCCGCGTTAAAGCCGCCCCCTGGGAGAAGCAATGAAGTCAAGGGCACATCTTGGACAGATCTCCCCCTACAGACCTCTCTGTGGGATTACCTTTGTGTTTAGCCTCGCTGTTGAAATAATCAATTATGTTCATCTTCTAATTAATGAACTAGTATCCGTTTCATAGAACATGCTCATGCCGTAATTACTGCAATTGCGTTACCAGTGGAGAACTCGGGGAATGAACGTGTGTGGAGTGCTGTTGAGCTTGAATTGCATGCTGTGGGAAGGCAAATGGAATGTTTTCTCTGCTGTTGAGTGGACAATTTTTGATGAGAAAATATGGAAGAATCCTGTCAAAATGCCACTAATGAGACAGCATTTTTTTTTTTTTTTGGCTTATGGTGTATTAACCATCTCTTTTATGATGAGAATTTATTTGCATTTTAGTTTAAGCATTTATCTCAAGTGCAGGAGAAAGTCTATTCTGTATACAGGAAAAGCCTGCAATGCACTGTGTGTGGAGAAACTAAAAAACATTTTGCTTCCTTCTATTTCTTTATACTATGCTGTCAAATATTTTTGTGTATAAGACTTCAAAATTCCATGGTATCTTTAAAATCTTTAATAAAAAGTGTAACATCAATATTAAACATATCTGAATAGAGGCTCTATGAGAGGTGAACTAGATGGACAGTCTGATCACTTGGAAAGTGATACTTTCATTTGAAATGAGTTTATCTAATAGTATTTTAGACCTTATGTCAATTAAAGTCTATATTGGAAATCAGAAGAAAAAAATGCATATGTAAAACTTTATTAAAGCCAAGTAGAAATATTATAATGGTGACTGGGGCAGTTCTTTAACTGGTGTAAATTAGCCTGGATCCACTGAATTACTAAAGGACCTAGTTCTTAAAGTTCAAGTTATAAGAGTAGCTTTTCTATGTTTCTCCTGGAATTTGAGAATCATATACAGATTTATTTCAGTGAATCAGGACATACAGCAATGCAAGGTAGCAGAGAGGCACTAAAGGGCTCTTTGCACATAAAACTAAATGCCTGGACTCTTACTACACTTTACTCAAACTGTGGAAAAAAAAAAAGGCAGAGGATTTGATTTGTGTGGGTTTTTTTATTAGTTTGCTTTGTCATTCCCCCTCCACCCCATTTATTTCCTTGTTATCTATTGAACACCTTAGTTTAAAATTTGCATTTCAGTTAGTTATACTATTGATATTTATTTGTATAGCACCTCTTTGCTACTGATCGTCTGGTGGAGGAATGTTTCTGTATGCTTAGCAAATTAGTGTTCTGTTATGTAGATGATGACAGAAAATATCTGCTTTATATAATTACAGTTTTAGAGCAAACAAGAAGAAAATTCCATTAATAATTTATGCATATGGTGCTCAAAGCAAGTTATCATATTCCACACTCCAGAAAAGAGGAAGCATGCAATAATTTTCTAGAAATTAAAGTAACTATTTTTTACTTTGGCTTCCTCATGCATTTATGTGTCAAGTTTCAGCCTGAAGCAGATTTTAGTGGTTGTGTTATGAAACTCAAAGTGGCTGTGATGAAGACACTGACAAACTGAGCAATACTGTTATTGCCCAGTTACAGTGCAAAAGTTACACACGAGAAATTATATAAATCATTATGCAGTGGATGCATGTCAGCTGCCAAATGACTGGATTTGAAAGAAACTTCTGTATGTGCAGCTTATTCCAGACTTTTCCTCTTCAATATTTCTTTTACCTGTCAGTAAAATCTCTCACTTGTCTTGTTGTGAGGGTATGAATACTGAATTAATGGATCTCTGTTCCTATCTGGACAGAAGTTTCCTGACAGAAAGTCCTGTGTTTTGGAGTGCCCAGCTGTACCAGTGCTTTGCACTGGTGCCTACATCTAGATGTGTATTTGCTTTAGCAGCGGCATGCACAGAGATGGCACTTCAGAAACCTGTGCTGGTTTGTGCTCTCCCTCTTCCCCCTGGATCTAACAGGGAAAATCTTTCTTATGAAGAGGCATGTGAATGCTATATACTGAGTTGTGATAAATTACAGATGTGTAGTAAATTAAATTTATGATAGCTACCTTTGACCTCCTTCTATATGCTTTACTTATTAATCACCTTTCTTCTGGGATCACTTCTGCTGAACAGCTTCTAAGATTTCCATGTTTTTAAACTGGTTTGCTAGAGGTGTGCATGAATATATGATGCTACTGAAGGAGGTGTGAGTCAGAGACCTCATCAAGGAGAAATATTTCACTGGTTTGGAAAATTGTACTTGAATGGAGAAAGAGTAAGAATGTTACAGCACTGAGCAACACTAGATTACTGTCAGCCCATTTCAGTGGTGCTTTCTCTTATTGACTATATTGTGATAGTGGTGTGGTCATACATAGACAAATGTCTAATCAAGATTAGGATATGATGGCCCAATCTCTGCTCCATTTTGATCCAATTCTGGATTCAGATCTTGGATGATAAATCAGTGAAGTCAACCACTGGGCTGCCCTCTCTCCCATGTCCCCATACCTACACTTCCACCCTCAACACAGATTTGTGAAAAGGGGCCCGTATAAACTCACTGAAAGTGTCAGCTCCAGGAAATTGTGCTCCTTCCTTTCATGAGCCTGTGAAGATAAAAATACTATCCCACCACCATCCATTAAATGCATTCTCTATATATAGAGAATATATTAGAATGATACTACGGATATTGAATTTATCTTCACGAGATGGGGATGGTCTCATCAGTCATGAGTGTCACAACTAAGCAAAGACACAAGTGAATAATGAAGCCACCCTTATCGAGTACAGATGAATTCAATTTCCTCTGCACTATAATGTCATATTTGATTCAGTGAACTATAACATCTACTTTTTATTTTTTAAGTTGCCCATGGGTTCCATCTCTTTCTCATTCTCCCTTTCTAAAGCTGTTTTGACGATGCATTTTTCTGCTTTTATGCGTCCTGCACGTCTTTTTCCTCTGTCTGACATAACAACTGAGTTGAATTCATAAATGGCATACACAGAATGAGAACACTTACCCTGTCAGATGCCTAAATTCTCTACCTCTACTAGCTTTTCTGAAGCACCTATCCCTGAGAGTTAGGCTGAAAAAACCTTAAGCACAGAAGTTCAGGCCAAGGACAAACGGGCTTGTTCTGGAATATCTATAAGGCTATATTCTCTTATGATATCTGAAAAAGTGCATATAAATCTGTCTGTCTTGATGGACAGAGTACTACAAGGGAGCAAATGATAGGAGTGGTCCCAGTATTAAGCGACCACAACTGCTGTGAACACAGGCTGAGAAGAATAAACCAAATGTATAGAATACTATGCTGCAGGAGGTCATATGTGGAAGAATCCAGGGAGCAAAAATTGCTGTGACCTTCCTCTTACTAAGACAGTCTTTAATATGAGAAGAGCTAAACAGAAAGCATGTTCCTCTCTATACCACAAGCCCCTTGAGCTTTTCCCCAGAAAATGGCCTTACTGTGAGCTGCCTATCAGCCTGCCAGTAAGCTGCTGTTTCAGAATGCTTTGGATGCACTGGGAATAAATGCCACTTGCACAGCTCTGCCACAGCTGGGCATTAGACACTGCAAGAAGTGCAGAGGACAAAGCATATTTGAACCCCTTCACACTGTTGAAGTTGTGCCAGCGTGCTGGCTGCAGACAATACCGGATTTGTTTTCAGGCAGTCCAGCCATTCACATAATCCTACAAAATTGAGGTTTCTCTGCTTAGACAGAAGAATGTGCAACTTAAGCTACCAAGGGCAGAGCAGAATGCTGTCCCTGGGAAGAGCTCCTCCTGGCTGGTGCAGCACCTGGCACAGCGGAGACATGGCCTCTGTCTCAATTTCCCACAGCTTGCTCTAAGTTTTCCTCCTTGCAATAAAAAGAAAAAAAACACAAACATTGCATGAGCAATGCAGCTGCTGCATTGACTTTGGGCATGGTGCTATTTTGTACCTAGAGTGTGTATTCTGTATTGCTTAACACGGAAAAGGGCACAATAGCTCAATTTCAAGCTAATTATAGCAGTAGAAGATTCTATGAGAAAGCCTCTCCAGGTTTTACCAATAAACCCCTTAGAGAAACAAGGAAACGTATTCACATTATATTTACTTAATAGATGTGATTCAGTCTATTAGATGAGATATGAAGTAAATTAAATTCCATGGCAGGTGAACACCCTGAGGGTACTGTAGTTTATAACACTACATTAATATTCGGTAAGACCACTGCATGAGCTTAGTATAGCTAACTTCAAAATTACAGGCCACCTGCAGAATTTTTTCTGGTTGCTTTCATAGTCAGTGCTGCAATCATAGATAATTTAACATAAATATTAAGTAAATAATTGGTTCAGAATATTTCAAGGTTAGGGACATAAATCTCATTCCCATTACTTGAATACAAACCATAAAAATACAAGGTGGTACTTAACCTGGCAATTTTAGTTTCCAACGAGCCATATTCCATTTTTTGAAAAGGAGAAAAGGCCTAAACAAATTCTACAGCGTGCAGTTACTGAAGGTGTAGAAGAATTATTGTGGAAAGGAAATATTAATTCAGAGCTGTATGTAAAAAGTGCTCAGGCTGATGAGATTATTGTAATGAGCACTACTAAGATTTTACAGTGCATTTGTATAGATTTAGTGATATGAATATAGACTGAAGGCTTTTTGTTAGTCTTTATGAAAGAATGATTTCTGAAGCTGAGTAATATCTGAGGTAATAAGAAAGAGATAGTAGGCGTGCCTCCTTATGACGGCTGTGGCTATGAGATGCTTTTTAATTAGCTTCCAGAAGCTTAGTACTTGCAGGTTAGCCAGAAGTAATCATCACAATAACTAGGTGGTCTCTTAGACAGAAAAACACATTTACATTTTCAAGGAGGTGAGCTCTTTTTCCAACGCAGTTCTCTAGTGCCAGAGCTTAGGAACGAGATCAAGAAGAACTATGCTTAGATGTCAGACTTTTGGCTGTTTCCAAAAAAGTCTTAGCAGTTTGCAACAGTGATACTTGGGAATAAGTCCGCAAGGTACTGTCTATTGTGTGCATTTTCCCAGCATCAGCAGACCTTTAGTTTGACTTTTTTTTTTTAATATATGTACTGCTTTAGTTTTTTTCTGTCTGCAGCATGTCTGTATAGATTCAAGTTTGATGCCCTTGTGCCTTATTTGTCTTTAAGTATACAAGGGATTTTGTATTTTAATCTTTGTTTTGGACTGTAAGTTAGTTTAATTAGCCTTCCATTGCTTTCCAGATCCTTCTTAAAACATTTGCTCTCTGATATTATTTTCAAATTGTAAGAGGTAGCTGAGGAAGAAGACCTGTAGGTGTTTCTAATGGACTAGATGATGCTTTTCCATGCAAAATTGATCTGAAGAACTAACTTTAATACCCCTTGTCACAGAAAAAATTGTAATCAGAGAATCTGCTATCAGAGTTTGGATCCTGTTGCTTCCTTCTGTGTATAGCACCTTACTAGGTATTGCAATTGCTTTGGGTTTAGCAAGACTTTTCTATGTTCTTTCTATTTCACACCACTAAATGTTGAATGTCAACAAGCTAAGTCTCTTTAAGTGAATCCATCAGAAAATGTTTGCAGCGGATACCTGCTGGCTATTTCCCTATTGCATCAGGTTGATCTTCCACAGATATAAATTTGGGATAGCATGTCTCCCTCTGTGCTTTCTTTTTAAAGGCAAGTATGCAGAGGCATTGGATTTGGAGGGGAAGGCTGTGCTTTGAATCTTCTAGTCATGATAGCAAAATCCACCAGAGATGGTTGTTAAGACAACACCTGAATGTTTAGCAACTTAAGCAACTGTAGGGAATGTTGCTTAAGAGTAACTGAAATGAACTAAAAAGGGGTCAGAATCCACTGAGATCTTGACAAAAAATCTGTGAGTTTTTAGGAAGGAAGGTTTTTACTGTCTTTTCTCATACCATGTAATAAATGTTGTTCTTGTGTGCCCAGAAGTGAGGGCATATCAGTGAGCTCTTAATTATAAAGTGATGTATTGATTTGTACATAAACTCTCTCTCAGAATTGAGGTATACTTGTGTGGGAATAGTGCTTAAAAAACACTTGTATATGAAAGTGTGAACCCAAAAAAAAAAGTAGAGGAGAAAAACAGAGGATAGAAAATGAAGGTAGAATAAGGATATAAAAGGAAGGCAGGGATTATCTTGCTTATTCTGATAATTTTCTCTCCTAATTTTCCTACTGAGATACTGAAATGTGTCTTGACTACATTCTTCTGTGTCAGCTAACATTCCTCATTTTGCACTTTGATGCTATGTGGACTCACACCTACTATTAAAGTTTCATGACTGAATAATTTCAGTGGGGAAAAGTCTGCTCTATTAAAGTGCATAGAAGTTCAATAGCTAAAGTCTAAGGCAGACATATGAGGTAATATATAGTGTAACTTTTTATATATTCGACTCTTCTTACTACACCCTAGAGATACCAGGAGACAATGGAGACAACGTGTAATGAAAGACAGAAAATGTGTGTAAAAGCATTGTATGGTGAATAAATTAAAGCATTTAGTCATGAAACTAATAATAGGAGAAGTGAGAAATTAAGAAGTATAAGCAAGGGAGACAAAACATCTAGCAGAACAAATGGATATAATAATTTTCAAACATGGCAGCTTGAATCAACTAAGGTAAACATTCAGAGCCTCAGTGCTTGCCTGGACTAGGCAAGCTTTGCCACTGAGTATTGTAAAATGGAAAGGAGTCATAAACTGTTGGAAAACAGAACAGGAGTATGTGTCTGATCATTTATAATCTTTTAATCAAACATGGACCTCATAGCTTGGAGTCTGGTAGTTTTGGAGAGTACTTTGTCTGTGTATTCATAGGCCATTCATAATGCAGTGAGCCATAAAATGCTCTCTCACTTTCTTGCTTCAGTGGTTTCAACACCTTCCTCTGGGACAAATTTCTCTAATAACAAGAAGTAATTCAATTTTGTTCTTGCTCAGTCCTAAGCAAACAGTTCTGACTGTTGTGACTTACCAGATTTGTGGAGGTTGTGCAGGAAAGACATAACAGAAGTTACTGGATACCCTGTTGGACTGTAAATTGAGTGTTCTATGTATTGTCATGGATATTGATGCTTTTAAAATGAAAAGGTATTGCTGTGCTTTGTGGCATGGTGGAAGTGGTGCACTCTTTTGCTGTGCATGGGAGAAGCAGTGAAAGGAAAGGGTTCTAGAGGGGCAGCACCACTTCCCTGCTTTCCTCTCCCTTCTGCCATGGTGCTACTTAAGAGTTTACCACTAAATGTGTGTTTTGCTGATTTTAGGATCTAATGAACAGATAAACTGGATAATAACACTCTTCATTCCAACATTTGTTTTTCTGCCACAGATATAAGACTTCAGCCAGGAGTAGTGTGAATCAGGGGACAATTTGTTTCAGTGTTCACACGCTAATTCAGTTTGGATTTTATACATGCCTTGAAATTTGCAAGGTCAGAATTTAATTTAGCTTGTAAAACTGTTGAGTTTGTGAAGAATACCTTGAAATGTTTTCCTTATCCAGTTCTTTCATTTTTTTTTAAACTGTTTTGGAGAGAAAATTTTATTTGTCTTTGTTCTTTACTAATAATGAACACTTACAGACTTGAATTTACATTACTGAAGAGGGAATGCACATGAAAATTTATATAGAAATTGAATAAACTTGTACTCTATTCTGTAAGAATAAAACATTGATTTATTTGGGTTAGTTTAAAAAACAAACAACAAAACCCTAAGTGGATGAATTTCCTTTGCAAAGTTTCTTGGGACTTCCTCTGAGGCACCTCACTCTTTTAGAAACACCACTGGTGGGATTTGTGTTGTCAGAGCAAGTATTTTTCCTGTAGCTCCTTTTCACTCTAACCTATGAGGCTCACCTGCAGGCCACATGGTGCCAAAGCTCTGGTCCTGTCTTGTACTGACTGGGGATTTCCCTTAACGTGAGGGTTTGACAAAGAGAATCCTTACTACTCCTGAGGATTTCCTGGTTGAAGAGGTTCTGAACCCTTCTCTGTTTTAACTGTTGTTTCTTTTTAACATTCCAAAGCAGCTGTGTACACCTAAGATTTTCCTAAATTTTCCTCTTTTCTTCTCTAGATGGCAGTGTGGCACTTTTTCTGCCGCTGGGAGCCTCATGTTTCTGTAAGATTTGTATTAGCCTAGTAAGCTAGAAATAGATATATCTTATTATGTGTACACAGTACTAGCTGTAATGGCTCCCCTGCCACTCAGCTATGACTCTCACCCCTTACTTGTATCCCCCCTCCTTCCTTGTCTTCCCTCTGTCCTCACCTCACAGGCTCCATCTCCTGCTCCTGCCATTCTTATCCCACCAGCTTAATATTTTGCCTGCATCAGATGAGGATAACTGTTCATGAGACAGCCTTGACTTCTGGTTTTTTCACCCTTCTTGTGACACTGGTCTCAATCTTGGCTTTCACAGTCTTACATTTCCACTGATTCCTTCATGTCCAAATGGCTGATTTCATACCCATCCCCTCTTTATGTTCCCTTTAATTTTTCCCCCCTGCTTTTTCCTGTAAAGGCTAATAGCATATATTTCCATTTATTTAAAGGCAGTTGCGCTGCATCAGACTAACGTCTACCTATTATTCTATCTTAATAGTGGTGAATAGGGGATGCTGAGGAAAAGAATGTTAGACAAGTGGTTGTATGAATTTCCTTCAGGTGGCACTTGAGATTTCAAAGATTCCTTGAGTCAGTTGTTGTGTATTGTTGCATCTGACCATTTTGATAGAGATTTCTTCTATGAATTGTGGAATTTGATCCATAATTAAATTATGGAACTTATGTAAACAATTCTTAATTTTCAGATGCTTTAAATCTTCTTCTTGATAATTATGGTGTCCCTAGTTACTGGGTTATAAGACATTGTGAATAACTGTTATCCTTAATTTGGGCGGGGTGGGGGGCAGGAAGGTACAGTGAAGTGCACTGTGTAACAGAGTTGTGTAATGATGCTGTCTCTTTTGTTCATTTTTCCTTTCCTGTTGATCCCCAGTCGTCCATTTTCTTTTTTAATCTGCTGCTGAGCATTAAGATGATTTTTTTGAGATGAGTGCAAGATCTTTTTTCAAGTGGTAATAGTCAATTTGGAACACAGTGTTGTGTTTACATTATGTGGTTATTTCCCTCTCTTGTTCTTTGTGTTGTATTTATTGACAGTGGCTTTACTTTGATGTGTTATTACCCCTTCACTTAGAAACAGGGTGTCTCCTGCAGCTCTTTCTAGGCAGTTTACGTGTGAAGTGAGTAGTTTTGAATAGTCAGAAAACTTAAGTGCCCCATTCATGAACGTGTTGAGGAGCATTAACTTTAGCACAGAAGACCGTCATCAGTTACCTTCCTTAAATGTGAAAATTGACCTTTTATTCATATTAATAATTTTATAGCCCTTAACTAGTAATTAATTATTGATATCCTTGAGAGGACCTTCATTTGTATCCCAGGAGAGCTGTTTGAGAGTTGCAGGCGGTGAACCTTGTAAAGGGGCAGGGGAGAAGGCATTCTCTGGAATTTACTTTTCCATATGTTTTTTAACTCCTTTGGAGCACTCCAATGCATTTCTGGGTCATGACTTCCCTGGAAATTTTTTGAGGCCTTTCTGGTCAGTGTTTATTTTGAACTTTACCAGCGTTCTGAACTTGGTATTATTGTGAAGCTGGGAAATTTGAAAATTCTCTGGAGGACAAAGTCAGAATTCAAAATTATCTCAGTGAAATGATGAAATAGTTTCTAATAAAAACCTGTAAATCAATAGGGATATTCAGTAAGGCAGTGATTATCAGCTACACAAATACGGGATGAGAAACAACTGATTAAGCAACAGTCCTTCAGGAAAGAGTCTGTAAGTATAGTGATAACAACCTGAACATGAGTCAACAGTGTCTTGCTGTTACACAAGGACAAACTTCATAGTGAGAAGTAGAAGTAAAAGGAAGTTTGCAAGTCATGTGACATAATCTTTTTGCTGTGTTCCGCCTTAGTAAGGACACATTGAAGAGCTATGAGTACAAACTGGTCTAGAGTGTCTCATTGCATGATAAATGTGGGATTATGACAATAGACTTGTAAGATGTGAGAGCCTGCTGTGAGGGAGTAATCTGTTCCCTGCATTTGTGGTGTGGTCAATGGGCATGAACTGCAGCAAGAGAGGTTATGATTAGGTTTCAGTCTCTGACAGAAGGGAGTTTGAGTCATTTGAACAGTGTGCTTTCCTAATGCCACAGCAGGTATATTGTTGGAGGCTTTCCCACCAAGTCTTTCAAGGATGATCTAACATATTAGAAATTAGAAAACATCCCATCCCATTCTTGAGACGGGATGGACTTGTAACACTTCCAGTCCTGCTCACTCTTATCTCTCACTTTACCTCTTGCCCCTAGCTCCTCTGTTTTTATCACTTTTAAGCTGCTTGCCATCTGCTTCAAGACCTCCTGTCCCAAGTTTGTTTCTCTTAAACTTACCACAGAATGCTAGGAAGGCCAATGTCAGACTTGGTGAGACCTCACGGTTCTTTTACTTTCCCTCATTAGTTTATTGAACATTGTTCCCAGCTTTGATTTTTGAGGTACATGTACTGGCAAATTCCCCACCTTCTGGGAAGGAATCATTTATTCCAAATTGTTGTTTTCTGTCTTCCAAACTATTATTAATCCCTGAAAAGCCTTCTCCTTTTCTCTTCTACTATGCCACCTTAGTTTATCTTCAGAACTGTTATTGAAAGACCTTATTTAAAACCTGTGTTTGGGTTTGTTTTTAGTTTGAATCATTGTACCTAGTGTAACACTTTTCTCACTATGTCCTTTAAATCTCTGTTTCTTGAATTACAAAAATGATGTTGATTCTGCCCCAGCATGTTAGTTATTTGTATGCCCACCTGTTCTAACTTCTATTATATTTTATGCTAATTAGCAGGCAAATGAATTTTCTGGTATGTTAATCAGACTCATTAGTCTGTGATTTCCAAAATTGCCTCTGTGGTCCCTTACAAAGCTTGGTCTGATATTTGTCTTTTCTCACTCTGCTGGAAAGTAATAGAACTTGCAGTAAGCAGAAGGGGACATACTTCTGTAATTTATTCTGTGGTTTGACAACTGAGTTTCTTTAAAACTTTTTGTGAGTATGTGGGTTTATTATTGTATATATTGTTAACATTTAAGGACTAAGATATAACATTTCCATTGTTACTTAACCTTCTCCTTAATCAAGTTCAAAGCCATTCAAAAATTGCTTCTTAAGACCTTTCAGATTGTGACTTCTGTTGATGCCAATAAAAATAATTAATTTCCTATAATGGTATTACCTTTCTTAAGTATACCTCTTTCACTCTGAGTGTCGTTTTGCCCAAATGACTAGTTAATTTAGTTACTTATTTAAAAAAACCCAAACAGCTATGTTATAGCCTTATCATTGCTCTTCCCTCCTGTTTAGTCCTTGAAGCCAACCTTCAGGAAATAATTTCCAAAAATTAAAAATAAGCTGCCTAGAGAAAAGAATGTAGATGCCTTTAATGACATCACCTAAGTGCCTATGACATTAACTACTTTCTCTTTAAATGTATTCTTTGTTAAAAATTCAAAATCAATTACCATTAGTTAATCAGAACCAGTTAGTATACTGGAATTTCTTGGAGCAGTATTTATTGGCATATTACTACACCAAAGCAGGATCCTAGGCTGCAGATGGGGCTTTAAGCCATTCTAATTACCCCCTAATCACTCTTAGTGTTTTTAATAATTTCAGCAAGAAAGGTATAGTGACACTTCAGTCCTTTCAAAACAAGTTAATGGCTTTAAAATCTCTCTCTGTATATATATCTACATATAAAGAAAGATACAGACCTGTTAAAGCAGGTCCAGATGAGGTCTATGAAAATGATCAGAACTTGGAATCTCTGGTTTGAAGAAAGGCTGAGACATTTGGGGTTGTCCAGTATTAAGAAGAGAAGGCTCTGGGGAGACCTTACTGGGGAGACCTTTCAATACTTAATGGGGCTTGTAAGAAACACAGAGAGAAAGTTTTTGCAAGGGCCTGTAGTGATGTGACAAGAGGTAATGGTTTTAAACCAAAAGAGGGTAGATTTAAATTGGACGTAAAGAAGAAAATTTTACAATGAGCATGGCTCACTGAAGCAGGCTTCCTGGAGTAGTTGTGAATATTCCATCACTGAAAACATTCAAGGTCAGGTTGAACAAGGCTTTGAGCAACCTGAGCAACTAAAAGATGTCCTTGACCATGTCAGGGAGTTTGGACTGGGTGATCTTTAAAGGTCTTTTCCAATCCAAACCATTCTGTAATTCTGTGTCTTCTGTGGTAACTTTTTCAACTGATTAACATTTTTCACAGGAAAATGCAAATTCATAAAATGACCACATATGAGTACGTAAGCCAGGACCTCAGAAAATGGGGGCATGCATAGTTCCAAACATGAATTACAAGTAATGAGTTGGGATCTCTTAATCAGAGCATCACAAAGGCAATGAGCCAACTGGAAACTGATGCTGCAATATGATAGGTCCTGCAGTGAAGGATCTTATTGGAGGAGTTTAACTTTCTAAATTCATCAACGGTTTGGTCTCAGGTATGTTTTACTATTTCCATTCTCCTTATATGACAGAGGTCAGAAGGAAAAATAACCATAGTATATAAAAATATTTCACCTGAAAATTTTGCTTCTCTAATAAAGGATGATTTTAAATGGTACAGTGCAAACCTAAATATATTTCAGAGAGAAGGATAGATACCTTTGCACAAAGTAATATAAACAAAGGAGAATTAGGAAGTTTTATAGCTCCATATATACTGAGTGACTTTCAGTTACTGATCAGTTACCACATAGTGAAAATACCAGGAGCAAAAATTCTGCACGTTGAATCTTCTCTAAAAGAAAAGTGAAGCAAAAAAACTATTTGTGAAGCAAACACTCCAATAACGTTTGAATTGAGGATTGATTCTGCAACCCTGTCTCTAAAATACCACATTCATTCCAAAATACTACAGAGCAGTTGAAAAGATGACTGTCCTGTGACTGTTGACCTAGCCACAGCTGAGAGTGTGATGGATTTAACATGAAAGAACTAATGTGAAATTTCTGTACTTTATTGGACGCAGGTGGTGACTGATACATCTGATGATTGTTTTGAATTGCACATATTGATACTGTCCCACTGATTTGTATTGCTTTAGCAATGCAAAGCAAATGTAAACTAGCATTAACTAACTAGTCAACCAAGCTATTTTTCTGACTGTTTCATGTCAAAGGAGTGGAAAAGCAGACAGATCATGCTGGTTTATTTTTTCTACCTATGTAGAAATGGGTAGAATGTAGACTGGCTGGTCAAAAGGAGGACTAGCATTTTAAGATTAGAGAAATCTGAGGGTTTTTTTCATTGCTTTGCTTGAAAGGAAATATTGTGGAGTTTCAATGCTCTGGTGTACAGACAGAGAGTACAGCATGAACAACTTGTAAATTGTGACAGCAATTTCCTTCAAAAAAGCTAACCTTTGAATGTCCTGTGTCAAGTCTCATCCTGAGCAGTTTCTCCTAGTTAGTTCTTTTCCTTTTCTTCAGCCTTTTTTATCATTTCTGCATTGTTAGATGTTATACCACCCTTCAAAGTAATTTTTTTGTCAGATGAATGCTGATACATTATTAAAGATAAATATTTAAGTGATGCAAAGGTCCCTCAACTTCTTTTGAACTATATTTTTAATATCTAGTAAAGTTGATGTTTCAAATCATCCCTGATCTTAGTACCCTAGGGCTTGCAAAACATCTCCAGTATTAATGAATGTAATCTGAGGAAAACATTTGTCAGAGTGAGCTGGGAAAGGGACCATGAAAAACGAATTACATAGACTGGAGCAAAATGGTTAGCCTTCTGATTATAAATCTAAAATATTAAAATAATGAATTCACAGAACCCTATTAGACATCAAAGCTTGTGTCTTATTGGGGTATGCTTTTAATTTATATGCCCTCTTTCAGGCCAAAACCAAACCTGATAAATTGAACAGTGAATTCCTAACCTGATTGAAAAAACCTGACTCTGGATCCTTGTTGTCAATACAAGGGAGACTGTGTAAGCTGAACTCTACTCAAGTAGATGCCTGTGGTATAATTTAATGGCACATTTTCAAACTTTACAACTTTTAAATACAGAGCTGAACTTTAAAGCAGCAACTTGGTAGCCGTTATGTTCTTTGCTCTTTTATTCGAGTTTTCTTTGTTTCAGAAGTCTGCAGCAGGGGCAGCTGTAGGAAGAGAATTTAAGTGTTTTCAGTTGGCAAGAGCAACAGTATTAAAGCTAATAAACATTACATCTTTTTCCCCCTCTTTCCAAAGGAATGAGGAATGTGCTGAAATGAATATGCAGGCAGCTCATAATCTGTACATTACCCAAACCAAAATTTCAGTTTAGGAATGTTTAAGCACTCTTCATTACAAAGCCTTCCCATTTTAGAAGAGTGAAGGTTTTATTATATTCTACCTAGAAATACATTAGGATTCCAGAGATGACATAAATACAGTGGATGAAGCATGTTAAACATCAGTAATGGGCAGACAGGATGAGAGAAGGTGAGTGATTATGGTGCTAATGTGAGATTTGGGAGACCTGCTTTCAATTCCCTTATCCAAAACAGGCTGCCTCTCTGACCTTGAGTAAATATTTCTCTCAGGTTTAAATTTACAAGTGTGTTTAGGCACATAACTGCCTCTGTTTAAACAAATACACTGCTGATGAAATGAATAGTAAGTTATTGATCAGTACATTTGCTTCCCCAGGCTTCTTCTTTTGCTCTGCAAAATTGGGGGTAATGTTGCTCCATTATCTTGGAGTTGTGCTGGGAGCATAGATAGCTTACTAGGCTCTTGGAATGCTGGTCATCCAACTGTAGGAAGTGTCAGAATATCTCCTATGATTATGCCTCTGTGCGAATTCCTGTTGAGTTCCTTTCTGATACTGTATTTAGTTCTGATCAACTCATCTCAAAAAGCCTAAAGCAAACCCAAAGAAGGGCTATGGAAATGATCAAAGGTATGTAATAGTTTCTGTACCTGGAGAGGTTGAATAGACTAGCACTCTTCAACCTGAACCGGAGGGGACTGAATGGGGATGTGATGGCAATCAATGCAGTTGTGAATAGGGAGCAATTACTGAGAGTTTCTCACTATATAATTGCCATAGACTTCGTTTTTTACCTAACATACAATTAAACTGCAGGACCCTTTTCCAAAGGGATTATGGGTGACAAAAGTTTGATAGTTGTAAAACACATAATAGAAAAATTTCTGGATGAAACATCCATTCTGGATTACGGAACACAAAAAAATGACCTTGAGTTCAAGAAATTCTGTAGGCTCAGGCTGCAGGAACCTGTGGGGAACTGCTGCCTCCTGTTTATCCTTATATATTTTTGACACATTTGGTACTGACCAAATCAGAGAGCATTCTAAGATAGATGAACCTTTTGTCTTGCCTGACAGATATTCTTATGTTCTTACTTTCTAAAGGGAAACAAATATAGACAAATATATTCTTTTGTGCACTTTGTTATATTTCATCGATTCAATGACAGACACTAGGCGTGCTCTTTGCTAAGAAAGATGAAGAGAAAGGGTTGAAAATATATTTTTGTATTTATATTTTATTTTCTTTCCCTGGAATGAGAAGGAAGGATTCCCTTTGAAGAGCATGTCCTCCTTCATTGGCTGAATGTTTAGTATTAAGAGAAGGTCAAATGTACCAACAACCATCTTAGCAACAGACACCAAAGAATCAGCTGTGACAACCTTCTGCCACATGTCATCTTTGCTCTAGAGAGGTAGTAAACCCTTCCATCCTTCCCTTACCCTTGCCTAGTTACTTCTTGTTGATAAGAGAAAGCAGTTCTGGTTCATCTGTGGCTCTTGGTTGTGGGTAAAAGCCTGAGTGGTAATGAACACATCCATATTTTTCCTATGCAAGCTAGCTGGTATAACAGTCACAGCAGAGTAGTGGGGGAGCTACTTGTTTGGGAGATGCTCATAGGAAAGGGAAGGATCATTCACTCTAGGCTTGAGTGTTTTGAGTGTTTCACTCCTGAGGCAGACTATGGACTTTTGGGGAAAGACGGGTCATAATTTGACTGTGAATGTCACCATGGCAATGAGCAGCACCAGCTGCTGGCTACCGGTTGCCTATCTCCTTCCAAGAGAGGAAGGTATTTCCTGATTTTGTTTCCCCCAGCACTCTTCCTTGCAAAAACACCATTTGGAGCAAGGCATCCTTCTAGGTGAACTGCTAGACATACATCTCTTCCTCTGAGGTTTGCTAACACTACTTGTCATGTGGAAATAGGGCATACCCAGCAGCAAAACATGGCACTTTCCTCCAGCAGGACTGTAATACAGCTTCCAGGCTTGCTATAGCCCCAACAGTCCTTGGAGTGAGGAACTGAGATGAGACAGTTTATTTGCAAAACAGAGAGCTGTATCTCTAGCAATGAACTGAAGAACAAACAAAGAACTTTACACAAATCTGGCACTTGCTCTTTTCAAATTACAGCCATCATATTTTTACTGCAGATGAAAAACAAACAAGCTGCTCTGTCTTGCTCTCCCAGCTTGCTTAAAAACTCAGCTCAGCTTGGCTGCATGTAGATCAATTTGTTACAAGAGATCAGCATTTCCTTTTTAACCTTTTGCACTGTAAGTCCCCATAGGATCCTGATGTTTTCATCAATTATATATTTTCATTTTGTACTGGTAATCAATAGCACTTTAGAACACTAATGTCATACCTTATCTTTGTCTTGGACTAGTAAGTGAATAATAACTAAATAATGCATTTCAAACAAGAGAGCAAATGAATATTCTCCCTTCAGTGCACAAAGAAATATGCAAAAAGAAATCACTGAACAATAGGACATTGATTTTTATGGCTCCAAACTTTCCAGGTGCAGGCAGAAAAGACCAAAATGGAGTTTTAGTGCAATATGTTACTCCTGAAGTTTTACTTGGGCATGAAACTTCAAGATGCATCCCATTTCCTATGCATTACAACTGGGTAAAGGTTTGCTGCAGACCATGGTAATGCTGATAATTCACAGTCTTTGGAAAGCAAAAGAAATGCTTTCAGTCCAGCTTTATTGGCAGCGTTTTTTCAAATCCTATGTGTTCTCAAGAGACAAAGCTTTCAGACAATTGATATCTGGAAAACAAGGCTACATCTGTACTAGCAGACCTGAGAGGGTCGGGGAATAGCCTTAGACTCTGGTTCGCAATCATATGCTGTTACATTGTTAGCACACGTTTTGTCAGAATTTTGGCTGGTGCTCAGGAGCATTCTCCCAAGCAGCACTGGAGTGTACGTAGATTGGGAGTCAGTGCTCTTGGCAAACAGCTTGAACATGAATTCCCTATTTTGGGTATGAGAACTTGGCTGTGCAGATTGGACCCATGCTGTGTCAGCTGGCCTTGAAGCCAAGGAGCAGCCTATCTCTCATTTAATTTGCTAATGTAGACATGGTCAATGGGTACTAGCTGCATTTGATAACCTTACTACCAGCTGGGGAAGGAGCATCTCATGGCTACAGGGTTGGTCTGGGACTGGAGAGATTCAGTTCCCAGACATGGCATAGATTTTTAGTGTAACTTGAGGAAACTTAGACCCTCTGTGTTTCTTGTTTCACCTATTAAAAAAAAAAAAAAAGAAAAAAAAAAAGAAAAATATCCCAGAACTTTCTTACTTTAAATACTGTGACAATGACATGTGGAAAGATGTCATAGATGGATAGTAATCTATTTAATACAGCAATAGTCTCTTACTGGATGTGTCTAGAATAATGGGGGATTCATCTGACTGAGAAAAGTTTCCAGTTCTCTCTCTCTCCCCCACTGTTTATTTCTCCAAATCAAACTGTTTAGCTCAAACACCGAGGACTCTGGAAGCACTGCAATTTGGCTGGGTTATTTTTGTCTTTTGTGAATTCAGCCCACCAGTGTACTAGTAAGGATTGGACCCCTGCTTGGAGTTTGTCAAAATATGTTTTTAGCCTGAAATATTTTGAAGACGACAGACATATGGCATTTTCTAAGTAAAGTCTGTGTCACTGGAACACAGCTGTCAGTGACAGAGTGCTGCACAATCCTAATTAAAATAACAACAGTAATAATAACAACAGAAAAGAGTAGTGAAAAACTGTTAAAGAAGTACAAAAGATGTTTTTTTCACTCTGATTCAGATAGTACTTAAACTTAATGTTAAGCACACTTAAGCATCTTTCTCAGGTAAAGACTGATATAATCTGATTTTGGTAAGAGTAGTGCATGATGATAGACAGCTATTATGTCCAGAACTAGATTCAAAACAAAAGAAGCATTTACTTGGACAGATTTGTCTCAAAAAAATGATTACCTGGTGATAACAGTGCTGGAGTTTGCCCTCATTGAATTTAAGATACTGCCCTTTATCAGTTCTGTGTTTCTGTCTCTCCTGTTTGTCTTCTCAAGAGTCAAGCCCCAAGACTAGCTGAGCATTCCCAAATATGTGCTAATGTGTTGATGTATGTACTGATAATGTACTGTACTGATAATGTACTGATCTGGCAAATCAGTGTAAACTTGCAGGTGCAAGTTTAGGCATGCTGCATTTTTCATAGAAGTAGTGATGCATTTGAGCAAAGTGCCTCTGCCTTATTCTAAAAAGTCTGCATTTATTAGCATGATGACTGAATTGTTGGGAGTATATATACTGAATAGGTATATATGCTGAGTCAGGTTATTACACAATAGTGTTTTAACGTATTGCAGTGCCCTGTCATGTGTTCCTGCTGTCAGCCAAGTTACACTCTCCTGTGGCAGTGAAATGAACAAAAGACCTGCGCTTTGGATATACTCACATATATTAATATATATCCGAGATCCTTTGGCTTGATTCTTTATCATAGAACAAGATGTCTCCATATATTCTTTATCTGGATATGTTTTGTCTGCCAACTTTGTGGCATTTCATTATTCTTTTACATTTCACATGCTGTATTCATGCTGTATTATATTTCACTAATTTAATTCTGAAAATGCAGGTCAAGAAACTTCTGTTTGCTTTAAGGTATATTAAAAGCGAACACTTAAAATGATTCATCCTTTAACTTAATTTTCCAAAATCTTCTCTTTTTTAAAATCCAGAATGTTAAATATGATTTTGACAACCGGTCTGCAAAAAATGTCTGAAGCTCTAGGAATGAAGAATGCTTTCTCTGATTCCATGTGTTAAAATTTCTAAGATCTAGACACACTGTTCTTCCTTTTTTATGCTCAAGCAGTTAAATCATGGAGTAGCATGTTTAATTTGGCTAGAAATCCTTTTTTTCCAGCTTCTTGCACATATCTCAAGTCTCTGTCAGTGCAAAGGACATAATTCTCTAATGAGTATTTCTCAAGACTGCCCTTTAGCTTAAGATAGTCCTCAGCTGTTCAAGGGCTTTCTGCCCCTAAAGATTCATCTGTTCCTCCAGTCACCTCAGATCTTCATGCCAGCACAGGTGTGAATTGAAGAAGTTTTCAGACTTTCCTGCCAAACTTTCTGTACAAAACCCATTAAGATTTCTGCGCAGATGAGGGTAGAGAGGGGACCTGTTGAAGTGGATATGCTTCTTTTAATCTTGACTACAATACAATCAGATTTTTCTATTGATCTTTGATCTGAAGCACAAAACGTCCCTTAAGCCACGGGAATTCAATGTATCTATTGAATTATCTATCTAGCAACAGTAGAGTCAATTTTTAGAAATACATATTCGCTTACTGTATCATTTTAATTATATTATTTGAGCATCTGACATACATCTTTGGTTTTCAGAAGCTTGGAGAAAATTCTGTCTTCACAGGTATATGCACAGTGGAGTTACATTTTTACTCTGGAGCTGAATTTTATGCTTGACACTTATATGCTCTCAATTCATCCTACTGATGTTACTGAGAGTCTTTAACTTCAGTCGGAATTTGATCAGTCCCTAAAGAAAGTTGTCATCAACCACAAAAACCAACAAAGAACCATTTCTACAGAGAAATTCAATCAAAATATCCCTCTTCATGAATTAGAAAAGGCAAGAAAGGAAAGACTTGAAGAAACCAGCTAAAATTATGTTATTAAATATCTAATATCTCAGGCAATAGAAGTTTATACAGTTCCAGATTATTTTATTTCTTTATTCTATGGACAATAGAATTTAGCAAAGGTGACTCACCCATGAAATTATAAGCATCTTTATTGGGGAATATAATGTAAATTTTTCCAGTAACGAAACTCTCATGAGTTGCAAGGCCAGACTAAGTAGAATGTTCTAACTTCTTTTCTCCCCCATTTGATTTCAAAGTTCCCAGAATGAAAAATAGCTTAACTCTCCAGGATGCTCCAGTGCCTGGCTTTCCTGGTCATTTACAGACATTTCCACCCAGGGTACTCTCTGAAGCAAACCAATTTTTTGTGATCACATTCACCCAGGGGTTTAAGAACATTTTGCTTTGTGAGCAACATGGGTAAGACTGAAAAAGCTTCAGATTTCTCCACTCTTTGAAGACTTCTAGCACCATCCCAGGTCTGTTGTGCTCTGTTCTCCCTCATGACACACTTTGGCATGTGTAGCATATGCATCACACTATAAAGCCTCTCTTCTGGCAAATTGTAATGTAGCCCTCCTATCATTTCAGACATTTTGACCTGAAGAAGTAAACATGAAAACAACACTGTACTGGTGGCATGTAAGTACCCTCTGGGGCTCATGGAAGGGCTGTGAGGAGACCAAGGAAAAGTACTATGAGTTAAAAATGCAGTCAATGTGCTCCAGCAGCAGCTAGATGTGGTAAGCATAGATGATAACTAATAGGCTGCACTTCACCTAGAGACCAGAGGTCTTTGTTTGGACTGGACTTCAAATTTTCCAGATGGTGATGAAAAGGCACAACCAACTGCATGAATTTTTTATTTATTTATTGTGATAATAATGCAGCTCAATTTTTAGAGCTTCCTTAAGTATACATTTCCTTAGCAAATTAATAGATGGTGGATGTAAATGATGAGGAGGAAGTTTCTCCTCTTTGATGGTTTTCAAATTCTTTATTGTACAAACAGAAGCTGATTTATCCTAAAATATTTATAAGCAAAAAATAAGTGAAGTCATTGTTTAAGAGGTGCAAAGGAACAGCAACAACAGCGCAATCACTGTATGACATACTGGATTCTGAAATGTAGAGGCCTGTTTTGAGAACCAAGTTGTCTCCCATTGGCATTTGATTTATAATTCACATCCATTTGGGAAATGAGCCCTCAGGAGGTTGAAATATAATTATCCAGTTACTTGTTCTTGGTGGGAGAAAAAAGAAAAGTCAAAAAACTCCCACAGGGAACTCTACAATATTTTACCAAATCATCTGAAAAAAAAGTTTACTTCTTCATTTTCAATGAACTACGTTAATACAGTAACATTCATAGAGTCACTCAGTAAGGGCATATGGACTTCTTGAGAGAAAGTATTTATAATATATTTATAATAGCTGACTTGATATTTCAGTGTGTATCCCTGCCTGTTGTTGGTTTTGAGCGGACGAGGATTAAATGAAAAAACAGAATATGTTCTCGGAGTGGCAGAGAGCAAAAAATGATAGAACATTTCAATGTCTCAGCAGTAACTGCTTGAGATCAGTTATATCAGCAGTAATGTGAAATATTTTGCATCCTCTTATTGCTTATGTAAGAAAGAAGTCTTATTCTTCAAAGATATGAGAGCACCATCTGTGGCAGTAATGTGGGAATGAAACTTGTGAGAAGACATCATGTTCCCATCTGTTTTCAGAGAAGCTTAAACAATGACCAGATCCACCAAATAGCTTCTGCTGTGTGAACTTGTAAAGGGGTTTACAAAGTCTTATGACTTCTGCATCTGAAGTTATGCATGCAAGTCCAGAACAACTGTCTGTCAAGTGCAACAGCCTTTGTGCACGGACATGTCTGCACTGAAGGGCACAGCCACCATCAAAGGTCTGCTGTGGCAGTGCACTTTCATGTTGGTTGTTTACAAGATCCTGTATATGCTGGAGCAGAGAGCAACTCAGTTTTTTGTCAAACTCTTCCATTTCTGAATGCTGGCTTCAGGGTGTTTTAGATATTTTAAAGAACAAAATGTGATAATGCCAGGTTATCTTCTTGTGGTAGTTTTATCTATTTTTGTATCAGTAAGGTAAGTTTAGTGGCACTTGTTTTTTTTCCACAACAAGTCATATAGTCTCCAACCTGTCTGACTAACCATGTAATTTAACACTGGTCTGTGCTTTTGTTTTTTATGATCACTTTGCTGTCTCCCTTGCTGTGATGTTGGCTTTCAGGGAAGCTCAGGAAGGCATACTTTTTTTTTTAGGGACTGTTTAGCTAAAGAGCAAATGGAGAGGCCATTTATCCTTGACATTAATTAGTCTGGCAATTATACTTCCTTTTGGTATTGTGGTGGCAAGGCATTGCTTGATAAATAAATGAAAATAAAATGGCATTTTTTTTTTCTCATGGAAATGCACTTAGAACTTCAACAGACCCCAAAGTCCAATAACTCTGGCCAACTCTGCCATTTACCTGCAACCTGACTGAACATCTCCCAAGTCCAATGGGATTTTGGAGCAGGTTGTAATTTATTTTCTCAGTAGTCTTTGCTTTGATATATGGTACTGTAGCTGGGCACTCCTTTAAATTAGTGCCTATAAGCCAGTGAGTGAAATCCTCCTTGCAAACATCAGTTTATCATCTTGGATAGTATCCCCCCCAAGCCTAGGTGGGGTATGGTGTGAGTTCCGGTACAGTAGTTCTGCACCAGGAGGAGAATTCTCTTATGGAAAAGAAATACTCAGGAGAGAGATGGAGAAAAGGATTTGAATCCTAAATCATGTGTAAATCCTTGGGAGACTTGCATGAGAAGCTTGCTGTGTCCTCCTCTCTGCGCTGCAGGGGAAGACTTCAAGATGTTAACCCAGCCATTGCTCTCAGTGCAGTTTTGGCAGCACACTTTGACCAGGCATCAGAACAAACCTTCTCTGGTTTGTTGAACTGGCGGCGTGAAATCAAATTAATTATTATTATTTTTTTAATTAAAAGCTATGTGTCTCGTGTTTTCACCTCAAAAATGCACTGTCAATAAACAGTTTTGATTGGAATGTGTGTATGTTTTATCTAGTATATCCAAAGAGGAGTTTTAGAGAATGTAATTTCAACTAAATGAGAAAAAGAATAAATTGTAATATTGTGGTGTTGTAAAGTAAAAGTGAAAAAGAAAGAAAGGCTGAAGCGCTATGCCATTTTCTCTTCCTTTGTCAGGATATGAGGGGGAAAAAACCTGTGCAAAAGAATATTTAGAAACAAGGAAATACTTACATGAAATAACCTTCCAGACTAATGGGAATGGATCTCTTGTGATTTTAAATGTATTCCAGTACTATGCTAACACATGCAGAGGATGAAGGAAACAAATTACAAATGGAGAGAGTGTCAAATTCTCGAATCAAGACAGAATAATTCATCCTAAGAGATAATTTATACTGACTAAGCTGTCTGAGGCTTTGGAGATCAGCTTTTGGCATGTGTTTCTCTACAGCTTGCACAGTGGACCACAACATAGTATACAGATGATTCATGGGCTGGAGACTTTCTGCACTTGCAGGGTCCAAGGTGGGTTGGCTCGGCTACAGAACAATTTTTAAAATTCCTTTGCACCTTATATCTTGGGCTTCTTTTCAGCAGCTTCAAACTCTGACTTCTCAATAGCTGAACAAGATATTAACAGAATGAATTACTCACTCACTACGTGTAAGCAAATTACAGGAGAGATGTGACTTATGAAAACAGTTGTGTCTCTGAGATGCTTAGGCTACAGCTATAATGCTGGTAAAGATGATATAACAATATTAATAATGAGACTATATTGCTATTAAATAGACTGCAACCATGTCTTTATTTACTTTCAAAGCTGCGATTTGCCAGTACTGTCTGTTCACTCTCTGCCTGGTAAAAGAGGGAAAAAAACCAAACAAATGAGAGAACTGGAAAATGCAGAGAGGATTCTGGCCAAGATGAGCAGAGTGAAGTAAGTAATATCATGATTTCTTCTTGTCATCAGGGATACAGGGAAATACAAGAAAACTGTTTTTATAATATTTTTTCTTTTTTTTTAATATTTTGAAATTAATTTAAAATAATCTAAATAGTTCACATAACTTTGCAGAAAGACCTTGGTAACTCTTTGGATTAGTGATATTAAAAATCAAATGGAAAAAATAACAGTATCCCATTATACCAGTAAAAGCAGAGACTGAACTTTTAAAAGCCTGCTGTCATTAAAAGTCTGCAGCATTTGAAATATCTAATAAAGCTTATGATGATAATTCTCCATCCACTGCAGCTCCTTCTTTTTTTAATCCATTTTTGCTTTCCCTGACTGTTTGACCTTCTGAATGATGCTAAAATTTATTGCAGGGTCAAAAAGTCATAGGGGCCCACATGAGACAAAGCAAGACAAATTAAGATAGGATATCTAGGCAAAATCAACACATTTCTAAAGGCTACTTCATACTGTGCAAAACGCACCAGGGCTGTTTATAAGAAGGGTAGATGGAAGTTTGCTTTATACAATTAAAGGTGCTTTTTATGCTCTTATGGGGAAAAACTTGTTCACAAGCTTCACATTCCAGGACCTGTAACCAAATGCCAAGACTTTTCAGATGTGCCAAGTTCAAAATCTAAGATTTCAGGTCCACTTGCCAGCTCACATTTTTCATTTGGCAGCAGCGTTCTCTCCAGTCCTGCCAGTAGCTGGCCCTTGAGATGCCCCCTTATGAGGCCTGGGATTTAATTTAAATTTTTGTTTTTTTCAAACATTATTGTTCCTTGAACATGAAAGTCCAAAATTTCCAGATAAATCCAGGCTGAGCAGAATCCATTTTTTCCTACTGAAATGTCTCCAAGAGAGCGCCTGCTTTGAGAAAACCTTGGAAATGATATCTGACTTAGCCAAGGGAGTTTATTTGTTACCTGCAGTGATATTTCTCTGTGAATACGCATTTGTCAGGGGAATCCTGTTTCTTTACTTAGTGCAGAATTTTTTTTTTTTGTTCGTTTTCTAACTGTGCATGCCTAATTCCCCTTTCTGTTAATGAGAATTTAATGTCCTCTTTGAAATCAAGAAAAAAAATAATTCTATGCATCTGATACAACAGAGCTTAAAGAGGTAGGGTGACAGCACTTGAGAAGGGGGAAAACAGCTGCCTGGCTGTGAGTTTAATGCTTTTCTGCCACAGGAGTCAAACTGCAGAAAATTGGTGGTTTTTTTTTCTTTTTTTTTTTTTTTCTTCCCTAATGAAACAGTACTTGAAAGGGAGAGGCAATAGAAAATGAGTGGTAAAAAACCTGTGAATTTTCTGTTTGGACTCATGGAGTGGTTCCCTAAAATAAATAAAATGAAACTATTCAAAACAAGATAGTGGAAAAAATGAGTCGCATAAATTGTACTGACATTATTTTGGAGCTCATCCCTTTTCTGTGTTGTGTTCTCAGTTTAATGGTGACCTTTCAGACTTGACCTGGACAATTTAAATCAAAAGAATGTTTTTCCTTGTTGTGACACCCTCTAGTAGTCCATTCATTCAAACTTTAAGGAAATTTTCTGCCAACAAATCACAATGACATATTTATTCTTGCAATCCCCCTTGTCCACCCTTAGAGAAGATCCATGACTTAGCATATGAAGCAGATTACCTTTCACCCCAATTAATGTTTTTATAATAAGTACCAAAAGAAGTAATAATGTTTTGCCAGTTATTATCGAGTGTTACCGGGGCAATCTCTGAAACTCAAGACTCAGGTCATTGACAGCAGTGACATGATGGCAATCATGTTGCTGAGGTTTAAGCCCTGCTACAGTGATGAATAAATTGGTCAATTTAATTTCCAGTACTAACAGTTTGAAGCTTTGAGTAACAGAATGAGAGAGATACAAATGTCCAGGGGTTTTGAAGAGGTTAGATTTGAAATTCCACCCATTTTCGAGCCTATTCAAATGTTAATTAAAAGAGAAAGTATGAAGAAAAAAAATAAGGAATTATGGTCATGTTTTGTCTGACAAACAGAACCACATAATTTTTAAATACAGTGATAAACATCTTTATACTATTATATGATAAGACATGATATTGTATAATAAATTATATTTTGCAGCTTGTCAGTAGGCTGATTGTGTTGCACAACCTTCTAGCTAGCAAAACACAGTTGTATCAGTTTTAAAGAATAGGAACCATCTGAGATGTTATTAAACATCCTGATCCTACCCCTCTTTTCTTGTCTTTTAAGATTGTGAAGTAATGCTTAAACATACCTTAAGAATACCAGACAAAGAAGCAAAGGCACTTGATAGCTAACTGATAGAAATAATCCTTCTAAGTTGTTCCTTGGATTTCCTCTATAGGGAAAATTAGGCTGTTTCTGAAAATCTCTCTTTTAACGAGAAGAAATGTCTTGCATAGAAGTTAAGCAAGGAGTCACGCTGGCTTACCAATAAACATTTTCCACTTGAGGTATAGTGACTAATAGCACTGGATGCAGGTGCCATTTATATGAAGAATTCCCATCTTGCAGTCTATTTTTTCTCTCTTTTCTTACTTACTGCAATTATAGGAGGTTATTTATGGCAACAGCCAGTTCCACCCCACTTCAGGATAGCTTTCAACAAGACCTAAAGAAAGACAAAGATCAGATGGACAATTGTCTATGTATGTGTATGTGTTTTATGACTTTTCTCCCATTATCTTAGGTATTAATGAAATTTAATACTGTTCATTCATTTCTCAACCCCTTCTTTACATTAGAGAAGTAATTTAGCTCTTCTTTTTCACTGAAAAAATCTTCATTAACATCTTTTGCTCATGATGATTGAGCAAATATCTTTTGAACATCCTCCCGTAGGGAAAACCAGGGTGTGTGGGAGGGAGGGTATTACGTCACATAAAACGACAGAAAGGTGTATTTGGGAGAGGAAAACCTTCCCTCCAGTCCCTATGTTACAGAGGCAGCCACTCAGACTGTGCTTAATTATTAACTTGGAAGTGCCTGCCTGACACTTGGGGTCCTAATGAGCATTGCAGGCACATTTGACTTCCCTCTGGCATGGGTTAGACCAGGGCCACAGCAGAAAGCCTCCCCTGCAGCGCCGAGATTCCCTGGCACATAGAGGAGGCTGGAACCACAGTGTTCCTCAAATGGTTGGTGGATCTGTAATATGCCAGCACTGAGAATATGAGCCATCTCATCCAACTGTGTAAGATTGAAAGCAGATTTTAGTCTCTAGGTTTCAGTTTCCTTCCTTATAAAAAGCAACATTTACTTTGTCTCTCAGTATTTTCAGGCATTTTCAATTATTTGACTTAAGAAACTTTTTGCATTAATAGTCTTAGACAGAATGATTATGTAAATTCAAAATATTGTGTTTGTTACAAAATGTCTCATCTCAAAGAGGTTCTTTTGAGGCTGACAGTTGTAAAATTTCAACATGCATTAAAGTTACTTATTTATTTAGACTAATGTGTTGTCATAACAGATAAACAATCACAAGGAGAAGAGTGGTTTCCTCCATGACTGCATGCCAAGATGGGACACACCCCTTCTTTACTGTGTGTCTGTGTGTGTGTGTCTATTTCTGTCGCAGGTAGGCTTTGAGATACAACAAGTGTTGGCCATTACTGTGCCCAGACATCTGGAAGCTCACACAAGTTGAGCTTTGCTGCTGAATGCAACAGTGAGCAGGGAGGGTGGCAGGGTGGCATTGCCCAGCTACATGTTCTTGTGAGCAAATCCAGAAGAAACTGAGTCAGGCTGATTTTTAGTTTTAAATTGACAATGGCATTTTAATACCGTTCACAGATACATGTTGCATCTGAAGCCCTGTGGGCAAATTTCTGTTTCATTCTGTTGTGCATAACAAGTGACTTGGGCTCAGTTCTTTGGTTCTCTGACTCTTTCACAGGTCTCTGAAATTCATCCAGCTTCACAGACCTGCTTCCTACCTGTGCTCATATCGGAAAAGATGCCGAAACAGCTGGGAGATGTATTATCTATTTATTTATTCATTACAAATGCTTCTTTGACCTGGTGAAATCTGGTGAGCTGGAAAAGCCTTTTTTATCGCTCATATTACCTCTTATCCTCTGCAGGAGTCACAACGGATTTAAAGGTCATTTGAAAAGCAGCCTTTTGCTCTTTGACAGCCCTTTCAATATTAAGCTCCAGTTCTGTTTTACAAAGTCATCATTATTAACCGTGTTTGTGGCTACTGCTGTTTTCCTGGGATTGCAGAGGAACTTGAGATACTAATTGCAATGAACTAATTTGGCAATAACATGCAAACTTCCTTAAGGCATTAGTTAAGAATATATTTTCCTTTACACAAAGAGTATTTGAAAGAGGGAACAGACTGCAAATGCAGCAGAAGGTAGGCTTTTGTACTCCTATACTTAAGAATAGATGGTATAATTAGCTTACATTGTAGTTGAATGTATCTCTCAGAATGAGAACATACAGAATTAAACAGTAGCTTTAGCTTAATGATAATCAGTGATAATGATGATAATAATAATAGTACTTAGAACTTTAATGCAGAGATTTGCATCTTGAAAGTGCTATGCTAAACATTGACTTAATTACTGTCACCTCTTCAGGGAAGGTAGGTATTATTGCCCTGACTTAATAGATAGGGAAATAGAGATATAAGGAAATGAAATGACTTGCCAAGGGCTCTGCAAGAGCCTGTAAAGGGATTCAAACTTTCCAGGTCCCTTTACTGTATGCTCCCTTATACCAGGCTAATTATGCACATTGCAGGGTTGCTCTGTGCTTTTGAAACTTGAGCCAATGCCTTTTTAAATTAGAACTGTGCATAACATGTTTTGAAGGTTGTATTTTTTAATCAGTCTGTGGTTAGAAAAAATATTTTAATTTGATTTTTCTCTCTAGGTCAACCTGAAACATATAGTTGGAGGGAAAATTCTTGGTTTTGTTTTTAAACATATATATTTATTAATCCTTTTAGAAAAAACTTCAGAAAGAAAGTTCAAAAATTTGTACAGAGTAATCCAAGAAACAGATTTCTTTGAAACTGCTTTCACTTTTAATTGTGGAGAGATGAGTTTGTGTGGCCTGAAATTATTTGCCAAATTCCAAATTTATTAAAGTTGTCTCTGACATGCAAATTGCATATTTTTTTGGGTATGTATCCTGTAGACATATTTTGCTTGGTTCTTATTAAAATCACTGTGAATCTTTCTGCCTCAGTTATTTCTCCTCATGGAAGAACTGGAGATCAGCCCTGTGATTTGATTACTTGCAGAATATATGGTGAGTAAAATGGTATGATGTTAACATAAACGGCTTTCTGACCACAGCCACAATTTAAGGTCATGATGAGATAGTGTAAGATGAATTGTATTCCATAAGCTTTTAGCTATAATTATTTCCCTGTGTAAAAGACATTAAAACTAGACTACAGGAATGAATTTTGCTTTCACTGCATTCACTACACTTTTAGCATAGATCTTGTAGGCACTGCAGTTCTGGTTAATTAAGTCTGAGTCGTAGTTCACTTTGATAAGAAATGTAGTTCCATATCTGTAGAGCATAAGGCAATAAAAGATGCCAACATCTGCATTTGTGGGATTTAGAAGGAGCTTTTGATAACTGTTTTCTCTGCTTCCTACCTTCTGTCACATTTGCTTAACAGTGCATCAGCACACACGAGCTCACAGGTATTTAAAGCCTGGATGTGCTGAGAGCCTTTCTGTGAACAAGGTGAAGTTCCCCTCTATACTGGCAGCCTTGCTGGACACAGCTGGTGCCACGTTTAAGTGTTTTAGTACCTACAATGTACATGGGCATTTGCTGGTACTCCAAAGAGAGATGACATCCATAGGTAACAGCTTCATGTAGCTTTATTGATTTTTGCATTGTACCACCAGTCATTTCTGGGCATGTGAATCCCTTGCGGAGCCTCTCATGAGAGTCTGACCTAAAGCTTCAGATAGTTTTTGTAGATGAACTTGAGGAATGCTTTGCCTGTTTCCAGAACAAGACAGCTAATTCATCCAGCTAATCAAAACATCAAATATTTTTATCCAGCAGGCTCTAACTGGGATTTTCATTAAAGGTTTTTGCTTTTATTATTTTTTATTTTTTTGTATTGCCATGAGTGAACATAACAACAGAAATTAGAAACACTGAGAAAACAGTGAAGAATCTTTCTGAAAGACCACCTTTGTCTTTGCTTTCAACAGACATTTTACATTGAAAGCTAAATACTTTTGTAAGATTCAGTTTTCCCGTCAGAGTAAGTAAAAAGAAGCTATTTCTGTAAAGGCGAAATAGGCCATAAGAGAATGAGTGGCTAGTCATACAGCTTAAGTCTTTTTTTGGAAAACTAATTTTTTTTTTCCAACAAATTGCTTTGAAACGATAATATGGGCTAAAACTATTCCCAGGCATTATTTAGCAAAAAATTTCAATGAAGTTAAAGAGAACCACAATCTAACCATGAGCTAACAGAAATGTGCATTCTTTTGTATAGTTAGGAAGAATTATTCACTGCTGTAATAAAACTGAATGGCTTTTGGGGAGGTGGAATATGAACAAAATATTAAATTTGGTTCATCCTGACAATCCATATTAGAATATCAGAGATGAGTTGTAGTCTCCACATAGTTTAACAAACTCCTGGCTTTGAGAAGTACTAAATAAGATGTGAGACCTAATGGAGTGGAATAAGAAATACGGACCTGAAAATGAGACTGTGCTGTACTATATGTTGATCACACAAGGTGGCAGAATGAGCTCAGGGCTATCCCAGAAATAAGAGGCAGCGAAGCGTCTTTGCTTTCAGTCAACAGTGTATCCTTGCTTGCCCTCGGAATAAGCCAAGCTGCTTCTGCACATGTAGAGGGATGGAAGGAGAGTATTTTAATACAGAATTTTTTGATGATTATCGAACTGCTTCAATTTCATTTGGCAATTTAATGGAAACTGTTAAAAGCTTGTGGCTAACTTTGGAAATTAATAATCATACAATGCTGAATCTGCTCACATATTCAATTTTATTGAAAACACAGTTTACTTTCTATTGATACATTGATTCTCTAAGTGTGGCTGAACTCTTCAGATGAAGGACAGCTGCAAGAACAGGCACGAAGGGAACATTTTGCTTTTCATTATCGATTTCTGGCTAAATTCACTTCTATTGTAAGTGAGTGAAACTCTATTGACTTTCCTTGTGTTGCATTTACTTATATGCTGTGTCTGAACATGGCAGGCAGATATATGTGGCTGAACTGAGGGTAACCCAGAGAGGAGAAATTGAAGTCCAAGGCAAAGAGAAGAGATTATTCTTCAGCAATTTCTTGTTTTTGCTTTGGCCAATGAGTTAGGGGATAGTAAAAACATTTCTTTCTAAACCTGTACAGCTACCAGATGCCTTGACCTCTTAGCCTGCCCTCCTAATGCTCACTTCCAGGGGCAGGGCTGAGCTGTACCACCAAATGAACCTTTGGATGTAGATTGCAGGTGAGCTCCTACATTTGCTTGCTCAGTTTGCATCTGTAGAGCTAAGGGACAGACAAGCAGTGTACCAAAATGATGGAGAATTTCAGCTTTAATGAGGGAATCCTTCCAGTCTTCCAGTGTGAAGCATAAAAGCAGGGTGTGTGTTGAGTCAAATTAATCATTGTTTGAAGAGAGATATATCATTGTAGAATTTATTTTAAAAGTGTCTGATAACATATTCTGCATCTGAATTTACTCCTGTCCATAAGTGAAAGAAGTAACTGAACAGGATAGTCTTATAAGTAAGGGTTTAAGAACTCATATTTGTGCATTGCTCCCTATGCAATATATTTCTGGAAGCTCATTAGAAGCTATTAGAGATTATTCACCCTTGCAACCTTTTCAGCAGATGTTCAGCTGTTTGTATTTTCCTTCACTGCCTTAAGATATTTGGCTGAGCATTAGAACAAGACTGGAACAGGTCAGGAAGGTATTTATTTCCCAGAAAATTAAATTAACTAGAAAAATAGATGGTAATTAATAAAATAAGTCGTCTGTAATGTATTAATGAGAACTGAAAAACAAAAATTGACTGAAAATTTGAAATTTAGAGCTAGAACAGACACTGGAATGGCAACCTTTCTCTTTGCATGGAGAGAAGGTTACGAAATTATAAAGAGGAAAAGGAAGAACCAAGAGAAAAAGGCAAAGAAAAAAGTTAATTATGAGATCTGGAAAACGCCTTTTGCATCAGCTGCATTTGCCTTTGACCCTTCAGTCATTCAGGGGAGCTGCATTCTGTGAGGCTCATGAGACTTCCTGAATGACTTACGGTCCTGTCTAAAAGAGTTTTATTTTCGCCCACACCTTAATGCTCAGCTTCAGGCTTGAGAGCTCCCTGTTATTGTATCCAGCTCCTTCCATAGTCATGTCCTGAGTTTCAGCTGTAAGCTTCTGGTTCATAGCTGAGCCCCCGCATTTGTGCGATATCTCATCCACCGTCCCACTGCAAAACCAGGGAGTTTATTTTTAATTGCCGGTGGTTTTAACTTACGTGCTTGAATGTTCACTGCACAGGCTTGAGTAACTCACACACACTTCTCAGACTAGATGAGGTAACTGTGTGGAGACAGCTTCTCAAAATGCCTCTCTGCCGTGACTGCCTGCGAGTCCTTCCTCTTTGCAGTACAAAGTCAGTCACTAACAACCTAAACCACTGCAGGGGATGCTTTGAGTTAAACTTCTAACCTTGCACAGAAATGGGCAAAAATCCCTTATACCAGCTCCTTACCACCTGTCAGTCACTAATTACTGCCTTGCAGTCTGATTTGCCCTGTGGCAGCCTGCTGCCATTGATGGGGCGTACCTAAGAGAGCTGGAGCTCTTCAGGATATCCAGGCTGGGAGCTGTGGGGTGGTGAAGGGTAATGGCTAGTGAGCTGAGGCACGTGGCTGGGCTCAGACAGGCATTTTGGTGCCATCTCCCATGGTATACCATTCACATAGTCCAAAGCTGCAGTGCAATTTGACAGATAGGACAGCGAGACTGAATATGCTGAATATACACAAGTAGCGGAAAGCAACCTTTATATAACAATTAATTATTTCATGTCTGAAGAGGTATTGGAGGCTGTCTGCACCCTGAGAGAGTAGCTTTGCAGTGAGACAGCCATGGCTGAGCCAGAGCAGAAATGCGGAGCTGTTCTAAGTGAGGGTGATGTGGGGCAGCTCCTTTTGTCCATTTCCAAAATCATTTCACAAAGTAATGTCTGCATATTGGTTAAATAAGCAGCAACTGCAGCAATGAGTTTCAGTCGATATCTAAGTTTCAGTAGCCTTAGCCAGTGCCCCTGGAAAGCAGAAAGCAAGCAGAGATGTAGCAATACTAGAGAGCTGGCACTGACAGCAGTGTGGTGAGTCAAAGTATTAATGGCAGTGATGCAGATGTCCATACAGACTCCATCCTGTTAAATGCAGGTGTAATTCACAACTGTACAGTGCACATGCAAGCAGAGCACACTGTCTCTGGACACATATGCACATATACACCCAATAGTTACATATATATGCTACCAAAGTGTGGTGATGTGTGGTTAAACAAAGCAGAAGGGGTGACAACATGCTGTGGGGTTCATGTGGTCGCTGAAAAGATTCTTGTTTTAGCCTGCTGCTGAAAATCTTGCAGGTCAAATGCATATGGATAACTCCAGTGTCTGGAAAAAACATGCTGTGGCACTGCTGTGTTGTACTGGAAGCTACAGACTGTCCCTGACAGCCTTTGGAAAGTGATATGAAGCAAAATAGCTGTGAGACTAAGGAAGTAATTCTGTTGATTAATGCCAGTCTTGTTGGTATTGATGATTTAACCGCTTGTACAAAACAAACGTGGGCTATCAGTTCATCTTGAAAAAACTTGTACAACTGAATAAAAGAAGTCGTTGCCTAATCTATTTCATACTAATTGCTCCTTGCCACAAATTTAGAGTCTGATCCAATATGAATTGACATGGAGGAGAGAGACACCATTCACTTCAGTAGTCTTTGGATCGAGGCTTCATTTCAAAGCGAGCAAATACTTCATGCTAAATTAGCATTCATCTGAGTTATCACTCTCTGTTTCTTGAGAAGCAGACAGGCTTGATATTTTCTCTGTAGCCAAATGAGTCTTAGCACTTACATGCTGGATTGCAAGCCAGCAAAGCCAAGTTTTGGTAAGAGCTGTGGCCCTGTGGGCTGCTGCCTGCGACAGACTGCCTCAGTCAGATGTCTGACATGGGGCTCTCGCTGCTGTGCTGCTGCACAGAGTCATTTACCACCCAACAAACATTTAGTGCTTATGAGGCATTTTTCAAAAACCTCACTGGGGCCATACCTGGGGCTTTAGCTATTTAAACATCTTAAAAAATCTGTCCCTTGAGAGGATTTAACTCTGCAGGATTTAGGCTGCTAAGGCTCACATCATCAAAGAGACCAAAGTGTCAATCCATCTCTTTTCACGCCTAAGGACATAATAGCATCGTGCCCCCTCCCATGAGAGGGTACTGCAGAGAAATTTCCAAGCTCTCAGCACCCAAACTAGCTAGCTCTGGAAGCAGATGGAGTATAATTATAGCAGCGTTGAGCTGCACCTGAACTAATTAGCTCTGCTGAGAAACAGGGATTGAATTTAATAATGCATGTTCTGCCATACCAAAAAGGCTAGGCTGCCTTTGAGACCCGTGTGACTGTCTCTGCATGGTGCTGTGCTGAACTCTGTGGATGTACTGTGAAAGTCAGCTCAGAGCTTTTCTGTCACCATAATCTCCTGTACAATGCAGGCATCACCTTGTCCCAGCATTCATGTACCATTGGCATAATTATTCTGTATCTGTCACTTACCTCCTGACTATTAGTTTAGCATGTTAAGTTTTGCATATACTCAAGATTTTGCTGTCCAAACTCACCTAAATATTGAGATCCACCTCAAGGATTTCTGTAGCCTAAAACCTTGAAGCCTTCAAAATGGGACTGTGTTTCCTATGGACCTGATGTTACCAGCATGGTCACAACATGCTCTCACATGGTAGCTGTGAGAGAAAGGTAGAAGATCAGATCCCTACTCTGGAGGTAGTGATACCTATCAGAAGTGGAATTGAACCCCCATCTTAGGTATGTTTCTTAATTGCTGGAGTTAAAGACACTCTTTCTGACCTGAGTCCTCTGCCTATCAAATTATTTCTACAAGAAGAAGCAACTCTTATGTTGATGACTGAGATAATTTCCCCACCCTACATAAAGCTGGATGTTGGGATTCTGTCTTGGAGTGCAGGTTTGAATTCAAGCTGAGGCGATGGCTTGTGCAGAAGAAGAAGTTGGACCCTGTTCCCCACACCATCACAGGGTGGCTTAAATCCAAAGTTCTCTCTTCTCCTGGTCTGCTACTATTACCCTTTAAAAACCTAAATCCGATGTTTTGTATCATATCAGTGGCCAAGATTATTTAGGAGCTTAATAGCTCTGAACAGAGGCTTTGTCTCTCTGGACATGTATAAACACTGTCTCTTTTAGCTGAAATTTATTTCTTGTTAGTTTAGTGTATGTCCTCTCAGCAGCTTTCTGTTGACCCTGCACTTTCGTACCTATCCATGGAAAATTTATGTGAGGTAGGATCAGCACTATGAATGAGGAGCTGCATTGCTTAATTCTGTAAAGTCTCATTAGTACCTGGGAAGTGCAAATGAAAAGTGGATCCTTGAATTACATAAAGCCTTCTGAAAATTTAAACCACGGTTCATAGCACTTGGTGATTTTTTTAGTGTAGTATCTTTAGACAAACTTAATGATTCTGTGTGCTGCAGACAACATGTTTCAATTACTGGATCAAACATACACACAAGTCCAGAGGTAAGCCTTTTAGTTGGCTAATCCATTTTAAAATACACAGGCTTCAATGTTTTGAGCCAAAGGACGTATTTGTTAGCTACTGATGCATCTTACCAGACCTACTGCTGCAGAGGTAAGTAGTTCTCTCGTCAGAAACTCAAAATACTTTTGACTTTGTTGTAGAACCTTTCTTTTTCCCGCCATTCTGCTGATAGGGTCTGAAATAAAATACCTTAACTAGTAAAAGATCTGATTTATGAGATTTGTAATAGCTGTGCTGAATCCAGTTGCCTGTCCAGGAAACACAAGAGTCCCTATTTTTTCTACTCTTCCTCTATTTCCTCATCAACATATTTGGCTCAAATAATGTGTTTCTGAAAATATCAGTGGTAAGTGGATGAGCAGAGGCAGTAGAAGCAATACTGCGTTTGTAATAAGGGAAAAGTGAGAGATGTGAAGAGGGGAAGGAAAATCCCAAGCTTGAGCTCTTCCTCTGCCCTTCTCCTGGCATGGTCCAGAGACAGGCTGCCTCTTGTACAGGGAGAGGAGTAGAAGAGCAATCTCTTCCTAAATAATTAAATGAATACTTAACCTGCAGGTTTAAAACTTACAGCATATTATAAAACAATTATGTTTCCTTTGCATGAAAAGCTGAATTGCCGTTCAGGTTCTTTTGTCATCTGTATGCATGAGTTTGGAGCAATTAGCATGAATATATTGCAGGTGCAGTATCTCAGGAAATTGCAAGAAGCTGTGCTGTACTTTTGTACTATAGAGAAATGCCAGAGCTAAAGCTCTTGGAAGAGCTGAAAACTGGGGAGATGTGAGCATCTGAAGTGTGATTTTATAATCATAACAAGCACTGATAGCCATCTATACAATAGTCATGAAATGAATATTGTATTTTCTTAGGTTGTTTTGATGCTCATTAAATTTAACTGGAGACTGCAAACGATTTAATTTTAGATCTTGGATTATCTTTCTCATGTGCCCAGTTTATCTTTTTAACTGTAGATAGAGTTTTTTTGAATAGTAACAGCAGTGGTATTGTATTAGCTTTGATGTTATCTCCAGACAACCTCCTATTCCAGTGAAACACCTTTTTGGATGTTCTTTAAGATAAATTATTTGGGAATTCATGAGCCCTGAATTTTTGTTTGCTATAGTTTTGTCATACCTCATTGTTCATGTAAAGTTGATCCTTGTTCTGACTCTCAGATGCAATTTAATTTTTAAGTGCAGACTCCTCATAAATTCAGATGAGCACGGTAAGATAAATGCTTCCTAAAGCCGAATCTCAAAGTGGTATTAATGGTGACCTTTTTTTCCCTTTTATTAGAGTGATAGCAATTCACATCTGCTGAGAATCTGAACCTTGGAGTTACCTGACCTGATGATAATTTCTGCTGATGCTCCATTTATATGAGTAGAACAGAGAGACCTCAAAGACCACAGCAGTTATTCATATATGGTTTGATGCCCTTTTATTTCACCACAGAGGCTCAAGGGAACCACTGTGGTAATAAGATTCATGCCCACCATTTTACCTTCATGAAATCACTGACTTGATGAACGATACTGATATGGAACATTGCCTTCTTTGCAGGTATGAAAGAAAAAATTAATCCTGGGTTATTCAAAACAAAACCCAGTGACTTCGGCCAAAACTATTTGCACATGGAAGAAATCCTGATAACTCCTGTCACACACAGAGTGACATGTGGACTTGTCCACTCTGACTTTTGGGAAGTGGCAAAGGAGAAGGAAATGCAAGAACCAGATCAAAACACCAGGAGTTTTCAGGTTTGTCAGCATGGTGAGTCATCTGCACAGTGTTTCCACAAATATGACATGAGTGACTACCCCTTACTTTTAGCTGCAGTCACACACAAGCACTTAAGTGGAGTGGGAGGAGGTAAGAGCTTGTTCTGAAATGGAAATAGCAGGAGGATGATATCATGTGAAACAAACTCCAGCAGCAGGGAAGACTTTTGACAGGGTAAAGATTATGTGTTCTGTAGATAGCAATCCTAGAAACAGAGTTGTTTGGCGGCTTTTTATATAAGAAAGAGAACTGTATTAAAACTCAGTGTTGTACTGTGTGATGTTTTACTGCTAGTTTTTATTGTTGGAGAACAAGAAACTTTCAACTCCCCTTGAAGTTATAATGCTGACAGAAAACTATTTTTACACATCATCCTAATCTGAGAAATCCCTTTTTTTTTCTGTATAGGTTATATAGTAAGAATATTTGTGGTCTCTGTGGTGCTGCCTCTCTCCTCTGTCTGTGGGTTCTCTGTGTGGGTCTGTAGCTAATGTGGCAACACCTGTCCTATATTTCAAGTGTAGCAGGAGGCCTTTTGAGCAAACTGTAATTTAGAAAAGAGGTAGAGATTGCATAGTCCCCTGTGGCTGTAGAAAAATTTAATGGAGTTGGAGACTAATCCGCCCACCATTGCTTCATGGAGCATGGAGAGCAAATTCCCTCACCTCCAAGAAAGAAGTCAAATGTTCTCAGAGGGAAACCTCAGACAATTTTTCTCTTTCCCTCCCTCTCGGGTAGAATCTGCTATGGGAATGACTGAGGATTGACCCAATGGAAATAAGAATTTGAGAAGACTTTTTATAAAATGGATTTTATTTCCTTGTCATTGTGAAGTTGTTCCCTATAGCATGTTCTCTAATGATTTATCCAGGAGTTTCAAGCGTTATAAGTACCGGTGGTTCTGTATTTCCCTGGCCTGTCTCACTGACGGATGGCAAGAGATGGGAATCATAAGCCACAGCAGAGATGAAAAGAGAGATAGCCAAATAAGAAAAAGATGAGATTTCTTTTTTACTATAGGACCAAACTGCTTGGGATGACCAGGAGCGAGATCAGAAGCATTTGTGGTGTGTATTCTGAGTGTTACAGTAGTTTAGATTAAGGCTACGTTTAAAGACAATGCAATTTGCCTCAGACACAAGTTCAAATGCTCTTAAACTTATCTCCCTTAAAATCTATTTCACTCTTTTCTTGTAGTATGTTTACACAATGTCTGTGAGAATTGCTTCTTATTCTTCCTCTTTTCCCCTCAGTTCTCTCATTAACACCTCACTACATGCAGGCCTACACACACTTTTTGGGAGGTGGATATGATGAGAAGTGCTGAAGCAACATGAGATGAGGTTTTTGAGGAATCTCTGATCTGCTGAGCAACTTCATGTGAGATTTACAACTTAAAAGGACTGACCATAAATAAATAAAACTTTTCAATGCCTTATAGCTCCTGGGAAACAAAATCCAAAAGATTCTGAGTTGTGATTACACCTTCCCATTGCCAGTGTTAAAGGAGAGTTTGCTATCTGTTTGGTCCCATCGTGCTGTCCACCTGCCTCTTACATTCTGTCTCCAGCAACCACAGCAATATCCTGTCTCTTCTGCTGCTCATCCATCCAATATAGCAGTGCATAGGTAATGTAATGCTCGAAGATAATAACCTGGTATCTCTTCTGACTTCTATATATGAGATTTGGTATTTGCTACTTTTTTTGCTATTTGGTATTGACTCTGAAAATTCTTACTCAGATAGCAAATGCGGTTGTGAATTTAATCTCCCAGTTTCTTTTTTTTCATGGGGCATCTCTTTTCCTTAATTGCTTTTGCTTTGTTTGTTCAAATTAAATATTTATTGCATTTTAAAGGAGAATGAACTTTTGGTACAAGATAATAAAGGATTTATCTGATGATAAAACATGTAAATCTTTCCAGAAACTTCAGGAGGATTTTAATATTAATGCAGATCAAATATGGAAATATATGCAACTTGTAAATAGTTTTACAGAAAAAGGAAGAGCTGTAGTGTCAGTGTAGGAGTAATCCTTATTAGGATGGGTTTCTGTTATTGATAAGACAGAAATACAACACCCCAATTTTTTCTCTTGCTTAAATCTCTTCATTCTTTTGTGAAAGTTCAAGAAAGAATAGCAAGTTTTTTTTTTTTTTTTAAATAAATCATTATTGAACTTTGTTCTATAAAGAACAAAGTTTGAAGTAGTGCAAGGAAAGAAAATCAGTTGTGTAACAAGTCTTCTCAATGTCTAATTTTCAGAGGGTCAATCATCAATTTCTCCCTGTAGAAAAATATTTTTATTATAATAATTAATATTTTGCTATTTTAATAAGCATGGATATCCCCCTCTTGATACCCCCCTCTCGTAAAATGTCCTCAGGGTAACTTTTCCTTTCAGTGTGAATCTAAGTATGAGGGACTAGTACTCCATATTCTTAACTTAATACAACATACTTATTAAATGAATGTTTAAAGTACGTATTTTTTAAAATCTCCTATTTACTTCTTCCAAAACATAATTGAAACCATATAGTGTACTTACTTGAGAGCATAAAAGCACCAAAAAAATTAAGTTTGTAGAAAAAAAAGAGAGAAGAAAATCAAGAGGTAAGGTACAGGTGAATTTTTAACACAGCGAAGTTCTCAGGTATCCATTACAATTTTTAGAATCCTTTTTCAAGAGTGGATCATGACATAGGAAGTCAAATCTCCTAACCAGTAAGGAAGAGCATGGAACAGGAACATATTGTGGTTCCTGCTTCATGCTTAAATGGAATCTTCCACTTTGGCATTTTCAGATCACCACTTTCATCAGAGCAACATCCTAGTTTGATTTGGCTTTCATAGGCGCTTATAATTTGCACCACTTAATTTAATAAAGTGGGCATGATTGGAGAGATTTGGGGTAAAATGTACAAGATCAAGGACTTTAAAAAATAGAATAGGATTTTCAGAAGACCCTCAGAGCTAAGTCCTTTACTGTGTGAAGTCCAGGGTTCCCGTACCCAGAAATATTCTGAGTACAGAAAATTATGGAGGAGTCACAGAATGGTTTGGGTTGTAAAGAATCCAACAGATCATCTAGTTCCAACTCTCCTGCCATGTGCAGGGACACCTTTCTCTAGACCAGGTTGCTCAAAGCCCCACCCAACCTGGCCTGGAACCCTTCCAGGGATGGGGCATCCACAGCTTCTCTGGGCAACCAGTTCCAGTGCCTCACCACCCTTAGAGTAAGGAATTTCTTCCAAATATCTAATCTAAGCCTACCCTCTTTTGCTGTAAAGCCACTTTCCTATCACTAAAGCTGTTGTCCTATTATTGCATGTTGTTGTAAAAAGTCCCTCTTCGGCTTTGTTGTAGGCCCCTTTGGGTACTGATAGGCTGCTACAAGGTCTTCCTGGCGCCTTCTCTTCTCCAGGCTGAACAATTCCAACTCTCTCAGTTTCACTTCACAGCAGAGGTGTTCCGGCTCTCTGATCATCTTAGTGGCCCTCCTCTGGACCTGTCCAAGAAGTCCATGTCTTTCTTATGCTGGCTGCAGTAATCCAGGTGGGATCCCATGGGAGTGGAGTAAAGGAGGGGTCATTTTACAGAGGCTCTTCTCCTCCTTGCAGACTGCACTACCCAGCAGGAAATCCTCCAAGATTCACAGTTGTGTTTAGGAGCATGGAATACGTGGTGCACAGCCCAAAGATCCAGAGACCACCTTATGCTTCTAACACTGCCTTGTAATATCATCTATTCTTAGTCTTTACATTATCATCTTGAATAAGTTTACAAATTTACCCAACATGATGATTTTGCAAGTCTACATATGAAACTCATTTGTACTGTCCTCTAAAGTAATTCTGAAAACACCCTGCTCCCATTTATCATTCAACATGCAGGTTTTTTTAACTTATTGTGTTCTAGAACGTGCTCTTATCTAACTAGTAAAAAACCTCTGCAGGATGTTTTGCTCATTAGAGAGGCAATTTGATGTTAAAGAAATATTTTGCTTTTTATTTCAAAATGTCTCATTGGATGAATAGTATACAGATTTTCCTGGGATGTGCCTTGAGCTGCTTGGAAAATGAAGAACAGAGCCTTTCACTGAAATTAATGGGAAAGTTCAGTGAAATTTGGATTAGACTCCAATGATAAAGCAATCTGAAACAGAAACATCATTAAAAGATACTGGTAATGGAATTGTGAGCTTATTTGTCTGAAAAACAGCTTGTAGGGTAGTAAGTAATGAATTATTGCTAAGAAGTACACCTGTCTCTAAAGAGAAAAATGTCTTGTGGAATGCATTGTACATCTGTACTGATGAAATTATTAAAATAAGTACCTTTGAGATGACTGTATTATAAAGACGACCAAGTGAACAGAGGGCGAGGGGGCTTTTATGCTAATTAAATGATGGACACACAGTAAAGAGACAAATTGGTAATATATGCTAAACACAGAAAATCTAGAAGACCATCTGATACGTTCTGTCAGAGAGAAAACATGTCTGTTTAATTAAGGGCTGTAATATTGTATGTATGCTTGCAGGCAGTGATAAGGTAGCTAATCTAGCTCTTCCTGAGGTACACTCTGTCTTTTCTGTGCTTAAATTTCAGCCTTAAGATTCCCCTAATGTTGCTGTTTGCACGGGATTGTTTCTCTCTTTCTGGCACGTAACTGATTCCCTGAGAGATAGATGCACCTCCAAATAGCGACTGCTTGTCAGGAAGACAGTTTTTCATACCTGGCTTTAATGCAGACCTTTATTTTACAGACAGGTTTCTCAGAGGCTTGTGCTGTCTTATTTTTAATGAATAAAAAAAAAGGGGTAAGTGGGAAATGCTGTCATGCAGGCATTCCAGATGAGACTGGGACAACATCACATTTGAATAACCACCCTATGGATCTGTCAAGCTGAGCTGAGACATGCCTCAGCAGCCTTGACTCAAAATTGAGCCCTCGGATTTCGGGCAAAGCTCAGGAGTGCCTGCAGCCTGTGTGTGCCTTGGCTCCCCTTGCTGCAGTGCCCCTGCTTGGGAGAGTGCTGGCATTGGCAGGGCACTGTCTTACAGAGGAGCTTAATTGCGCCTTTTCTGTATTACGCAGAAACATATGATTTAAAGCCTACAGGAAAATATCAGAAAAGGAATTTTGCAGCACTAATATAAACCTTATTTTGCATGAAGTAAAATCAGTATTTGTTGCCTGAATGCCTGCCCAGAGTTTGAAAGCCAAGTGTTGTTAGATTTCACTAAGTTTGGTGTGTTTGCCTCCATTCTCTCCCCTGTCTACAGTTGTTTTTACAGGGAACTTCTAGAGTTGTGTTCATGGACTGCACTATAAAAATTTTGCTCCTAATCATTGCCCACATAAAACGTTGGGGTGATAGATATCTGCCCAATGGAAATTCAAGTGCCATAAATTCAAAGCAAACCTGGCATGATTCGCACCTCCCTTACAAAGCTCTATCGATTATTTTGTTTGAGTAGGTCTCAGTAGGACCAAAACAGCCTGCCACAAGCCTTGGTGGTAAACCTGTATTAGTAGTGACGACTACTCTCAGAGATGCGAGTAGTGAAGTTAGTGCAAATAGCACCAGAATTCATTTCTTATTTTTACTTTAAATGTCCAGGTCTCAAAAAGCACCAATATCTTGTTGGTTCTTGGTGTGAAGCCACTTGCACGAGTGAGTGAATCTCCATGTGGTCCCATGGAAGAGTTCATGGAGTTGCACTCAGTGATGAAAAGTCACCAATGGTGCAGCTGAACTGATCTGATTCTCTTTGTGCTTGAGCTATAGATGTTTTCCCAAACAAATTAGCACCGATTAGCAATGAATTATCAAGCGTAAAATGAGTTTCTTGGCTTCTAGCCACTGGACACATAGAAAGAATGTCTATCTGCAGGAGGAGGAAAATGAGTATCCATGGATGAATAAAATGCTTGGATATATTTGTTGTTGCAGGTTATTGCCAACTCAAAATGAAAGTGATCATTGCCAGTTAAATACAACACCTCTGTCCTTACAGTAAACTCTGTAGAAACAGAGCCTCTTAAATAAATTTTCTGCTTATCTGTGATTTTTCAATATATTTTCCTGGACAGCAGCAGCGTATTTGAGTATTTCTGTCATGCAGAAGCAATCAGCTCTTGAGACAGTGCTGCTTGCCTAAAATACTGATGTTGATGATGCTGAAAACATGGGGTGAGAGAAAACTGAAGTCCCATCTTAAATAGGCTTGCAGACACTGGGCTGCTTTAAGAGAAGATAGAAGGCATGTTAAACACTTAATAGTTATTATGAGGAAAATAAGCAGCTGCAGTACGTTCCCTTAAGAGAAACCTTAATAAAAAGGGAGTTGCTTCAGATGGGTGAAAAAAAGCAAAATTGGTCCACTGATTATGATCAGTAAAATAGTTGGTCTGTTAGACTGTGGCCTCTGCTCTGTAAAATGAGACACTGTCAAGGATGTGGGGTTTTTCTTAGCCAGCAAGAACATGCAGACTGCATGCTCAACCCTTCTGCCAGTTTGTTTTAGTTATTCTGAGCAGTCTGATGGTAGGCACAATATCTCCACAGTTAACAGGTGTATTATCACTTTAATTATCTTTAACTACTAGGCATGCTGTGATACTAGGCATTGAGAGATTCAAATGTACAGCAGATTTAGTAAAAACAGTTTGTCTTGAATGGACTGAAATGGACTTGTTTTTTTTGCATCGAAGAGCTAATGTTTGTTACTAGCACTCATCATCTTGGCTATACATGCTAATTAATTTGCCAGCAGACTTATGGTTAACAGCTGAAAAAAAATTATATAAAAATATAGATGATGTCCTATATTTGCTTAGCAAAAGAAGACTTTCCTATTTTTAAAAGAAAACAACCCAAAACAAATATTTTAACTGTTGTCTGAAACCAGAAAAAAAAAAAACAAAAAAACCTGATTGTGGTTTTTTATGTGATGGACAGAAAAGTGGATATTTTTATCTTATTTCTGTATCTCTATGTCTCCAAAGAGAGTACTTGCAAGCTAATGGGGCAAAGGAGGGGAAAATGGTTATTCGATATTTTACTTTTTTAAAAAAGAATTTTGCTTTTCCCATTGTCTGTTAAAAGCAGACATTATTGCAGAAATCTCACAGAATGGCTCAAATTTCTATAAAACCAGATTTCAAAACATGATTTTCTAATAGACTAATGTAAAATAACCTAGCACACATTCACTCATCTCTTTTTCTTTATGCATTCATTTTCCATGGCTGCCTCTTCTTCCACTTTCCAGATCTTTTCTTTTCGTGTGCTTGATTTTTTTTTTTTGGTGTGTGTGTGTGTGTTTCATGTTTATTTTATTCTTTTTTTATTATTATTTTTTTTTTGTTTGTTTATTTTTGGTTTGAAGCTGCTCAGAAATGTGTGTCAGTAATATTAACTCACATCTTTAAATTCCAGCCTCTCAAAGTCTATTTCTTAAAAGCAATGGACTAATGAGAAAAAGATGCATGACTTCAGCTTTTTATTTATTTCTAGGCTTACTGTGAATCCTAAGCCATGTGATGCACCTGTGTATACTGGCTTTACTGGGAAGATTCTTAGACATTTACTATACTGGTCTGATGTTTCCAGACAAACATATATTGCAGGTGTGTAGCACTGTTTTCACAGTGATTTCTTGAAAGGTTATAAAGAGCATACGTGTTGTGACAATGCACCAGTGTTCAGAAATTGCTGAGGTATTCAGTCTTCAATGGTTGGCGCTTGCTTGCCTTTGAGTGAATTCATTCCAAGCAATTTGTCATCTTTCTGCTTTCAGCAATATTATATACACCGCCTTGCACCAATCTCTTGGCATAGGAGAATGTCTGTACTTGGAGCAGTGTGTTCATTGAAGATTTTTTTTTCACTCTTCATCCTTGTGTGGATCTTTAACAATCCGCTATATGCTGCCTCTTTCTCTAATCTTCTGAGAGAGTCAGCAGGCACAAACTGTACTGAGAAAATTATACTATACCACATTCTGAAACTGTAGGTTTGATTCCAGCCCGTCTGGTGGGACTGCTGCTAAAAGTCAGCATCTAAAGAAGCAGCTCATTTGAATTCTGAGTGTACACACAAGTTAATACGAATGTGCTCAGAGACTGAAGGCTGATGTATCAAAAACACCATTCAACACCACCTCAGGAATGTTCTTAATAGTGCGACCATTTTTTCCTTTCACTTCTGTCAAATTTATCAATGTCTGATGTCATTCTTTCACAAAGAGGGAGCCTATTAATATGTATAAAGTAAAAAAAAAAAAAAAAAGGTTAATCCCTATGCATTAACATTTACTCCTGGCAATTATGTCTGAGCTTATTAAATTCGTATACCCCCCTCTTCTTTCTTTCTATTCCAGCCCTACATAAAGTGGCACCAGATCTATTGATTTTTATTATGCAATGTATGTGTGTGTACCCCTGCACCTATATTTATATCTATACATCTCTCTATAGATATACTTCAGCACTAGGGACTGAATAATTTTACCCACTTTTTGTATGTTACTGCTAGAGCATTTCCTAAGAAAACTAATGACTGCTTACCTGGAGCTAGACTGAGCTATTAGGTAGGCACATAACTGCATTGCCCCAGGAAGTATACATGGAAGGAATTGGACCTGAAAGCAGCATAGTTTGTCTTGCTTCTTTCTCCTAATTTGTGAAGTGAAAAGGTAATTTGCACTTCTCCCTTTTCATTTACTTTTATTTTTGTTGCAGGTTAATTTCCTATGCAGTGGGGCAGCAAGTAAGAGAGAGAACCAAGAGGCTCTCACCTCTCACCTTCTCACTTGTGCCTGCAGTCCTTGTCTCCCTAGCCCAGATCATCCCCCCTAGCCTGGGAATGCCTCTGTGCTAGGGTTTGCCAGAGGAGGGACAATTTAATAAATACTGTGTGTGGAGACAGCCAGAAGGTTAAATGCTGTATGTTTTCTTTCATGAAATGTTTACTTAGGTTCTCCTCCAAGAGGATCAGCTCTCCGTCCCTGACCCTCACTGCTCTGTGCAGGGTGGGAGGGGTCTGCATGTCACCTGCACTGTGCCATTTGTCTGTCCTTTGGGCTTTGGGACACCAGTGATTGGTGAAGGGCAAGTGTGCCGGACTTCACACCTGAAGGATCTGTGTCATCACTTTCCCCACCTGCAGCTGGGGGACACTACACCACAAGTGGGGTTTGCACTGGTTGGTGGAAACTTGACAGCAGTTTTAGTCAGTGAATGAGGCAACTAGGTGAGTTCATGTATAGGGTGAGATTTTGCTGCAAATTAAGGGAGCACCTCAAGGCAGCTTCGCAGAAAGGGGTTGTGACTCCACTTCACATCCTTGGATTGATGCAGCCTGCAACCTCCCCCCTTCTGCTGGGCTGGTCACTTTCTGAGGAGATGAAGCAGGTGCAGGGAGAAGATGGTGGTCAAAATATAGAGAACAGATTATATCTTAAAGCTATGTAATTCTCCACACTCCTCCTGCAGGAATATTTATATTACAATTAAATTCCCCTTCTTCCCCTTCCAGGTGGGACCCAAAACTTGCAAATAAATGAGTCTTTGCAAGAACTTTAGGTTCAGGGATGCAAGTGCCTTCTGCTCTCTCATGGGGTGGGATGGAAGAGGAAATACTAGAGAAGCTAGACTCCCATTTCACAGAGGAAGTTCAGAGTTATTGGCTCAGTCAGATCAAAAAAGAACTGCTACTACCTTAATCACTGCAAGTACCTAGAGGCTACAGTCAGGATTGGAAGGATTCTCCTTTGATGGTGACCTAAAATAAATACAAACATTTTTTACTGTTTTAAGCTGAGTCAACAAAAGTGAAGCTAACTGCTCAGTTACCCAAAAGGCCCCCAGCTGTACTTTGGTCACTTTTTCTTCTGTCATGGTTTAAATCACTGTTTAAATATTATCTTCATTTTTTCTCTTAGTGACCCACTGGAAATTAAAGGGAAGAGGAGAGAAGGAAAGCAGAATCCATGGCTTTAAAAAGAACAATAAAACTTTGATTCCTGTTGACTTGTGTTCAGTCCACTTCTGGTTGCATCCCCAATACTGGCATTTATGGTTGCTCACAGTGTAATAATCAAGCAGCCTTGCCTGGCAGGAGGCTACTCAGAGCAGACTGCTATGTCCCTACACACCACGCCACCGCCTCAGGACAGCCACGTATCTCAATTCGTGCTGGTGATCCCTGGGCTATCTTGCCAAGTCCTGTTGTCTTTCCTGAGTTCAAGTGAGATGCTTCAATCCAGCAGTTAACTGTCATCAACAATAACTGTATTAATCATTATTAAGATTAGTTTGTTTTCTTCAAAAAATGTCTATGTGTTTCTGTTCATGTGACCAACAATGCAATTAACTTCTATTTTGTTCACATCTGTACCTTTGCACAGCTGCTGAAGCCCCTGTGAGCTGGATGATTTATAAGCCCTTTGTGCCACTTGCCTGTCCCATTCAGCAGGAAACTATAACCTAACCCTTTCCCTAATGGCAATAAAAGGTGCAATTAATCAATAAAAGGGGTCAGTTAATATTCTCCACACGTAAGTGCTGAATATCAGAATAATACACTCTCTTGTGGTTGGCATTCCATCATTTTGTGGTTTAGCTAAAAAGGAAATTGGCAGGACAACCGCAGCGCACACCGTGGGATTGCTTCATGGATCAGGGGCAGCTGTTATATCTGCTGCAGAGAAACGTTTTCTCTGCTGAAAGAGTTTTTTTAAATAAATAGAAAAGTTAGTAGGGAGTGAAATTTTCTTTACGTGGTTTGTGAAACTTTCTTTCTTTTTACTTCAAAGACTTAAGTGGCATGAGGGAATCCCCTAGCAGCCATAGGCCCTGGGAATTAAATTTTTTCCATCTGTTCCCTATTCCCTAAACAACATAGCACAAAACCTACTACCATATATTTCTCTAAGCAGCCTCCTGTGGAAAGAGAGAGGCTTGATTAGTGCACGTGCATATGATTGCCTGCCCACATTTAGAAAACTGACCACTAAGAGAAATGTTGGCTTGATATTCATTACCATCCTCAAGCTTTCTGTACTATATACATGGCAAGGTAACATTTCCATTGCAGGAGGCAATGTGGGAAACAAGGATTGAGATATCCTTACCTGAAACCAAATCGATTGATTTGCTCTACAGTTCTCAAAAAGGTCCTTCTCTTAAATAAAGGGCTGATCGGGGTTCAAAAAGTTTGTGGCTCTTGTGTATCACTAGTCCTCTGCAGATGACCTGGAATAGTTTACTGGCAGATGCAGTCTTCTTAGGAGTACCTTCTTTTCTCACACTATTTCCATACTGTTTGTAAAGTGGTAACATGTACTTCATAATTCGGTACTGCTTTATAATTCTTAATTCTGAGTTGCCGTTGATTTTTCTAACTAAGGTTGTGTTGAAATTTTTTCTTCAGATCTTCTTTGAATTGGGAATATTTTTGTTTTCCAAAAAATGCCATTATACAGTGAGTTGCTTTGAACTTTCAGCTTTCTGGTGAGAAGTTAAAATATGCCCTTCAGTTGCCTCTGTGTTTTCTGTCTGAATCTGCCATAAACTTCAAGCAGGTTTTCATCCCAGGCTAATATTTCAATATAATCAATTCAATATAATAGCATAATCCCAATGCTAATATTTCATTTAATTTAACAATCCACTGTTTTTTTCTAAAGCTGAGGCCTTTCTGTTACACTGAGTTTCAGCAGGTCTGGCCTTACTTGTCACAGGATCACAGAATATGCCAAGTTGGAAGTGACCCAGAAGGATCATGGTCATTTTGGATCTGCCTGAGACCATTTAGTACAGTGGCGGGTTAATTTTAATATTTGGTACTTCTTTAGAAAAAGCTTTGCAGGATATGGCTGCATGCTATGTTCCTTGTTCACTCAACTGTTCTTTTTTATTCACCTTTGAATTCCCTGTAATATGGTCCATGTGTGTAGACTATGTTTTATGGATGAAATGGATTGGCAGATTAAGCTACCTGGCTACGGAATTCAGTTCCTTGAAGTGCAGTGCTGAGTCTTTCATTCCAGTGCAGAAAGGGGAAATTTATAACAGACGTCCATAGATATGAAATACTTCAGGACAGTTATTTTTTATCATTGGTGCCTTAATAATGAAGAGTTTCAAAAAGGGCATTTTTGCAGAACTTCACAATTGCTGTCTGGATATAGATTGGCCTAACATTTGTTTAATGGTTTTGAATTTTTTTAGGGCTATGGCTGAAAAAAAAATAAATTAACTTCATGAACTTCATGAACAACCATAAGAAGTTCATGGTCTGAAGCTGTTTTGTACAAAGGTATTCAAAGGGCCTAGTCTGTCAACTTTTAAACAAGTAAATATTATTATTTATTTTAATTTTGATCAATAGGATTTTCAAATGGTATAAATTGGTTATAAATAATTTTCATCTGTGGCTGTCTGTACACCAATAAAAAAAATCACTTGTAATATTTTAATATGACAATTTTGATTTTAAAAGTAAATTTAAAATTAAAAATGCTGCAGCACGATAAGCAATGCATCATAGGTATGATTATTTTCAGGTAAATCCTGTGTTAAATAATAAGCAAAATGCCAGTGATTCTAATTGTACACCACCTTTGTTTACAAGGTGGTTAGCAGAAATATGGCTGGACAGCCTGCAGACAACTTTTTGTAAGAGGGATATTCAAAGTGGAGAAGATGGAGATCTCATTGCTGTCTACAACTTCCTCATGAGGGGAAGCAGAGGGACAGGCACTGATCTGCTCTCTGGTGACCAGTGAGAGGACCTGAGGGAATGGATATAAGGAAAAGGTTCTTCAGCCAGAGTGTGGTTAGGCACTGGAACAGGCTCCCCAGGGAAGTGGTCACAGCACCAAGTCTGACAGAGTTCAAGAAGCATTTGGACAATTCTTTCAGGCATATGGTGTAATTATTGGAGACGTTCTGTGCAGGGCCAGGAGCTGGACTTTGCTGATCCTAGTGGAACCCTTTAAACTCAGGATATTCTATGATTCCATTAAATTTCTCTGTTTCTTTTTCCATCTGTTACTTCACTTAGTGACAATCTAGCAACCTTTTCCTGACTGACCATAATTAGTCGCAGAACTGTAGTGTCTTTCTTTTCTAAGAGCTGAAGAACAGTCCATTATTCTAAACACTATATAAACACTGCACCTGCATAAATGTAGCTCTAGAAGGAGTATCCTCACTTGCTCCAAGCAAGTTAAGAACAGAACACTGGCAATGATAAAATGGCTTAACAATCATCAGACTATCTCTCTTTTTCTGATAAAGTGAACGTTACTGTCACCACTAGAAGATTCATTGTGACTCAGCTGTCCAGTTTTACAGTGCCTGGGGATCTCACTACTGATACTACTGAGGATCTCACCCCAGTCATCAGTGACAGCTGTACTGTCCTTGAAGTCATTAGCAAAAATATTTTCATTCCTTATGAAACTAAGCAGTTTCTTGATTGTCTGACGTCTTTCCCTCAAAATTTGTAATGAGTTTGTAAAAGAAAATGGTAATAAAATAAAATAAATAAAATAAAAAAAAATTACTTTGAGTAATAGCTCGTAGTGTATTTTAAGAAATAGTTTCATTTAGTGAATAACATTTAAGGTAAAATCTCATTCCAAATACATAGAGTTCTGCTATTAGTGCCATTTCTCTGTTATAGCAACTTCTCATAACAAGATCTATTTTATGAGCATAGCTTCATAAGATAAGTTTCTTTTTCATTTGCGGTTTGTTAAAACAGTTTCTGTATCTGACTGCTAAGGAATGGGAGCCTTTTATTTGGCTACAGTTTTAAATAAATACATTATTTATGAAAATAGGCATTTCTCCTTATAATGGATCAGGAAATAGTTTGCATAATCCCCAGCTTCTTACAGAAATCCAAACATGATTCATTTCCTTTTCACAGATTTTGATGGTGTAAGAACATAAGAAAGCCACTTCAAAATACACCCTCTGAGGCCAGAGGCAAACTTGACCTCTTCTCAAACACTTCTGCTTTGCTCAAAGAGGCTGACCCACAGGGATCAATGCCAAAGGAAGGTGCTGAGGGCCCAGAGTCTGGGATGCTGAATATGCTACTTTTTCAAGGTGAAATAGCAAAACAGAAGGAGGATATTTTTATAAGTAAAAGTACTTGCTTGATTCTCCTGTCACTGCTCAACGACATGCATTTATGTATACTATTTAAAGCTGTGTTAAATGCATAAATATGTGTAGTATGTGACACTCTGCTCAACAGATATTAAAAGATCCCAGCCTGTGGTAATCATTTAACTTGCTCTTTAAGACTTTTGCAGCTGCTTCACATTTTCTATGCCTTTTTAGTCTGTGAGCTGAAAGCTGGCCTGTGATGATAGCTCAGAAGTCTTTCCCTTCCCTTCCCTTCCATTCCCTTCCCTTCCCTTCCCTTCCCTTCCCTTCCCTTCCCTTCCCTTCCCTTTTTTTTTAAAGAAAGCAGGACTAGTTGTTTTTATTATTACTTTATATCAACACTGAATTGAAAACATCTGTAGCTATTTAAGTGCTTAAGGAGGATCTGCTTCTTGCCTCCCAGTAAGACAATAAATTCTTCCATGTGTCAACTTCATCTGTTATCCCTGCCCACTTTTCACATGCCTGAGGGATATTTAGTCACACAGACTACTCTCTTTGTTCTAGAGAAATCTCTAGCGAAGGTCAGCCAAACAAACAGCACATACTCAGGAACAGTGTGACAGGTCTGTATGTGTGAACGGCAGGTCAGTGAAATGGTGCTGAAGAAAGAAAGCGGGAGCACCTCTTTCCTTTTCATCCCCGTCATGATAATAACACTGAAGAACCTTCCTTGCTCTGCCATCTGCACTCCAAACAGCAGTGAGAATGAGGTCCTTACCAAAATCTGATTCGAGTTGTTCATTGTCCAAACCTTTGAAAGCATCATTTTTGCTAACTTCTGAGTGAATACTGGGCCCAATCATGCAATGGGAGGTGATGTCTCTGCTGAGTTCACCCAAACGCTGCGGTGCAGAATGAGAGTTTGGCATCCAGTAAAGGCTCTACAGACAGGACTCTTGAGGGTGGCATCTGCATTTCCCTCTTCGCGTGATATTTATCCTCTCCTCCCTGAACCAAGCATCAAATTCGGCTGGCAGGTGAACATGAGGCCCTACAAAACTGCATCTGATATGCAGTTATAAGGTGGGGGGCAGGCTGCAGAGGTGGACATTTTGTGGAGAGGAGGGAACTTGACATAGGGAAAAATCATGTAAGTCACATAAGTCACATTGAGCAAATGAGATTTGCCTTTCCCTATGGCCTCTGAGTGCTAGGAAAGCTTTTCCTAACCACAAAGCTCAATATTCAAATCTCAGTCCTTACCTTACAACTAATTCACCTTAACAGGGTTATATATGTGAATAGCCTCACTGGGATCAAAGGAGTTATTTGCCTGCATGCAGCGTCATGCACACACATTTGCAGGATCAGGCCCTCCAGATACACGGCAGCTTTCATTGCCCTGCCTGTTGCTGAGTCACAATCTGATGTGAATTAAGGAAAGTGAAGAGAAGCATATGCTTACGTGGCAAGACTGCTGTAGAATGGTTTAAAGGGTTAAAGGTTTAAATCACACCAAGGCTATAAAAATCAACTTTGTTTATGGAGCGGTACAGAGACCTATTGTACTTCATATCGATCAATCCATTGAACACCTGGTTCAAAATGTACAATTGAAAGCTGGGGAAAAGTGCTAAATTGAACAATCTAAGTGACCTGTGAACCTGACAGTCATAAATCAATGGAGGTGTTACACATAGTTAACCCTAACCAGTAGTAAGTTGTACCAATTACTACCTGCATTACCTGGTTAGGAGCTAGTTTACTGTTTCAGAATTGTATTAATAAAGAAAACATCTTTGCACTGAACGTTCCTCAGTAATCAGAGTACCAGGGTCACTGAAGTCTTTCAGGGTCTTTCACATCTGTATGGACAAACACTGAATTTTCTGATGCCAGTGCTATTTTGTTACTTCTGTTCACAGGGTCTTTGAAGACTTGGAAGGACTTTGGTTTGCTGGCCCATCTTATCGTACATATGCCTGGCAGCATTTGCCTTCTTTTGCTTCCTAAGGCCAGTGAAAACGCTGAGTTTTTCAGGAAGGCTCACAAGAACTTCTTGTTCCTGTTAAACCATTTTGCTTAGGGTTAATTGGATACACACCTCTAGTCCTCTATTAGCTTTTACATTATTTTATTCTTTCAGCTCAGGCTGAGAGGTCTGCAGTCACCTGGCTTAGACATATAACTTAAAAAAAAATAAAAAATAATTGTGTGATGTTGGCTTTTTTTTTTTCTTTCCTCCCCCCTGTCCTTCTTGGAACGCCTCCAGTGTTCTCAGACTTACCAAAAAACAATATTCGTGGCTTTGAATTTTCTTCAGTCAGCTTTTTTAAACCTTTTCTTCGTAAATTATGCAGGTCTGCTGATTTAAATTGCTATTTAACATTCTACTGATTTACTGGAATGAACAACATTACATTGCCTTTTTATGACAGAACCGATTTTGTCTGTTTTTTCTTCAAACAGAGATCAGATTTATTTACAAAACATACACATTTTTGCATATATTATTAATATGTTTACGTGTCTGTGTAGTCAAGACCTAAAGTTTTACTTGTTATCCTTAACAAGTATGAAAAACCTTATTTCTTGCTTCCATCCTTATCAATTTTCTGTAGTTCTTATCTTCTGTCTAATTCTTATGAATTCTGATAAATGCCTTATTTTGGTGTAATTATTTTGATTTACATAGCTGTTTTCACTTTTATGCAAGTTAACATTTAGACTAGCCCAGCTTTCATTCTTTTTTTTTAAACCTCTGGTAAAATGTTTTTAAACACTTTCCAGTTATTATCCACATTTCCTGTCTAATTTCTTTCTCCCAACTGATTTAGCTCATAATTGTTTTCAGCTTTGCAAAATTGGCTCTTGCAATCCATCAAATATACATATTACTGGTCTGGACTTAATTCTGATTATATATAACAAACAGAAGCAAATCATGATCACTTTTATCTAAACTGCTGCTGATTTCTAAAGTGTACTTCTATGATATTTTATTCTCATCTATAAGGATGATAAAATAATGCAGTACAGCATTCCAAAAGTGTTGGATGCAGCATTTTTTAAGGAACTCATAATTTATGGCATATTCCAAGGATCTATTAATTTGGTGGCATGAAAACTCCAAACCATGCTATTCATATTGAAGTGCTGACATTGCATGGTTTATTTTTCTTCTTCTTTTATGGACACTTACTAAAGGAGATAGTTTTCCTCTTCTGGTGATTAGTTGCAGTTTTTGTGTTATATAACACTCAAAAAAAGTGCATACCTTTTATACTGCTTTTGTAATACACCAATCTACAGATTAAGAATTACTTATGTCTTTGAGTCTGTTTCCTAGTTTTGTCATATTTCTTCTGCCCTATTTTAATGATTTAATGGAATTTAGAAGGAGAGAATTGGATTCCCAAAGAATCCTTCCCCAGGAAAAGGAATGGTTAAGAATTAGAATATGTTTAACAGTTACACCTCAACTGACGTTTTAAAAAGGATCTAGAGCCTGTCTCAAGTTTTTATGCCTTCTTGTTGCTTTCATCAATAGATTGCCAGATGGCAAAGTGGATTAGAGAGCCAAGCTTCAGTACCACACATATCCTAGAAACCAGCAAACTGGTTCTTGAGTGGGAGACTGCTAATTTTAGTGGAACTAGGATCTGACTCTGTTATTGTAAATGGACAAAGAAATGACAGCCAGCTTTGTGCCCTGGATTAGGGAAGATGATCTCATTTTGAGTATGTTCTGTGTATTTGTTTCCTGCTAGCAGTTTTTTAGAATACTTTGCAGCTACCTCAGTTATGAATCTGTTCATCTTTGGTTTGTTGATGTAAAACACTTAGAATACACTTGTGTATTTCAAAATTTGAAACCCTATTATATTTTTTGTGCAGTTATGATTTTATCTTTTGAATTAAATCAATGTTCAACAGAATTAGTCAATTTACATTGTCAAAAATGTATTGTATTTCTCATCGAAACCCTCTGCTTTTCATAAAATGACCTTTTTACTTTAGGACTGTCACTATAATAAAGAACAATAAAATACTATTTTTTTTCTGTGGCCTCTAAATGCTCAAGCAAATACTTCTCTTGGAAAAAGGAGATTTGTGAAATTACTTTTTTGATGAAAAATATAGACTGTCTAGTGCCAAATGTTTCATGAATACATGTCAGTCTTTGCCACATTTTATTTTTGTTGCTTTCAAAAAGCTGAACATAAACTGTTCTTATCCTTTCAAAATAGCAGGCTTCTATTTACCTGTTTGAAGACAAGTCTTCTTCCTGAACATTTTTTGTATTCTCTTTTATTAGAAGGCTAGAGTGCTTAGCAATGCCAACTTGATTAACTAATGAGGTAATAATGTGACACTCACCTGCTTTCACAAGCATCTAGCAAAATGAGAATTTGGCAGACTAGTCATGTTTTTCATGGTGGCAATGTTGTTGTGCCAGTAGGCATGGAGTGATGAACCAGTGATAGGTGGAGACATAAAAGAGAGAGTGAGACTGGTGAGACAGCCACATGTAACTTCTAGGCAACTGGGCCTAAAAAACTTTGATGACCTTCACTGTTCTTGAGGATGCTGTGCTCCAAAGGGAAAGTGAGAATTTAACACACACTGCCTTCCTGATATCAAAGGACTGCAATAGGTTTTAAAAGCTAAGGTGATAGCAATATTAAATGCATCACTCTGAGCAGCTGTCCTCTGGGGTCAAGCAGGTTTGTAGGAAGCACTGGGCTGTAGTTGCTTGAGCAAGGAGCTGTATTTATTCACTGCACAATGGTGATAATTCAATTGCAGTTTAGATGTAGGGTTTCCTCTGGTGATGCAAGAAATCATGTTAAGTAGAGATGAAAGATTGGCTAGTGGATCAGGAAAGTTCATGGTATCAGTCCTTCTGTGGGACAGATCACTGAATACTCTCCAGCTTTCATATTCTTGCAGGAGAGAAAAGTATGGCTCAAATTGTAGCAGACCACCCAAAATGAATTTCTAAGGATTACCTCCTGTTCAGGATTTGCATGATCCTTTTCCTGAAGCATGAATGTTTACTATCCCTGTGTAGCAGTACAACCTGTGGAAAGCAGGTGTGTTATAGAAATGAATCTCTGGTGGATCACACTAGGAATAATAACAGAGGATTTTGGGAGGAGGCCACAAGCCTACTCTTCTTGAACTCGTCAGTCCCCCTGTAAGAGGCTGGTTATGCTGCTCACACACAAAACCAAAACATATTAATCCTCAGAAAATACGCTAATGCCATGCAAGGAGAGATTAACCAGGTGTACTGAGTCTGGCTAAAATGGAGTTAATTTCCCCCATAGCATCCCTCATAGCCCTGTGCTTTGTATTGGTAACTAGAAAGGTGTTGACAAGACACACCAGTATTTTGGCTACAGCTCAGCAGTGCTCACACAAAATCAAGACTGTCTATCTGACGTTCTTCCCTGACCAGTAGGTTGGAGGTGGCCAAGATTTTGGGAGGGGATGTAGCCAGCACAGCTGACCCAAACTGACCAAAGGGATATTTTAAACCTTATGACACCTGCTCAGCAATAAAAGTTAAGAGAAAAGAGGAGGAGGGGGAGCATTTGTTTTTGCATTTGTTTTCCCAAGCAACTATTAGGTGTCCTGAAGTCCTGCTTCTTGGGAAGTGGCCGGTCATCAGTTGAGGATGGGAAGTAGAGAAAAAAAATCTTTTTATTTGCTTCTGTGCACGGCCTTTGCTTTTGCTTTATTAAACCATCGTTATCTTCATCCACAAAATTATTTTCCATCCTATTTTTTGTCCCCCTCTCCTGCTGTGGAGGGGAGTGATGGAGCAGCTTGGTGGGCACATGACATCTAGCCAAGGTCGACCCACCACACTAGATCTGCCTGAAACATGCTAAAACACATTGTGCTACTTGCTTGGGCCAGTGCTACTAGAGGTTTAACCAAAATACCTTCCAAAGGCTAACTCTGCTGGCAGCCATCTAATTTATTTTCGCTTGGTAACCCATCCTGTTTCACTGGTCATTAGATTTAAAACAAGAAGCTGTAGAGAGGCACCGTAAAATCAGAGAATAATGCGACTTGAAAGTGCGAAGGCTCTTCCATAAATAAGCATCTGACTTGCAAAAGAATCACTCTTGCTATGGGAGTTAATTACCAAACAAGTCATGTCTGTGCTCCTTCCTGGTGGCTGCAGTAATCTTCTTGCTTGGTCCAAAGAGCTGAACATAAATAAGATTGTCACAAAGTGTGTGGTGTGAAGGAGAATTTGGCATTTGAGAAAACAAGTTTATAGCAACCCCAGAAGTTTTCCCTTTGCAAATCCTGTCACAGTTGGCAGAAAGGAATCAAGAAACATATTTACAATTTAAATGGGAGTTTGGTCATTGAGGACATTTTTTTCAGGGAGATGTGGATCCAATATGTCCACAGGGTTACAATGCTGAGACCACCCAGGCTTTTGCTAATACTAGTGTTTACATAAAAAGTTAGAAACAAGCTTCCCTCCAATTATAAAGCCAATATCTAACTAGAAGCTAGCTTATTATATACCCTGTAGTCTAAATGTTAATAGCTTTGACCTCCTTCAGTTTAATCTTAATCTCCTTGACAGAGCAAGTGAACTTTGGGTTATACTTTACCGAATTGTTCCCTTTGTTTTCTTCCCCCGCTTATGTTTCCAACAGTGACTATGTCACATATTGCAGACACAAATGAAAGCCTGTCTTCTTTTTCAATCAGTCATATCACTAAGTATATGAGCAGAAAAACCCTTGTGATTGACACTGCTTCAACAAAAGCAGAATCAGTTTGCAGACGATAAGAGGCAAAGTCATACAAGCACTGTTTACAAAGCAGTGAAGGAGAGAAAAAAAATTAATGATAAAAGGACTAATCTTATTGTTTTACTAGATGAGAGAATGGTTCTTTGTGTTTGCTCTAGCAGAAGCCGACAGATTGTCTCCCACCTCCCTTGTACACTTTTGGCAGCAAAATAATTTCCAGATTCTGTATCAAATGCTGGCTGGTAGATAAAAAAAGGACTCTGGAATGCCTGGGAAGCCTCAGAAGGCAGAGGAGTGCCTGCACACCATAGCGTGGGCATATGCTACCTGTGGCATGCTATATAATTGAATATTATCTCCCTTATGAAGGTGAAATGAGGAGCAAGAACAAAGGAAGCAAATGCCTTTGAAGGAAAAAGAAACAAAGCTATTTGAAAACATATTGAACTGGCTGATCTGATGTGTTTTCTGTTGTATGGCAATCTCATGGCTATCAGGAACATTCTTCCTGGTTTCTTCACTCCGAGGAAGACCAGACCCATGTCAGCTCTAATCAAAAGGAGTCCCAGCTTTCAACCCACACTCCTGTGGCTGGGGTCCTCATATGGTAGTATGGACAGCACAGGTCACAGAAGTGCCATTTCTATTTCTTGATGTCAAATGATGCAGAGGCATGCCTGGGACAGATTCACAGAATGGTAGAGTAGTTTATACTGGAAGGGACCTCTGGAGGTGACATGGTCTGAACACTGCCCAAAGAAAAGCTGACTTCAAAAGCAAATCTAGATTGCCCAGTACACTTTTGATATTCACTACTGGCAACAGGGTGGCCCACTGTTTTTTTTCCAGGACAGCACATCTCTACAGAAATCTGTTTTAACCTTATGTAATGGCCTCTATTGACTGCACAGAAGGCAGGAGAGAGAATTAAAAGCCAGAACAGTCTCAACAGGAGAAGGACAGGGTAACCTTGCTTTCCGTCTCCTCTACTGTTCATTAGTTTCATGGCTTAATTCCTATCTCTTGCTAGCAGGGCCAGGCAGCTTTGTCTTTGCAGCAGCCACTGTTCACCAAAGGTTGCTGAACGAATGTTTCCATTTTTTTTCTCTTCAAGATGAAGCCTGCCAGCTCAGTTATGTCCATCAGTGAGCATTAATATCTAGCTGTAAAATAATCCGTCGTCATAGTCTTTATTGATAGGTTGCGTGTAGAGCATATGAAGCAATAGAAGGCAAGAGAAAACTGTTTTAATGATTCTCCCCTAAAAGTCTCTATGGAGTATGTTCATTGTATCTGTCTAATCTAACTGTCCCCATAGGCTACATGAGAAGCAGCACTAGCACTGAGGGAATAGCACATACCTCAGGTTTCATTGAAACATTTCATTTCATCCCATTCTGCCCCACTAAAAAGACATTGACAATTTTAAAGAACATTACTTGAGTTAAAGATAGGGACTCTGTTGGGAGAAAAGAATTGACTTACCAAGTGATGAAATACAGGCAATTTTAATCTTATCCAGAACAATGGCAAATAATATAGTGAGTTTCACAGTGAGCAAGTGCAAAAAAAAGGCATTCTGGCATCTATTTCTGAATCATGTTCAAATTACTGGTGTTTAGCAAGTTACCAAACATCAGCAGAGACACACGAACTGTATCTATCTATAACTCATGGAAAATGTGAATATATTTGGATTGGTGTAAAAGTCTTTCAATATGTGCTAAGATAAGTTAACATTTTTAACATATATTTGTTACTAGTAAATGCTTCCATATGGATACATTTAACCTCCCCACCACAGTTCAGAAGATGTACAGTAATTTGTTAATTTGTGGTATTGTGATCAGGCGGCTCAGCTCTATCTCACATTTGTGCTGCATCACACTCATGACTTATTCCTGCAGACCTCCATGAATTAATAAATAAGGACCCTGGCACACGCACTCAATGATTTTTCCATGGAAACATCTGCATTGAAAAATAAAACTATGAAACACTTTGCACTGTCAATTGCTAACAGTTACAGCACTCTGGTACATTAGCTAGAGTAATTTGGACTTTAGAACAAAAGTAAGTGTCTATAACACAGGCACACAAAATGAATATCAGGGAAATCAATCAAAGAGTAATAAACTTTTATTAAAAAAAAAGTCATCACTCTCTGGCAATTCATAAAACAAGTTCTCCAAATCTGTATAGACAGTACAAATAAACATAAAATGATTCTTTAAGGGCATAATGAAGGGTTCTGTCAACAACAATAAGAAAACAAACCATAGATGTATGTTTATTAAAGAAATTTCACATTTTCTGTTCAGAAAGCCTTCGGCATTTCTTTTTGATAAAATAGGAGTACAAGATGAAAGAAATGAATTCTCTGTCTGAGCCATGTCTTTTTAGTTTCTGCTTCCTGTTCTATCAAATCTATCATTGCTCCGTGGGTCTTGGTGCTCTGTTAAGGTTTTGAACTTGCTGAAATACTTTAAGATAATCCTAAGTCTCTGGGACCTGGCCATTTACTTAAGTTCAACAGAGTCCACTCTTGCACTCTGTTCCTAGTGGACTATTTCTGTAAGACAGAAGCCTCCTTTTTGCTTGAGCAATATATTTCAAACTAACCCTTTGCCAAAAATTACAATTTTTAATTCTATGAAATGTTACTGGTATAAAGTATGTTATTAAAATAACTGTTCTTTATTTTGTTTCCTTTTTGAGTTCACTTTAAGTATAAAGTTACCAAAACCCTACATCATATGTGGATCAAAAGGGAATCAGTTGAAAAGGGATGTTTATTTAATAATTATCATTGGAAAATGAATATGAGGGCAGAGGGGTGAATTGCAGGTCACTTAATCAGAATTTAAACTGATATTAATTGGACACTTGGATTTTACTCCTCATTCACAAAAGACTGACTTTTGAACTAGTAGTACCTAAAATTAAACAGAATCTATGATTTTATTCTAGGAGGTATTTATTTTAGAGCAGATCCAAAGAGTAGGGAAAGAAACCCTCCATGATGAAAGAAAAATGAGCAGTACTTGAATGTTTTCTGAAAAAAATAAGGAAAAGACAAGGCTAAGAGCCCAGCACTAAAAAGTCCTTGACATATCTTCCATCTGGACCACACTGAACTCTGTGCTATTGAAAGAGAAGTTGGAAAACACCTACCTGGTCATCACATCAATCCCTTTCAGATATGTGGTATTTTCTTACATTCCCTCCCTCTCATCCTTCTTCAAGCCTTCTTTCCTTCTTCTCTTATCTTTCTTCCATTACCCTGAATATCTTAATTCCCTTCTTTGTCAGGATTCAAACAAGAGGGCAATTAAAAGAACTTTCCAGTGGGGAAAAAAAGACTTTTTCTTAGAACTTGTCTCAGTTGCCTACTCAACTTTTTCTTCTCATCTGTTGTTCCTCGTAACAACTCTCTGTGTGACTGCAGGCAATTTATTTTCCTTCCCTGTGTTGAAGCCCTTGAGAATTTCCCCCTAGTAGCTACATAAGAGTTTCATTAGCTCCCAAATATTTTCAAGTTTTTGTCCACATCCTCATATTCAAGTACTAACCATCCACATAATGATTTCGTCTCTGCATCAGATAGCTGAAAGTGCAACCTGCCTGCTTCCATGGTTATTATAAAGCCACAAAACCAGTACCCTGTAGTTTGTTGAGACGGCTCAGTTTTCTTGTGTGCAACAAAGGAAAAAAAGCATTAAGCAACAGAAAAACTGTGGTTTGCAATTTCAAATCAGAGTCTGAAGGCATTAAGTGCAAAGTAGTTGTTAAGTGTGATTGAACTCTGACAAATCTTGAAATGTAAAAGATAAAGTACATAAACACATACCTCTCTGTCTGCATGCTTGTATTGCAGCTCAGCTGTTAAGGACCCAGCTTTCTTTCAATAGGAAATTTTGTTTTTTTTTTTTTTTGTGAAACCTTAACACTTGTAGCTTTTGAATAGCTGGTTGGGTGATTCTCTTCCTCATGGTGTTTGTGGGTTTTTGTTTGTTTTGTTGTTTTTTTTTTTTATTTTATTTTATTTTAGGTATCATACAGCCTGCTCCTTTTAATATTGTTATTATTGATATTATTATCAGGGTAAGATTAGTGTTATTATTGAATACAATGTGAATGTATGCGTAAACATACATAAGAAATGGCCTTACCTTCAAGGACAGGACCATAGACCTGAAAAATAATTAGAAATTCATGCAATCTTCTAAATCTGAATGTTATTTGACATTCATCAAAGCCAAAAGGTACTCAGTACATTTAAAGTCAAGGTGCCTAAATATGGAATTAATAGCTCAGTATGAGGCACCTCTTTTGAACACCTGAAGGTTATAAGAAATGAGGACAGGGATCTAGAATGCAAATTGTTATGCAGCTGTTACTAGCTGCGGTTGTAAAAAGCTAGCTTTGTTATTATGTTTGCCAGGTAATTGCAATCTTTACAGAGACCAAACATATCCAATGTTTATTACTGTTGCATTTATAGTGTTAAGAATTGATGGAATATGAATTAAGATAAAGCACTTGGAGCAGTAGACAGGACTCTGTGTGGGAGACTTTGGAAGATGATGAATCTGAACTCCTAGACTAGAGCTTGCAGAGATCATCTGTGAATTTGGGATACAAATTTGCCTTTGTTCCTTAAAAGGAGAGTGGGAGGTCAGATCTCCATCTGTTTTCTGGAAGATGAATGAGTACGCTGCAAAGCTATGGCCAGTGACAAGAGTCCAAGAGGACTCATGGTCAAATACTGCAGGATCCTATGCATTGCTACCATCATGAATTCTACTGTTCTTGGCTTGTTTTGGCGGCATATGATGGTCTTGCACGTAGCCCTGGGACAAACCCTGAACTCTGCTCTGCACTGCTCCAGTCCAATATCATAATGCTCAGACTTGGGGACCTCTACTCATGAGACAACAATGGACAGAACTTTGAGAATTGTGAGTTTCCACTGGACAAAAAAGAGGAAACTGATTTCCTTTTTTCTGTTCACATATTCCTTTGTGCCTAAATGGGTTTTTGGTGTCAGCAGCACAAGTTTGTTCAGAAAAAGCATTTGCCTTATCAGTACTGAGTTTTGACACACTTACTATACTTTTTGGATACTGCAGATTCAGTAACGTGCTTCAAAAAGTAGAATGTAAACTTTAGAATAAGCACCTTAAAGGACTCCATTGAGAGAGCTGCGGGCAGAGATATAAAATACAGGAAGCAGAGCTGGTGACATGCTATTCTTTCCTTTTAGCTGAGCATGGCTGGGTAGGTTACCTGAGCTTCAGAGGTGTCTGGGAAAGCCAGGTACTAATTTTGCACTTTGACACCTTGACAGCAACAAATTCTTGATGCTTATTACAAGCTGATATTCAGAACACCACCTCAGGATTGACTTTAGACAACAATGGAGCCAGGTGCTGATAATGAATATGGAAGCCAGGAAAAAGAGGTTTAAAATCTCTCTTGGGATGTGCTGCATCATGTGAAAAGGTGAGAGAAACACACACCATCTGCAAGGTGAGAAAATAAACATGGCACTGAGCTGCTACTGTGAATCTGTGTGTGTGACAAGTATATTAAAACCCTGTCAAGCAAGAGACTGTGTAAAGATGCTCTATTTTGTTTCCTTGCCTAAAATGTCTTTAATCCTAACCCCGATTTGAGAAACTCTGTTTCAAGTAACAGTGTTTGAGATCTACAACAGATGAGACCCGAGATTTTCTTTTTAATTTCTGTTATTTTTATAGTTTAAATTGTATCAATTAGCAAGCCTATAAGTGTACAGGAACTTGCACATAATGCATTTCATTGTTCTCAATCATTTCTTTTCTGCCTCGAGTCGACTTATTCTTTGAAAAGTCAGTAAAACACGAGGGGAATCTACAGTCAACTGTTTGCTAAATTATAGTATTATTTACTTGTAAATTAGGTTAGTGTTCACTGTAAGGTCCTGTAAAAGGAGTTTAATAAGCACCCCATCTCATTTAGAAATGGTGTCAGAGAATAGCATAAAGTACCTAGTGAATTCAATTATATCTTTAAAAGTTTGATCCCTCACAGAATGAGGAACTGATTAGAACTCACATAAGTCAATGAAAAGACATGGAATGACAGTCCATGTTTGCGGAACTACGGGTCACACTCTCCAAAAGGGAATGATTTGAAAAGTCACTGAAAATATATTGGACCCTCATTTAATATGAAAGTGTTTTGAAAATTGTTGATCCAGATCACACTTGTTTGTATTAGCACTGTCAAATGATGAACAATGAAATGTGTATACATATTTCTGCATTTGTGTTCTTCTTCCTTGTGGTGGACTGTATGAGGTGTAAGCAGAGCTTTGGTGTTCGTTACATGCATGTATCCACAGCTTCATTTGCTAGGGCAGAGGGAGAAAAAAAGAAATAGATTCTGCATAGCAGAGAGAAACCTGGAGGCACATCTGTCTTCCATAGCAATGAGCTGCTCTCCTGCTCTCTTGCAGCAAAGCCATTACTGAGCCCTAAAGCAGACATAGCCATCAGGTTCTTAAAGCCAAGATCTGAATCAAAAGAGAAATATCAAAATCCCCTCAGACAACGCTTCAGTGTGATATCAGATGGTCACTCTAAAATTCTTTGAACAGCCCTCGCACATTCCAAGGTAGCGGTGCAGCCTAATAAGAGTGCCAGAGATGAAAGGTTTGGGAGGCTTGATCCAGCAGCTGGAAAACAAGTTGTACTGTGCGAGGCTTACAGAATTCAATCTCCTCAGCTTATCTGAGAGAAGACAGGGAAGTGAATTGATCATTATGTCTAGGTACTTACACATGGAAAAGAGATCCAATAGCAGGGTGTTTCTGAGCTTGTTGACAAAGACCTGACAAGATCTATTGCAAAGACTTAGAGAAATTAAGCCTTGAAGTAAGTCACAGCTTTGCAGCAGAGAGGATAACTCAACTAAATAACATACTTGTAAAAGAGCTGGAGGGAGGACAGGACAGGGACAACTCAACATGAATTTAGATCTTTAAAGATATAAATAATTAAATCCCTCTATCAGATATAATTTAATCTACTCTCTGGGCTGAATTCTGTGTCCAGTAGGTTCAGGCACCTAGGTGAAATAGTTGTTTTGGTACTTTATGACCTAAATGCTTATAAATATATGAATCCCTTATTCATGTCTTCTTTTTGTGGACCAGGGAAAGGATAATAAGTTATGCACAACCCTGAGAGTGCCCATAACACCTGGAACTCTGAGTTAAGACAAGCACTGCAACTGAAGCTTATCAACACTTCAGGGCATCAGTGAAGAGAAAAGATTTCCTTTGTGCACTGGGCAGATGTATTCTCAGGGCTCATGTCTTAATTTACTTTTATTTCTTTTTCATGTCATTCAGAAACATCAGAGGTGGCTGCAGGTGGAGACAGGGTAACAGATGGATAGACTGCAGAGGCTGGATTCTATTTTTCACTCAACAAATCTCCAGTTTGTATTTTCTAAGTTAAATCAGAAAACAGCTTATATTGCTTTTATTTTTGGAGTTAGTCTGAAATACTTTGAATATTTCTTTTCATCTGTTTCCTGTCCAAAAGTATTTTTTTTAATTTTTGTTTCCTCAAACTAAAAGGCAGGACTCAAGTAACTTATGAGCCCACTCACTCTATGTAGAGAAAAATTCTGAAAGACCACATATCTGTAGGAATAGATAACTGGAGAAGATGGGAAAGTCATACTAGTATTGCAGTCTATTAAAAAGAAAAGAAAAGAAAAGAAAAGAAAAAAGAAAAGAAAAGAAAAGAAAAGAAAAGAAAAGAAAAGAAAAGAAAAGAAAAGAAAAG
>JAWWTY010000106.1:78308445-78336404 GCA_035222235.1 Margarornis squamiger | reverse complement strand
GAAAAGAAAAGAAAAGAAAAGAAAAGAAAAGAAAAGAAAAGAAAAGAAAAGAAAAGAAAAGAAAAGAAAAGAAAAGCAGAACAATCCCCTAGTTTCCCATTTCCATTTCCAGATAGCTGAGCCGGTGCATAGGAGAAAGAAAAAGAAAAAAGAAAGCCAAACCTTCTGAGTCCAAAATTACATTACTCTTTGAGAAAAAAAAATTTCAGAAATGCAAATCAGATCTTAATTTTACTTTTTGCAGTTTCATTCTGGAAGAGGCAAATGTGGCATCTCTAGGTGTGCTTGCTTGGGGAAGTGACCCTGTACCTGTACCTAGTTTATAGTGAGAGACCAGTGCTACAGTTCATTCAGTTGAAAGGAGTCAAGGGATCCTAGAGGGAATCACACCTTGAAGCTAATCAAAGCAAATAATCAAATAAACACACAACTGAAATCACTGAACCCAAATCCACAAATTAAGGAAATAAAAGACTTCAGTGCTGTTCCATGCAGTGAGCAGATCCAAAACTCATAAAAGTGGAAATTCAGGGTCAGTGACCATCCAAACCCAAATAAATTCTGTTCAAAAAATAAGTAAATTTCTGTTCCTAGAATTTAATAATCCGCTAATGTTTTAATAAACAGTGAGCAGCAGCTCAGCTCTGACTTGCTATGAGCTGCTGCTCAGAAGACCTATTCCTGCATTAAGATTTTAGCATGTCCCAGATTCCCATCACAATTTCCTTTCTCATCAAGGGAAATGCATTCCAGTCTGTGAGGAAAAAGGCCATCCATTTTACATTTAACAAACTTTTATCTACCCTGCTTCTTACGTATTTAAAGTTGCACACTCAGGTAAGGTCACTAACCTTGTCTCCTCTTTTTGAAAGTCACCCTAAAATGAGAGTCGGTTCTGTCATCATACTCCTCAGGGAAATCAAACATTAATTATGTTAGGCAGCAATAGTTAATAGTGTCTTATTTCTTGTGTGTGAAGACCAAAGTTCTTAAGAGGAATCACTTGCACTAAGTGCAAACATTTTGCCTAATTTTATTGACATTTTGGCAGCAATATCTTTTAGGCTCCTTAAGGAAATTCAGCCTGTAATAATAAATAATGAGCAAAAATATTGCTGGAAGATGAAACTTAATAGCCTATTTCTTAAAGACTCAGATTTTATTATAAGAATGTAGATGCTGATTGCCACATATACCATACTGATGCTTCTCTTCAATTCTTTTCCTAATCCCTGCAGACTAAGAATAAAGTGGTAAAATTGGAAAAATATGCTACACATTTTGAGTGCTGCAGCAGATGTGCCCATGTGTGTATACTGCAGGAATTCACATGCACCTTCCCAGCTGATATCTAAAAGAATGATCTGGTCTGTCTGTTCACTGTGTTTTGAAAATTAAAGTTCCTTATAAAAAATTTAGTGTCAAAGTAGAGGGAATGGAGTACCTTGGATTCCTGTGAATCCTGGAATCATTGGAGGATTAGGGAAGGGTTTTTCTGCCAATGAAAAAAAAAGACTGAAGCCCTCTACCATGGACACAAGATTGGGTTATGGATTTCTAAGGAGGATAGCTAATAACTCTCCTGAAAAGCATTCCTAAGTTCTCCTTAGTCAACTTTGTGGGCATTTGGTGTCCATGAAACATTTGATTTGGCTCCATTTGCAAAGAGTTAAGCCTGAGTACCAGACACAAGAGCTAGTAAATTAGATCACTTGCTTTATTGAAAGTAATCACCCAAAAGAAGAAAGAAACATGCGTGCATGTGCACACACACACACTTCTAAAAAATAATTGTCAAAGTATATATAGTATTATAAAAGCAAAAATTTAAATCAAGTTGTTCAACTGAATCTTCTGGGTCAGTTTTTAGTAGCAGTGCAAGTTCCATAGAAGTGGAGGCATCTGTAATGGCATATCTTGGGAAAAAAGAAAGGAAAACACATATGGGAGACACGGTATCCCAGAGGGCTGTACTGCCCTTCAGACAAAATGGCTAGGTTGGGATAACCATGTGTTTTCAGTACAAGGATAGGAAGGGGCATAATTAATCTGACATAGGTACAGAAACTTTGGCAACTCTATTTTATAACAGAATAATTTTGTAAAAAGCCAGCATCTCATGCCAGTATAAGGAAGCTCAATATTGCTGACAAACATGTGAATTGCATTAAAGAGAAAGTTGAGTGATAGAATGGAAGTAACTAATTTTCACTCCCAAGGCACTTAGATTAAATAAATGCTAATATAAGACTTTTATTTTATTCAAGCATTCGTTAGAGTTTTCAAAGATATGTTGAAAATGCCAGAATGAATCAGTATTTGGCTTCAAGGGCTCTGAGAGTGTTTAAACCGGAGTTTTTTTGAACTTATTTTCAAAAAAGAGTGTATTTCCTAAGGATAATCACTGTTCCATCTCCAAAAGAGGAAATTCTCTCATGGGGAAAATCAAGGGAGAAGGAAGTGTTAGACCTAACTCTCATGGCAATTACATTTTATATATATAATAAACACAAATGTACCCATTACTCATATGATCTAATTCTTCATAACATTATATTGAAATCTCTTTTTCTACTGAGAAGAATAATGGCAATTAGTCGCTATCTGACTGAAACTCCATAAAATGTAAAAATGTGCGTTATGATTTTTTTTACAACAGTATTTACAAACTGTGTAGGACACAGCTACATTTATTCAGTGGAGTGAGTGTTGATCCCACAGCACAGAGCAGAGATGCTGACTCAGAGGCACAGGTAGGCCAAATCTCTGATAACTCTGTAACTTGGACTATCCTGCTTTTTTAGCTTTCTGAGCACTCTTAACTTCAGTGCCTCGGCAGCATGTGTTGTGATTCACTGCAAGATGAAGAAATTCCCCAAAGGCAGGGATCAGCAATCGCTTGCTGAGGGACCAAAGGCTTGGTGAAAGTGGATGTCAAATGGCACTCTGTAAGACTGGGAGCTGCAGATGCTTCATTTTGAGAGTGTCATCTGTAAACATTACCCAGCTCTTGGCTCCTACTGTGTTTTGCATTCCGACAGACACAGGAACCTCTTTCTTACCTACTGCTTCTCTTCCAGTGCTACCACAGAGTACTCAGATGGGGGCTGTAATGGTAGGAGTGTGCCATCACAAGGATGCTCTGTGATAACTTTTGGGCCTCTAGCAAACACTGGGTCTGCCTCATGGATACCATGAGAGCACACGTTGCATACTCTGCTTGGCCATTACCCTCTGTTTGCAAACAAATAATAGCCATGTATTTTCTTACTGCTGTTGCTTCTGGTGCTCTTGGCAAGCAGATCATTTTGCAAACGTGGAAGGTGTCCTACAGCCAGGATAATTCCATTTTCCCATATCCAAATGGTGGTTTTGAACAAGGTAGACCAGCACTTTATGGCGTGCTTTAAAATGTTGTTTTCAACCTGGAAATACGAAGTTTTCAGGTAAAACTGGCAGTGTCTTCTGGGTTTTGTGAAGCAGCATGGCCAAGAACAAAGTATGGGTATGTGATCACAAGTATGCTCTCAGCATATATTGAACAGGCCACTGTTCTGGCTGTGATGGCATCACCTTTCCACACCTTCAGCTGTGTGAACAACAGTGCCGGTAACGGCTGTTACTGATGCATGCTGAGAGTGGTGGTGACTTTTTATGAGGCACCACCAAGATAGGAATTTTAGTCTTTGTCAGATTGTGCCTGGATTTTTACATCATGAAGGAAACTGTGTGTGAGCTGGTAATTTTCAGTGTAGCTGGCCAGAGGAAAAAATTCCAAAGAGAAATGGGAAACATGCAAATGAATGTATCTGCACCCTAAGCTATCAAGGGCCTAAATGAAGTCCTTTAACAACTGTCATATTTAACTCTTTATCTGGAGGGAGGAAGAGAAAAAATCTGTCACCTGAACTTTTGTCAGACTTAATAGTGTGCATGTAGTGGATAATTTTAAAAAATTTAGGATCCCTTATTTTTCCTAGATGATTAATTAATTACATTAAAATAATACAGAAAGTATTTTATGTTGATGTTAAATACTAAAGACATCAAATTAATTTCCTTTGTTTTCTATGGGCTTTGCTTTGAAGTTGTAAAGGACCTGAAAGATGAATATATATTTTAGTCTAATTTACACCTTATCACCTTATTATGCTTTGTTTTATTCTTGAGAGTGCAATTATGCATAAAGAGCCCAACTTTTACCTCTTATAAATCAGTTTTGGATTTAAACCAGAATTGTAATGGTCTCAAATTATGTGCACCATGTTAAATGTCAGAACTTGATTATAGTATAACCCTCGCAAAGTGGTCCTAATAGGGTAGTTGTGTTTTGTGCCTAGATTATTTATGCTAGTAATAACATAAAAGATGAGAAAACTCACAGAATTTAAACAAAACAGAAAAAAAAAAGCAAGTTTGGAATAGCATCACAAAACACTTAATGTATAATCCAGAGTCAAAACCTATTCTGAGTATCCAGCTTGAAATCAAAATTTTTTTTAATTTTTCAGGTTTTAGAAGCAGTCTTTCCTGTCAGTGGTGTCCAGTTTATCACATTTGTCATGTATCAGAGACCTAAAGACCACCAAATAGTGGAAAGACTGTGCAGAGTGCTGTATTTGTACGTAGATAGGGTCTTTAGTCCGACAGAACTTTTGTTCAGTGAAGACAAGTAGCACATTAAGATCAGGGAGGAAAGATTGACAGTAATATGCACATCTGTGTGTTTATCCTCTTCTTCTTATTTCTATAAATAAATATATGTAAATGTTAACATTTTTTATATCTTCATTTCTCAAAGATAGCACTCAGACAAAAGTCCTTCAAAGAGTGAGATACTTTGTAGTTTTATGCAGGCATCTTTATGTGTGTTTTATGGGATCTGAGATAGTAAGAAATTTTCTGTTAATAGTTAGCATGCTATTTTATTTTGGTTAAGCACATTTGAGCATAAGAATTGTGGTTTATTTCAAATAGGCCTTTGAAACTTTTTGCTCAACTAGACTCTATTCTGCTTTAGTCCTAAACTTCAAAATTCTCAATTGTTTTAACATTGTATCATCAGCATTTTTAGAAAAAGAAGAAAAAAAAGTCAAAGCAGTAAGAGATATATCTCTGCATTCTGACAATAAATGCAGATGATAAAGAAGGCACTAAATTAAGCAGTCTTAACCAGACATAGGGGAGTCTGGGGCCATGGTTTGCAGTATCTCTCAGCAGGTGACACTTGCTAGGTAAGCAGTTCTTCCTATGGAGTTCAGATTTGCCAGATGTACAGACTGAAGCTTCATGTTCCCATAGATCACATTTCATCCTGTGTAATGTTGTCAGCCAGCTCTACAAAACCATGCCAATCTTAAAACTGGAGAAAAATTCTAATTGAGGCATGGGTTTGAGTTAATTCTGGAGAAACACCACTTTGAGCCCTTTTATGTAAAGGGCCAGAAAATGTTGCCAGGCTTCTTTTCTCTGCATTTTGCTCTGCAGCTCAACCTTGATTTGAAGAGTCTATGTTCAATGGTCACTTACTCCCTAATACCTTGGAAGCAGGCAGAACGTTGTAAGTGAAATTGAATGGAATAAAGCACTGAAGGGAAAAGGCTGTCAGGAGCAATTGCTTAAAACTAGAAGAATAGACTACTTAAAATAAGATCTTGAAGCTAGAACATAAGGTAGTTATTTAATTTTTGGCTTACGGTATCAAACTTGTCATTACCCTTTTAGGAAAAGTCTAAGAAAATTGTTGAGTACATGAAGGTAGCAAAAGTAATTTTATTTGATAGAAGAGGTTGGCATTGGTAAACAGATACATTCATTCAATGCATCATTAGCCCCAGAAAAGAATGACTGGATTCTGGTCAAAATAGAAGGAAATTCTAGTAGGAATGGGAACTGAATTAGACCTATTGTCTAAAAAATGGAAACTTGTCCATTGTGATAAATTATCATTTAAGATACTTGCGAGCCTTCTAGGAGACATTTGTGTATACAGCAGTGCAGACATAATCACACTAGCCACTGGATACAGAAATGGATCTCTGTGTCACAAGTGACAGCTTGCACAGGTGATGAGATACATCCTGCCCTGTGATGCCTCCAACAGAAATGAAAGAGAATGAGGAAGGAAGTAAAACCAGTGGCATGCCCAGGTTTAGAGGGAGGTCTTGCTTGTTTTCCCACAGGAGGGCTGTTTTCCAGAAAGTAGGTCTGATGAGTATAGACAGAGATTGAAAATGGGCAGAAATTGCACCCTACCTACATCCTGGGCAGTGCATCAAACAGCCTTTGGGGAACTGAATAATAGTGGTGCAGAGTGTAAGGAAGGGAAGTGGAGGGTACACAAAGAAGAGAGATGGAGGCAATTCCTGAGAAGTTATAAACCAGCATAGAGCCAGCTGCTTGAGACAGCAACAAATTCAACCTAATTTTTGAAAGAAGCAACAAAAGAGTGGATCAGCTTTTGATAAAGCACGGCAGGGAAAGCGTATAAGTCATCTGCAATCAATAATTTTGCCATAAGGCTAAGCTACTTCCGTGATAAAGAGCTGGCTTTGATGTCAAAAGGAGCAGGTGCCTGTGGGAGGTCAAAGTTTGAAATGAGATTACTCACAAGGATCAGAAAGATAATCAAATCTGCCCACTTCTGTGGCAGTGACATATCAGTACAAAAGACTCAAGTTCTAAATAGCCACAGTTAGGACTGAAAAAGGATAACTGCAAAATCCTGATGAGAGGACAAAAGGGAAGAATGGTTTCTGAGGGCAACTCATTTCCGACTGACTTGAAAGGACCAAGCTCACTGGTCTGTTAAAAGGCTATTGCTGTTCAGTTGAGAGGTAACTAGAAGCAAGGACAGTCAGACCCAAATGCACAAAGAAGCATGGGCCTTGCAGGGTTAGCCAGTCTTGCAGTTTTAGAAGTGGAGTACACAGAGCCCAGATAAGCACCCATAGCCTTGTGCAACGAATGGAGAAAGTGAACACATTGGCTGGGAGGAAGGCAAAGCTAGTCAGAAGTGAATGTTCAGAAAGGAGAAAGGTATCTTAAATACCACTTTTCTCATAAAATTGCCCAAATCCCACAACTGAACACAGGTAATGCAAAAGCATCCTTCTGTTCTGTGGTACTAACTCATCCCTGTGGAAGTGGTTCTCTAACTTTTTCCCTCTCTTCAGAGACCCAGCTAGAGGAAGAGCTGTATACCTTTTACACAACATCTCATGGTTACAGCACCTGCCTAGCAAGTGTGACATCTGAGTTCAGAAGTTTTGGGATTTAAAACAGCATATCCTGCACTCTTGAGAGTGTCCAGGTCTTCACAGCAGCAGCCAGGCTAATGTAGAGGGCATGTTCCACTGAAGTTCAGAGCTTAGTGGTAAAATTAATGTAGGATTATTGGAGCCGGAGAAGAGGGTAAGAAGGAAATACTCTGCTCTGGTGCTGAATGTGTGTTAATGGGGAGCACATTCCTGATGTCTTGGAAAGAATGGGCCAAACATCCTTACCATAGAAGCATGGCTCTGTTTCCCCACCCTGAAGTCCTTTGTAGATCTTGATGATAGGGGTATTTGACTATCTGATTTCAGAGGTGCTGCTACACTATACAGATAGCTCAGTACAGTGTTGAGTTCAGATCTGTTACAAAATCATTCTTTGTTCAAATCCTCTGGCAGTGGTGACGAAAGTGACTCAAGGGCTTACAGACAGGGTCTTGAGGAGAAACTGCCTCACAGTCCTGTGACTCTCAACCTCTGGTTTGTAGCCGGCATGTGGCATCTAGCCTGTAACTCTCCAGATCAGATCCCTGAACTAGTCTCTTTGTCTTTCCCTATGCTAGTAAGCTGAACCAGGCCAGGTACACATGGGATGTTGCTGGCACATCAGCAGCAGTGGTGTAGCAGAGACATCTCTAGCCAGGGCCAGCTAGTGCTCTCACAGACAATTTCTGAATGTAGCCAAAGGGATAACACAGGCCTGGGATGGTCCCTAAAGAACAGTACAGAGATGCTCACCTCATTTAGGGGGGGAAAGAAATATGGAGTTGCACTGTGTCTTGTCATTTATCAGCAACCTGTTTAATCTACTGGTATAAGAGCAGGACTGGTGTTCATGCAAACTTGGCTTCATTACTGGAGCTGTGACTGTGCATGAACCCATGCACACAGGGCTGCTTTCAGAGGAGGTGTAGAATAGGTGCTGAATATGCCACAGCATCAGAACAGTGTTTGTCCCATGACTAAGTGTTTGTCCCACTGAGATCCCTAAGTGGGTCCATACCCCTTCTACCCTTTCACAGCATCCCAAAGGCAAGACAATGTGGCCTGGAGGAGTTTGGCTGAGCAAGGACAGTACCCTGGTCAGCCTACTTAGATGGTAACAGAAAGAAAAAGTTTAGGGTAAAACCATCCCAACTGCCTTTGGCAGCCCAGAATGCTCTGTTTGTAACTTGACAGCTGCCATGAAGCCTGAGAACATCAATAAAAGCTGTATTTTCTTCACCTTTATGTACCTTTTTTCCCTTTTGTAACCATGTCTGCCTGTTTTTTTCAGACAGGAAAAGAAACTATCATTCACAGCTCATACCTGAACAACAGAACTAACTCTTTCATCCTGACGAAGAAAGATTACTAGACAGAATCAGAGAGTGTATCCAAAATCCTGTCTCTGAAAAAAGGATTTTGATACAGTTTGATTATTCTTTTTCCTTCGTGCAGAAACTCTATTTCAGTTTCAGAAGACTCTTTATTTTGTTTTGATTCTTTTCCCTTTGTGTATCCGAGTCAATAAATGTCCAGACTTTGTCACTGATTTCTCACTTTGTCATGGCAACTGAGCAGTTCTTATTCTTCAGACCCTGAACCTTATTTCACTCTTTGATGCCGCCTAGAAATGTAAACACCTTTGACAGTCTGGGCTTAATTATTATGTCGAAATTAATATAGCATAGTATTTTTAACAATTGTACATAGTGACTAATCCACAACAATAATATAACTTCAGGTTGTAGATTTCCTATCCCTTTTTTCAGCAGAGCTGACCCCTAATGAACGTGAATATATGTATCTGTTTATAACCTCTATTTTTATATTTATCTATAAGAAACATATCTAACAAAACAGTGGTCTGAATTTTGAAAATTCAGTTACTTTCAGATGTTTGCTTTGAATGTCACTTCTGTATTCTGAAAGCTTAATGAGAAATGTAAATATTGCAATACATATTTACAACATCATCTACAGGGAGTAGCTCTTCTATTATCCCTCTCTTCTGAAGAAGTTTAAGCCAGTAAGCCAGGCCTGCAAATCAGTTATAAATACAGCACCTACAGCCACTCTGTCTCACCACTATGTCTGTGGAGTTTTCTAGGCCACAAGTTAAGGCTATGTACTTCTGTGTGGTCCTGTTACAGCCTTCCCCTATTCTCCTCATGTCTTCTGCAGAAGCACAGCTGTTCCCCTGCCTTTGAAGATGTCTATTCTCAGCCAGTGCGCACTTTGTTCTCTAAACCCTTATACAATTTGTAAGAAAATTGCTTCCAGTAAATGAGCTCATAGTACAATTTTGACCCATTTTCATAAATCCATCTGTAACTTTTCTAGATGCCTTCAGTGTCTTCAGTGCTTGTATCTTCCTCATTGATAGTTTCCGGTACCTTGATTCTTTGTGCTTGGCACGCATGCAGATATCTATTTAAAACATTTTTAGAGCAGGGATCTAGCCATCTGATTCCTATTAAGAGTAATGGGAACTGCATGGCTAAGTTAATTACCATGTACTGTGCTGAACATTTACCACTTAGTACCTTCCCTTTGTTTTCCCTTTAAGATGGTTTCTAGTGTTTCTGAAATTAATGCACTTTTCTGGGTAGTGGAACTGGATATGGGTCACTAAAAGTCCTGCATATATTGATGTGTATTTGTTTTCAGTGATAGAAGTGAAAAGCCTTGCCTGGTATTGTATGGCTTCAGCAATTGACTTTGAGTCTTTCATTTTCATGTTGCTTCAGATTCATCCATAAAGAAACAGAGGAACAGAGTGAGTTGGATGTAGGCTATCACCACAGGATTTTCACATGAGGACTCTCACTGAGAGTACCATGGCACCTCTCAAGTTCCTATTAAGTACCAAAGTGAGAATACAAATGAGTCTGAGCATAACTCTGGTATAGATGACACAAACATTTCCTTACCATCTGCTGTTGTTTCCCTCACTGACAAGTGCAAATAAAGGTGGGGAATGAATGAATTCAAGAGGGTAAAGCCAAGTTTAGCAGTGATGGGAATAACTGGCACAGCTCACAGACATTTGGAAAGATCAATACCAGAGCATTAGTTAAGTTTGTGTGTGGCCTTGACATCTTAACACATACATTTTTGCTTGAGGAGGTGATGGTTTTTGCCAGAAGTGTTTTTGTCTTCTCTGTCTCACAGATACTTTGTCCTTTCCATTTAGATAAGGAACTACTTAGTATGACTTACATTTTCACTTTGTCACTGTGAAGAGAGAACAGAATTTCTGTGAGAGCAGTTAAAGGAAGCAAAGAAAAAATATGCCACACCCTATGTTTTATTTTAATTTCAAAACAGAGAAATTTTTCTATTTTTCTTTGCAAACTATTTTTAACAAAGTAAAAAATGGAACAGAAATAGTAAAGATGCTTATCAGCTCATTCAGAAATTATTTTATTTCATTAGTCTTAGTTCAAAGCTTTCCAGACATGTAGGCAAAATTGTATGATGGTAAGAAAACCTAATTATAATGAAGAGCTGGGAGTAGAATACTAGGTGGGTGAAGAGAGGGGGTAAAAACTCCTGTCTCACTAAAGTAGCTGACACCTTCCCTAGAAGAAGCAGCAGCAATGAAAGGAGAGGGCTGTATGGATCAAAGATAAGTATTATCTTTTCTTTATGTGCTGCTTGAGCAGCTTGCCCTTGGATATTATATGCAAAGCAGGTGATCTCTTACTCCTGCTAGTTTAACACATTCTCTTGTCTATGCCTAAATGTGGATTGTCAGAAGTTCAGCACCAGGAAAAATATCTAGCAGCACAGGTTTTCGCCTCCTCTGGATACATTTGTCTCCCATTTGCTTATCTATCAACCAGGAAATACAGAAATAATTTAAAACAACTGGCCTTTTGTTGAGATTAATATTCTGTGGTTAGCTTCAAACTAGCATCTAACAGCATTGCAACTTCTCTGTCTGGTTCTGTTGAACTTCAGATATCTCTAAACAAGATACACACATAAAATGTTGTAAAGGCCCTAATAATAATTACATTTTAAATAGTTATAGTCATCACAACTGATAATTTCCCACCGGAGAGCTTTCTTGTGCTGCAGTTTAAAAGCATTCTGAACAGTGAGAAGAATTCAAAATCAAATTAAATAAAAGATTTTGTTTTTGGAAAATGTATTTCATACTGAGAAACTTCAGATTTGTCTACTTATTTTTCTGAAGAGGAGGCTAAGGGATGGTTTGATTGTGGGCTGTGAGTGCTTACCTGAGGAACAGATTTCTCATAGCCCGTTCTTTACTTTATCAGAATAAAAAATGTAATGAGATTCAGCAGTTGGAAGCTGAGGCAAGACAAACTTAGATTTGAAGCACAGAACTAATTTTTAACACTGATGGTAGTTAAACATAGACATAGCTTACCTAGGAATCCAGTTAATTCTCCACCATGTGGATGCTTGATTTTTGGGTTGAATGTCCCTCTGAAACATATGTCACAGTTCAAAGGGTAATTTCTGGGAGGTTTCTGTGGTGATGTTCTGCTGAAGGTAAAACATAAGAATCTTTTGATGGTGGCTTTCCAACTTAAAGTTTATGAGTTTTAACAAGAGTGTAAAATCACAAACTGAGTATTAACAACTCCTAATGTGTACCTGAGACCACAGAAAACATGAAACTTTAGATCTGAAATGCAAACAGCATATTTTTTAAAGGAGTGATGATTCACATGTTCATAACCGTGGAAATGTCAGCTCTTCACTCCCTATGAAAACAAGAAAAAAATTACAAGAACATTCATATTGTAAGTGTTAAAGATCTGTCTCAAGCAGTGGGTCATTAAAGTCCCATCTAAGTATAAGTTTGGGAATTCAATTATATGTACCAACCCTGTACAAACTGTGATAAAAATCCTTGTTCTACAGCAGATTGCTGGGCAGTTAGCTTTCAGCATGGCTTCTAAAAAAAATCTCCTGAAATCCTATTTCTAATACCTAAATCAAAACAGCTTTTTTTTTTTTCTTTTTTTTTTTTTTTTCCCCCAGCCACATGGCCTATCAGTTACAATGTATTTTCTGTGGAATCCCTGTATCTTTGTCACCCAGGCCAGATGCTCATTTACAGTGAAACTGATGTGAAGATGTAGAGCTCTTTGACAGAAATGTGTACCGGTACTTGACATTGCCAAAGAATCAGTGCCAAAAAAGCTTTATTTGTTTAATCATAGAATGGTTTGGGTTGTAAAGGACCTTAAAGACCATCTAGTTTCAGCCCCTCTGCCATGGGCAGGGACACCTTCCACTAGACCAGATTGCTCAGGGATGTATCCAACCCGGCCGTGAACCCTCCCAGGGATGAGGCATCCACAGCTTCACTGGGAAACATGTTCCAGAGCCTCACCACCTTCTGAGTAACGTATTTCTTCCTGACATCTAATCTAAATCTCTCCTCTTTTAATTTAAAACTCTTCCCCTTGTTCTATTTACCATCTGCCAAGGTAAAAAATCACTCTCCCTCTTTTCTAAAGCCCCCGTTAGTGAGTGGAAGGCTACTATAAGGTTTCTCAAGGCCTTCTCTTATCCAGACTGAACAATCCCAATTCTCTCAGACTGTTTTCATAGGAAAGAGGTTCCAGCCCTCTGACCATCTTCATGGCCCTCTTCTGGACTCACTCCAATGAGTCCATGACCTTCTGTTGGGATCCCAGAGAGATGCAGTACTCAAGCTGGGGTCTCAAGGGAGCAGTGGGGGAGAATCTCCTCCCTCAACCTGCTGGTCACATTTTTTGTGGTGCAGTCCAGGATGTGGTTGGCTTTCTGGGCTCCAAAGTGCACGTTGTTGGCTATTGTCCAGCTTTTTGTCCCTGATTCAGAGCCCCTGAATCCTTCTCTGTAGGGCTGCTCTCAATGAGTTCTTCTCCCAGTCTTTACTCTTGTCTAGGATTGCCCCAACCCAGTGCAGTACCTTGCACTTAGACTTGTTTCTTCTCAGATCTGTACAGGTCCCCCTAGATGGCACCCCTTCCTTGTGTTGTGTTAACTTCACCACTGAGCTTTGTGTCATCTGCAAACTTGCTGAGGATGCTTGTGATCTCACTGTCTGTATCATTGTTGAAGATACTGAAGAACAGCAGTCCCAAGACAGGGCCCTGAGCAACACCAGTCATCACTGGCCTCCACCTTTACATAGAGCCATCAACCAGAACTCTCTGACTATATCCATCCAGACAATTCCTTATCCACACAATAGTCCACACTTCAAATCCACGTGTGTTAAATCATCACACCCATTCTCTACCTGATGACCTAAAAAGTTACCTGGTCCCTGACTTTTTCTGGTCTAATGCAAGTTAGTTGTAAACTATGAACCTGTGAACAACCTCCATTTTTATTTGGCAGTTTTTAGATCTCCCAGAGGGTTTTCTCTTCCTATGGGAACACATGTATATTATTTAAAGAATGTTGGAAAGTCTGGTGGCTTTGAAGTTAAACCAAGCAAGCTTGTGAATCTCTCTGAAGGACCTGGCTTGTTTTGGGTAAAAAAAATGTCTCAGGGGTGTATACTTAAGGCACAATCAATGACATTGTTAGTGGTCATAGTTTTGAACAGAAGTGGAAGAGTCAAAATGTGCAAGTTAGTTGTGGAAGTTAAAATATTTTATTCATCATTGGCCTATTTTTTTTTTTTTTTTTGTAAAATCACTACCACTTATTCACCTTGCCATTGCTTTCTACAACCCAATAATGGCACACCCTCCCCTAAGACATAATGGAGTTACTTGGCATTTAATTTAATCTGTGCCATTCTAAATGTGGAGGGAAAAAGCAGATTCCTCAGTTTAAGATTGTCAACATTAGGATGAACAAAGCAAAAAAAGAAAAGGAAGTGAAGAAGAGCTGGTAAAGAGAGGTGACAGAAAGGTAAAGGTCATTTGTAATTTGTATTTTATGGATGAAATGAAAAGAAAATGTTGTGAAAACAGAAAGCATCTTTAGTATGAACCGAGCCTGTGTTTGGGAGATAGCTGAAAGATAAATATAATGTGGAATTTGGCACAGATACACAGACGCCTGAGCAGCTTCTGGAATCACTTTTCTTTCAGTATTCATTACATACATCACAATGGAGCTGTTTGAGGGGCATAAATAAATGTGACTCATAAATTTAACTGTGTTAGGCTAACAAGTTGTATTAAACTAAATAAAATAAGGAGAGAAACCTGTTAAACAGAGAATGCAGTAGTATTACACAAGAAATGAAATATGCCTCATGTCCCCAGCTGGAAGAGCACTTGTGGCTTATCTCCACAGGTTATTTGGTAACACGTATCAGAGCTTAGAGCAGGCATCTGCTAAGCAGGTGTATAAATCACTGCAAAACCAAGTAGTGTAGCTGTATTTCCAAAACAAACAACCAAGACACATTTGCATTATATTTTCTCCTGTCTCACTTCTCTGGTTTAGTTTCTCTATTTTCTAAAGGAGGCAGAACCTGAAGCATTTACCAAGGTTGTGGCAAAGTTCAACTGCAAGCTTTGACTGTATCCAGCTCTACAGACTTGAGCATATTATTTCATTTCTCCTTTCATCTATTCTCATATAGCCACTGACTTTACAGAATTTGTTCTTACAAGTCGTTGGATAAAATGCACAAACTGCAATAGGAATGGGGTCCAAAACTTAGGAATCCCAGAATGTCACTGTTGAGTGATTGGAGAACTCATGGATTGGAGAATGCATAAATAGACTGATTTATGTGGGCATGGTCCAGTGATGAGAGGACATCAAGACCTCTGGTTGTGCTCCTGCTTAGATGTTACATCACAATTTAGGAAGCAGCTCATGAACCACTTTAAACCAGTCATTTAAACCATGGTCATTTATAGAAGATGAAAATCACAGGTTACTGTGATGGTCATTCAGATGTTGTGCTCTTCATAGAAGCTCAAACATTGCTTGGCCAAGACTAAGGGCTGCTAGAGGAGACAGGGTGCTCTGCTCTGCTCCCACCCACCTTACCCTGCCCACTCCTGCAAGTAAAAGAACCTTGTTTTCATTAAACTTGATAATTGATGGCCTTTTCCTGATAATTGAACTGGCTTGCCCTGTTACGTTTTGCATTGAACTTGAGGTTGAGCAAGATATACTTAATCTAAGAGTGAATGTTGACTAATGTGTGGGAAACTGCTTAGACATATGTCCAGGGAATTTTTTGAGGTTTTTTTTTTTTTCTTGTATGTGTGTCTAGACATTAACACTTGAACACAATTTAAGTACTGTCAATGTTTCTCCTATAGAAATCTACTCTTTGAGAGATTATTTCTTGCAATTTCCATTCCTTGATCTTTGAGGAGATTCCCTTCATTTACTAGGGCTTTACAGAGTGTCAGATATCTTAGTCTTTAATCTTAGCTCAAACCAGAATTTTAAATGTGCAGATGCTTAAAATGGTTTGTAGATTCAGCCCTGAACCCTGTTTTTGTGAAAGAACTATATTAAGGTCTGATACATAACAGGCCAGTAACTTTTGCTTCAGTCCTATAAAGCCTGCCTCTGCTTCTGCCTCTGCCTAACTTTGAAAAAGAATGCTAAGCCTGAAAAGACTCTATTGGTTCTAGTGAAAATTAGGCTTGAAAAACAATTGTGGACTTTGGCCCAGGGGAAAAAAAGAAGAAATCACTCCTGAATATTTTGAAAATTGAAGAGAAAAGCTTTGTTGTTGGGGGGTTTTTTTGTTTGTTTGTTTTTGTTTTTAAAATATTTTCTTTGAAATAAGACCAATGCATAGTTAATTTTTTATTGTTCTGATACTCAGAGTATATGATTTTGTTTTGTCTTTTTGTTACAATAAGCCTTTACCTTTAATCCTTACTGTGATTATATTTATTATTATTATTGCTTTGCCTGGCTATTATTTGGTTTGGCTGTTTACTATTATTTTGCCTACTCCACTTGGAACCCTTTCCAGCAGCAGTATTTTCATAATCCATGAACTGATATACCCACCTGCATATTTCAGGATCTTCTGTATTATGTCTTATTTAAACTATCTGCAAAAGTCTTTTGCATGTATTTCAGTCAAAAAGTCCTGGCCAGTCAGACGACTGAGAGAAGAAATATCACTAGTCATCTTCTGACCATCTTCTCTTAGTAATTTGTAATGATAAGGGATTGAAAATGAAATTAAAATTCTTTTGTAATTTCATTATCTTGGAAGTGATTTTATAGCCTGCTGAGAATTAAGTGTTGAAGTACAGCACAGTGTACAAAATAATTCCTGTTTTAATACATTTTTATGGCCCTCGGAGGAGCAGAAGCACAGCTCTGCTCAGAATTAGCCTGTGCATTACTCAGCTTTCCAGGTCTCTAATTCAAAATGAAAATTAAACAATATTCTTTTTACCAGAGTAGTTCATCCAGAACCAGCTAAGAAAATAATTTTTCATTTTGAAGGGCTCTTACTCAAACCCTTTCAAGGTGTTTTTTTAATTGTTTAATACCAAAATTGAAAACCCAGAATCCTCTGTAATAAAACATGTGTAGCCCCTATGCATTAATTGCATTGCCTGCCCATTACAGCTGATATGCACTAGTTAAAAAGCTCTGATGCTGCACTTAAAAGCATAATGCCTGAAATAAAATTCACATGGTATCCAAACCTCATGAATTTTTCAAGAGGTTCTGCTAGACTTCAGGTATCTGTATAAATAAAACATTAGTATTTTAGGATTATTTTGATAATTCCACCCTTAAATCCTAATGAATAGTAGAAATCACATGTTTGGTTAACCAAGTTTCTGACCTCTGCAGCAGATGTAACATCAGACAGCAGTGAATTTGATGATATCACTACAGATGGCAAGAAACCAGTTAGAAAGGGACAGTTCAGCTGACACATGAGATGCAAAGAGCTTCTTAACTTATTTCACAGGATTTTCTCCTAGGGTCTGTCAAGAATTCCAAACAGAAATAGAATGGGTTCTCTCCCTAGTTTGTCCTGAGCTTGCCTATGACTTTCTTCTCAGCGGCTCACCGTTTACATCCCTATAGTCCCTTGCCAGCGGTTCTTCAAAGATCCCTGTGCATGTGGTGGTTCTGCCTCTGATTTCTCCAGCATGTGACCCTCTAGTGCCCTGTGGGACACTGTATTGGCTTCCCTGTCCTTGCCCCGCAGCCTGTGGAAGCAACAGGGCCAAGGTTTAGGAACCAGCTTGAGTATGATCCACTCTGGCAGAGGCACCTAAGAAATAGGCCAATGCTGTTCTGCCTTGTCAGCTTGAGGAAACCATGGAGAGAGCCGTAACTAATGTCCTGTCCCCTTAGTGTATGCTGAATACAGCAGAAAATTCAACTTGTTTGCTGCAGACTAATTTCTTCTTCCTTCTGTGATTTTTTCCTCCTCTGTTTTTGTTTGTTTGCTCATTTTGGATATTCCATTTCATTCATTTGAAACGAATGAAGGCACCATTCTTTTGAAACAAGTGTAGATATTGCACAATCAATAACATTTGCATTCTCTGCTGAATCCAGCATTTTCAGTGTCAGCTCCAGCAGCACTGTCTGCTGCCTTTGAAGTCTTTGAAGTCCCCACAACTCAGGCTGAAGGCATTCAAAAGGGAGAAAGTAGCAGGCTGGCAGAGGCAAGGGGGAGAGGAAGGGTTTTTTCTTTACCTACAGACACTCTTTACACTCTGAACTGTAGAATTAGAACACTTAAAAAAATAAAGCAACCCATTGATTTTCCCTTCTAAAGACACTTCAGCTTAAACCAGGGTTATTTGAAAGCCTTCTTAGGTAACAGACAAAGTGTGACCTGATGAGGTTGGAACCACAAGTGCCCATTTTGGGGGGTAAAAAGGAAAGGGAATGGATTTTCTGTAGACCTTATTTCCAGTGTTTTAAAATATCCTGGGTAGGAATCACAATGACTCTATATTTTGGGGGAAAGCCATGAGAAGAAATGTGCTATTAAAACAGATTGTAATTTGCACAACATTATACTGCAAATTTGTCTTGCTATTCAATTTCTCAAGACAGAGAGGGGTGTTGTTAGCTCAAAAAGCCCCTGATGCACAAGGAGGTACTGAGGAGCCTTATTAAGAAAACAGACATTTTCATAACCATGCTTGAGGTGAGAAGTTTCATAGAGCAGGCTTGTGAAAGGCAATCAGTGGAAGCTATGAGGTGTTCAGCTAATGCCACGGATTGCAACCAAGGGGTAGAAACAGTGCAAGAGGAAGACATGAAGGAAAACTCTCATTGTCTCTGGCCATATGTGCTCTGAAATCAGAGGCAGGGTACATATGACATAGAGCTTCAACTGCTAATAAACCCAGCAGAGAGGATTATCTCCTCAGATGCGACACTGTGCTAATGTGGTCGCACTGCTTCTGGACCCTTGATACGTACCCTAGGAGATGTGCATAACATACCAAGTTCATGGACGTTTCTCAGCCTGTCAATGCAAAAGGCTTGACAGTTGCTAAAAAAAATATTTGGGGCAATATTCTTGAAATAAATTCTGAGACTGGAGACCTACTGATTTATTCAAAAATACCAGCTTGACAGCTTGAGTTAGAGGAGGACTAGAAAGACTTTTAATATTGGCACCATCTCATTTGGAGCTGAAAAACCTATATTTTGCAAGAATGAACTGAAAATCCAACCGGGAGAAATATCAGATTGGGTCTGTCAAAATGTTTCATTTAACTCAGTTCAAGAGCTTTTGTGTGATTTTTCTCATTTAGAAACATATTTTTCTCTTAATTCAGGTATCTCCTAAATGTCTGTTAATTCAGTATCTCCTAAATGACATTTTGACCAAGAAAAGACACCTTCATGATTCTGAAAATCTCAAAACAGAAATTAGTGAAAATGCCAAGCCTTTTAAAAATGGTAATGAAAAAGGGTAATTCTTGAGGAATTATGTCAGGAAAAGCTGGGTTTAGCTTTACTGGTGCTTTCTAAGAATTTCTTTGTTTCTGGAAAAATTACAATGTACTTTAGGGAAAGTCGAAAGAAAGCTGCTGGCTAGAAAGGAGACTAGAACAGGGTCCTTAAGTCACTAAGGAACATGCTGTAAAATTAGAGTGTAGGCTGTGTTACTTATCACCACGAGTAATTGCATTCATCAGTCAATAATAATATGATGCAAAGAAGTTGACTGTTGGATACATCCTCAGGCAGAAAGAGACTTTGGTTACTAAGGGCAAAAATAAGAACTGATTAATTGTCTCTGCTATGAACAACGATGGCAAAAGCAACTCAAAAAATTTGACTGGCACGTATATGGGAGTTTACTCAAATATGCTCAATCATATTTCCTTTCGACGTTAGTGACACATAACTGGAAGTAGATAAACCTTTTATACGCATTATCTCTGAAGCAATACTCTATTAAGAGGAAAAGACCAGAGCATCACAGAAAATAATTTTTCTCTACCTTGTGTTACAGTATGTGATAATACATGCTGTATCTCCGGATGTGTGTTACTTCTTTGGATGAAAATACAGCAATGAATAATAAAAGTTATGCAAGGCTTGTGCAATGAAACTGTTTTTCACCAAGGTTAAGAGTGCTGAACTTCATGCTTATAAAATGGAGTATCTCAGTTTTTAAAACTAGAAGGGTAATGAATATAGGAAACGTTCCCTGATCCTGCAGTTAGGAAACAACACCCTTCTCCTTACCAATGAAAATTAATCCTCCTTTGTGAATTTGCTAGTGCTTTTCTAGCATGATGGCTGAACATTGGATGTAATGGACTTTTTATCACTTCATTCGAGAAACTGTTTTGCAGTTGAATACATCTTTTACTGTCACTCCATTTGGAAGCCTGTTGTGTACATTTATTTGCTTAATCTTACCCCATCCTTTCCATCTTTAATCCCTTAAATAACTAAGTAATTACTTTCACCACTTAAGGTTTTTACCCCTGCATATATGCTTTATATATGCTATCTCTATGCTTTCTTTTTTTTTTTATCACAGCTTTTACCAATTCGAATCTTCTATCATCTAATTCCCTTTCTAAGGAAATCTTTAATTTTAATGTGATGATAATGCTGCAGATTTAACCCTGTTTCTGAGGCACAGTGAGAAAACAGAGAAGAACCTCACAGACCCATGGGTGAATTCTACCATTTTCAGCTTTCTGCAGTGACCTGCTCAGATTCCAATATTTATAACTTCTACATTTGAAATTTGTTTTGTTCTACCTGGCTTTGAACAAAATTAGTTAATTGGCTGTGAGAAACCTGCTTAATGAGTTTTAACTTGTTATCCACTATCTGCAGTATGTGTTTTAATTTCCAGCTTTTGATCCATCCTCTAACTAGTGACTCAACTTGAAGGACAAAAGTCTCATGAGTGAAAGGCAATCCATGTCTGCTGAAATGGATGAGGAGAGTTTCTGCTCTCAGGAGGAAGGTTCTCTTTGTGTCTTTACAAAGCCACTGCCATGGCCAGAACTGACATCGCTACGCTGACTTTATAGCATGAGTTCATACTGGTTTTAACACGCACCTTCAGTTGTTTCCACTACCTTGGCATGTTTATATGTAATGCCTACAGTACACACTCCAGTAAAGGTACCAGAGGTTAACAGAAGTATCAGAAACATGTTATGGGATGGCAGTCCAGGAATTACAAGGTGGGACCATGAATATTTTCAGTTTATAATCACAAATAAAGACAAGAAATTAGCTTCCTTTGAATAGTCTTACTAAAAAATATGTCCTGTTAATGTAGCAGGAAACAATCTTTCAGGTACTGTTTGTGCATGAAACAATATTTGTATTAGAACCTCACCAACATGACATTTTTCTTTGTTTTCTTGCAGGGTTGTTTTTTAAAGTAATGAATCATCCATTACGCTCTTGAACAGAAACTAGCCTTTTGGCCAAATGAAACATGTGCAGCTTTTGTTCAGCCTGTCAATTGCAAAAAGAATTAGTGTCATGTGGAAAAATAATAATTACTTTCTTTCCTGCTCACATGATATTAAGAGGAATAAAAATTGGCAGGCCTGTTGGGCAAACTGAATTTTTCTTTTTCCTAAATCTTTATGTTTTACTTTCTGCATACTGCTAGGATCTGAAGGAGCTGAGGTCTTTGATATCCACAACATTTATATTTACCATGACATTTAATGGAGCTTGTGAGCCCTGTGAAATGAGGATTTTTTTCAGAGACAGGGCATGCTTGCATTGATTTGAAGACCTGCTTGTTGAGGTTCACCTCAGTTTTGAAGTTATGACCTCTTAATGCTGGGTTTATATCTCCTTAGTGTGCAAACTTAGCCTAACAGATGGTAAAAGTACAGTCACGCCAAAGACATTGTGTGTGCATCTGTTTTGATTATTGGGATCCACATGACTGCTCAGGAGTTGCAAAAGCAACAGGAGTTTTCAGATTTTCAACACCCAAGGTGACCAGTATGAAACTATCTTTCTTCAAAAGTCTTTTAAATTTAAAATGAACAAACAACCATTTGTTATCACGTAAAATTAATGTGCGTCTCCAGTGGCGCTCCAAGTGGAAGCGAGATTTTTTTAGAATAAAACCCTTGTTCCCAGGCAGTGCCCTGGAGGAGTCAACCATTGATGTCATTCTAACTTATGAAATCCACCAACATTTTCAATCTGAGTTTTGATCTAATTGTTGTAAAAACGTCCTATACACTAAAAGCTACTGATGACCTTCAAAAGTAGCTAACAAAGGCTTGTTCTCTGCTTTAGCAGATTCAGTATTTCAACTACTTTTCAAAAAGGTACATTGGATTCTTCATATGATTGTGGTTGATGAAGCGACTCTGAGGGATAGCTCTACTCTCATTTGTCCATTTGTTAATACAATATTTTTCTTCAATAGCTAGACAATTTTTTAAAACCCCCAACCCCTATACATTCTCAGATTCCCTAGGGGTTTCTATTGCAATTTATGACCTTTTGTCCTCTTACATTTCAGTTTTGAGTGATTTTTCTCTTATAACTACTTTTATTGTACAATAAGAATTGATTGTTATTATCTTAAAAATATTCCAGTTCTTGCCAACTGTTCGGGAAATCTGACTTCTAAGACTTCAACATTAATTGAAAGATTTCATATTTATTTAATTGTATAAGCCTATCCATATTGCTGGTGGTACAATTGCTTCTATGATACACATTTGGAAAGCTGAGAGTCTTCTTTGTTCTGATTCTGTGGAGATGTTCCATAATAAATGTCACCAAGTTGTAGCTCATCCTTGTAGAAATATCTTTGAAATTAGATAATGCTGGACCAAGCTCTTCTTATAGTGAATTAATATAAGTTATAGTAGGGATTAATTTGGTCCACTATATGCAGCCTAACTTTTGGTTTGAGGAGTTTCTGTCCTATGTATCATTTTTTACCCAATATGCTAGTTGACTATGACTTTCTCTCTTCCAGATTTGCAGAGGATGGGAGTTATGGTTAGCAGACGATTTTGCCCTGTTTTTCCTTCTTTACAATACTCTCCTATCTTCTCATAGCAGTGCTATGGGATGGGAAACAGTGCAACAAAATGTATCACCTTCTTTGTGTTAATCTAATACACCATATGGAGCTTCATGGTAAAGTCTAAAATTAAGATGGAGAGCAGAGATAGAAAGTAGAAGTACAGCAAAGGAGGAAATGTGTTTTAGATCAGATCAGAAATAGATGGAGAGTCATTATTCTCTACAGGATCCATTTCAAAGCTGTATAGAAAAGAAGTTAGGACACCCTGTTCATAAGTTCATGATAGATGATGAACAGCATGGTCTTTACAGACTGGTGCTGTGAAATCTGAGGCTTGGCACAGCCACAGAGGAAGCAGGAGGGCTGGATGCATGTGTAGGAGCAAGTCTGGAGAAGCAGTAGCTTGATTAAAGTTGTCAGAGTTCCCATCACAGCCCTTTCTTTAACACATGCTGAGCCTGATACAGGTTTACTGACATGTACACCGCTTCTTTCCACATCTTATCAAACCTGGACTTAATGCTGGGCAGAGGGATAGCTGGCATAGCGAATGTGTGGGCTTACGGTACACAAAATCATTCCATTGCTTTGCAATTTTCAACTATCAGCAGTCCAGACTTCTTTTGATGTGAGTAATTCCAGCTGCATTTTGAGAGATGACAAAACTTTTCAGAAAAGGAATGCCAGGATTCTCTCAATAGGCTGGCTAGAATTAAAAATGCCTGCCTTCCATCTGGCATCCCTTATTACAGACTTCTTGTGCTGCCTGGGGAGAGACCAGAGCTCTCCACACTCTGAGGAAGGCCAATAGAAGAAGCATCACCAATTTCATCTGAAGGAACACTTGAGTTCTCCAGATTGGAAGACACTTGGTTAGTCTGATGCTCCCATTAGTTGTTCCTCTGCTCCATACAACACAGATGTATGTATACTTCTCCTGCAGCTAGATGCTTATGAGGAGAATCACAGTAGTCCTGGCATTCAAGTTGCCAGTGAGGGAGAGAAAACAACAAGGAAAAAAGGGTGAAGTTCAGGAACAAACAAGGCTAGCTGGTTAATGGTAACATTTTAAAATTAAGGAGGCAACACCATGGTACAACCAGTCAATGGCAAGTGCTGACTGGGAACAGGGACCTGCCAAGGAAGCAATTATTGCAATTCTAGCTTGAGAAACAATAAATATTTTAGACAGGACTTGAAGGTTTGTTTTTATTTTCTGGTGCCGTCATCACATCTCCATGTTCCTTCCAGCCAGGCACACCCCTGCTGTGTAGTTCTAGAAACCACTTTTGTTGCTATTTGCAATATAGAAAAAAAAAAAGTAAATACTTTGATTGATCTGCAATTAGATGTTCTCCTTTCACAGCTTAGCACAGAGACAGCAATGAATGCAGCTCTGATATTGATGTCAGATAAGAAGGCTTATCAAAAGGGGAGTGCCAAAGTGACAGAAGGGTAAATCCTCCATCTTTCTTTGTAGGATATACAAGGGTAAAACCTCCCTCTTTCTCTGTAAGATGTTCCCTAGTGGTGAAAAAAGCTTAAATCTGGTGTAAAGCAGAGTGTACTTAATCAAAGACCTTAAAAGACTAAAAGAATTTGAGCATTTTCTGCACTAAGCTCAAGTATGTTTTCATTTTTTTGTGTGTAAAAAATTGTAGTATCTATAGTCCCTCAAGTTTCATTGTACTGTTATATAATCATATAACAACTCGTTGTTGTTGTTGTTTGTTGTTGTTGTTGTTGTTGTTAGCATTATGATTTTGGTTATTGCTACATTTATTACTTTGTGTCTATTTATTGTGTCTAAGGAGTTTAGACATAGATACTGTCAACTAATGGGTTTCCCTCGTTACACAAGATGGGGCTGGTTTATTGGTTTCAAGATGTGTGCTCTGTGTGCTGGAAACTTACAGAAAGAGTTGAAATATGACTTTGAGACAGAGTGAGAGTAGGGCTTCCTGGACACAGAGTTTGTTGGCCTTGTGGAATTAGGAATGCTTGAAGAAAGAAAATGCTTGCTGTTAATGGTGTTTATTGAGTTAAGCTTGCTTCGTTTTCTGTAAACAAAACAGATCCTTGTGAAGGGCTGATCTGTGCTACTGATTTCTCAAAAAAATGGAAACAAATCAGGAAGCCACAAGCCTTCCCACCTCCATCAATCCAACCATGTGAAGACATATGGCCTTTTAAATCTAAAACCTTTGTTTCTCTTGGTGCTGAACATCGTCTGTGCTGAGAAGTGACAGCAACTGTGCTGAACAAAAACCTGGCCTCCAAGTATCCCTCTACCTGGAATGACTTGGCATCCCCAAACATTTCAACCACCTTCATATTCCATAGCAGGTTACATCCAACTTGGAGTTCAGTGTTTGACTGAAATCAACCTCCTGCAAAACCTCCTTGAAAGGTCAGATCTGTGTTTGACAGCAACAGGGCTTCACAGCCTGTCACAGAAATGATCATTTTTTGCTGAGGCTTGTATTGACTGAAAAGTTTCCACCCCCTTCTCAGCACCTCAGCATGGTATATTTTACGTTATTGCCATCCCATCCTTTTTCTCACCCTTATAGCAACAGCAAGTTAACGAAACACTTTTTCATTTCAGACTCCTATTTATTTCTGAAGGAGATGAATGTTATTTAAAATTCCATTCCACCCATGATGTGAAACTAATAGACCTGCTTAATTATGGGAAAACTATATATATGGGTATTAAGGAAAAAAACCTGAGAAAATGTCTTTTAAATGTTGATTGCTAATGAGATTTAATGATACCAAACAGAGTGTGCTGCTCGAAGAATTTCAGCATGATAAATGTTTGAAAATTCTACTGAAAGAAACACCAAAATAAGTTACAGTGCCACTTAGTAAGACACCCTTGAGTGAAAGTAATAGGCACCAGGGAGTATTACTTTAGAAAGTAGGCCCAATTACACACGTTGTGTATATATTTCCTTCTGAACATACTTCCTTTCTTTCTTCTTAAACATTCTAAATTTCCAACTGGTTTCTTTGGGAGTTATGGCTAAGCAGGAGTAAGTTTCACATTACAGTTAACGTCAGTTTCCTGTATAAGAAAAAGACATGTAAGGTCAAAATAAAAATGTGCTACCTCCCGTTGCTCCAAACACTTGACTGATCAGAATAAAATGTAGTGAATTAGGAGAGTTAAATTTAGTGACGAAGCATCTTAAATGTCTGATAAATGCTTCAAGCAGCATTACGTGACTGGGAACCTCATAGTGCCATGACATCCCTGGAACCAGACATTTAACAAGGCTTCTGGAGGGATATTTCCAGGCAATGGTTAATCCTCACAGAAAAAGAACGAAGATCAAACCATATGTTTCACCAGAGCTTCTTCAAAGCTTCACAGTGGTGCAAATAAAATCCAAATATTGTTGCTAAAGGATAGCAGACTAGACCTTGTCAGAGTAATGTTTTTCCTAGTGTGGGAAACCTAGGAAGAGAAGGGCCTTGTAAGCCTTGAGATCAGGGAAAGTAGACTCTGTTTCTTTGCCTTTTTAAAAGCAGTAGCAGTCCTAGGTTTCCACGGTGGTGTCCCAAAACCAATGCTCTGAGGTCAGGGAATTCTGCTGCAGCTGCCACTGCTGCCACCCCAGAGCCCTTCCCTTTCTGGATCCAAATAGGCAGTGAGTTCATTTTGCTGCCACTTACAAACTGTTTTTTCTTGAAATGGCTTTGTAGTTTGGCTACAGAGAAAAGCACAAGGGTGAAACAGTGATTTGTACCAAATAGGTCTCTTTTCATTTTAGAAAAACACTTACCTGGAATCAGTCATTGCTGTTCTTCTCTGGTGGCAGATTTCCATTTTGGGTAAGCAACGACCCATAATTCACAACTGTTTGTGTATTCTGCATTACTTTGGGAATGCAAAACATAAATAAATCTCTGACACTTGTATTTCTTAGCACAACTTTTGTTTATGTATGTATAGAAGTATTTTAACAATGTGAGGCTATCAGGGCCGGACTTATGCCTGATGAAAACTCCAGCAGAACTTAAATTTCTGCTTATATCTAGAGGTACTCTTTCTTTACTCTATTACCATCCAGTCTCATACTTCAAGTCAGATTTTAGAGAAGACCTCAAAATCTGCAGTATGTGAGGGATTAATGTTATACAAAGCCTTCTAAAAGAATAGGAAACAAAAGAGATTACTGTGATACAGTGACCATCAATATAGTGTGAACCAAAGATCTCTGAAGGTTTGGGAAAGATTCTCGGTTACCTTGACAGATATTGAATAGATTCATGTTTTATTTCAAAAAACCCTGAAGTGTCTATTTCCTTTATGTGTCTTTCTACTTCCTTTCTCATTACTGTAGTCTCTATCCAGTATGGATTATAACTTTTATGGATGTTTTCTTAAACACTCCATTCTTTAAAAATCAGTGGCATCTGGAAACACAAATTTATATTAAATAATTGATAGAAAAATTGTTGTGCTGTAATCTTTCTCAAAGAAAATTAAGTCGTGTGGGTTTTTTTTTTTTTTGTTGTTGCTGTTTTTTTTGTTTGTTGACAGCAACAGCCTTTAGCTAGGTGAGCTGCCATATTGTCTCATGGGAATTTAAAGTTCATGTGTATCAGACACTGGCTTTTCATATAAACTGAAACTTGTTTAGATCGTTCATTGCCTTCTAGTATGCCCTTGGAGTGTGAGTAAGCTTTGTTCTTTATTTTATTTCAGGAAAACAAAAAAAAATATTGAGATTTTCCAGGGGATGAATCCCAGTTTTGGATGGATGTATCCTTTGGTGTTGAATCTGATAGGCTTTGGGCTTTGATCCCTCATCCTGCAAAGCACTGAAATCATATATTCCTTCAAAACAGAAGACACCAAAGAAACCAAACTCCCATGTATCTCAAGTCAGTGGAAACCAAGAATAATCAATATTTTATAGGAGTTGGTAAAAAGCAGTAAGAAACTCTCACAAAAATCCTCCTGTGAAATAATTAGATCAATGAATTATGGTTTGTAAAGTACAGTGGATAGTACAAATATAAACTTCCACACAAGCAATCCTAGAAAAATAGGGCACTTTATAAAAATACACATTTCTATCTATGTTTCATGTAAGTTTGTATACAATAGTTCTACAAATGTTAGTATATTACCTAACTGCTAACAGTCAAGGCAAAACAAAAGAAAAAAACCCACTTTCATCTGCTCCATTTTGTCACATTACATATCCTGCAATGTATCTTTATATATA
>JAWWTY010000106.1:78232382-78308288 GCA_035222235.1 Margarornis squamiger | reverse complement strand
ATTTCAGATATAGTAAGTTAAGGTACTCCTTTATTTCCTATTCCCAGCCTTGGAACGCCAGCCAGGTAGGCTTACTTATATTTCTATTTATCACTACATTGAAATAATTCTTTCATCAGTTTTCTATATCTGAGAGTATGAGCTTTCAATTTTATGTAAGCTATCAAGACAATCCCCTGTATTGTATTGTCATCTCTAATATATTGTTATGGTATTTGGTAACTCTCATAGCTTGTAAGAGTATTTAGCAAAAAAATCTCATAAAACTTTTTCTCTCAATGTTTTCTTCCTAAAAGAAAAGGCACAGTGTTAATAGTAGATTGCAATATATCTTTCCAATTCACTAGAGAGTTTTGCTGTGTCTTCCCTTTTTTCTTTTCTAGTCATGCTTACATTGAAAGAAAATAATAACCCTCCCCAACAGCTAAAGTACATATGAGATATAGTAGATAAAAGTTAATTGAAATCCTTTATGCAAGAGAAAAAGATGAACCTTCTGTCTTAGAGATTGAAACATTTGGGTTTTCTATCTGCTCTATTCAGAAGTGCTACCAGCTCTGTCTTTTGGTCTGTCCTTTATTCTCCAGTACTGAGTCCAGACAGGGTTCAGGTCTCATCTTGGCTTCCTGTAATAATAACCACAACAGCTACAAATAATAAATACAAATCTGTGTTTTCAATATCCCTGAAATAATTTTCCTGCGCTACTGAAAGTAGCCAGACCTTTAGTTAGTATACAGAAGCTAGTCTTCCTCCTTTTGCTCTAGGGACTAAGCACTAGTTTTTTCTATTGAAATACATACTGGAGATAGAAAACAAATAAATAAAAGGCATGCTATCTGAAATATTTGCATACCTGATATTCTTGTAATGATTTTGTAAACAGTTTAATAATACAGAATAAAAAAGTAAATCCAAGGTAGAAATTATTGGAATTGTCCTATGACACGAAACCAAGAGTAGTACAAAACTGCTCATGCTGGTTAGTAGAAAGAAACAGGCATTCCTAGGTTTAGATCTATGTCATTTCTAAGTAAGTAAGCATATAAATTAGGTTAAATCAATTGTAACATCGTAACTGCTTTTTCTCTTTACAGAAAGGAGAATATTTGTGTGAATAGCTCACATGTAAACCCTTATGTGGAATACTAAATTTGCACACATAACTCAGGTAAACCAGCCAGTCAGGAGGGGTACACAATTAACATACTGGGCATCACATTGTGCCCTGTCTTGAATGACATATAATGATTGACTGCCCTTGGTATAGGATGAAAAAACAGAGTATAAGAACAAAATAATAAATCCTTTGAAGGAAAAGAAATACCTGCGGTCCACCTGGTATTTAATTCTAAAAATAACAATTTTCATTTTACTTTCAGTGAAGAAAAATGTTGAGAGTGAAATATCTTGAAAAACAGAAATGCTGCATTCTAGCTAGCTGTACTAATAACAGTCATGCACTAAGAGAGTTGATATCATCAGAGGTTAAGGACTTCAATTCATCAAAATCCTTCTGGATGGAGTTATTTTGAGTACAGGCTTAATTTTTCCTTTAAATTTCCCAGGATTTTTGGTGTGTTCCAGGGCCAAGATTAATTGTATTTCTGGAGTAGTATGCCATGTCTATAAATTTCAGTACAAAAGACAAAAGTCAGGAAATACAGAAATATTTCTACATTGTTTTGAGGTCAACTGCAATATAAGCAAAGTGAGTTAGGGCAGTTAAAAAATGCATGTTTAAGCTGCAAAGTAAATACACAAAGAAAATCAGATTATCAATATCAGTATACACATTAATGTATTTAAAGCAGACATTTTCCCACCGGAAAATAGGTTGCCAATTTGAACTAAATTTTTCTGAAAACAATCTCTCTTGGCTATATTAGGTATATGTTAGAAGAACTTCAGTGAAGAGTAAGCCTACATTGTCTCAGTGTTCCTTTAAAGTTTTGGAACTGATTTTATGTACAATAGGGTGGAGGGAAGAAACTTGAACTTGGAAATTTGCTTATTTTCTGCTTAAGAAAAGAGCTAGCATGTGCATAAATACCTCCATCCCTTTATATTGTGGGGTTTTTTTCTGTCAATAGCAGTAGAATTTCCTCTTCTGAGCTTGATGGCCCATAATCTGTTTTCATCAGGTGACAGATTCATGCTTTCTATCTGTATGAAAATGTCTGACATAAATGCTTGTTGCTTCCATAGTCATATTCTTTTGAAAAAGTGTCTGTCACAAGAGAACTTCAGGCATCAGAACTGCTTTTTACCCCTTCTTCTTTGCTGCTATTCTGTACCACTGCACTGATGTTTCATTATACCTGTACAAGAAAGGCTATTATCCCTCACACGTTTAGCTGCTGATCTAAATGAAAGTACATTATCTAAATGGTTGAATCAAGAAGCATACAACTAAAACTCATTTCAGTCTGATCTGTATTTCTTGGTGCTTTAAGAGGTTAACAGCTTCCGGTGAAATTGCTTTATTCAAGGGTTTTCACCATAATTTGGTCATAATGTGGTCTAGACCTAATGGTAATAAGAACTTGCAGAAAATCTGCAGTTCATTTTATGTCTCAGTAGAAAAACGTGTCTTTTGTAAATAATTCAGAAAGTGCATTCAGAAACAATATGCACATTATCAAGGACAGGTCTAGTAAGGAATTTATCTAACAACATAGAGTATTTCAATTATTTATCATAGCACACGAATATTAAATATCATCCTATTAACATTAAATGGTCAGTTAGTTAAGTCCCTGCCTATTTACATTAGTATTATTGGAAATAACACACAAATTAAGTTCTTTTCTTTTGCTGCGCATTTATTTCAGGCTCTCAGAGGAACTCAGTGGCACTGTAACACTATTCTGTCTATGCCAGCATATGTTATTATCATTGTGGAAGTTTATATGGGAGATCATTTTGTCATTAATCCAGGCTTCTGGAAAACTTCAGAACAGGAAGAGCATGTCACAGTAGAAATCAAACAAATATATCATCTTTAACCAACAGAAGTGGAATTCAAGTATGCATGCTGTATTTCCGTTCTACACCCTGCTTTCTGCTTGTGATATTAACATTTGTACGTGATGTAGGCTGAAAACACTTAAGTGGCATTTGAAGAAAATTAGTCATATTTTACCTAATGTTGCGGTTTTCTTTTTTCCTTTGTGGTTAAAAAGTCATAAATAACTTAACCTGTAACAGCTTCAATGTTGCAAGTGGTTTAAAAGCAAGAAAGTCCATTGCAATGCTTTTATATATATATAAAGTAAGTTTTCATTTTCACCATAAAGTTTCTGGAAATTTATCCAAATCCGTTGTATTCTTAAAAATAGGCCAGGCATTTTATCTCTTCAAAAATCAGTAAAGGGGTTTATTCTTCTGTTCAGCCTCTCTGGTTATTCACTTTATTTCTAACATTCCTACTGTTTAACTCTGTGGTATATTAAGCAAAGTTGGATTATTGTCAATAGCCTTCTCAAAAAGCAGGCACCTCCTATTCAGAACAGCACAGAAAACGTTTTGAACATAGATTCTTACCCTCACATAGGCCGGAGCCACTGAACCACAGAGAAATATGAACAAGAGGAAAGAGAATCAAATATGTGAGCAAGTCAACCAGCAGATCTGGAATGGCTGTAACTTCTGTAATGGCTGCATTCCATGAGTTCCCGAACGACAACTTTCTTTGCTGACAGAACTGCAGGCAGAAGAGTGGCCTTCATGCGACTAAGCCCAGACAAAGGATAATGCCAGTAGTGGGTGGTTGCAAAATTCTTTGTGTGCATGATGTAGCATGCATGTGCGGGCCCTAGAAAACACCTATGTGTTAGATTGATGCTTCAGAATAAAAATTGTTCAGTCAATACTTACACATGTTCTTGAATTGAAGGCAACCTTTTGTGTGCCAGCTTCAACACCAAATTTAGTTTGAGTTATGGATGACAACATCTCTAATTGTGTGACTTGCTTTGAACATCCTGGTCTATGTGGAAGGTATCCTTGCCCAAAGTAGGGAGATTGGAACTAGATGATCTTAAAGGTCCCTTCCAATCTAAACCATTCTATAATTTTATGATTCTGTACCTCTGCTTAGCAAGTGGGTGCATGGAGAGTAAGAAGAAAACAACAGTGCTCAGTGGTATTGTATCTTTACAGACACAGGTGTGGGATCTAAACTGGGAAATCAACTTTTCTTACTCTCTGAATTTAGAGGCACCTAAACTTGCACTGAACAAACTGGTGTGGCTCTCTAGCATAGTTCAGGCATTAGCTCAGGTCTGGGATGCAATGAAGCTGTGTTATCTCAGCATGCCACCCTGGGGAGAGTGTGTCTGACTTGCTTCCAGTATTAGAACAGGCTTGGTTGCTGCAAGCTTGGGAATCTCTGTGCCACAGATGTTTGCATGCCAGGAAGAGCAAATCCAGCCTATTATACTTCACACATCAAATCTAACATGCAGTTGCTGCCCTTATTGTCATGTTACTTAAAACTATAAAAAATTGAAATTTACTTACTTCATATCTTTATTCTTTCTTACTTGCCAGACTCTCTGGTCTCCTCTTTGAACTGTAGCATAATGCTCATATCTGTGCTGCAGAACTACATTCAGTGTTTTGAACCCTTTCTTCATACAGGATATCTGCCTCTCACTTTTAGTCTGGTTGCTAGTTCATGTTGCTGTGCATGCAAGAACTTACAAGTGAAAAACTTTAGTTTTCTGCTTTTCCAACTATCATTTTCAATCTTAGAGGCTGAAAGTGTTCATTCATCTCATGCAGCCGAAGTTCCTTTCTTTCTTCTTTCTTTTTATTTTTTTTTGTCTCCCTACCTCTCCTTCCAGACGTGTCTCCTTCTTGCTGGCCCTTTTCCTCCCACTTTCATCTGTCTTCTTTTCATTGGTCTGTTCTTAATTTTATTTTATTTTCTACAGATCTTCAGTTTAAAGAAAACACACCCCTGACTCATTCCTCTCAAAATGTATTCAAAGAAGTATCTTCATTCCTCATATTTCTTCAAGACCCCTACAAGTGGGTTTTGTTTCTGAGATTTTGGATAGATATTTCATTTCCATGACAGTTATAGATATTTCAGGGTTCATATCACTGCATCAGAGATATAGCCAGTCCAGACTCATAAATCAGTATTACTAAGGTGTATCTGAAGAACTGAAACACTTTTATTGCAAACATCAGTGATAATATGGGCCTCAGAATTGCCCTGGAATATGGATGAGTACAAACCATTTAGGAACAAATATTCTGGCTGATAACTGACAGCCAGCCAAAAGCAGCCCCTGATAAAGATAAATAACCTGTACTCAGGGAAATTTTTTGCATCATTAAACATGGTGAGCATATTAGCTAGCAGGGGGTGGAGCTGAGTCCCTAAAGAGATAAATCTAAATTATATGCGCTGCAGTGATCATAACAGTAATGCACCATCTTGGCTAACTAGCTGACATCAACAGGGAAGGGAATTTCAGATTTAAATGAACCAAACTACAGAGCATTGCAGTATGCATACAGATTAATTGGAGCACATTCATGAACTTTTTAGCCTTTTTTCTGTGGTCTGTCTTAGTTGGTGCCAAAGTACAAGGAGTTTAGACTTTTCTTGTCACTTTCTGCATAATTTTTTATTTTTGCTTTCTTATGTGGTTTGATTAATTACTCCTTTATTTGCCTTCCATTAATCACCTTATATCATAGTTGTATCAACTCTTGCCAAAAGCTTATAGATGGACAGGAGAAGTTCAGTGGCATTTTTGTGTAAACAAGAAAGTACACTTAGTAATGATATACCTAATATTTCAAAAAGGGAGGACTCTGAAATCAAAGAAAAGAAAACATTTAGTTACACAGACACATCAAAACAATCAAATTAAGCTTTGCTAGTAGAACATAAGTTGGATTAAATATTTCCCTTAAAATGAATGAAGTGCATTTTTAAAAGCATATCAAGTGTATTTTCTGAAGATAAGCAATATCTTAGTAAAAGACAATTGCCTGCTTTTAAATATTTGTCCTTTTTTTTTTTTTTTCCCAAGAAAGGTTTTGTGTTCAAATGTCTAGAAGGTGTATGAAGTAAAAAGATGAATATTAAATGGTTGAAGATGACTTGGTGTAACTTCCAGTTTTGTATTATTAATTGGGTCAGTAATGGCAAGTAAGGAAATAAACTGGAAGTAGCAAACACATTTTTTAGTCAAAATCAAATAAACATTTTCATGAATAACTACTCTCAGGTACGTTATTGTCCTGATAGTCAGTAAATATTTTGAAGAGGCTCATGGATAAATCAGCAGTTACCCTTCTTATATATAAAGATCCACTTCCAAAGCTTTTAGTGTATTTGATATTGTGGCCTGAAAGAAGCATCAGTGTACAGAAATGTGACAAGGAAAGGGCAGTGCTTTTGCTCCATTCCTCGACTGGTCTCTGCTCCAGGTCTGTGACTGCAGCTAAATAACTCCTATATGTGCTCCTGGGCACTAGACCTGTAGTACCTAACCATCCATCAGGTTGTCCAAGTTGTTTCTCTCCATGGGCAAATGATGATGAAAGGCAGGAATTGCTTACTTTGATGGTAGCAAGGAATTTTCCGGCTAGCTCCCTGTGAAGCTTGCGTTCTGGCTAGGAGGGCTGCATCTGAATGTAGTAAGTCAGTGGCCTGGGTACATAGTTTAAAAGTGCTGCTGCAAAACAAGGAATTTCAAAAGCTTTTCTAGTGGCCAAAGGGGGCTTGTCCCTTAAAGGAACAAATGAAAAATGGCATTTTACAATGTTGTTGAACCCTGCAGAGATACAACTTCTTAAAGTGGCTGCATTGTAGTTCGTGGTATTTAGCAAAATAAGAGATATATCAAGAGAGATGATCAAGTATGCTTACTAGCCAAATCCCCCCTGTAAGGTAACAAAGAGAAAAATTACAACTTGACTGTCTGGTGAAATCAGCTTAGCTGATTTGCAGAACTGGGCATTCAACAATGTGGACGGAGGGCAGAAAGTCTTTTGACTGCATGAAAAACTCCAGTTTCAAGATCTGATTCTGCAGAGCACCTCAGCATATACTTTAGCCATCTTGGTATTGCTTAAAGCTGAACTTCAGAGTTTTGCTGTCCTGGGGCTATTGTTGAGGAGGTAGGCAGCAGGAACTTTCTGAGAAGCTTACCAGAACATTTGTATGCAGAAGATTAGCAAGGAAATGATAAAGAATAAGTCCTACCTTGACTATACTCAGTTGTAAATAAAATGTAAGCCTAGGGATAATGGTATTGCTCCAGGTCTTCCTGTCAGTGCTGCGGGGTATGACACTGAGCTTACGGGTGAAAAATGTTATGTTCATGGAGCAGCTGCAAATCAGGGATTTCATACCCAAATTTTTCGTCAGGAAGCATTCTGACCTACTTCAGTAAATCAACTAGTTTTGATGCTGAATCACAAAGCTCCAAGTGAAAGTCCTGTTTAGGTACTCTTGGCTTAAAATTAAAAAAAGCTCAGCAAAAAGGATGTTTTCACAGAGTTCTCAGTTCTGTCACAATTTGGATGAAAATTTGTAACCACTTATGTGTTACTTACATGAACATGAATGATTCAGTCTAATCTCTAAAAATAAGGACTATGTCCACTGCTCTTGAGAAACTTCTGGATATAGAACAATAAATGTTTGCCACATTCTCTAAACACTGCTTTACTGTAATCAGGCATTAATCTATTTTATAAAGCTGCAATTTTTCATTTAATAATTTTATCTGCAAATGGGGTACTGCAATAAGACTTGGTCAAAGCTTGTGATCTGGGAAAATGTTCTCCCAGATTGGTACTTCACTTTTTCTGTTGCTCTCAGAGGAACCAGTTCAGCAAGATGCATCAGTTTGGGTATAGCGAGTTCAAGGGTTTGAACAGGAATTTGATTTCTGTTCATCCATTCATGCATTTAAAGCTACAGACTCACTTATATGGAATATTGAATTGAAGACTTGCAGTCTTCCTCTTACCTTCATTTGCTCCTTTTGATCTTTATTTTTGAATCTTTTCTGTTGATTTTTTTCTGTCTTCATGTTCTCGTTTTCTCCATGCTTTCTGGTCTGACTTCTCATTCTCCTCATTTCTTCTCTTATTTCAATTTCCCTGAGAAACTCTTAATAGAGTAAAATAACTAAGACAGAACAGTAAAGTAAAATCAACTTTAAATATGAAGGCTGAGCAATTTCTCTCCTATTGAATATTATGTTTTGTGAGACTCAGAAAAAATTTCAGTGTACAGTGAAAATCAAAATCTTTTGAACTGAGTAAGAAATTTTTCTACTGACTTCAATGGGCTCATGTTTAGGGAGTACCCTGATAGTCCTCCTTAAATTTTGGAACAGTTCAGTAATTTTAATAATGTCATTTAAATGCTCAAGGGGAAAAATAAAAAACCAACAAACCAGGACAGCACAAGATATTGTATTCCTTGTGTTCTCTATATTGCAATAACCATGATGTAAGATCATGTAAGATCCAGGAAGGAAAGATTAGTCCTGCCACCCATTTACTGGAGGCAAAAGAATCCTTTGATATGTTTCTCTCAAGCTGTGAGTTATAAAGCTTTGTGAAAACAGAGTAGAAAAAAACCTGAACACACTTGTCATAAAACTGTGAGTAAGCAGTTCCATGCAGACTGTCATTTTCTTTCCTAATTGCAAATGCCTTCTAACACCTTTCCATCATTTTATTCAGCATTTTTAATAACCAACGTTAAATGTGAGTAAATCACATTGACCTTTAAGGTCCATATATAGATCAAAATCAACACACAGAGATTAAACATGTTGTTGCTTTTACTGCAATGATATGCAAACAATTATATACCAGGTCAGCCTAGGGCACCAGCGATATTCCTTGCCAACCAATTTATTTGTGAAACCTCTGACCCCCTTTAATGTGTTTCTTCAAAGAGGGAGACCTAAGAGGCTCTGAGGTATGACTGATGGAAAGCTGGCATATATATTTTTTTTTAACTAGCAAAGATTTTGTACAATTTTTTAAGATTTATTTCTTACTTAAATGAAAGGTAAACTGATGGCAATTTAAAATTTGCTTGGTGATGATTTTCTGAGACATTTGAAAATCTAAAGATTTGCATTCAGATTCAGAGAAAATATTAACATACTTCAAAGTGTAAAAGACATTGAATTTTTATCCACTTTTCTATTGGTCATAGAAGAACATGTTTCTCCGTTCTTTCAGAATATGCTTTAGGATATTGTTTTTCTTGAAAATGTTGTCATTTTAACTAAAAGAGTGTTTGGGCATGAGATAGAGTGGTTATTAAAAAAAAAAAAAGACATTAATGTAGTGATTGACTTATATTGCTGTCAGTATTATAACAGTTAGAACCTTACATTTGAAACATCAATACATGATTCAGAGAGGAGAAAACAACTTTAGAGCTTAATATAAAACAGAGAGTGTAAATCATGACAAAACATTAATCTACCAGGGTTTAAAGCCAATTATTTTTTTAATGCTCTCTATCCTCAGTAGATCTTCAGGAGAAGTACACACAATACTGATTAAAAATGTACTCATTAGGATTCAAAAAATGAATTTAAATCTTTTAATGCCAAACATTTCTAACAATTTCTAAATTTAATTAGTGAGCAGTATGCTTGATATCAACACCTTTTTGCATATGATTGTATTCTCAAGGAATGACAAAAACTAAGGTCAGCTAAGGTGAATATATTGTTCAGCTTCCTGGAGAAGGCAAAAAGTACAAAGATATATGCATTTATTATTTGATTCTTCAAAATTATGAAATCGCATCTTTTCTTGGTATCCAACCATTTTCAGTTGTAGCTCTTGACCTTTGTGCATTATTCGTATGAAAGCAGAAACACAAGCAAAACTGTGTTTACATTTGTTTGTTTTCCTCTAATAGGTAATTTTGTAATTGACTAAAACTTAACAACATATTAAGCAAGATGATTTTTCTGAGACAAGCATGAATTGACCTGTTTTTTTGTTTGGGTTTTCCTGTTTGTTGGCATTTGGGTTTTTTAATATGCTTTTTCCCTTAAGAGTCTATTTATCATTGCAGATCATGATGTAACTGTGGTCGGCGGGTGCTGATCCCTTTTAAATATTGATAATAAGAGCCAAACCTTTGAACAGTCCGCAGAAGCAGGCTGGAGTGTGTGAGATGATAAAGGGGTAGCAAAAAGCGGTTGCAGTCAGGAAAAGGAAACCATGATTCTGCATTGCCAACCACACATTAATAATTGGCAACTACTAATAAATTCAGCAGGCTCTGAAGGCTTCACAGAAGCTTGATGACACAATATAAAAGAGACTTCATTTGTTCTGGCTGGGAGATGAGTTCATTTGTCCAAGCAGCTCTTTGTAGCTTGTCTGAATGGCACTAGCACGTTAGTGTTGCATATATTAAGCGGGAACGGCTGTTTATCATTAAGGTGCTATTCTCTAGGCATTCATAACCTTCACAGTTGTACAGACTAAGAAAACAGGAAAGACAGCAGATTCCTCTGAAGGAATTTTTGACCATGGAGCTTATGACAGCTCTTTCTGTCTGCACCAGTTTATGGTTGGTGCCAATGTTAGCTGGAGCTGCTTACCTGGTATGCTGTGGGATTGGGCCAGCCCAAGGGGCTTGGACGTTTCTTCTGCAGGTGTTTGCAAGCAGACATTGATGAGTGCTTAGCCCTGTGGTTTGCTCCAGGTATATCACACTTCACCTAAGGTAAGACAGTGATCTGACTGGCCTGTGAAGGGTGGAGTAGTTCTGTAGTTGTGGAATGGGCTTTTTAGTGTCTCTTCAGAGAATATGTAACTCTGATGAGATGACAGGTACCACATAGTGTTTGATTTAGGTTGTTCAGCATTTTCTAATTACTGTCTTAGACATGAAAAGCTCATGGTGAGTTAGTGATTGGAGACATTTACTGCAGTAGAGGCAGGTTTTATCTCACTTTACTGATCTTAGAAGTTTAGCACCCAGTCAAAATTAATTTCACCAACTCTACTTCGTAGTCCAGGCCGAGGAAGGAGTCATCACAGAAAACAGTTACTTCCATTTGTTTTAAATTTTACTCTGGTGTGAGATGAATGATGTTTAATCTCCTTCCTCTTTTTGTTGACTACAGGAGCAGGGAACAGGCCAGCTTAAAACACGTATCTGTCTTTCAGATGTCTAAAACTCTGTGAGAGGAAGCCTCAAGGACTAAATGAGCTATTCCATCTCTCCTTGAAATTACCAGATTTGTTTCTATGAAGTAGCAGCAAGTATTTACATTGCCTTTGTTGCATATCTACCACAGTGGTCAGGGATGTACTCCCAGCTCTCTTTCACAGTTCATACCATAAATATTCCTTGTAGCTCTAGGCTTCTGCCTATATGTCAGATTAAATTGGGGTGAAGAGGCAATCAGTGTCAGGACATCTGAGTTCAGAATTTTATGCCATAGTGAGCTCAACTGTGGATTCAATTGTGGAAAACAGGCTAAGTGTTTTGGGTGGTATCATTACCTAATTACCTAATTACATTTTAATTAGCATGAGTAGCCAAGGGTTCAGTATTCCCAATAAGAAGAGGCTTCTGTCCGAAGACTTTGACAGTTCTTTGGAAGGTATTGAACAGGAAAATTATCAATTTCAGTCTGTTTTGGTTTTTACAGCTCATTGCTGTAATTTTTTATACCGATAGACTAAAGAATTACTCAATTTTAAGTGTACTGTAAATTCTGTAAGTATGGATTGCATTTTTACTTCTGTCCTTTTTTGACAAAATGATTTTGCTGTGGGAATGTGTTCATAGACTGACATTTTGCAGAATTTTTACAATTATTAGCACAAAAATAAAACATGGACTGCATAAATTCCAGAAGGAATTGTAGCAAAGTCTATGACTTTGACTTATTCAATGTTTTCAATTTGGTGTGTTAGCTGTTTTCAATCTCCTCCATTTCTAATTTTGGCACTTTGTGAGGAGGATGTAAAAAAGTCGGTCTATCAATATATGTAATAGTGAGAAGGTCAAAAATGCTGATGTTAGTGAACAGAAAAATAGCCTTGTTGTAAATGTGGTCACCTCCAAATGTGCTTGTAGTCTGAAAAACGGTATTGCAAATTTTTATATTTATTGTCTTCCTATTTTTTTCTATTCAGATTTACTAATTTTATTTTGTTAAGAAGTTGTTTCTTTTTCTAATTGCAGTATAAATACTTCTCATATTAGACTGCTATTTTAAATGCTAACATTATTAATAATAAAAGTTCTACATTCCAAAGCCATTACTTTATCTACTTCAGCAGAGACCAGTAACCTCTTTTATGATGCTCAAAGGTTTCCCTTGTCACTACCTAATGTATACTTATACAATGATTTCCCTGGGACTGTTTACATGCTTAGGATGTAATAATATGTGCATGCACTGAATATTTCAGAATTATTCCTCACTTAAAAATAATTTTAATCATATGCAAGTCAGGATTAACTTATTTCTAAGTTTGTATATATACCCCAAATTGCACTGTTTCATGGGAGTAGAATACAATAAATCATTTTCTTCAGATAAGTAGATATGATGACTCAAAAGACACAAAGTTTACACATCTGTTGGATAAAGCACTTCCATGTTTATACAATAACTTTCCAAAGAGGAAACATGCTTTAATCTCTCATGTATTTTATTTTTCTTCCTGAAGTTCCCAGAAGCAACTTCTTCTGGGCATCACATTAAAGCATTGAGAGATCCTAGTCAGTGCTTCTGCAACACCATTCCCAGCCATACTTTGCCTTCTTTTGCTCAAACAGTGAAAAAAATCAAACTCTGATGTTTAAATTCTCATGAGAAAGAGTGTAGTGAGAACCAAATATGAGTCCAATTAGAGACCAAAGAGCAGCTACAAATATAAACATAATCTGGTTATCACCCTACAACTGTGACTTCACAGACTTTCCTGGATACTCTGTTTTGGATCGTTCTGTCAACAGGCTGTTGTACTTAATCCAGTACCCTGCTATTTAAAATAAAACAAACAAAAAAATGTTCATGGGATTCTATTAAAGAGGTATTGGTAAAGTATAATGACAAAATACAGTACAAAGTGGGATTCCGTCAGTTATATTGGATTGGTTACATAAACCTAAATGCTAAAAGCTTCAGACAGAATTAAAAAGTTTCCATTTGTTACAGGACAGAAAGAATAAACATATTGTTCTCCAGAAAATTGCATTGAATGAGCTTTAATTCTTAATATCAAGGGATTGCAATGATAAATGCTCTTTGCACATTTGCTCACTCTAGTTTGTTTCATCTTGGTCAACTGCTCTCTCGCATATATTTTGAAAGGATTTGTGCCAGAACATGTTTGTGATGATGTAAAGGCCATAACCTTTTCAGTACCTCTTCATAGGATGTTTGCCTTTAATGACTTCCATCTCCAGAATCTGAAACTTAATTTTTCACTTTTAAGAGGAGTAATTTCTGTGAATGTATTCTAATATCTTCCCTGTATCATTGTCCTACCATCATAACAGAATTTTGGCACGTCTGTTTTGGACAATCTCACTTTATAGCAGAACCTCAACGTGTAACCTGGGACAGGAAAGCTTAAGGTGATTACAGGAAAGGTAAGATCAGCACTTTAATATTGACTGCCACTCAATAACACTCCAAAGGATCTCATGCAAGTTCTTACACAGAAATTTGTATAACAGATAAGCACATTATTTGCTTATACAGTTGCTTGGTCTTCATATTCTTTTTTATTCAATTTGTGCAAAATTTTGTTTTGCTTTGTTTTGATGGCTATTGTTTGTGCACCTTTCCATTGACTCTTCAGAGGTTGGTTTTTTCACTTTGGTACTTAGATTCACTTCTGTGATTCAATTAAAGTGGATATATGAAATCTTCATTCTCTACAAATGTATTTTTCTTCTTCAAACTTCAAGGTTGTCTTGACTAGCTTCCTCATTTCCTGAGAGTCCTCCTAGGCCAATATTATTGACACTTTCATATTATTCAATACCTCTATTCTCACAGATGTGTTTAATTATATCTTAAGAGCTTTAATTTTTTTTTTTTTTTTGCTGAACTGTTGTTCCTTCCAGATGCAAATCAAACCAGATGTGCTACTTAGAACCCCATCTCAAATTATAGTCATTTTCTAGTCTGCTAAAAACTGGTATAAGGCAAGGGCTAACTGTAGAAATTCAGAGTCTTGGTTAGAGGTGGTGCCCTCTGCACCATAGTTTCTGGCATGAGTCAGGAAGCAGGAGCTGCAGAAGGGCATCTGCATCAATAGGGGAAGGGATGAAGTAAATAAGCTATAGTGCCCATTGATCATTCCTTTAATTTCTGTTAAAAAAAAATTAAAAATTAAGCTGGATTTTTACTTATTAAAAACAGCTTTCTCCTTCATGTCACAAAGGCATGGGACAGAGGAGAAGGAAAACTCATTCATAGAACAACCAGCCTATAAGCATCTCTAAGAAAAGGCCACCTGTTAACCTGATGTCAAAATGCTACTCTAGTGTGGTTTCTCCAGTGGCTTGGGACAGGGATTATGAGAGGGAGTTCCATAAAACATTCTGAGTATCTTACACATTTTGATATTACATTACATTACCCCAGACCTTGTTATTTTTTGTTTACCATGAACTGAAGGCTGGTTAATTACCAGCTAGGACTTATGCCCATAAAAACAAGCTGGCTTTAAGTAAGAAACACTCTTTTAAAGAACAGGCATAAGAATTCTAGTCCTCCATGTGCCAACCATATTCCTGACGCCTTCTCCAAATTCCTTCTCTAGCCTGTGATCCTCATGTAATGTTTTATGAAGTCTGTTATAAGGGATGCTTCTAAATACTCAGAGAGAGAGAGAGAGAGAGGACTTGTTAAATGGAGGGGTAGAAAAGAAGAACAGGTTGTGGGGAAACTGCAGAATATTAGCAATGACAGGATTTATCACAATCTAAGATACTTCTGGAAAAAAAAATCCATGGATTCTAATCTTAATAATTTTTATTATGAAAACATTTCAACAGGGAAAAAAATTGTTCTTCAATTTAAAAGAATCTGATGATAACTAGTGATGTGGTGCTCTGACATTTAACCTGTTAATTAAAAATTACATGATAAAAATGAAGAGGGAACAAAAATGTACCAAACTGAGCTTGCAACATGGTTGAAAACCTTGGGAGTGGTAGGAGAAGAGTAACTTACCTATGATTCCTAGTTTAAGTGGTCTGGAGGGCAAGCTCAAATTAAGCCATCACACAGTCTTCCTATTTTGCACATGAACTGATAACCTCAGCTTCATTGAATTAAAAGGAGTGCAATGCTCACCCACTGTTTCCACAAAGGAAGAAAACTTGGTAGCTTTCTTCACTTCTGAATTTGGATCAGTAATTTTTACTATGGCAGAGTGGATTTTAGATAATGATGGTCAAATTACAAACAGCACAGTTGCTAACACCTAATGGCTTACCAGGTTGTACTCTTGATTACATGCATGTTTATGAGAGTTTCCTCAGCCCAGGAACTAATAATGGTGCTTTAACAGTTTTCAAAGCCACACCTGCCTCCTCACATTTTGCCTTGTTCCCTCTACCATTTCCTAGCTACTCCTTCTCACCAGTAGCACTCTCCTTGACAAGATTTTTAGGGAATTTTAGGCTGCACACTGGTCACTACATCCACACTGGTACTCTAAAGGAATAAACAGTTTTCCAGAGAAGGACATGAAAGGAGTCATGGTTTCCTGGGAAACATTTTGCATTAACAAGGCTGAATTTTCATCCCACTATTTCCCAAGTCTTGCTTGAATCATTGAAAGAGTGAAAAAAGATTGATTGTACCTAACCACAGCAACAATTGTGAAACAGGGGGCATGAAAATAGTCATACGATCTCTAGTACCTCGAGGTTAACTAGCACACAGGAGGTACCTCAGTGTCTTACGAGTGCCTTCAGTGCCCTGGGATTTGTCTAGCAGAGAGGTGTTACAAAGCCATCAAATATTTTCTTCTCTCCAAGAGAAGTAATTCTAAGAGAATGTTTCTACTCAGTTGATTTTGTACTGACTCATGCCCTTGAGTACTTCAAACAACACAACCAAAACTAAGAGCTGGTACCACCCTGTAAACATGAGATCACTTGTGGCTTCTACGTGAGCTTGTGCTGCTTCTGGTTGCAAGGTTCTCTTCTTTCCAACTGTCTTCTGCTCTGGAATATTTCCAACACAGATGCAAACAGTCATATTAAACCATGGGGTAATACTGTTACATTTAGTATTGGGGAAACATGACAACAGCACTGGAGTAGTCTCCATTTATGACCTAAGACAAGACTTACGTGTGTCCAATTTGAACAAAGAGCAGTCTGTGCAGAACCCAATGGGAAGATGTGTTCCAGAGGCAATATATTTGCAAAAGGTTAGTCTAGGATTTTAAGAAACAAATGGCTGACTGAGACCATCCTTATCTTAGAAAGTCTTAATAAGCAGATGCTGTGTAATTTGATTTTTTAGATGGAAAAATTTTAAGATAACAACAGAAAAAAACCTAAAGTAAATGAGAACTATAAAATATAATGGAAAAGAAAAAAATGCAAGACACTGACAAAGGCTTTTCGAAATATACTGATGAACAGAGAAAGTGAACAGACTGAGATCTCTGTTAAACATCTCTTTGTGGAAAGAACAATATTATAGGGAAAGAAAAGGTTGTTTGAAATCTTTAACTTCAGGTGATATTCACAGTCTATTTCATATCCTTTTGGGCATGTAAATTAAATACAATGGAACTGTTTACAGTAGAGCAACTTGTTGAGGATCAGTGGGAAAATCTTTGCTGCATTTACTATTCAGATAGAAAATGGAACTCAAAACTGAGCTTTCTGATCATGAACTTTTTCATAAAAGCTCACAAAAAAACCCCTCAGAACTGGTCTTTATTAAATAATAAATATTACAAATAAAGACATCATACAGAGGTGTTAATGTACTGATGGCAAATGGTTTTTAGCCTGTGCAGACATGGCTACTTTTAAAACAATAAGAATTTTTGATGAGAAGCTTGTCTTTGTCTGGGTTGTGCCGAATGTGGTATATGTTCTTTTTCCAGTGCAGTCTTATAAAATTAATTACTAAAAGAGACAGGCAAATCTGAGCTATTTATATATTTTATCAGTGCAACTGTTATACTCTTAAGTACACATAATGCCATCAGACACAAGGAACTTGTGAAATGTATAGCTTTCCACAGAAACTGCAACACAGTGGGAATTTTATTGCTGATTTGTGAGGATGCACACATCCAAAGGGATTTTTGGCCTGCTTCAGAACTATATATAGAAACCTCTGCTAAAACCCAACACATAAGACTTTAGTAAAAGATACTCTATCAGATATTACTGAAAAAAAAAAACAAAACAAAACAGTGCAAACTCTCTTTTTGAATGTAAAACTATATGTTCTTTTTTTTTTTCTTGTTTTGTTACAACAGACATGTCTTTGTTGTAAAGGTCCAAGAATTACAAGATTGGAAGAGTTAAACACGTAAAAATTAGAAGCATTAATCATAGTAAGAGAAAAAAGGCAGATTTTCTTTTCTTTTCAATATAAGAATAATGTATTTTCCTTTTTAATACAAGAATAATGTATTGCTCTTATGACATTATGATTTTGATTATCATAGGACTGACTTCACTCATAACTGGCAGGGACTCCAGTGCTTGCAGTTCATGCTGAAATAAATATTGCATTCATCCTCTCTGAACTGAACTCAGCCCAAAGTCAACACACTTATGCTTCTGTATTTACAGAACTGAGGGTCAGTTTATATTTCCATTATACCTTTTATTTTTAAAGGTCTTAACTTGGATTTTGATTTTTGTTGTGTTTATTTTAGGTTTTCTATACTTAAAATATTAACTGCATGAAAACCACATGTGCATGCAAAATAAAATATGCATGCCAAAGAAAAATAGTGATCCAACTTTAAAATATATGTGTTTTCAGTGCCTGGAAGGAAAAGAACCAGACACAAAGCTCCCATGAGGAATAGCCCAAAATAGATTTGGTCCAAAGGTAACAGTCTGTGGTCCCAGAGCTGATTCCTGGGAGCCAGGTAATTTTGGCAGAACTTCAGGAAAGTAATAGTGATGGGAGGTAAGTAAATATTCATGTTTGTTCTTGTATGCATGCCCACACACACATCCACAAACTAAGATACACAGATTATATCAGTCTGAGTTACAAGTATGCCAAAGCAGACAATCCAAAGTAATTTTTTTTTTTTTATACACAGCACTGAAAGCACTGGAGTTATCTACGTAATAATCTCCACTCATATACCATAAGCTCCATTTATTTCCCACATACTAGCTCATTCCTTAACTCATGCCCAGGTGTATCAGCACAAAGACAGATATTGCAGTTGAACCTTGTGTATAACTAGCAATCCAAATATTATAAGGCAATATCTTATTGCCAAGTTTTAAAGTATAGTGCACTGGTTGACATTTGAATTGCCTTGCCACTCTTGCTGCAGCACCAACACAGAATTGCTCAATATCAGAAATGCCTGAGGAGACTTAAACAAATTAAGTCCATCCTGGTAAAATATATCTAAGTTTGTACTGGATATACTTCTATATCATGACCATCAACTTAGACCAATCACTTCTAAGGTAATAATATAACCTTTATTTTGAATTCAGTTAACCCAACTGATAAGGTTAGAGAGAATATTTCCATACTATGTTAGAAGACAGATGGTGTGTGCAATCGGGCTGAGTTGTAAAAATATTGCCTATGAGATAATACTTGCAAAAGAGGTGTTTATTTCACTATAGCAATGCTCTAGTCTTCTGAATCCATTCATATATTGCCTTAGGACAAGTTTTTCAAATTATTTTAGAAAGATGGAAATCTGCTTTTCATAGGATTATCTGCCCGTTAACATTTTTTAAAAAAAAATTTCCTTGGTATTTTTTTCCTGAGAAGATACCCATGAATGCTCCTCTATTACTCCTCTCCTCAGCTGGATACAGGAGAAAAAATACAACTAAAAGCTTGTAAATCAAGATAAGGACAGAGAGACATCACTCAGCAATTACTGACATGGTTAAAACAGATGTGACTAGGGCTAAATTAATTTAATTTATTACCATTTAAATCAGAGTAGGGTAATAAGGAATAAAACCAACTCTTAAAAACACCTTCCCCCACTCATCCCTTCTTCCCACACTCAGCTTCACTCCTGATTGTTCTGCCTCCTTTCCCCCAGCAGAACCCGGGGCCAGGGAATGGGAGTTACAGTCAGTTCATCTCATCTCCACCATTTCCTCCTAAGGGGGAGGTCTCCTCACACCTTCCCCTGCTCCAGTGTGGAGTCCCTTCCACAGGAAACAGTCCTTCTCCAACTTCTCCAATCTGAGTCCTTCGCACAGGGTGCAATCCTTCAGGAATCGGCTGCTCCATCACGTGTCCCCCCTGGGGTCATATGTTCTGTCAGAAAACTTGCCGCAGCATGGGCTTCCCTTTCCATGGGTCTGCAGGTCCTGACAGGAGTCTGCTCCAGTGTGGGCTTCCCAGAGAGTCACAGCCTCCTTTGGCCATCCACCTGCTACAGTGTGGGGTGCTCCATGGGCTGCAGGTAGACCTCTGCTCCACTGTGGATCTCCATGTGCTGCAGTGGGACAGCCTGCCTCACCATGGTGTTCACCAGGGGCTGCAGGGGAATCTCAGTTCCAGCAGCTAGAGCACCTCCTCCCCTGCCTTCTCCACTGACCTTGGTGTCTGCAAAGTTATTCTTCTCACATATCATCACTCTTTTCTCTGACCGCTGTCCAGTAACTTTCCTCCCTTCTTAACACAGTTATCCCAGAGATGCTACCACCATTGTTGATGGTCTCAGCCTTGGCCAGTCCACCTTGGAGGCAGCTGGCATTGTCTCTTTTGGACATGGGGGAAGGTTCTGGCAGCCTCTCACTGAAGCCATTTCTGCACTCCTCCCACTACCACAACCTTGGCAACAAACCCAATAGAGCAGCACAAAGGTCTCTCTGCTGAAATGCCTGAGGAGCAAAAGTTGGCCAGTCTCGGTGTTGACAGCACTGGACTGGAGATCTGTAACTATGATTAAGAGTACCTACTGGATCACTGACGTTTTGGTTGTCATGCTGCTGGTGGTTGTATATGCAGGGATATAACACTGGTTATTTTTAAGTCTAAAGTCTGAATTATTGTCTTGGTCAGAACAACACAAATATTTTTTAACTCCTTAATTTGGTGCTAAAAGGAACCTGGTGTCTGCGTTGCCTCCCATAGGTCTTCTTTTCTTTGTACTATATGATGGAAAGGAAGCAAAGCTAAGTCAAGTGAAGCTCTGAGCTTTTGAATGAAATGTACTGGAGGTCCAGCAAGCTAAACAGGAATGTATCAGCTGAGAAAAAAAACCCCATAAAATAAAAGAATAATGTTTAGAAGGGTAGAGACAGGAAATTACTTGTGAAAAATGTATAACACTGAGTGATTTCTTTTTTAAATGTATGACGCCAATTTAGTGTTTAAAGCTGTTCAATGGCTGGAATACAAACTTCTTGTGAAATATATTAGGTGTTTAGAGTCACTTAGTGGTTTGTAAAAAACCCTCCTAATGAAACAATGTATTAATTGCTCAGGGCCACTCAAAGCAAACATACATAAAATATTTAGATGTCTGGAGATGCTCAGCAGCTTGATAACCAACTTTTAATAAAGTCTATTCAGTGTTTAGAGTTGATCAGCAGCTAGGAAAACAACCCGTGCTCAGCAGTAGAAATGCAGGGCTAATAAAATACAGAGGTGCTCAGTGGCTGCAGCAAGGTTTTTAAAGCTACACTAAAATTAGGGAGACTAAATTAAGACATAACAGTAGAGGCACTGGTAGTTCCATAGGATTAATGGCTGGCTGGGATGAGTTGATGGCCTGTGGCGACATTTCAGGTCATTAATCCCAGCTGGTCACTAGTCCCCAGGAAATGCTCAGCATTGAGGTCATTATTACTATTATAGCCAGTTTAAAAAAGAATAAAAATCAAAGCAAATAAATCCAACAATCCATGAGAAGCCTTTTATGCATTATGGTATATGGATGTATGTAGTGCCTACAGATATCTTAAGAAGTGATGTCTATATTTATTTTAACCTAGATTTTCTCTAGAAAAATGCCAGTATCTTAGAATCAGTAGAATTATTGGGAAATCTATTTACATTTCTACTTAGTACATGAATCAAAATCAAAGTTTTGGTGCTCTACACCTCTTAGTTGTTGCTGTTTGACATCCTTGAAGACAAAAAGGAGCACCTCAGTTCAAATACTCAGTGTGGCCTCATTTGGCTAAGCAGAAGCTGCAACTGGGAACATTCCCAGTATCCTATGTTCTTCACATACTGACTTACTTTCTTTTTCCTTTTTATGAATAGCAGAGTGGCAGCATTGCATACTGTTATACTTTGCATTTTTATAGAAACATGTACCTAGAAGGATACTAAGAACTTCTCACAGACTCTACAAAGATTGCTGAGCTTGCTGTGAAATACAGTTTCCCTAGGGATAATAACAACTCCTGGGACAGCAATATTACACAGTATTGTTTTAACAGGAGGAAGTGAAGATAAAATTTAATTGAAACAACAGGGAAAATTTAGGCAGGTAATACATAAATACCTGCTATAGTTTTGCCATGATTAACTTCCCCAAGTCATTGTTCAACTCAGTCTATCCAGCCATGAGCATATCTACCTTGTCATGGGTTTAGCATTCACCTTATTTTTCTCAGTTTAGTAATTTGAGTAGTAGGTAGCTGCCATGCTTCACATTCCAGAACTAAAAACCATACTTGCAACCTGCTTCTGATATATAGAGAAGAATTTTACATCTCAGGACTGCGATATAGCTTTGCAAATCATCAGGAAACACCATGAGTTTTTAAATGCTATGATTTATGCTATGGATTATACTCTGGAAGAATTTACCCACTTCTATTAAACTAAGTCAGTCACCTAAAGCAGAAATGATAGAAGTACTTCCATAAACAGCTTACAACAACAGTAAGGCAAGATAAGGAAACAGCAGATAGCCCTTTCACGGGAGAAGGAAATCTGTTTTGGGTTAGATTTGTTGTAACTGGGAGCATCTGTTCTGGATTGCCCAAGATGGCCTGCAGACCAAGGACTTGAAGGGCACCTTCCAGCTCTCAAAATCAGGTATCCATGAGGAGTCTGATCATGCCTATAATCTCTTCAGCTGATCAACAGTTAAGCCTTTTTTTTTTATCCCCTCTTTATGGAGATGATCAAAGGGGATTCACACCTCCCAAGCCTTCTTCTCTAGGCTGGTATATGACTTTTAACCCTTCAGGTTAAAATATCAAAGTAAGAAGTCTGAGAAACTGAGTCTGAGTATGAATTTACATGTTTATCTTCTAGGCTCCTAAGTCTGCCTGCTTAGTTCTCTTGCTACACTACAGAAGGCTCTTTGCAGATAAGTTTATTTACTTGCCATTTCTACACAACAGAGTCCTGAGAGTATCATCACAGTTCACCAGCTGACCACATCACTGTATGGACAGCAAAAGGGACTATGTTATTGGGATCAGAAAAAAACTCATTCTGTGAGATTACAAAATCTTGCTCACATCCCAACACAATTGTTGCTTTCTTTGAAATGTTGTCCTTCAAATTGACCTCATGAAAACAATCCGCATTGGAATTTGTGGGCTTTTCCTTTCTTCACCTGAGGTCTTATTAATAGGAAATAAATTAACTAATACATTAAAAAAAAGATGATGAAAAACAGGAGAGCTTTGAGGTATTTTTTTCCATTCAATCACATTTTCTAAGTTCTTTAGTTTTTTACCTTAGATAAATCTGGTATCGTTTCCTGTGGCTGTTGGGTCAGTGTGTAGAATCCAAGTTCACACAGGAGTAGTGTTTTGTACGCAAAATATTATTATGGTCAAAATGAAACCACATCTAATATATAAATTCTGAATCTATGATTAGGAAGAAGAAAATCGTATCATAGTAATCAAAGAATTCTTTCTTTAATGGTCTGGTGGTGACCTATTTACTCTCTTAGCATCTTCAGTACTAGCCAGTTTCTCATTTCTTACTATTCTTTGCCTCCTCCTCTGTGTCACATCCTGTGTCCTCACTTCTCAAGACATCTGCTGTTGTACCAGGTTTCTTCTCCTCTTCTCCAGTACATTGCTATATTAGAGTCATAAATATGTAATTCACCACAACACAACTACTTGCTAGTACTTGCTAGTACTGGCCACTAGACAAACTGCTCTTACAGCTAACACATGCTTTGTTGAAACAGAGTTGATGGTAGTTAAAGAAAGGTTCAGACAAATCATTCCTGACGTGCCTTGGTCTTGAGGCCTTTCAAACTTGGTGAAAACCTGTGGCTTCTTACTAGCAAAGACAATGTCAGTACAGTATTACTGTCTTACAGGGCTACTGCAAGAGTCTATCACTCACCTCCCACAAAAAGGAAGCCCTACTTCCTTCTCTGATTCTATCCCTCTCTTTGCTGTTCTGTGGATGATGAGAGGGAAAACAAGGTGAATCAATTTATTTGGTTTTTTGCCTCCCTTTTTCATCTACAAAAAACCATGTGTAACTAGTGTCTTATGCCAAAACCTTTGCAAACCCTTGAACTGTTGCATCTTGCAGCTGCAAAGCCGAATAATTCTGTCCTAAACTGCACACAAGATTGCAATGACATAAAACATTAATGTTAACTGCTGATGAACCTATTTCATTACTTTTAATAACATTACATCTGTATTTGTCTGCTCAATGCATTGACAACTTGGTGAAGGAGAATTAATTTCACATATTATCCACATAAGAAATAATGAGGGAAATCAGTTTTCTCTAGAGTTGCAGGGAAAAGTTTAATTAAATCTGGGTATGGGCCAATTGATTTCAGGTTGGTCACTTACTTTCTGGCTGACAGTGGGACTTTAGGTCTCAGTGATAGGAGCAAAATCATGTAAGTCCATGAGTGAAAATACCCCTGCCTGAAGCAAGCCTCCAGGACTTCAGAATCAGGATGAAAAGGGAGTAATTTGAAATTAACTGCACGGAAGATTTTTTGTAAGGTTGTTTTTATTAATTTTGTAATCTGGCGGGGCTTCAAATGGCTATGAACGCACATGTAGCTTGCAAAACATGGGATAGTAATACTGGTCAACTGAGAATAGTATTGCATAATACAGTCTGTCATCCTTGGGATATTCTGGTGTAAGGCATAATGAGAAAAGCAAGACATGGGCACCTGGTAAAGAAAACCTCTGACTTCTGAGTAAAGATGTTTCTTGTGGGTACTCAGACCAAAATGAATAGCAGCTTTGAGTACTTATGGCAAATGGAGTCTCTTACACCATACCTCCTATGGTTATGGAGAACATTTTCAGGGGGCACTGACTGGTTAGCAGGACTGAGTAAGGCATACTGGAATCATATGTCATGAAGTTTATTCTCATGGAACTGAACCTATTTGAGTACTCAATAATTTAAATACAGGTATTACTAGTATCTTAATGAATCAACCTGTACAGCTAGCTTCTTTAATAAATAACTATTATTTAAAAATTGCCTTTGAATCAGGGAGTTCTGAAAAAGAAGATGAAGTGGCTAATCTATTAATTAAATATTGAATTGACAGGAAGGGATAACTGGGAAAAATATGGTTTTTATATTTTCACTTTAAAATGCATGAAAATCAAACTGATCTGTAATAAAATAATCTGCTGAAAGATCCAGGGCTCATTTAAAACCTTCCCAATATTACTAGCTCTAAGAAATTAGAGGTGTTTTGGACTAAGATCTTGGGGTTGCTTCTATGTAAAGAGACATAAAAGGCACTCAGCAATATATATGTAATTGCATAATAAAGCTTCTTGCTCCGTCTTAAAGGAGGAAGGGTTAGGCACTCACTTAAGTGGCTGCAGGATCAAGCTACAAATCATCTGTATGACCTTTACTTTATCATGACTCACTTTCCAGTTCAGGGCAAACCCAGAATCTGGCTGGGAGCATTTTTGTTCCTCTAGACAAAGGACACCTCGAAGTCTAAATGCTGAATATTGCCAAGGGGCTGCTGTAGGCTCCAGGAACCTGGCAAAGGCAGGAGTGGAGGAGTGAATTTGTGGAGGAATAAGCAGATTTTTTAGAACTGTACTAAGCTATTACTGTTTATTAAAATCAATTTGTCAAAGGTATAGTATAAATTGCTCTATCAGTTGATTCTAAATGACATAGTTCTGTATGGGAAAGGATAAAGAAAGGGTAAAGCAAGGTATTTAACTTGCAATAAGCATCTAAATTATGTCATCCCAGAGAGCTGGAACTGACACATTCACCAACACAAATGCAAGTGCTGTGCCTTCTGTGACCTTCTCCCTCTCCTTTCCCCTCCCCACGTTTCTGGGGCAAATATGAAGTCTGGACAGAAATGCCTATGAATCCTTGGCAACATATATTGGCAAGAAAGAGCTGAAATTGCTATACAGAGTCATCATATGCAACTACTGGCAGTAATGTCAGTAGTAAATTGCTATGTTGCAAGACACCAGGTAGCAGAGGAAGCTCCTAGCAGGGAGAGATGGATCAGAGATACAGCAGATTACATCCCACCAAAGAAGATTATGAATGAAGCCCCAAAGGAACATGGACAATTTTATAAATTAGAACAGAGATATTAGTAACATGGAAAGAGGCTTTTTCAGTGAAATCCTCCACTCCAATGCTAAGCACGTCAGGTGAGAGTCTATATTGTGCCTCTAGGAGATGCATCACAGACCTCAAAGCCAAAAGTCAAGAGGGAAAATAATGACTTTACATTACCTCTATATTCTCATAATTCTAGGCTGCTCCTGCAGAGCTAGCCTGAATTTCTGCAGCTATGTGCTGCGGCCATACACCTAGCACATCCATCGTATTCCAGTCTGGATCTGTCCCTTCCTATCCCCAGAATGAGCAAGAGCTTGGAAGACAAATTATACAAATGTGTTACCTACAAGCAAATTCATCCTGACACAGATATATGCCATGAAAAATATTAGTCTAAATGCTTGGAGCTGAGCAATGCAGTAAACAAATAAAAAGTCTAAAAAAAAATCACAAAAGCCTTAATGACATTTTAGGGGTTTGTTTGTTATGTTGTGTCTTTCGTTTTTGTTGTTGTTTGGGGAGAGGTTTTGTGTTTTTTTTGCCTTTTTGATATGACTGGTTTCTGAAGTCTTTAACTATTCCTATATGCAAAACCCCCTCTCAAAGTCTTGAGGTAGTTGGTATACCCATTTGCCTGATGAGTTATCCCCATGTCAGTCATGGTATGCAGCAAAACTCTAAACCTGTGAATTTTATTTAGGAAGGCTTCAAACCTATACTGTCTTGTCTTGTGACTCTCTCAGATAAATGTAATGCTATTACCTTGGCAAATTGATAGTGGAGTGATACATCACTGTGCATGTTTTTTTTTTTTTAATTAAAAAAACCCAAGGGAACGGTTTTCTGTCCTACAATTTTATTAAAAAAATTAACATTTCAAGTGTAGCCTTCATCTCTCACATTTTCCAAGTGGCTCAACTCCCATCCCTGTAACATTTTTTCTGATTAGCCTGCTGTCCTATTTAATCAATAGACCTACAAAGCCAGCTATCTCTCACTCTATGGTTATCTTTCATTGTACAGTACATAATGCCTCTAGTCCTGCTGATAACAAAGAGCACACAGAGGGAATGGGGCACTGCATGTTTGTTATCTTCCACACAACTAAACATACCTCTTTTTCTCTCTTGACTCTTATCAATGCAAAAAATGCTGAAAACAAATTACTCCTCATGTTAACACTGCACACACCAATTGGAGATTTTTTTTACTATCTTACGGCTGTGGTTTGCCAGCGCTACAAAAGCCTGCCAGTTTGATACATCACCTCAACAACCTTTAAGAAGGCTGTGCAAGGCAGTACTATCAGCAGCCAGCCTTACACAGATGGAGGGAAAACTCCTGATACACAGAGAGTGTAAGACAGGGAGATTGACCCAAAAGCTGTTCATGGTTGACCCCAGACCTGCAAACAAAACAACAACAAAAAAGAATCTAGTTCTATTCTTTTTCATTTCCTACAAAACATGAAAGCTGATATTCTTTGGTCTCTCTTGGCAATAAGAAAACAGCTAAATTGAACCTTTGCTTCAGTTAGAGGACGAGCTAGCGGTTTCCCTTCTTGCAGGTCTGTCACCTGCAAAGGGTGAAAGGGCCTTGCTCAGAAAAAAACCCAACACGTTTTACGTCTTTTCTGACACACAACACCCTGATGGATGTGGGTCTGGTCACTCTGATCTTAAGAATTTTAACCAAGATATATTTTGATGGTGCCTTCAATATAAGTGGAAGAATCTGGTGTTCCTCAGGTAAACAGAGTGATAGCCACATATTCAGTTAATATTTGAGAGACTAGCAATTTTCCCCTTTGCTCTCAGTTGTTATATGCTAGTTGAGACTTAAAAAAGTCTTAAAATTATGATTATTGTTTTCCACAATATTTTTCTCCTTGCTTTATTTCAAAAGAAAATACTAGAATGGCCCATATAAAAAACCAAAATGTGAAAGCTCCTTATAAAGAAAACAAATAAATGTTTTCCTCTTTCCTGAGGGCATAAGTGTATTGGTTTATGCATATGCAGTATATGTATGTGACAAAATCTTTGTTAACTAAGAATGGCTTCAAGAAAAACACTCTGTGCATGTGTATAACTACTTAACATATCCACCTTTAGAAGTATATATGGAGATCGTATCATGTTTTGCACCATGAATTTTATCAGAAGTATCAAAACTTTATAGATATATAAGAAAGAGAGAGAAATAATTTTGCTTCAGTGCTGTATTTGATGACACTCAAATAATCTCCAAAGCATGGTTATGCTTGTGTTGAAATCACTTCAAAATTTGTAATTTCTGACACTGTTCTGAACTTCTAGATAAGAGATGATCCTACAGTTGTGTTTTATGTGTTGCTTGATAGCATGACCTTTGATAATGTGTCTCAGCAATGGAATTCAAAGCTTTGCATAGTATTTATGATGTGTTCATAACCCCATTACTTTTAGCTCTAGGCAAAGACCACATATCTTCATTCAGATTTTTAAATAAATTTACTTCAAGCATGTTGATATAATGCTTAAGTTTGCTTTCTGCAAATATTCACCAAATGAGAAAGACTAGTGTGAAAAACTCAAGATAAGCAAATTTTCTGTCTAATAATCAAATATCTTTTGAAGCTGGTTTGGATTTTGTTCTGGTTTCTACATTTTGGAGTTCCTTTATGTAGTCTGATGATTAGCTAAAAAGAAAAAAAAAATCATGCAGTCCAAAACTAACATAATGTTACTTGATATACTTAACCAGCCAACACAAATATCTGAACATTCATAGTGAACTGAGCAATTCTGTGAAGCAAAATATTTCTCGGGAATAGTTTTGTCATATGATTACTCTTGCTAAAACTGTCCATTGGATAATTTTCATTTGATTTTTAATTAATACAAGATTAATTACTTTTTATTGTAATTTAAACCCTAATCTACAGAACTAGGTAATTTAAATATCAAAAAAAAATGTGCTATAATACAGGCAACTCAAGTGTCAGTGACTAATAACTAAAGTTTTCTCAATTGGAAAACTTTAGGTATAGTTGGTTGCAACAATGCCAAAATCAAGTCATTAAGTTTAAAATTTTCTACAGTGTCTGCATTTCGGCTCTTTGAAGAAGTGTGTCTGTGCATGTCTGTGCATAAGTAAGCAAATACGTGTACATTTGTAAATTACTGAAATTAAAGATTCATGGCCAAATTAATTTAATAAAGTATGCAAACTCTGTTAAACTGTGATTTTACTTAAACATAAGAATAAAACCAGTTGGCAGCCTATTCATCAAAGTTCCTTCTGGAAGCATGCACTTAGTACCAAGTCTGAATGCTTTCATTAATATGTGTCCCTTTCATCTCTTTTTCAATCATGTTAAAATGTTAAAATATTTTTTGAAAATTAAGTAAAAGAAAGAAAAGCAAAGTGAAAAAAAGTGGATATGTTTAAATATTTTGGAGGTAGATTTTTAGCTGATGGAAATAGATGCAGTTTCCCCATCTTTAAAAAAAAGCAACATTTTCAGCCAAGTGGCCCAAGTCTGGACTTCAGCATGGCATGGTGTGTATGAGTCGTGGTGTATTCCCAGAGTTTATACAGAAATCTTCTCAATCGAGTTCCAATAAAAATTTCATAACACATATGCAGTTAAGCTATGTTACAAATTTAACATAAAAAGTATTTCAGAAATGGTTCAGGAGGTTTTATGATTATTTTAATTGATACTGTTATTGCACTTCCTTCTATATTAAAGCTAAATTAACTTGCTGTTATGAGGCAACTACATAAGCCTCAGAATGATTACTGATACAGTTCTGAACCTCTAAATGATCTTAAGCAACTTGTCTATAAATCACTGTGTTCCACTCTTGAGGTCTAGTATATGACAGCATAGCCAAGCTAGAAACATTTGCTAGCTCCGATGGAAAAAACTTACCAGTTCTTTTCTCCTGAATGGAGCATGCTTCTGCATTCTTGAGAATAAGGAGAACCTCAAACATCTCTTTCTTTCAGAACTGAGTATTGCTCATCTTCCTCCTTTTCACAATGTAATTTGGAATTTGTGCATTTTTGTGGTGACCAAAAAATTTGCTTACTGTTGTGTTTTTTTTTTTTCTTTTTTTCTTGTGACAGACTGTTAAAAAATAGCAGACATTTGAGAACTGTCCAGAGGTTAAGAGTGCTAGAATGAATCCTGACAGAGATAGATTAGTAGGCAGAACACAGGTGAGGCAGTCAAAGGTGCATTATAAATGTAATTTATCACATGGATCTCCAATTTACTACATAAATATCAACTCCACCTTTGTGTGAGTCTCTTGTCTAATGTGGTAAACCTGTTCCTTCTATTTTTGTAACAAATGTGACTAATTAATACCAGGTCTCATGACCAAGTAATTATAGTGTCTTTCCCTTAATTTTTAACCTGAAGAAAACAAAGTCAGTTTAAGGATTCTTACTATAGACAGAGATGAGTTTAAGCAGAAGGACTTGATCTAGAGTTTGTGCCTTCCATGTAAGTGCTCTAAAAAAGAGTGGACCCATAAACAGACTTACGATGTATGGTGGTGTGTGGCACTGCAATATGGGTAAATTATGAGGCCAGTTAAGTGAATGAATCCAGATAATGCTGTGTGTGTGCATCTCTGTTCATTTTTGTGCACATGGAAGTCAGAGAAGGCTTTCTGCTGCATCCTTTGGTGGAAACCTAGGATGCTGAATTGCACATGCTGCCTCTGTGGTTGACCTGAAAAATGGCAGACTGTCTGTGATATACTTTTGGGAAATCAGTACTAATATTGGTATCACCACTTCAAGCTGTATTTAAAAACAAGTATCTTGAAAGAAATATAGAAAAAATATATACCCTTAGGTATGTATTACTGAAAGGTAAAATAAAATATGTATTGAGTATTGAGCACTACATAGGCTAATTGACTCTTGTTGAAAGTGCTTCACTTAGAATCACAGAATTATGAAATAGTTTGAGTTGGAGGAGGCCTTTAAAGGTCATCTAGTCCAATCCCCCAACCTGTCCAGTGCACTTCCTATAATACAGCCTATGTGCTATGCAGGGAACCAGGCACTTGAAAATTAGACACTGAAAATCTGTTCTGGACTGTCTGAAAAGTCCTGAAAAGAAATGAGAGAGAATCCTTCATCAGTGGGGAGCAAGGAAGGTGGGGGCAGATGGACATAAGCTGTCCCACTCCACTTCTTGGGTCATGACTGAATCAGTAGATCAAAAGCATCTCTCTCTAAGTGTCTTAACCTCCGAAGTATCCCTGCTTTCTATGATGTGGCAGTAGGATGTTGGTGGTAGCTTAGATATAGGGTTTTTAAGTTTTCTCCAGTATTTGAAATTGAAGTGACATGGAAGAACAAGAAGGCAAGACTGAAGGAAATGCAAGAAGGCAAGACACTGTTACAAGGAGTAATGGAGGGAAAAGAAAAGGATGTGATGACAAAACACAGCTGGGGAGAAGAGTAACCAGGCAATTATTTATTTAAAAAAAAAAAAAAGAAACAAAATAGAACAAAAAGGCACATTAGAATAGTAATACAAACATAGTTTGGCTTTGGGGTTGACATTTGTAAAACTCCCTTTTGGGGAAAATGTTTTCAAATGTAACAGATAATTATTTCCCAGCCTCAAGAACCATTTATATTTTCCCTGTTAGCAATAAATACTTCTGCTTCATGAAAATACAGCTAGTTTTTTTGTTTATATTTGTAAGAAAATAGTGTTTTATTTTTATAATAGTGCTTAATACTAATATTGCCATCTCAGTTCAAGCTTATTGTCTAATTTTTACATCAAAAGTATGTTCATACACTTAACCCTGGACTGTGGCATATTAATATGTCATGCTCCCATAGCAATACCTATCTGTGGGTTTCAAAAGACCTTGCAAAACTAAAAGAAGATGCATTTCTTAATCTCTCAAAAATCATAAACCATGGAATAGAAAAAAAAAAATCCCTTTCAGGGATATACCTGTATCAAGAAACAAATTAGTAGAAGAGTAAGCCAGGCTTGTACTCAGAGTTATCTCTTCTTGGCTGCTGTTGATATTGTTCTACGCAAATCTTGTAGTGGAAATACTTTCTTTTTTGAAGCTGTGCTTGCAGAATGGAAGAAACAATCCAAACACTTAGACAAACCTCAATCACACTTTTCTCAGCATGATTCTGCTTTTCAGAGCTAGGCAAAGGAACAAAAGTATATGAAATGAATGGAAAAGACCCATGTAGGGAAGACAGACTTCTTTACCTGTGAATGGTCAGCAGTCATAAACAGACTTTAACCTACAGAGACTGCCACTGCTACCAAAGGACATCCTTGAAATCACAAAATAACTAATGCCAGAGGTGGTAGCAAACTGGGCTTCAATAGCCATTGAAGTGCTTTATACAAAGCTGAACACTTCAAAGGAAGGAAATTTTTTCCAAAATATCTTTTTGCCTGGTACCTGGGTCCCTGCAGTGGGAATGTTATACATAAATTCAAATCCCCTCAGTGTGAGATGGGACAAAGAACTGAAATCTGCCACCTGTCCTCAAGGGCATCCTGCTAGGCTTTTGGGTGAAAAGAAATGACCATCTCTGACTGAGATTTGAACGAAATACTTTAGTGACTGTTTCTGATAGAAGGTACATGGGGGTATAAGCCCAAGAAAAGAGGCACAGCTGCTTTCTGACAGAAGCATTTCCGATATTTTTAGAAAAAGGCTCTTGCCTGCAGATACTGTCATCTGAGAAATGTGTTTGGGGCAGTGGCTGGATCAGAGGTCCTGTCCGGATGAGCATTTTCCTTATGGAGCCCGATCTATAAGAAGCTACAGTTTCTGGAGGTGCTTGAGACCACTTCCCAGCTCCCTGCTTATAAGAGCTCTCACAGGTGGGTGCCTTTTTTCTTCATTTTATAAGGGCTTAGTCATAAGTCCCTGGATAACCACGAGTATCAAAACCAGGCACACTTGTCAATACACAACACGCAAATCCAGAACTACTCCAGGGCCCTGAAGTACACTGAAGTGAAAAATGAAATAATGAATAGATTTTAGGTATATCCAGATCTAGATTGTAGCTGAATGACAGTTTTAAGGATGACAATTTGGAGCATAAAGGTTTAAATTCCTTCTTTTTCCTATAAATGATTTCTGACTAGTTGTCTCCTCTGCCATGAATTGTAAAGAATTGCCCAGACTTATGACTGAGGCTTCTGATGGCAAGGTACCAATGCTTGTTGTAATGCACCAATTCTTTTATGCACCTAGCTCCAGATACCTAAACTTGAGCAGTAATTTTTAACAATTTTGGGTCAAGATTTGAAACGTACACTGGCCTTTCTGACACACAGGTTCTTTAAGTCTAAATTCCCAGAATATTACCAGCAAAGCTTCGTTTTATATTGTTTCTCCTTGCTGTTTAACCACTTATCCTGGAACACTCAGTGTTTAATTTTATTGGTGATGAGGATTGATGAGGAAGATGAAGAGGGGCATTTTCTTGGGCTTGTTAGTAAGAGTTTGACTTGTTCGTGAGACTAACAAAAAAAGTTTGAAAGAAATTTCTACTTGAAGGGTCTTAGGATCAAACTGAGAGACTTTTATCTGTTTTAAGTTTATGTACGTGAATATACAAAACAACTAGGTTCGTTCCTTACTTTGATGTATTATTGCTTTCCTGATATTTTTCATTAACCTTGATGCCAGAAGCTCCTAAGTTGCAGATTACTGGAAGCTGGGAGAGTAACTTAGGCGAGTATCTCTATGTGCTTGCCATCATCTTACACTTTTTACAAAGCACTTAGGGAATTGGGTACTCTTGGATACAGAATGCTAAATTATTCTGACCTTGTCTCTGACCAGGTACAGCTGTTCTCATGTTTCTTAAAAATGCTGACATTTAGCATTTGAAAGTCATTTTTATAAGGCAGTATTACACTATTTCCTTGTATAAAACGTTAGATCAATATTAAAGTTGTTCCATGCATGATGTAATGGAAATGTCTATTCTGTTGCAGAATGTTTCACAGAAAAGACTGCAGCCTGCAATACTGGAAGACCAGGGGGTACTACCTATATTTTCATATGGACAGTTCATGAGCCCATACCATTTAACAGATTGGTGCCTTGGGAATAAGTCTTCAGATAATTTGGTGTAGGACACCAGAAAACCAGAAGCAGAGTCAGTGTGAGGAGAAGGAGGAAAGAAGGCTTAGGAGACTGGAGACAGGGAGCCTTCGTGAGAGCAGTCCTCTTGCACTTCCCACATGATACTGACTTGGTTTTAATCTATATAAAGACCAGTGGCTATTGGATAAAAATAAGGAAAAAAACCTCTTTATATTTTAAGGTTCTCAGTTCTCACTGATTTATAAAAAAAAGTTTAAAAAATTATATCATTTTTTATGTAGATTGCAATGGCCTTAAAATTCAGAAGTACCCACCTATAACATTTGGTAAAATGTCTCTTTTTGAAACAGTTTTGCTTCTTTTAATATGGAGTGCCATATATGAAGAGAATATGTATTTTAGGAATTAATGGAAATACCTTTTTTGACTTCACCTATTGTAACAAAATTTCGGTATGCCATGAAAAAGGTCACCTAATTATAGCAGTTTTTCATTAACTCATCTGATTCCTGCTTGTGCATGCACAAGCCATTCATCAGGTGGTATAGCCTATTTAATATGCCTCAGCTGTAACATCTGTATGCACAGGTTCAGTAATAATGTCCTGCACCCACCTTTATATTTATTGGAAATTTATTTTATTAGGAAAGTCAAACCAACACACAGAATAAAACCACCCACGGGGAGTTTCTTAGGTATTCCAGACATTTATGCAGGTGTGGAACTTTATGTGTTTGAAATAGCTGATGACATTTTTTCCACCTATTCTTTTAATGAGAAATGGCCTTTAAAAAAAAATAAGAAAATGGTCACAGAAAGTCTGCAATGTCTTCAAAACATAAATAAAGACAGTATCTGAAAGAGAACATTATTGTATTTACTTGATTTGACTTGCTTGGGAAGATTTTGGTAGCAGGGGAGCTACAGGTGTGGCTTCTGTGAGAAGCTGCCAGAAGCTTCCACTCTGCCCGACAGAGCCAATACCAGCTGACTCCAAGAGGAACCTGCTGCTGGCCTAGGCTGAGTCCATTAGCGATGGTGGTAGCACCTCTGGAATAACAGAATTAAGAAGGGAGAGGGCAGAAAAACTGCACAATAACCTGCAACAGGAGAGAGAAGTGAGAACAGTGTGAGAAACAGCTCTGCAGACTGTGCAGAGAAGGTGTTCCAGGTGGAGCTGAGATTCCCCTGATGAGAGTCCCTGATGGAGACCATGGTGAGAAAGCGGTTCCCCTCCAGCTTGTGGAGATGCACAGTGGGGCAGATGACTACATGCAGCCACTGCAGAGCTCCACACTGTAGCAAGTGGATAGCCAAAGGAGCCACTGCTTTCCTTGGAAACCAGTGCTGGAGCAGGCTTCTGGCAGAATCTGTGACCCTGTGGAGAAAGTATTGAACTAACACAGGAAAAGGTTGATTTTCCAAGTCCTAGGCAAGCTGTGCCTTGCAGGACCTGCTAACTCCTGGAGCAAAGCTTTCCTTTGATGGACACAATTCTACCTTACTGCTTCTTGCTTTCTCTCCTGTGCAAAATTCATCTTTCTAGTCCCCTTTACCCTGCAGAGATGCAACTTTGCAAATTTTATTTTCTGCTTTCTCACAATAGGCCCTGATCATGAGCCAATTTGGCAGGCTATAAATGTGATGGGAACCAATAAGACAGTAGAGAGAAATAGAAGTTTTAAAGGCCTCAAAAATCCTTAAACTGGAAGCCCAAACTTTTTGTATTTAAACATAGAGGAGATAAAACCCAGGTTACTTAAGGCAAAGGTATTCCACAGAAGCAAGTAGCTTCCAACTACTTAGCAAAAATAGGCACAGCATGCAAAGAGTCAAGTAGTAGCAAACACAGTGTTATGAACATAAGGGAATGCCACTAACAACAAGGAAAGCATAACTCAAATCTTACAAAGACAAGAAGATAAAGTAGTAAACCTCTTGGAGTGCTTCTCTGAGACAAGCAGTGCCTGCAGAGACAAGCGCTTCTCTGCTCCTTGTTAGGAGCAAGTAGCACCACATACATTGTTGCTGCTGATGGTCCATACGTGCCTGTATGTCAGCAGCTGGGTTGCCTGATCCTCTGCAGGGGCAAAGCATCTCTCCTGTGCAGCCAAAAAGCTGTTTATGCCCAAGCCTGCAACCAGCAGCACAGGCTTGTGTCCAGGCACAAACATCTCCCAGAGCTGCCCGCTGTTTCAGCTTCCTTTGCTGGACTTGTACATAATCTTTATTCTGCTGGGAGCTGAAGGCATTTATTCCTGGTTGCAAGAGAGCCAGAGTGGGGCTCAAATGCACTTGCACAGATGAGTGATGCAACCAGTGCAGGGAGATAGCAGAGAACATATTGACGGACTGGGCTGAATTATGAAATGTCTGCAGCATCAGACATGTTCTTTAATTTTTGCAGGATGTGGGTATGGACCCTGCTTTGCTTTAATTTCACTGAATAACTTAAATTTTCAAAACTGAGTCTAATTTAGTGGTCTATGGAGAGCAGACCTGCAATGTTCAGATTTGGATTTCTTATTCAGATTTGGTTTTCTTATTCCTGTTTACTCTTAGCTGGAAAGACGCAAAATGTATGATGGCACTCCTTGGAATGATGTCAGTTGTTTGTAGACACACAATGGGAGTTAAAGACCTTCCATATTCTTTTCACTGCAAAAAAAGACTTGCTCTGGGGTCTGCAGGACATCCTTCAAGTGTTAGGTGTGTGTGCCTGAAGCATTGGCTCTTCTTTCTATCTATTTCTGTCTAATAAAAGATGTTAGATCTCCCCGAATCTTTGAGTCTCTTCTATCCTTAGATCATAATTACAAAAAATTACTTTCTACAGAGATGAAAATGAAGGACTTTAAAATTCCTTAAAAAGAAAAATGAATTCAGGAAGGGCTATTTTTAACATGCTAGACACAGATTTTTTCCACTGGAGATAATTAATCTGTAACTTTTCCCACAAAATAAATGTCCAGAATTAACCCCCCTCCCACCAAAAATAGGAAGCTTGTAACAGATGGGAAAAGTCACGAGACTAAGTGATTGGTACTTCAGATTAAATGTCTTTTTCATAAAACAGCAAGCAGCATATCTACTTCATGACAGTCGTTACTACATCAAAGTACTCAAAGCAGAATACAATTATATTGAAAAAAATATATACTTTTTGTGAAAAGAAAGTTGTCAAAAGGAGAAAAAAAAAAAGAATCTCCCATGAAGACAGATCCTGATGAGATGTATGATCTTTTCTGTTCTGGAGAGGGGAGGGGAGAAAGAGAATAGAAGAGAGGAAACAGAAAAAGCAGCCCCAGGATAACAAGCTTTGTATGAAGCAGAAAATCATACCCTTTGAGGGTCATTTTCTTTGAGTTGCTGCTTCAGGGAGATAGGAGGCAGAGATTAAACATTGGAGGGAAAGTCCACGTTTGCTTATAAGGCAACACTCTTCCTTGAAATGCTCTGGAAGAAGAAAGAAATTTCTGTCTTTTGGGGGGTGTGCAGATCCCGGTAAACAGTTTGGATCAAACTGTGCCCTTTCCCTCCAGCCCACTGGCCTGAGTGGGAGGGGGAGTGGTGCATTGGGATGCAGGACAAACACAGAATGCTGAGCATCACAGGGATGCTGAGCGCAGGGGCTGTGCCACCGGATTTACCTGTGAGGAGCACGCCTTCTGAACAGGGATTTAAGCTTCCAGCTGTCCTTTCTGGGGGTGGTTGCCAGCCCTCAGCCGTCAGTGAGAGCACGGTCTGCCCACCCGGGAGCGGTTTTTGCAAGGGAAGGGAGCGTGTTCCCACTAGGTGGAGCCTGAACCCTTCGGTCCTGCACTCACGCTCCTTCCCCTGTGCCTGCACAGAGGGGTTTTTGCCTTTTTAAGTCCAACCAGAAGGCAGCTGGGCAGAAACCTGAAGGCATTTGAAGTAGGTGGTGCAGGAAGGTCATAAGATTGTTTGTTTTTGATTATTTTTATTATTATTATTTATTTATTTTTTATTTTGCAGTAATCCCTCTTATGCATTAAGCTAGACAATTAAATAATCACATCCATGCATATACTCTCTAATGCAGCTAGTACCAGTATATATATACGCTTTAAATCAGGTTACACTAAAAGTACTGATAGTTCCTAAAAAAAAAAAAAAGAATTATGTAGAGGCAATGGCATTCTTTGAACTGTTGAACCACTGGGCATGAGGGACAGTGCTACAAAGTGTGCATACAGGAACTGAAAAAAAAAAAAAAAAGGTGCAGATTCCCCCGGGTTTAAACTAACCCAATGTTGTATAAGTGGAATTGTATATCCTTGATGTGGGATTGGAGAGAAAAATAAAAAAACAAAAATGTAGATGGACAGCAACTGCAAGGGCCTGCAAATGCAGGTTTAAATAATCAGGTGTGAATAATCAGGCTGTAGCTCATTCTTATGCCAAAGTTGGTAGGTCAGACCAGGCACTTTGGCTGACTCTGAATGGATTAGCTGGCAGCTGCTGAAAACCCTGCCCAACAGTTTCATTTCATGGCCTTTCTGGAAAAGGCACTTTCTTTGCTTAGCACAGGAGTTCTTCTCCCCAGTGTGTTCTGAGTCAGGAGTGGCAGGACCGGCTGGACAATGATTGTGTAGCGTAGTAGCCTTTTAGGTTTCAACCTTTTCTTCTTCATTGGGTCAAAGATAAACCTCTTAGATGCTTTAAAAAGCGTGACCCCTGTCTCTGGAAATAACTGAGGTGTCCAGCCTGCATCAAAGAAACCTTTCCTTCAAAAACATTGTCAAAACTGAGATGTTTTAAAAAGCTTTTGGCTCTGATGAAAGCCGAATGATGAAATCAGTATGTATTTGATGGGAAGTGTTCCAGCCAGCTCCAATAAGGAGCACTACTCAGTATTTTAATGACAACCTTCAATAGCAAAACTCTATTTTGGCTTCTTTATGTTCCTACCACTGTACTACCGGGGCAATCTCCCGGTCTTTAATGTATTTTTTCCTCACAGTATACCTGGAAAATGCTATTGTCCTGACTTTACAGATGAGAAATGGAAGCACAGGAAGGTGAAGCAACTTACTGAAGATTGTACAGTCAAGTTTGCAATGGAGAAAAAAATCATTCCCCTTGTCCTAAATCATAAGCGTTGTGAGTTGGAGTAGCTACTGTTATTCTCCTCTATGACCATGATCTGCTCTGTCCAAAATTTGAGAGTATGCATAACTAGGCAGATCATTTGTCCCCTACATAAGAAGTGTAAAAGAGAGGTCATTTGTAGGTGAGGTCTCTGGGATGTTCTCAGTTGTTGGGCTGCCCTCGAAGAGTTGCTATATATTTACAGAAAACAAGAAAAAAAACCCACCTCTTTTACCCTTGTGTTTCTGATTTGCTGCTCCCTACACTCTGTATTTTTGGGACTTGCATACTGCAGCTGCTATCTCTAAATTTCCCCTTCAATTTTCTGTGAGGTTTTAATCACGTGGGGAAGTCTCTCCGAAAAGGATAAAAATGACAGAGACAGACAGACACTAGAAAAACTTATCACAGTTTCTTACAGGAAGTAGAGGAAGCAGCAGAAACTATACCTAACCAGAAAACAAAATCATATTTGTTTATGAAATTTGTTTGAAATCCATGAATGCCTAATTTTGTACCCTTACCTGAGATGGAAGACCATTAGCCTTTTATAAGTAAGTGTGCTGATATATTCAGCTAGTTCTCAGTTTTAAAGCAGTGTGACAGGATTTCAAAGAGGGAAAGATAAATACAATTATATAGTGAGAAACACGGTCCATAATTCAGAAGACATTGAGGATGTGGGTAAAGAGCGGCAACAGGCTGAGCGAAAATTGTCAGGTATGAATTTAATCTTGAAATAAAATATAAAAATGATGGTGTGGTGTTATGTATGTTCCCATGTTCTTTGTTTATGTGAACTCCTCTTCAATATTGTAAGCTGAATTAATGACATTTTCCAATTTCTTATTTATTTTCTTGTCAGAAAGTGACAGAATGATCTGTGTACAGTTTCATGGTTTGATTTTGCTTTCTCTTTCTCTGTCCTATTTTATGCTTGAGCATACATGACTGGATATGATTATTTATGTAAAGAATTCACTGAGTGGTAGTGTCTTGCTTTTGTCTCAGAAGAAAATAATTCTTCTAATCTAGGCGCAGAACTACTGGCACATAACTGTGCTATCTCACTTCATTTGTAAATAGTCTCATTCATTAAACCTTGCAAAATTGCCTTTATACAAAATTCTAGGCATAGAGGAGAAGGAAAACTCTCATGTAGCTAGTATCTGTCTTCTGTGTTAAACACAGAGAATGAGCAGGGTCATATAGCTGTGGTGAGTTTTGAAAGAAGCAGAGTAGTGCCCTTGGTACTCACTTGGTACTCACTGAAATCCTCAGATATAGTCTGACCTGTTCTGGTGCCCACAAAGTCATGGATCACCATGGTCAGATCTGAGTCTGACAGGATGAGTACAATCTACCGGGCAATTTCTTAAGGATGGTAGTATGTAAGGGTCTAAAAGTAGTCCCACCTGTGAGCTGATTATGGTATATGAAGATCCAGCTTTGACCTGGGCTAGAGAACCTCCGGCAGTCCATTCCAGTTTGAATTTTGCCATGACCCTGTGATGATCTGGGGATCCTAGGGTCATAAAGAAAGGGCATTCTTTGAGGACTTCCATTCTTTTCTGTTTTCTCCATCTCCCAAACAGCTGCTGGTTTTGTGCAGGCATGGGAAGTGCTTGAAGATCATGTTGTTTGTTACTGATGTAAAGGAGATAAACCTTGAAGTCATCCATACACTGCTGGAATCCTAGTTAATCTCTAACCATCTTTTTACATAGGTTCAGATAAAGTTCGAATAGTTTGGATGAAAGGATTCAGAGGGTTTTTGAAATGGAGCTGCAACTTCTGCAAAGATCTTGAGACACAAGACAGAACTTTTCTTCAGCTGTGCGGAGAGACTATCTTTTAAGTGTTAGTACTATGGTGGTCTTTAGTGACATTGCTTAGAGGTGCATCTAACAGTGCCACATTAATGGCTGGACTCAATGACCTTAAAGATCTTTTCCAGCCTTAATGATCCTATTATACTGGTTTACCTAAGCAGATGCTTGTTTTGGTGTATGAAATCATATGACAGGCAAGTATTAATTCTTATATCTAGTTTTATTACAGGAGATCTTTGCCTCTTCTTTTTTCTTAGGTCTTGGGAATATTTTATTTTATTTTCAGTACTTAATATTAGTGAGGAAACCAAAAATTAATTCATGGCCTAAGACCATCCTTCATCACTTATTGCTTCTTGTCAGAAAAACAATTATCTGCCACTGGAAGCGTGCGCCAGGAATTTCTCTGCAGGCCTAAGTTTCTGCCACCTTGGAGCATCAAAATGCTGAACTTGAAGTCTGAAGAGAGAAATTCCTATCCAGAGTATGAAGGACATCTTGAAGTGGTTTTGTTTTCTTTTCTTTTTGTTTGTTTGTCTGTTTGTTTCTAAATATGTATGTGTAGTATCATACACACCTTTCTCCTTGCTTCTCCATTCTCCTGAATTTGCTTCTAAAAGGGTTTTGATCCACTTCTTTGGTGTATGCACAGAAGTAAAAATGTGTGTATGGCTCAGCTGGTGGTAACTGTAGCCAAATAATGTTTGTAAATATTCCTGTGAATAAAGCTTACTGCCCTTCAGCATCTTTTTCATGTGTCTGCACAATTTTGGGGTGTGAGATTTTATTCATGAATATATTTGAAAACAGGCGTATCAGGAAAATTAAGTAACTTGTTACAGAAATGTTTGTACAAAAATATTCTCTCAGGATAATATTTTAAAACATTTTTTTTATTTTGGTGCTGTAATGTTCACTGAATATAGGTTTAAATTTTGAAAATTATGCCAGAGTAGGAAAAGGGGATTCTTCTTTTTTTAGAGTGCAGGTCACCCAGTTCTGGAATAGAAATTGTCGTGTGTTATTCACAGGAGCAGTCACAAATAACAAGTGCTCATTCACCAGCTTGTGAATAAACCCAAGGCTAAAATGTAGTCATGCATTCATTAAACAGTACAAAAATATCACAGCATTTCTACAAATAATTTACTGCTAAACTTCTCAGATAATTAATTTGTAAAAATAAATTTGATTAGCTTTGATCTGTGTGCTAAGTACCCATCAGTAAAATGTCATTGTTTTATTTTGCTGTGGATTATTTTTGAATATCACCATTGCCATTATCTAGAATGCATTGTTTAACCAGATCAATTATCTGTTACCACTAATCCATTTTCTAGCCAGATGACTTCCATTCTCTGGGCCATAGGTTATTTAGCTGTGAATTTCTTTCGAAAAAATCTGATAGATAAATTACAAAGTCAGGCTATAATACTTTACTGTAAGTTGTGATAGATCTTCCATCTGCACAATGTCTTTTTGGTAAATTCTTCTATTAGAAATATTTGTGTCTGTACATAAGTACGGAAACTTTTTTCAAATTGCAGTCAAAATGTAGAGGAGAATTTAAGTCTAGGAACAATCAGATCCAAATTTTTCCTTAAACATATTTTTTAATTGAATGCTAAGTATTCTGTAATGAAAAATGTATCTTATGTGAAATATGTTTATGAAACACAAGATGTTACAAATCACAGTATTAAATCTATTATTTAAAATTATTATTGTTGAAAATATTATTCCCAGGTTCCTCAACAAAATAGTGTGAGAACTAGGGAAAAAAAACCCAAACAAATCAAAGTAACAAAGCCCTGTTTAAAAACTGTATTCTCTTGGAGAGAAAAATAATATTTTTTCTATTAAGCTTATTTAAGGAGTATAGATTTATTTCAAGTTCTCTTTTTGCAAAGACTCTTGTTGCTTTTAGAGATGTCCCCTCTACAACTGGGAAGTGCTCTGTTCTTTTAGAAAGCTTTTGAAAATTTCTCTGAAAAGATTTCCTATAGCCTTGCTATTTGGCATGAAGCACTTCAGGACTGCAGTTGTGAAACAACAAAAAAGTGTTGTGCAGCAGGATGAGGAAACTGGTTTCTATTTTGAAAATGAAATAAATTCATGATTTCCTACCTCAACATTTTGCTAGGGTGATGCAGTGCCCCTAAAGTTGCATTTCAGTGTTTACCTAGAGTCTCAGGAAGCATGTAAATGTATGGCAGTGTGAGATTATTTTCATGCTTTTTAAAACCCACCATCCTTTCACAGCTCCATAATTCAAGCTTAATGTTGCAATAATGCCAGAATGCAGTGTGACAGCAACAAATGACTCCCTGATTGTGGCACTTGCTGCTCTATGGGGGAGGTCGGGAAGGACTCCTAACTCAAAAAGACATTTCTCGTCATATTTTCTGGCAGTCATCAGGGGCATGTCTTTCATGGGGAGCAATTGAGTGACTTGCAGGACCCAAGTGTCACTGTGCCTGTGCTGTTCATGAGCAGGTTTGCAGAGGGGACAAAGTAAAAGGAGGGTTTCCATCATGAGGATGCAGGCAAGCAGAAGACTCTGCCCTCTCTCGCATCACTGTCATGGTTTTGGTCTAATGGGACTTTTTGACTTTTCATGGAAGGGTCAGGCAGCCCCATTAGTCAGAGGGACCTTGGAAACCAGCACTTCCCATGTTTTAAGTCCCCTGGGTTTTTATCTGCTCCTGAAGCTCTACCCTTCCCTCCCTCCTAGCCAAAGTGCCAGAAGACAGTGTCTCCAGCCTTCTTGAGAGGGAAAGAGAGGGACAGGAGGAACATTGATAGCTCCCCGCCAAGTTGGAGAGACATCTGAGGGCCTATGCTTTGGTTCCCAGCAGGAGAACCAAAAGAGGAGGAGGAGGAGGAGAGTGAAGCATGCTTTCACACACATTGATCTTGCAGAGTGGGAACTGAAGGACTGATGACAGGACAGTTCCTTCCTACAAGTCAAGAGGGTCATGAACCCAACACAACTCTCACAGAAAAAGTATTAAAAAATAACCAGGAAAAAGGCTTCCTAGCATTTGGCTCACAGAACAGAAAATAGTATTATTGCCGAAGCAGGAACAAGTATGAAATCCTGGAAAATATTCATAAACATATTTTATTAAAAATATTAGTTTACAGTAAAACTTCCATGACCTAGGGCTCTATTATCATACAACACTGTAAACTCTGTTGAAGCCAGCAGTGTCATTTGAACAGAATAAATTAAGTAGATAATTACCCACTGATATGGTCTAATGAATGCTCAACTGCATCTGATGTATTGTACAATATATTCTTCAGACTTGCTGTACATCTTACTCAAAACTAGAGATCCATATGCTGCATAGTATGTCTTCTGGTACAAATTTTGTGCAAATTCCAGTGCTGTTTCCCAACTGTGACTGCGAATGAAATTCCAAAAAATTTGAAGGTCTTGAGAGAGTAGAACAGTATCATGGCACCTATTTTATGGATGAGGAGACTCAGACCCAAGTTGGTGAAGGAACATAACCAGATATTTTCAAAACTCAGAGACAACAACCTGAATAATACTGCAGGTCCCATAATTCTATTGTTCTCCTTCCATTAAAAAGTGATTGATTGGGAAAGTTACATCTTAGCACTTGGCTCTAAGATTATAACCCCTTTCTGTTGCTTGATTTCCTTAAAATAAAAATATGTTTGATTGAAATTAAGAAAGATTATATATTAGCACATCTGGGAGACTCAATACATGAGAATGGAGCCCTTACCCAGGCATGTCTATTTATTGTGGTAATTTGTATGCCGCTTATGCTATGCGAACCCTCCTTTTCCCTTTCTACTTTGTGAAATTCCAGTGGGAAGGTGAATTGCAAAAATGATAAAGACAGCTCAAATTTGTGTTCTAGGCTGTATTAGACCTAAATCAAATTTTTTTTCCCCTCAACTAAGAGAATTTTTTTTTTTTTGTTTTATTTGGAAGATATCCCATCTAAAGTAAAGCAAAGGGAGGCGGTGGTGAGGTGGGAAAGCTGTTCAGCTCTAAGATCAATCACGTCAAGTGTGTAGTAACCTAAATTCGGTCAGTTAGGTAAAATATTGGTGATTTTGGTGTCCCCACACCCACAGTAAAAATGGTTTGCAATTCCTACAGGAGGAAAGAAAAATGAAGATAAACTCCTGCAATGATGGTTTAGATTACGTGGGAGTTTACACTGTAGCTTATTGCACTAGGTGAGTCCTATGGAATGACTAGTTGCTGGGTCCAGTTATCAAGTGCCTGTCTTTGACTTAGTCTCTTTGTTATAATGTCAAAATGTCTCTTGTGCAGGTAGGCTGAGAGGGAGAGATTACTAGCATGGGCACAGCACGGCACTGGGTAATGCCGTTTTCATCCCCAGCTGGGATGTCTGCATGGAAAGGGGCTAGGCTGCACCAGCTGAATGCCACAAGCAAAGTCTGTGTCTGCATCATGCTGTTTCATGACAGATATGAGGCCAACAAGCACTGGTGAAATTTCTTAAATCATGCTGATTCCTGTAAAGACAATGACAAAAGTCCTGTTGACTTCAAGAGAAATGCATTCAGACCACAGGTCAGGGTCACAAAAAAGGCCTGTGACAGAGCTGGAAGAGGAACTCTCAGATTTCTGTTATTACCTTAACAAAAAAAAATAAATCCATCTTCCGTTTGTGAACTGAATTTCCTCTCTTTCTACCTTTTTTTTTATTTCCCTTTAATTTTCCTGAAGCATTTAAAACAGTTTATTTATGGCCCAAATTTGCCTGAGTAGTTTTCATACTTGCCCATAGAAAGGAAAAATTTCCACCTGCATGTGATAGACTTCATAAACTGCAGTTGTAATAAGGACCTTCTAGGGAGCAGGGGTCAGTAGGAGGGGATGAGATTGTTCATTCCTGTAGAACAACTGAGTGAAATTGTAGTTTTTATTGCATTTCTTTTTCAGCCCTTACCTTTCTATGGCCTCTGCCCCCTGACTTCTATAAACTGGACCATTTTTGCCCTAAACCCTTAAATGGACCTTTTAACCAGAGCTGCTTTACAATCCGGACTGTACAGCATTCTTTTTGAATTCAGTTTGTAAACATTCCTGGGGCACTCAGAGGACAAATGACTATATGTTTGGAAATACATTATAGAATATTTAATTTCCTATAGCTAAATGGAAATTTAGGATTGTGTCCTAAGAAGAATTTCTTTGACAGTCTGAGGAGTTTTTTCACCACAGAGGGTAATAAGTTGAGCATCAGGCTGGAGTGTATTTTGCATTGCAGGACATTTTATTTGCTAAGTACCGAGGAATATAAGAGCAGGTTGATGTGGATGTGAAACAAATGCATTCTTCATGTGAGTGTATTGGGTGTGACCACTGGTGTGAAACTGTGATTTGATGAGATCGTGCTTTTCCAGGGCAGGTCTGATAGTGTGCTGACTAATGACCGGCTAAAGCAGGTGTTGGTGTCAGCTGGGGCTGTAGCTGTGTAGCTCAGAAAGCGTGAGGCTCCCATTTCAGAAGAGTGATTCTGGAACATGCAGAAAACCTCATGAGACGTTGAGGGGGAGAACTAAATTGTGAGGCTGCAAAGACAATAACCTCTTGTTTTCTCCAGTGAGCCACCATCCTTTGTGTGTGCTGCAAAGTTTTTTACAGATGACAATAAACTTACTCTGGCACACCTCTTAAACCTTCCTAACTGCATCATGGTTGTTTAGGCATTGTACTTGGGCCACGTCAGGAATTTTCCTATTAAATGACTTGCCACTAGAAAAATGCTGATTCCTTGATACAAAGTGTTTTGTAAGAGAATGTCAGTGCTGTGAGCTACTGCCAAAACACAGAAAGCCTTTAATAGAAATTCACCTGCTGGGCAGATTCCTTGTTACTTCATCTGCTGCACTGCTAAAAGAAGATCCATAAAGAAAACTATTATCTTGAATGCTTATTCTTGCTGCTTTGAGATATTCTTGCTGGAAGATAGAATTAGCCCAAAGGGCACATATACAGAAAGAAGTACATTTTTTAACCTAACATTTAAATGTCTTAGAATAGATAGCAGTTTAATATGCGTTAGGATAAACAATTTTTCGGTTGCATATAAAACAGTAGTGAAAAACAGCATTTGTAAAGTATTAACTAAAAGTACTGCTAAATTAAACTCTAATACTAGCCTATATGTGTCTAAATGGTGTGGCATCAATGAGGTTTTTTGTCCAACTCCCTGGCTCTGAGTGATTTCTGAACACCTTGTTCATATGTCTGTCCACGTTTATTACTCTCCTGCCTTTCTTCATATGAAGATTTCCTTGCTTGGTCACAATATTGGAATGTCTAAGAGTGTGACAGTTCTCTTCAGTAAGGACATTTGTTTTTCACGTTTTTGTGAGTGAGAACCTGAGCTACTTTGTTTACTCTTCAAAGATTCTAAATATTCTGAACCTGAACCTTTTGGCTGCCATTCACAGCTGAAATTACTGTATGGTCAGATAGACATGGTTTAACCTGTAGGGCTGTGCCATGATTTATGTCTATTGGACTGTATTAACAAACTCCTTTGGAATGTCACAGTGACTAATTTGCTCTTTCTTAAAAACCCTTTTTGTTCCAGTGTTTTCAAGACTCTGTGTCCTTTTTTTGGGGAGGGATGGTGGTGTGTGGGGGTGTGTGGGGGTGTGTGTGTGTGTTTCAGGTAGAAACACATGCATTGTTAAAAATATTTGCTTTAACTGGCACATGAAGTCAAACTTGCAGGGCCCTGGCTGCTCTGGAAAAAAACCACCAGTAATTCAGCTGAGCATTCCCTGAAACATGGGAGCTCAAATGTCTCCTGCTATTAGCTTTATCAAGCTCAGGGGAATCTATTGTTTTCACTAATTTATCCAAGTTTGTATTGCAGTAGGTGTACTTGCAGTGACAAAGTTAACCCCTTCTGAAGGTTTTGTGCTCATTTCTAATGTACCTGTATAGAAAAGAAGCATTAGAATTTATATATTCTATGCTTTTCTTTAATAAAAGCTTTACAAAGGACACATCGGTAGTTATAACAGCTGGTTATGATACAGTACCTTTTGTTTTGGAAACATTATGTTGAGGCTTTAATGTACTTGAAATAAAAAAGGTGCCTGGTAATAGTGAGGCACAGGAAAGTGGTACAGCCTCTAAGAGACCTTGTTTAGGGTAATCCAAGCAGATCTTGGGAAGGACTGTTTTGCCTTTCCACACTTTGCTGGTTCTTCCCTTGGTATGTTTCTGTCCCATTCCCCCTCCCTCACACCTTCACTGACAATTGCCTCACACCAATTTGATTCAAAGAACTGAATGGGTAGAAAACACTTTGCAGTCTTGGCAATTATACTTTCATGGCTAAGTGAGAGCCAGAGCAAGGCAGGAACATCTAGCAGAAGGAGGGACAAAGCACGAAGGGTTTACTTACAGGTATTTGGGACAATTTGCCTGACTTTTGGACCACGTGGCTGTGGCCCATTAGACATTGTGCTACTGGTCAGGTTTGGGACAGCCAGACATCCTGCTACAAGGTTTCCCAGGAGACTCCATGATCTCTTTGCCATCCACTGAGGTTTGATGTCTGTACACTCTTTAACCAACAAACTCAGGTAATTGCTCAGGAAAGATGACAATGGTACCTGGCACCAGTTCAATTAATTCATGTCAAGTCCCACAAGCTGCTGACTCGAGAGATATCTGGGAAAGATTGTTACCAAGAAGGGCCTACAGGAACACTACCTTCAGCAGCTTGTATTCTTTCAGCATGACAACTATGACTGTACTAGATAACTAAATAGGATCATGGTGCAGACCTAAAGGATGTCACATAATTTTCCAAACTGTTAAATTTCTTGCACATTCTTGTCCCAGTTTTGTCCTGGCCAGCCGATACTCTCCTAGAGAACACCTGGTCACAGTTCAAGGTCAGCACAGGCTGCACACTAGCTACACATTGGCATTCTCAGTGTGTGATGAGGATAAGCCTGATGTACTTCGGAGGGTTAGCTGCACCATGCCAGTTGTTCTCATAACTACGGAAGGGAATGTGGCCAGTTTTAATCATGGGTGCAGCCCCTCCTTTCTTGGGGGAAGAAATCAACACGCCCATGAAGATACCTTGGCTGGCACAGATGAAATGAGCTCACTGCTCCTGGGAAGCGCCAGAGCTATTGCCACTGTGCAGGCTGATGTCTCTGCTGGTGTCCACTGCTGTTGGCTCTGCAGTGGAAAAGGGGTTACAGCACACAGCCCTCCTCCACCTCTGTGATGAATGATATGCCTTGCTAATAGCACTTTCTCCTGCCATAATTTTAAATAGCTTTTCTTTTTTCCCTTCCTCTCTATGTTTAATATAAAATCAAATATTTTTCATGGTGATGATTGACACATGACTACACAGGTTAGATATCTCTGTATGAGAAATGTACAACCTTTTCCAGTTGCTTAATACTATGACAAGACAGCACAAACCCTGTTCTGTCTATAAGTCTATTCATGCCACTAAAATTATTACAATTCATCTTGGGAGGCTGCTTAAATGTAAGTACTGAAAAAATTATTATTATTTTATAGATGAATTTTAATTTTTTAAAGAGAATACTTTATAGTACTTTTTCATGTCCTTCCAATTTGTGTATGTTTTTTGGGCAGAGTTGATTGAAAAAAGAAAACCCTGGTTTTGGATATTCTTGTAAAAGAATTTCCTTTGGATGTTTCTTGTAGAAAATTGCTAGATTTGAAGTTTTCCCCAGCTCTAATGTATACTTGTTACAATTTTCACTTGGAATTCAATATACCTTGCTCCATGCTATTCTCCATTGCTTTGGTACAAAATTCCTTTAGAGGAAAAAGCATTATTTTTAATTGGTTAATTTATCAGTGCTAGTGGAAGAAAATTTAACAAAGGACCTTGTGGACTCACGTCTCAATATTATATACTTTCCTTACCTTTGATTCTGCAGTATCAAGTGAAAAAGTCTACACGGCATGTATAAAACTGTGCAAGTCTATTATGTGTTAAGCAGAAAGAGGACAAAGAAGCTGTTCTTGTTCTATAGGAGTACAGCCCAGACTTTGTCACCTGTTCTATGTCTGAATATGCAAATGCATTTTGCTATCTGAGAAATCCTTTTTTCTTTTTATTAGTATTATTTATGAAGTGAAGTAATGTAGACTGGTTAAGATCACCAGAATGATCTAAAGGTGTTCATGGCTGAGTCCCACACTGTGTTGTGCAGTCAATTATTTGTGGCTTCCTATAAAAATTATATCCAGTCATTAGATCCTCTGACTAAGGTATTTGGGATGGGCCTTAAAAATCTCTTGTTACATTAACAACACAAATAGTAATTTATTTTTCTGGCAGATTTAGTTGAAAATTGCCCACATCAGAATTCTAGGAGTCATCTCAGAATTCTAGCAGCAAGTATACATTAGAACTGGAAAAAAATTCAAGTCCATTTTTTATTTTTTTTTTAACCAGAAACACCAGAAGAACATTCTTCAGAAAAATATCCAAACCCAGTGTTTCCTTTTTTCAATCAACTTTGCCCAGCAAATATATAAAATTTTGAAGGACATGCAAAACTAGTCTACGGTATTTTTTCAAAAAATTAAAATTTATCTATAAGCAGTCATGCTTCTCAGTACTTATATTTAGGTGGCCTCCCACGACCTAGTCCAACTCTTGTAGGGCATCAGAACCTGATGCTCAAAAATTTCCTCCTGAAATTCTGAGGGCTGGAATGGAAGACCATATCCCTTTCCCTATCCTTCTTTTGATGCTGGTTGTGTGTGAATGGGCCTTAGCATCCTGGTTCTTTGGATCCTTTTCTGCTTCCCCCATGTCTAACAGGGTTTTTTAATTCATATGTGTGGACCAGAAAGCAGGCTTAAATTTTGACACACACTCTTGTATGTCCATGGACTATGTAGGCACCTTCTCTTTTTCCCCCTTCTTTCTGGGCTGCCATAAATTTAAGCAACATGTAGCCACAGCAATAAGGTTCACAATGAAAGGCTGACATGAGAGGTTTCTGGACAGAATGCAGGTGTGTAAGCACTTGATTGTTCTTCTGGATGTGGAAGGGTAGTGGTTGCTGCTTTGTGGTAGATGACGGGGAAGGGAACTGCACATAGACATTCAGGTAAGGAATCAACCAGTTCAGTGGTTGATTCAGCTGATTTAGGATTCCAGTTACAGGATGAGGCAGAAACATTGGGTTGAATTTTTTTTATTTCCTGTTGCATTGATAAAGCCACAGATACCTTGTTTTAGAGAAAGGTGCTGTAATTATGTACTAGGGACTGATGTGAAGGAAAAGGGGGCATGCTTTGGAACATTCTGGGGTGATTCTGGCTGTGAAATTCTCACACATTACAGCAAGTTTTCCTTTTCCTTTTGTCCTTGGTGACAAATCCATGAAAAAGAACCACAAGGGATTCTTTTTTATTCCCTGTAACAAAATAATGTATCCCTAAGAATCTGATATCTTCAAGAAGGTTTAATACTATTAACTTTATTGCTTTAAACATTTCAAAAAAAGCTTCTGGTTCCAGTATATGTCCCTTTTACAAATAACAAGAAATGGACTGTATGATATACAGGCACTTTGGTCCTCCCTCTGCCCCCATTTGGGGACCCACCAAACAAGAATTTATTCTCTGATTCTTTCAGTTTCCACTTCTGTGGAACATGGATATCTATTCTAGCAAGCATTAGCAAATATTTTTCTCTGCAAGGTATAAGTCAGTTCTTTTACTTTCTTTCTATTGACATATGTTTTTTTCTTTTTCTTTTTCTTTTTTTTTTTTTTCCTAGTAGTGGAAGCTTTATTTTTCTTGGAAAAGTGCCTCAAATAAATGTGAATATTATGTCTTCTTTGATATTTTCCAGTCCTTCTAATAACAGCTGTGAATGGTATTCAGTTGCTGCCATCGTAATGGCCATCAACAGAGCTGTTAAGTAAATTAGACTTAACCTGAAGTTATGAAAACTTTGGATTCAACAAAAATATGACCCTCTCTTTTAGAGGTTTGTTTTTCAGTTAGAGATGGCTGATTAAAGAACAGCATCAGAAAAGAATGCTTTATGTAAATGAAGGCTGGATGATATTGAATAACTGTGCCTTGCTATTGTTCTTGTTACTTAAGGAATAGAATACAGCCTTTTCCTGTTTGCATTGCCACAATAACAGACACAACAGAAGCAGATTAGCAATCATGTATAATAGGACTGCTTTTCTATTACAGAGTTTTGGGGTTGCAGGTGACCAAGTGTTTGATTTTGATTTTACTTTTTACAATTTATAGATGTAAATAAGAAAAGTGCTGTTCTGCTAATGCTTAGTTCTTGCAGAGGCAGTGTTGTGATTTTTAAAAAAGTGCTTCCGTGTAATATATAAGAAGGCAATAAAGACTAACATCTCTCCTCTGTGAAAGATAATAATGTTTACAGTATAATTTAAATTTTAGCACAATTTTAAAAAGGGAAAACAGGACTTTCAAAATGACTTGGCATTACCCCACACTCACTGAAACCAGTAAGGTTTTTAATGATGACATCAATCAAATAAACCTCAAGTGAAGTGAAAGCTTAGTGCTTTAGATATTTCATAACTTTCCTGTTTGTAACAGATGTATTAATTAAATGTATGGATACTTCCTCTACCTCTCCCATGTCCTTTCAAAAAGATTGAGAGGATCAGAAAATAAAATTTAACTTATAAACTAATTTGTATGCAAATAAATTAAATTAAGACCAACAGCTAAAAAAAAGGAAAAACCAGGCAAGAGTGACAAGGTACATCAGCAGGACGAATTCTCTCAGTCCTTCTACAAGTAGTGGTTGTGCTGTGAGATTGTTCTTCCTTCCACAGAAGCCCAGTCAATGTTTACCGATTATTTCACAAGGAATGGGGAACATTTGCACATAGATAGGAATTACGTCTACCATGAATTCAGTCACAAAACTTGAACGTGAAACATCTTGTTAGATGACTATGTATCTCCACAGGCAGGGCTCTTCTCTTTGGTCAAGTCTGCCCTGTAGCATCTCAGAGCAGGATTAGAACCCTGCGTACACTATTCCTTGGTTTTTAGGAGAGAGAAAAACACAGCTGACAGGCTAAAGGAAAGCAGTGGTGATTGCCAACATATTTTCCTGTCTTGGTTACAGAGATGACAGAAATGGAGTGTGTGTAAGTGTATAGAGCTTTTTAGGATATTTCTGAGTTGTTTTTAGTCAAATAAGCTAAAATTCTGCCTGCTTTCAATAAGAATAGAAACTGTCCTGCTGGAAACCAGATTCTGCATTTGATTTCCTTTATTGTTTCATCTGCTAGCCTTAATTTCTATGTGATTTCATGTGACAGGACTGGCTCTAAGGAGAAAAGAATGCTAGCATATAACAAGGAGAATGAAAACACAAAGGCAGTCTCCCTTTATAAAAAGAAAAAGGAGATGTCTGGACTTGTAGAAATTCTGCGTTTTCTTCATTTATGATGTGAAGCCTGTAACCTTTTCTCATCAGGAGGATAATTCTTGAGAAACTTCATCTAAGTGAAGTGCGATTTATCAAAAAAGGTATATATTTTAGAAGTGGACTGCCCTCTAAACCAGCTCCTTGGGGATTCCAGAGTAGTGTCATTTCACAGGGCACCTCCATACCTTCTTTGTTCCTCTTAAAGCTCTCACTGATCTTGAGTAAGTCAGTTTTTCCCCAGACTCCTGGAAAAACTATTCCCTGCCGTTCCACTCTCTTGTGTAGTCTCCAACAATGTCTTAATTTGTAAAACTGCTGATGTTACAATGCATATACCTCTAGCACATGTTAACTATTCTTACTGACTACTTTCCCTGCAGCCCAGGTGCTGGTAGCTTATAACATTTATTTACAGGGGGATTTCCATTTTTTTTTCTTTTTTTTTTTAAATTGTTTTAACTGATTCCTTCTGACTGATCACCACTTTTTAGCAGTAGAACAGTGTGACCATATACACATTTTTTTTTCTTAATCATAATTGTTGTCTTCTCTTCCTTTTTTTCTGGAGCAGTTTTAATTCAGCTGACTTTGCTTTTCCCCCATTTGTTACTGATAGACTGCTTTCAGTGTGCTGACTGTAAAAATTCTTTTGGAAAGCTGCCCGATTTCTCTCTAGAGCCTGGTGTAAAGTCTTCAAAGTGAGATTAAGAGCTCTTTTTTCATTTATTTATTTATAAACAGTGTCTTCAAGGAGGGGAGATGGGTCTTTTATTACATAGACCCTGAAATTCTAGTTCAAATCTTCTAAAGATGCAGGCTCATTGCATCATTTATTCAATAGAAACAGAATTTTCCAATTAGTGCTAGAGGAATCATCTGCTAGAGAGTGCACGAATCAGCAAAGCTTGAGTCTGTTAGTGTTTATCATTGCTCGTCTTATTGACTGATTACTGATTTTATATTTCATGAAGAAATGCACAATAATCTGGAAAGCTGAGGATTATTTGTCATCACAAGGGTTGAAAGTGCTGTGGAAAACTACTCTTGAGCAAGTGTAGGAAATACTCCTGATTGCTGTCTATCATTCATCTACAATCAAACTCAGCAAATACATCTCCTGAACGTCTTCACGTGTTTGATCTGAAACTCATTATAGTTAACGAAAGCTTTTCCTGATAGCTGCAAAAAGGACTGAGATTTGAAGTTATGTTAGTTTGAGGTAGAATGCAGTCTTATTTTTGGTTCAGATCTTCAAAATGCAGCTGATGAGGATTTGCAAGGCCATTTGTAGTTGTCAGGTGTTTAGCTTTTTCTTTTGTCTTAGAATTGTTGATCAATGTGACAAAGTAACGCCCTGATGTCTCTCAGGCAGGGAAGAAATATTCTTTAGGGACAATGCCTCGGGGATGTCCCCTGTATTTTGGGGCATAACTTGTCAGGATTCAATTTGTGTTGCTGATAGTTCAGCAACTTCATTAGGGTATCTGAACATGATCAGCAGAGTCAGAAAAAAAATGTTGATCCCCTCACTCCTAGTTATATCCCAATTAAAAGGTCAAGGCTTGTGTGATGTTTATTAACTTCTTCCTTTTTATTTTTGTAGACTCCAAAGTACATGATATTACAAATACTGTCTGGTTTAAAAGATTAAACCAAATAATTTTAGCTTTAAGTTATTGATATTTTTCTCATTTTTGTCTCCACTAGAATGAAAGGACTGTATGATATGGGAATAGATTGCCATAATGGAGAGGTTTACATATTTTAAAGCAGCCCTGTAAATGTTTTTGAATCACTGGCAAAAATGAAATACACAGATAACACACAGGCTTAATATAGTGGCTGTAGAAATCAGCAGGCTTAGTGGCATCACACGTTTGACCAGAGAGCAAGCTCTGCCTAAGGAAACCTGAAAACCAAATAAGCAAAAAGTTTGGAAGTGCTTCTGAGAATTGCAAGAAGAAACAGGCAGCATATTAAAAGTGAAGCTAGAAGCAGTGCAGGCTTACTGATTTTATTTGTAAAGGTAAGGTGCTAAATAAGTAACTACTGAGGGTGGATAGTGAGGTTCGTTTTGGAGTCTCAAATCAGGCTTGTTAGTGAACTGTTTTCTGGTTTTATTATTTTTATAGAAAAGGAGATGATTTCTTGAAAGTTAAAAGAACCCCAACCAACTGTCATATCCAAATGTTATATCAACAGAAAAACATTTAAAAGGTCAAAATATCACATTTCCTTTAGAGAGTTTTGCAAGGTGTCTGGCTTCCCAATTTTTTGCCATTCAAAATATGAGCAAGGTGGGGCAAATGTAAAAAAACAAACTTAAAGGAATAATTTTGAAGCAGGTAAAAGGAAAATTCTTCTTGGGCTCTAAACCCCATTTTTTACTCATAAACATACATGTGATGTAGAGTTTTCAGACTAAGTTTGACTGAAAAGTTTTCAGTGCCTTGAAGATTCTGAGAAGTGAAAAAAAAAAAAAGAAAGGTTTTCAGTCCTACTTAAAACAACACTATGTGGGCCATTTGTGTATTAGTATATATTACCTTAATACTAGCTGATAAAATGAAACTGTTCCATTCATTATATTTATACGGTGATATTTATCAAAAAAGGTGATAAAGATAAGGTAATAAAACTTGAATAGAAGTACATGTCTTACACTAAGTGTTATTAAGTCCCCAAGAAGCAATGCTGTCGTTATTTATTGTAATGACTGAGAGAGAATGAAAGATTTTACAATTATTTTTACCATCACACTTAATTGAAATAAGAATGTGTAAATTTTCTGTAAGAGTAAAGCAGATGGTGGTACTATAATATAGTTGCAATTTAGTCTGTGTTAATTCCTCTTTATAAGCCTGAATCTCCACCTCATTACCTAACATTAATGAATTCATGCCATAGAAGGTTCAACTAAGGGAAACAATAAAGAAATAAATGCACAAACTAAAAGAGCAATGAAATTATTATTTGAAGAAAAAGCTTACATGATTCACCATGTCAGTAAAGGTACAGGAATAATTGGTTATATGGATCACTGCTCCTGCTGTGATGTATCAGAAGTCGCTGGATCAGTCTCATACGCACACATCCCTGGAGGGAGCGTGACTAGGAGAACAATTGCTTTCCTGCAAAAAAACCCAAAAAACTCTTGAGAACATTTGTCTCAATCCACTGGCAGTTTCATAAGTAATGTCATGTCTTCAAAACACATGGATTAAAATCTTTCATTTTAGACTACATTCAGCTATTCTGTTACTGCATCAAATCTATGCAATTCTGCTAATTTTAGCAATTCAGGCCATAGTTATGGTGGACACTAAACCCTAAAAATGTAATGAGGGTGAGAAACACTGTAAGTGGGTGGGACTGATCTCAGAAATGGCTCTCCTTTCAATTTTACTGATCCTAGTCATCTTCTGATTCAAGTATCAGCCTACTTACTGAAGTTAGAAGGATAAATCCAGACTTGGGCTTCTTAACTTAGATGCTATATACCAAGGCTATAAATATGAAACGACATTTCGTGCCCACTGGAATGTGCCTGGGTTTGCATGTGGAATATGATGCTTTAGCTCCTAAAGAAAACTGGAGCTGAGAATGAGCCTTCAAGTGTCTTTCATCATTGAAGCACACACCTTACAGGGCACACTCAGAGCCACTGGGCTGACAGAGGCCTCTTTGGTCTTCTAAGATTACAAGATTTGCATTGAGAATGCTTGACTGTAATTTGCTCTTACAAATCTCAGGTCTTTTAGAAACTGGAGTTGAAAAGCTGGTTCCACGTGCCTGCAAATAGGAAAAGAAATAGCTCAGAACAAGCAGAAGGGGTAGTTTTTACCAAGTCAGGGCAAGGTGCTCACTCCATTTCACAAGTCTCCCATGAACTGGAGGAAACAGTTTTTGCTTATAAGTAATGTGAGAAAGGAGACTGAGTGCTTTGTTACAATAGCTATTTAGTCAAAGCAGCAGAATGCAGTCAAATCATTAATAGTCATGAATTTTTTGAAAAAAAAAAAAAATAAAAATAATGACTGACTCATTTGTAACTTATGCAGCACTTGTGTGAGTTTTTGTTAGACTTTTCTTACCAGAGGTGTAAAACCACATTAAAGTTATTAGCTGAGGCCATGATTTAGACTTCTGTTACACTCCTCTCTGCCTATGTCACAATGGGGACCCTATTCTAGTGAGTGTGCAATGTAAAAATATCAATCAGTTAAACACAATTTAGTTTCAACAGTGGATCCATAAATATCTATAGATTCAAAGGTCGTGGAAACATTGTTTAAGATGTAAATTACACATGTACTGGCCCTTTTGACATAAATTTAAAAGTAGTTCTAATAGCATCATGATGAGGGGTACAGAGAAACCTAAAAATTTTCTGAGTCTTCCTTCGTGCTTTGTTTTATTTTGTGTAAAAGGGCATAATATAAGTATTGTGTACCATCTGAGTGATAGTAAAGACCGGCAGTAAAAGCTATTGCTGTATTTAAAACCTGGCAATTAGCTCAACAAGTGATTTTGTTTTGTTTTTAACAAGCACATGATAAACAAGGAAGCAAGGGAGGAGGTTCATGAGATAGAAGATATGATCGAAAGTGAATGATCAGTCAAGGATGTCAAAATAAGAAGTAATATGTTTCTCTTTTCCTGTTGCTATTTGTATTTAGAAATAAAGGGTATTTGTCTCTCCACTCCCCTGCCAAACTAGAGCAGAACATGGAGACAGTTATGTTGCCCTATGTTTAACAGCTGCACAGAAAATCCAAGAGTTGATTTTTATGACACAGCATTCATTTTAATGTAGAAAGCATCCTTATCTCTGTAGCAGTAAAGTCACCCCTTTCCCCTCCCCATTCACTCAGGTCGGTGTCAGTTACTTCACAGGAAAGTCAGGATGCATTTTAAATTCGTTGCTGTCATACACAGATACCTGAGGTACTACAGTAATCCCATGGTCTTATAAGGTTGGCACACTAGCATGCCTTATACCAACCTGGTTGTAGAGAGGAATGACTGCCTTTTAGTCCCACAATCATAACTTTTTCTGATTTATATTCAGCTCTTGTACACACTTTCTGCAGAAGCACTACATAATTTAGTGTAGGGAAGAAAACACCCAGCTAGGTATATGGTAAAAATCTTGTTGGTATGAGTTGTTTTTTTCTCTGCCTAGAAAAAGCTAGAGAGGCAAAGGGGGTGAAATAGGAACTTGCTTATGCCCTGCCATTCATTTGATTTTTCTCATCATGAATATGTTCTTTCCTTATGACCCCTGAAAAACAGTATTACCATTAGATGGGAAGTGAACAGACCTATCTAAAAATATAACACTTTAACAAATTGTTTAGCAATGACCGCATGCAACCATCAGGAAAAAACACTGACGAGGATGACAGAATTTCAATACAGAATGTGAAAGTATTAAAATAATCTAAGGAGTGACTGAAAAAGAAAAGCCTGATTAAATTTTCTTGATAGCTTCGGAGGCAGAAAAGAAACCAGACATCTCAGTGTCTATATTTATTACTGGAACTTCTGTTCATTCTTCTTGGCTACTGTAATAGAGGGTGGGATATTATCTTCTCTTGGGAACTGAAAGAAATTGTCACTGTCCAGCCATTGAGTCTAAATTTCTGTTTTTAAGAAAGCATTCTCAACCTTTGCCCAAAACTAAAAATAAACCTGCCAAGTATTTCCCTTGCAGGGATTAGAAGCACTGAAATACCATAAAAGAGGTAGTTTTTAATCTTCTGATATTTAGGCCAAACAGTGTTAAAGGAGATCAAGGGGGGCCTAAACCTGACTCCTAGTAGAAAAATAAGTGGAAGCATTCAGATAAGCATTCACATTATGTTTTTATTTTGATTATAAAAAGGTTTTTAAGGTTTCACTCATCTTAACTTTCCATCAAACATAGTTTAACAGCCATCTCAATTTTTTTCTGCTAATACATGATATTTTTCCTTTCACTTTTTATGGTTTCGCCAAATCTTTTCCCCTAGCCAAAACTGGATGAATAGAGGATGGATGAGACAGTAAATCTTGCATTTCAGCTTTAAGAAGTTTCTATTGAAGACGATGGCAAAGAAAATAGGAAGGCCAGTTAATTATCTAAATAACTGCTAGAATATCTCCTAAAATATCTTGTTTTCTGTGGAATAAAATTTCAGTAGAAATCTAAGCCACATAAGGTAGGACTCCATTCTGTTACCTTTAGGTAAGCACACTGTGGATTACTAATTTGAGGCTGATGTTCTGCCTCTAGTGAGTATTAGATATTTACTTTAATTGTTTTTTTTACCAATCTTAAAGTAAAAACCCTTACTAGCCGCGAGTGTGAAACTATTCCTAACCTAAACTAATAACAAGCTAACACGCCTGAGCAAATTTAAATGTGCTCTTTACATGCTAAAAAGAGCTTGCAGTGACTAGCTAAGACATAGATGAGACAACACTGTAAACATCTGCATTTGATGACATTGATCTTTCTTGGTGTACCTATTTGCCATGGACCTGTTGCAAACTTCAAATCTCTCAGGACTCTGTCAGCAGCTTAAAATAGGTGTTATTTTGTTAACACTATAGTGGAAACTATAACCACATCCATGTTAGCATTTTTGTCATTTATCCAGCTAGCGGATGTGATGTTTAGTGGTATGCTCATACTGACAAAATCAGCAACTATATTCAGAGCTTCAACTTTTTTTGCATGTAGTCAGCCTAAAATGAATGGCAAAATATCGTTTTTGCTGTTAAGAGATGCATTCCTAGGAGGAATTTCCAATTCATTGAGGGGCCCCTTTTAATGGAGACAAGAGCTGAGAGGGAGATGATAATGCTTTCTCTACAATGCAGTTTGTCATGATTGTTTTGGCCCCTTAAAATATTCTGTCTAATTTTGTTTGATTCCTCTTCACTGAAGGAAAACAGAATAGAGCAAGAGATATTGTTAGGTCTGGGAAGCAGTGAGAATGAAATTCACAGGGAAGGATATCCTCCTGGAAAAGTTTTGCAGAAAAGTATTCAATTTATTAACTATTTCTTAAAGCATGTAAGACTGAAAAGACAGTGAAATAGCACTATACATCTGAGAAAAAATTAAAAAAACCCTTTCTGATTGTCTCTCCTAATGCTAAGTTAGTCTCATGTTTTTAAATGTTGCTATAATTTAATTATGGTATGATTGAATTTATGGGGTGGCAGGGTTTTAAATTTTTAAAATGTAGAAATGCACAAAATCCTGAATAAAGTGGATAGAGTCAGCTTTGATCTTCTCAGCTGCTATTTGGATTACCATAAGATGATGCTAAATGTGCTGGGACTATTCTCTAACACAAAGGACAGTTGCACAGAGCTTTTTGTACGAAGACACTCTTTTACTCTACAAAACAAATGGCTGCATAAAACCTGCCTGTTGGATGTGATCTCCAATGCTGTAATTGTTCCTTTAGCTGTGTGCACAGTCCTTGCTGTCTTGAGCCAACACTGTGTCAGAGAACATGTTTGAATGGTACAGCCATTTAGGTGCCAGTATCTTTCATGGAGCTCATTACTTTTTACCACTTATTATTTTTCAAATATATATTACTATCATGAAAAGGATTTGTCATGATGGGATGTTTCCGGACTTGAAGATCTTGAAGACAGCAACCATGATAATTCTTTCATTACAGTTAAGGAAAGTTATGTGCCTAAATGGACAGTATACATGGGATCTTCCTTATAGTCCCAAGTGCGCAGCATTTCAAGTTTGTTTTCTTCAAAACATTCGATGTGAGAAAAGCTAGGGTTACTTGAATGTGAACCCTAGGGTGTACTATGAGGTCACACAGTAGTGTGACACACAAGAAAGTTAGATAAACAAAAGTGTTAAAGCAATGGCACATGCAAAATGCCATGGAAATTTTAGCAGTTCAAATAATCCGAATTTTCAGTTTCATGCATCACAAACAAACAGAACCAAATAACTTTCATGCATATGAAATAGTGATTATATTTCTCTATTGATAAGATGATGCCTTCTTGTCTTTTCTCCTACAACATCTCTGTGTTTTCCCAGGAAGACTGAATGATTCTTTATCTGTATAGCTTCTGAGTTCTAGATAATGTTATAAGAGTATTTATTTGTTTTGGTAATGTCTTATGTCAAATAAAGAGTTCAGTATTTAATAGTTTGTGTATAAATTCCTTCTGCTTTAAGGACAATATATTGGGGTGCTGGCCATATGGTTTATTTAGGTGAAAACACTTTACAATAGTGGTTTAAATACAGCTTGTGAAAATCAGAGGTTGCTTTGAGTATCTCACATTTGAGTACGGGAAAAAATATAGAGGTAGAAGAACAGGACATAGATATTTGCATATAAACTGTAGAGACTCATTAAGACACAGGGAAAATGGAAGAGGTGATGAACTGTGGTAGGTTGACCTTGGCTGGATGCCTGGTTCCCACAAAGCCACTTCTATAACTCAGCTTCCCAGCTGGACAGGGAAGAGACAATATGATGGAAAAGGACCTGTAGGTTGAGATAAGGCAGTTTACTAAAGCAAAAGTGAAAGTTTGCACGTGCACAAGCAAAGAGGAAAATAACCAGGTTTGTTCTCTACTTCCCATTAACAAGAGGTGTTTGTCTTTTTCCTGGGAAGCAGGGTGTCAGCACACATAATGGTTGCCGAGAAGGCAAACATTGTAAATAACAAATGGCTTCTCCCTTCCTCCACCTTTCCTTAGCTTTTATATCTGAGGAGACATCACATGGTATGGAATATCGCTTGCCTAGTTCAGGTCATCTGCCCTACTTGTGTCCCCTCCCAGGATCTTCTTGCCCCTGCCTTCCACCCCTTGATGGTGGGGGAGTAAAGGGAGTGCTGAGAGACAATGCTGGTGCTGTGCCAGCACTGCTCAGCAGGAGCCAAAACACTGGTGTGTTATCAACACCTTTCTAACTACCAGTGCAAAGCACAGTACTGTGCGGGCTGCTATGGGAAAATAAACTCCCATCTCAGCCAGATACAATATGTGAACAAACAGGTTGCATACTAAAAAAACAGGTAAGAAGAGAGGAAGGTGAATTGCTAAAATGACCATCCAAACCCAAAATGGATGATCTCAAATGGAAGTTGTTCAAAGCACAAGACCTGATTTAGAGGAAAAAATCACTGACTACCTTGGAGAATGTGGAAAAGTGCTATGAAAGGAGAAGGGTGAGAAATCAAAGTCAAGGATAGTACAGATATGCACAATTTTTTATGCTACTAAATAGAGACTGACAGAGCTTGAGATTTCTCTATGTGCATCACCTGTCAAATGTGCATGAAAATGCTAAACAACAGACAGGACAATTAATTCCCTCACTGGGGTTTGAGAGATTATGGATGAACTTCTTGGGGATATGGGAATAACACTATATTCAGCACCTACACACACCAAAGCACAAGCTCCTGCTTAAAATCTTCCCTTCCCCAAGAAATTAAGGGCAGGTGTGAATCTGCATTTGACTCCCTTTACAACGGTATCTATCAGGGAGAGGTCAATGACGTGTAACTACCTGCTGGCCACTTATTCCTCCATCCAACGAGGCTGAGCTTTTCCTATAAACTCACAGCTCGGAGGGGTACAGTTGATTGGCTTTCCTTCTGTTCAGTTCCTCTCCTTTGATTTACAGCAGTCTCCCATACTCTTTTCATAGGTCCTTTTCTAACTTCACTGATAAGGGATTTCTCTGTGTCCAATTAGCAAGGCTAGTGTATCAGGCTGGAACTAGATAATTAAAAGAATGAAAAGACACAGAGTGACCTTGGTTCACAAACCTCCATGGGCAATTTATAAAACTTTAAAGATTTCAAGAAAATGTATTAATGTTATTATTTTATATCTTGTTCATCAGAAACAAGGCAACTGCTCTTATATAACTTCCAGGTCTGTCTAAAATCAAGAAAAAAGTAAATTTTTTTGATTTCTTTTTTTCTTACTTTTCTTTTTTAATTGTGCATTTGCTAATTACACATTTCTAGAACACAAATGCACTTTTCAAGTTGCCAAATGATGGGTTGACTTTACTGTATTTTACTTAAAAGCATATTTGTTTTGAAGGGAGAGTATGAGTGGCATCATTCTTATGGTAAATGCAGAGGAGTAGAAACCACACAAGGCAGGAAACCCCATGCTTCATTTTGTCTTGCCTGCTCTCACATATTTTGTTTAGAAAGAGCAAGGAAGAGATATAGTAGCTGGGTAAAGCCTATATAAAGGCTCTTCCATTTATGCAATTTAAATAATGGCATATATGTGCTTTTAGCAAAGAACAAGGGTCTGATTATACATGGTGCCAAAAAGTAAAGGGGGAGGTGTAACTTATAGGCTGGAAATTCATCTTGTTTAACTGTAGCCACCTAAACAAGAGAGATGTGGCTCTGTTATTTCAGTTTCAGTAATAGCTGCAAGAGGGAGATGACAGAGCTATCCAGAGCTGTGTTACCCAGGGGGTCACAGCGAAAAAAGATGCTGTGGAAAGACTCTCTAGAGGTGCCCTTCTCTCTGTCTGGCTGTTTGCCCCTCTTTTGATTATAACTGTAGCACAGATGGTTATCTTAGACTAGATGCTTAATTTTTATTTAGGTGTCTAAAGTTAGGAATGATAAAATCCACTAGAAAACTAGGCTGGTGTACCAGTGTGTTAATGCACAAGTTTAGAGAGATATTTTGATTAATAGAGTGTTGGTAAATTGTCTTATAGCCAAGGGTTTGAGCTTTTGTGACTAACTTAAAAGAAGCAAGCACATAGATAATAAGAGTAAACTCTTGTTATCAGAAGTGTAGGTCAACAGATGTCAAAGAAGGAAGGAAAATACTTCTTACTGTAGATGCATCCTTGGCTTTTAGATGCCTTGAGTTTTCACTGATATTGGATTATTTAGTATCTGCTTGTGTGTCAGTTTGATTCCAAGTAACGTGCTATATTTGCTGGGGCAATTTATTTTCTTTCCTTTGTGTATGTGTCTCTTGTGTGGAGGTGAATTTTCATGTTTGTGTGTATGTGTTCACAGGATGAAGTCTGCTCAAAAAAATTAAATCTAGCTATATGGCCTGAGAAGTGTCTTTTCTCAAACAAACAACTGAAAGAAAGACCTCTGTCTGGGTCTTTACTCATTTACAAGGTTCATTATATAAAGGTGTTTCCATCTCAGCTGCAGAGGAATGGAAGATAAAACACTCAACTCACAAAATTAAATATTTTTATTCTCCTAATTATCTACAAAAGATGTTGAAAATAGGTAGGGTGCAGAATGTAATTCCAAAAATCAGCTTTAAAATATTCCTGGCTCTATTTCAATGTCCCCATGTGTGTATATATATTTAGAGGCTGAGGCCAAAAGATCTTTCAAATAGCTTTTCTCAAAATATTTCAACAGACAACTGTCTCATCATTAAAATGGCAAGTTTCACTGCCCAGAAATAAGGACCATTTTCAGTTCTGTCTCATCTCTGGGCTTTTGTTTTCTTCATGTCTGATGCCCTTTTTCACATTTGTTTACTTCTAAGACATATTGCAAAGCTTGGACAGCAGTATTTTGTTATGGTGTGCATAGCATGCATTTCAGATTTTTAGTACCAAGGAAGTATTACTCTACTACTAGATGAAAGTAACACCTGATTTCTTACAGACAATGAAGAATCAACATTTTACTGGTAACCACTGTTTAAGGCTCCACTTAAAACATAATGACAGACATAAAAGTGTGCCCTTAAAAATATTGCTGCTCCTTAATCTTCCTTACAGATTTCACATATTCTTCCCTCTAGGCTTTCTTCTACTGTTACCTTTTTCTGTGCAGTTTTTTCTGGTTTTGAAATAAACCTTCCATTTTACAATCTGTCTATTATTGGCACTAAATTATTAAACCCCTTTCACATTAAGTCATTTCGGTGTCTTGAGAATTTATTAGCTAGGAATTAACTCTTTGTTCACACATTTGCTATCTATGCTGTAGTCCCCAGAGACTTTCTTCATAGATCTTGTTATTCCATAATGCTAATTGGTACCAGTGGAGGATACCTAAATGCCAAGCTATTTTTAGTTGATCTACAGCTATTTCACTAATAAACGTGTACCAAGAGCAGAATAAAGTGAGAGCTCCAGCAGAAATATATGTATTTGGATTTCTCACAAGTGCTTCTGTTGAATTGGCAAAAGGGTACACTTACTCATAAAATGCATGAACAAATTTCATCTGGCCAATCAACATCTGTTATGGAGATAAATGTGAGCCAAAATTTCTTGTTCTAACACTCAGCATTTGGCCCAGAAAGGATGATTATTTAAACTCTTCATATGGCTAGGTCCCAAATACAGTCTCAGAGCCAGCTAACCCAGCTACCAGAAAGGCAGGCCATATTCCATATCCTGCTGACAGAATACTTGTTAAAAACTTGGTTTACTTTTAGTTCTGTCTTTCAGTTTTTTGGCATTTTTAAATCTGAATTCTCATTTCCAGTATAGTAGCACTTTGAAGAGTCAATAAATTGAATTGTGGCTATTACAAATTCTATTTAACTGAATATGCACGTAGTCAGATTCTTTGCTGACATTTGGGTATAGCTCTTTGTAGAAGCTATGCCTATGAAAAGTCTGATAATAAAAAGTTCTGACAAAAAGTAGGGTTGAATTAATAAAAAAAATTCAGGGGAGATATCGATTTCAACAATCATGTTAAAAGTATTAACATTTCAGAAGAAAAACTCAAAGCTAATAAAATGTCTTTTTGAATGCTCTTCCTTTTTTAACAATTTTAAAGCTTTCCACTTTCATGGCAAAGGCATTTTCTAGGGATACAGATTCAACATTCTGAGCTGTTCCCCTGTAAACTTTTTCATTTCCTGAGCATCTCATATTGGAAAAACAGGTTGGACGCTGAGTTACTTTTTCATGAACAAATAAAGAAAGAAAATTATTTTCTTTGGGAGACACCACACTGCCTGCAGTACTCTGTCCTAAAAACAGCATTAAATTATCTTTGAAGGTTATCAGTAACATTCTGCTGAATATCAAAGGGTGTCACTGTTGAGCAGTAAAAGACTTCCCTTTTGCTGAGTAAATTGCCCTTGTGAGGTTTAATTTTAGCTTTTTTCTAGCAGCTGTGGAAAATAGTCTCCAACTCAAAGGCTATTAAGGCTGAAACTACTTCACTTACTGCAGAAAACACCCATAGAACACGATAAGCAAATCTTTTTACAGCAGTCAAGGGGTAAAAAACATCTTGAGGTCTTGTTCTATTCTAACTTCAACATGGAGATATTCTAATTGAGCCAAACAAATGCATATATCTCATCTTCTAAGAACTCTGAAATTGTCTGTTTTAGGAAAAGAATGGTTTGAAGGAGTATGCAAAGGAAATGGACATTGTAATCCAACTTCAGAGATGCTAGAAGCCCTGGCCAGGCTATGGCTTAGATCCTGGACATCATGCCATTTTGGTGTAACACTGCCTTTACAGACAGATTTTCCTTCTATCTCTGGGACCTTAGTGAACACTACACAGGCATCATACATTTTGAGACGTCACTTCTCATTTTTAAGGACAAGGGAACTTCTCCCATAATCATCATTCTGGCAACCCTTAGGTCCTACAAGATCTGTTTTTCACTCATGTTATCATCTCAAATTTTCTACACAGAAGCAGATGATGGGGGAAAATAGAATTTGACTCATCAAGTGTATTCTTTCCTCATTCCCTGACCTGAAAAAAGAGAAATATCTGCCCTTAGCTTTGACATAGGAAAAAATCACCAGAAAGAGGAGCCCTGGGATCTCAGGGCTGAAACCATTTTCAAATGCAGATGGAATAGTCAGTGCCACAGTCCTCAACCAGCCTGAATGGATGTTTCTTTGACTACTGACATCTTGCTGCAAATTCCAATGTAGTTGCTGAACTCTTGCTTGTACTTCTTTTTGTTTACCTTAGGCTTAATGTTTTCAAAGCTTTCATGTTACAGATAGCATCTCTTTCATCTGCCATGGTGTAACTATAAAGTTTCTCATTGTTAAATTCAAATCCGTGTTCATTTTTGAAGGGTTTCATTGAAGACTCTCTTAGCTTGAGGTTATTCTATACCAAATAGCACATGTAGAAGCTTAAACAGGATAAAATCATTATTATTAATTTATTAAAATCAGCTTCTGAGTGTTCCATTCTTACTCCCTTTAGATTGACATGAAAAAAGTATGAAAAAAAGTATGTGTCAAAGTATATTGATGTAAGAAAATTTTATCTTGATGGAGTATCTTCAAAGGGAAGGAAATCTTCCTCCTGGGAAAAAAAAGTAAAAGCTTTTTGCTTTTAATATACTTATGAGGAAGGACAGAGGTCAAAAGTTTTTCTGTATTTGTATACAGTTATGGAGCCACAAGTCTATCACTAAAATTGAAGCTTAGAAGAGAAAGTCTGTGATGAAAGTACAGTTTGCTTTCAAATGTTTGTCCTCTTTTTGACATGGTACTTTGTGTCCAAGTGAAGAGCGAAATAAGCCTTGAAATACTCAAAAAATTTTCAGCCACAGATAAAGGCAAATATATCTCCCTGTGAGGAGAAGTCCTATTGATTTAGTAAGGTCTGTGCAAACTGTAAGACAAATACACTCAGAGCTAAAAGGTAACTGTGTGAGAGCATTTGACCCCTTCATGGCATTGTGACTGCCAGTATGTCAGGGGATTTCATGGCACACTGATCCTGGAACGTGGAAAAACACTGGCAGAGGAAGCAGGGGGCAAAACAGCTTCATGGCATTGTTACCTCATTTTATCAAGGGGGGATCAAGTCAGGCTATTTCCATAAAATGTTTCAATTCTGGTTTAGTTCTAGTGAGTTTCAGCCTTTAGACTTTTTGTACTAATAAAAAGCAAATGGCCGGGGATTTTCAGGATGTTTTTCTCTCATCTACCCACTTATTAAAAATGTCTCTCTGTTGTCTCTGATGAGAGATGCCTTATGAACTCAACCCCAGGAGTGTGAAGGGTTTCCCCAGACACCTCTACTACCAGTTTTGTGTTAGAACTTTACAGTGAGTTAATTGGATGGCCCTTGAGTGAGCTCCACTGTCTGTGGGAATTTGGTTCCTCGGTCCTCTTTTGGGAGATAAGGCATTCAGCTACAACTTCAACAGGAATTTCTTTCAGGTGTGTAGGTTGATGTGGCTGGCCTGCTTCTCAACACAGGCAGCCCCAGCTCTCTGTCCTACAATCCCAGAGAGGCTGATGTCTCTAAGCAACTCCTCTGAGATGTTTTCTTGGGCTGGGGCCACATGAGTTTTCCCTGCAGCAAAGGAATAGAGCTTCTTCAGAGTTTCTTTAGGTTTCCATGAGAAATGGAGACCCCTTTTAACATTGCAAAACTCAAAAACTTCAGTAAAGACAGACAAAGTTTTGAATACAAAACCACTAATTAGATCCCAGGAACATTTTCTGTCCCATTATATATATATCTCTGCTTAGCCCTGAGTTTTCATGTGATCCAGGACTCTGAGAAACTTAGAGTGGCGCATCATGGAAGAGGTTGCCTACCTTTGTCCATTTTTATCAATGGACTAGCATTAATGCACTGATTCTGCTTCTCCCAATGGAGTATGCATTAATAATAAATCAAGCATCATTAACATATGTTCAGGGATGTTTGTGAGTATTTAAGTTTCATTTTGCATGAAGCAAGAGCTCATCTGAAATCACTGCTGTAAAGGAGGCTGCTGTACCATGGAGTCAATCAAAGGGGAGACTCTGAAAAATAAGAAATCATGTAAGTGCATATTAAATATAGATTTCCTGAACACAGATCATGTTGAAATGATCTCAGTTAAAGTCAGACTAAACTGGTGGGTATGATTTTAAATATTTAATTTTAGAAACCCATTTCTGAAAAATCTTTTCTTGGGGTCTTCTTAATATTATGACAAAAAAGGCCTTAGGAGATCCTGAATGTGAAAACAGGTTAAGCAATAAGTAGAATTAAAACATTTGGCTGCATTCCAGTGTGTGGATTGAAGTCTGTATTTCACAGTGTTTTGGTCTCCATGTCCTCCAGGGGAAGTTGGAAACTGGAGAGTATGGAAGGAAAAAAACACAAAAGTGGTCTGCAAGGAAAAGCCTGAAGACTTCAGTCAGTTCGACTTACTAAAAAAGTGAGAGGCAACTTGCTTGCATTGTTTACTGATGACTTAGAAATATATGAAATAAAAAACAACCAAAAAAAAAAAAATAAAAAAAAAAAAAGACCAAAACCTGAGATCAAGAGGGTGTACTATATATAGCCAAATATGCAAGGAAAAAGAAACCAAGAATATTCCTAACATTGATATTGAATGATGCAACTTGCTGCTGAAGGAAATATTAGGTTCTCCATGGCCTTGCCTCAAGGATGAGTGTCTTTCCAGAAAGTGTGTTTCAGTCAAGCACAACTCAGTAAGAGCAAAAGCAAGGGTAGCTGGTTTAAATTTAGTGACCTATGATCTACAAGATAACCAGCTGGTTTTTAGCTCTTATATGTAAGCAAAATAGCCATAAATGGTGAAGCATGAATTTCAGAGGTGTTCTATTTATTACAATAGGCTTTCATGTATGAAGGTTAAAAATCAGCTTTATATTCTAATAACAGGACCTTGTTTTATGATTACTGATGGTACTCTGAAAAAAAAATTGACATGGATTTTAAAAAATCCTTAGAAAAGAGAGGATCCTGCAGTTAATTAAAATTAAAATTTGATGTGAGCTAGTGCCTAAATTTACAAAGGTGTTACAGAAGGTTCCTTCTGCTACTTTCCAAAGAGCACAAACTTCTAAAAGATTTCTGAATGTAGACTAGTGGTATGGGGTCACCTACATGATTTTGAAAATCTCAGGTGTAACATTGTGCAAATATTCTCTTACAGATTATTTTAAAGTAAGACTTTTGGTGTATCCCTTTTTCTGACTCCCATGAGCCATTAGACAAGAACTTCATACCACTGAAAGTACTATATAGATGCTGCACAATTTGAAAAGCCAAGGAATTGAGCATCTCCGCCATAGTTCACAAGCAGGAAATACAGTAGTTCCTTGGGGACTCTCATTGCTCCATTTCAGGAAAGGCACGTTCACTCTGGATGTGCCACCACACAGACCCAGTGACCCAGAGATGATGAAGTTGCATTGCACTGGCACCCTTTCTTTCACTGCTGGGCAAAAGACGCCTACTTGCTCTACTTAGACATACCATGAAGGTCAGGAATCAGCATTTGCCTAATTTCTCACAAATAAATTTCACTAAGCAAAGGAACAAAGAGCAAAAAGAACTACTTCTAAAGTAGGAACATACTTTTTAATAGTTAATCTGGGATGCAGTATGGCAATATGTACTGCTGGTAGTGTCAAGATACAAGAAACTTAGATATTATGTTTATTACCAGTTGTAAAATGGGGGACATACCTTACATATCCTCAGAAATTATTCTCTCAGCAAAATAACATATGAACATCTGCCAAATGAAATAGTAAGAAATCTCTTTATCTAAGAATGAAAGAAAATTATTTCTTGAAAATATAACTGATATCTTAGCATTGATTCTGAATGGGCATAGAAAAAATATTTCTTCCTTGAGTGAAGAAACATTGGACTTAACTCTGAGAATATCTACTACAATGCCTTCATTGTGATTCCTTTTTAAAAGTTCAGTAGAAAGTTTGAGTGTGCTTTTTGCTTTTATTTTTTTCTAGTACAGTAATTTTTTTTTCTTTTATTTTTCTTCTAATTAGGAGAGAGATTCTCCTCCCTTCCATTATGTCTTTGAAAGAACTAAGAAAAGGCCTGTTTATTTCTGTTGTGCTAATCCCTTTTTCATATGGTTGTGCACAATGCCTAAAATGATGACAGTATCTGCATGTGGTCTCTGAATATATTTATTTTGACAAGCTCTCAAGAGACAAAACATGGAAATTACCATATTCTACCTTTTTATCTGTGATGACTTTCCAATTCCAACCCTCTTCAGCATCCAGCATCAGCTCTTCATTTCCAATGGTAAAACTTCAGTGGTTATATTTATTTATTTTGTAATGAACCAAGAGTTCTGTTCTTGCTTCCCTAGGGCTCATGTTTCTGGGAAGGTTATAATCACACAACTGTAGTCTGGGAGATGTCCCAAGAGCACCTTCAGTGAAGAGCTGAGAACCTCTTCCTGGCTGGTTGTATCACATTAGACACAGGACTAGGAATTAAATACAGCTTTAACTGACTGTGAGTTCCTCTGCATTTAGTTTAGTGGAAATGAAGGAGAAGAAAAAATGATTTGTTTCAAATGAGGTTCTCATAGGAAAAACAAAAAACAAAAGCCAAGCATGAAAGCAGAGGATCCTGGTTTTCTACCTTGGAGAGAGCTAAGAACCTTGAAAATTACTCTCTTTTACATGAAGGTTTATAGTAAGACAAATTCCAGCAGGCATTTCCAGCAGGCTGAGAGTGCATGCATTTACTGATATTGAGTGGTTTTGACAGAATTTATGAAATTGTAACATGTAAATTTCTCATGTACCACAATCCTCAAATGCCAGGGGGTTCTACTTGTTGAGGTGCTCCCAGAAGCCTTCAAGAAGTCGTGCAGAAAAATAGTTGGAGTAGCCTTTAAGATTTTTCCAACTTTAAAGACCAACTAAAAGTAACTGTATGTAATCTAAAAACGTCACAGGAAAACTGTCTAATTTCCAGGAGAAAAAGGTAGCATTGGCTGAACAGAAATTATGTTTTAATACTTTTCTTTAGTATCAGCTGTCAAAGACACTACTTTGTTTCAAATGAGGAATGAACAGCCACACAACTCTATCACAACACGCACACATCACTCTGTGATGAGGCTCTGAGGTGGTGAGTGGCGATTTGCACTGTAACACTAAGTACATGCACTTGACACACAATAGAAAAGGACTCTGATTTAAAGCAAAAGTGGATCTGAGAATTGTCTGTTTGGACCTAATCTACTTTCTAATTAATGTAGTCTTCTCGTTTATAGTGATTCTCTTAAAAAGCTTCTTAACATGATTAACATCGCAATTAATAGGCTTTCCATTAGTCTCGACTGTACTCCACTCCTGCTTTACAAGTCCATGCCAGTCAGCCAGTATGAGTGGGCAAATACAGGGCCATGGCGTTATCTTCCTTTGTCTTATCCTCTTTTCTTAGAATATTGTGTATCTGAGCTTTTTTGTGCATGACATAAGGTTTTTGCTTGCTTATTAAGAATATAATATTACTATCCCATAGCAAACTTTCTATCTATCCACCCTTCTGCCAGGGATTCCATCCATGTCATAGAAACAGAAAAGAACAGTATTTATGCCTAAATTTCAGCTATTTCAAACCATGGTGTCTAAGACAACGGTGTGTCCTCTACTGTGTGCCACTTTGCCATAACAGAAACCACTTGTAGCAGATAGGACAAGAGAATTTGAAATACCTTGGCATAGCCAGTTGCAGTGATAGAAGTGACTAATTTTCCCCCCTATCTAAACTTCTGTTCTCCAGGAAGAAGGATTCAATTCCTTTGGTCTGCCATCTCAGTGGAGGTAGGGAATGGAGTTCCGTATGGCAGCAAAGACAGAAGGCTTATTGATGTGTTAAAGGCCATGGAACAGCCTGAGAATGGTTATGTAGGAATTAGGGCTTCTCCCTGCAAAAGGCAATGAGATCAATAACCCAAATGAAATGCATATATGCCAGTGTAAGCAGTATGTGCAACAAACAGGAGGAGCTGGATGACACTGTACAGCAGCAGAACTAGGACACAGTTGCCATCATGGATACATGGTGGGATGACTTGCACAACTGAAATGCATCAATGGATGGCTACGAACTTTTCAGAAGGAAGAGGAAAGGAGGGGTAGTCCTGCATGTTAGGGAATATTTTGATTGTCTAGAGCTTAATGATGGTGTCAATGGCATTGAGTGTTTATGGCTAAGGATCAGAGGAAAGACCAACAAGGAAGATATGGTGGGAGTCTGTTATAGACCACCCAACAAGGATGAAGGAGCAGATGAAATATTCTATAAGCAGCTGGGAAAAGTCTCACAATCACTAACCTTGTTCTCATGACAGACTTCAACTTACCAGATATCTGCTGGAAATACATCACAACAGAGGAGACACTCTAGGAGGTTTCTGGAGCATGTGGAACTTCCTAACATAGCTGATGAGTGAGCCACCTAGGGAAGGTGCCCCGCTGGACTCCTTGTTTGTGAACAGAGAAGGACTGGTAGATGAAATGATGGTTGGAAGCTGCCTTGGGCACAGCAATCAAAAAGTGAGTAAGGAGAAGGCTCAGCAAAACAGTTGCCTTGGACTTCCAGAGAGGAGGCTTTGGCCTGTTCAGGAGGCTGCTTGTGAGAGTCCCTTAGGAGGCAATCCTGAAATGCAAAGGAGTCTGTGAAGGCTGGACATTCTTCAAGAAGGAAATCTTACAGGTGCAGGATTAGGCTGTCTCTTTGTGCTGAAAGATAAGGTGTTGTGGAAGAAGACTGGCCTGGCTGAACAAACAGCTTTGTCTGGAACTCAGGAAATAAAGTGGAATTTATGACCTTTGGAAGAAGGGGCAGCAACTCATCAGGACTACAAGGATGTAATGTGTTTATGCAGGAAATAATTAGAAGGGCCAGAGTCCAACTACATCTGGCTACTGCCATAAAAGACAATGAAAATGTGTCTAGAAATACATCACCAACAAAAGGAGGGATAAGGAAAATCTCCATCCTTTATTGGATGTGGGTGGAAACACAGTGACAAAGGATGAGCAAAAGGCTGAGGTACTTATTTGCCTTAGTCTTTAATAGTAACAGGTACCCAGCCCTTGAGCTGGGAGACAGGGCCAGGGAGCAGAATGAAGCCCCCATATTCCAAGAGGGAATGATTGGTGACGTGCTACAGCACTTAAACACAAAGAAGTTTCTATGGGGCGAGGCGGGGTCCACCCAAGGGTACTGATGAAGTTGGCAGAGATGCTCACTGAGCCACTTTCAGTCATTTACAAAAAGTCCTGTCTTACCAGGGAGGTCCCAGTGGACTGGAGATTGGCAAATGTAACACCTATCTACAGGAAGGGTGGAAAGGAGAATCTGGGAGACTACAGACCTGTCAGCCTGACCTTGGTGCAGGTGAAGGTCATGGAGCAAATCATCTTGGGCATCATCACACAGCACAGGCAGGACAACCAGGGATTCAGACCTAGCAAGTATGGGTTTGTGAAAGGCAGGTCCTGCCTGATCTCCTTCTATGACAGGATGACCCATTTAGTATATGGGGAAAGGTTGTGGACGTTGCATTCCTGGACTTTAGTAAAGCGTTTGACACCACTTCCCACTGCATTCTCCTGGAGAGAAACTGTATTTTCATGGCTTGAATGGGTGCATTGTTCATTGGGTAAAAAACTGTCTGGATGGTTGGGCCCAGAAAGCTGTGGTGAATGGAGGTAAATCTAATTGGCAGCCAGTCACGAGTGGTGTTTCCCAGGTCTCAGCATTTGGGTCAGTCTTGTTTAATATCTTTATCAGTGATCTGGATGAGGGGATCAAATGCACCCTCAGTAAGTTTGCAGATGACACCAAACAGGGTGGGGGTGTTGATCTGCTCAAGTGTAGGAAAGTCTACAGAGGGATCTGGACAGGCTGGATTGATGGGCTGAGGCCCATTGTATGAGGTTCAGTATGGCAAAGTGCTGGATCCTACAGCTTGGTCACAACAACTCCAGGCAATTCCTACAGAGTTGGGACAGAGTCTCTTGAAAACTACCTGGTGGAAAAGGACCTGGGATTACTGATCGAAAGCCATGAGCCAGCAGTGTTACCAAGTAGCGAAGAAGGCCAGTGCTATCCTGGCTTGTGTCAGCAATAATGTGGCCAGCAGGTACATGGCACTGGAGAGGTTACATCTCAAATCCTGTGTTCATTTTTGGACCCCTCAGTACAAGAAGGACATTTAGGCACTGGAGTGTTTCCAGAGAAGGGCAATGAAGCCAGTGAAGGGTCTGTTGCTCAGGTCTGATGAGAAGTGGTTGAGGAAGCTGAGCTGGTTAGTCTGGAAACTTTTTTCACCAAAAATGTTGTCAAGCCATGGAATAGGCTGTCCAGGGAAGTGGTGGAATCATCATCCCTGGAGGTATTTAAGAGATGTGTAGATGTGACACTCAGGGACATAGTTCAGTGGTGAACCTGAAAGTGCTCAGTGAACTTAATATGGTTCTATAATCCTCTACAGTTGAATTGCAGCTGTGCTTGATCCTTACAGAGGATTTTGTATGAGCAAGGTAGAAGAATGTAACCCTATTGTCCTAGTTCAGCAGGTGGGACCAGTTATCACTGTGTGGGGGTGATCAAAGCTGTGTATTCTACCACCCTCTATCCATTTCCCAAGAACAATGGACCATTTGCAGCAGCTGTCAGGGAGTTGCGAGCACCTTCACACCCAGCCTGAGGGGGCGTGGCTGCTAATGGGCCATCAGCGGTTCAACAATACCCCGTGACTCAGAGTTAATCACCCATTGTGTGAGTCCCCGCCCTGGGGGAGGGACTGGGTGCT